>OZ024923.1:8640849-9840849 GCA_964017225.1 Netelia inedita
TCAATGACATGGGCATGCTGAATGTTTACGAGTCAGGGCACGATGTGGTCGATCGTAACTGGAAAATAATCGTTCGGACGAAACGAAACCAATTCGGGCTTCGTTAATTCCAGTTTTCATGAATGATTTTGATTATCAATTTTTTGATAATCTTACGATTTTTTGGTTTTATTGCAACTCTGATATTCATGAAAAAACGAGCATCGACATGGCGAACTGCTTTTTTTAAATAGGTTTTTTCAACTACAATGGTACATTTTTGTTCCAGAAACGTTACATTCGTCGAACATGAGGAGACAACGCTGGTGGCTGCCACTGGTGGCGCTCGCTTTCATCGCAAACTTCAAATCAACGCTGACCCTCCCGGTCCCGGACGAAGAAGTCGACACCTCACCGAAGCTACTCGGTTCCAGGTCAGTCTCGAGATTCGATTAAATCTCGATTTTTCGAGCTGGTCGAAAAGAAACTATAAAAAATCAAAGGAATCTCAACAGAGAAGTTACAAAAATCATTATCATCGACACTTGCAATAATTTATAGCCCTTGCATTTTACGTACTATTCGCGAAGAAAAAGGAGCAAGTATGAATTTCTAATTAGCGCTCGGAGAGATTGGCTCGGATCGCGTGCACAGCCGTTGAAAGAGCAAATGTTCCATTACTATACCGGCTCCCAACCACCGAGATATACCGGAGCTATCCTTCGCGAGAGCCATCTCGTGTGGGCGAGACCAGAAAATATCGAGAAACAAACAGATAAACAGCGGCGTGGCGAGAAAATAAGTAGCGACGAAACCGCCGCATCGGTTGGCCAGAAAGAAAGGGGGATTGGTCAGGTTCGAAAAAAGAGAGAATAAAAAAAACATTGAGCGAGGAAGAGAGACTCGCACGGTTACCTAATTAAAGCTACAAGACTCTCGCGTTTCTGCATAATGAAACGATTGTAGCCTTAATTAGAAGACTAATTAGGAAACTGTTACGTGCATGCTCCACGCGCTCTTCCTTTTTTTACAGATACTTGTTGCAATTTTTTTTTGCACTCTTGACAATTAACGCCAGCACCCTCCCCCATTGTCAGTGATGGCCACTGTTCAAATGACATTTTCTTAAAAATATATTCGAGAACCGTTATTTTCTGGAAAAAATATCTAAAAACATGTCGATCAACCTTCACCGACTCGCAATTGCTTAGTTTTTCGAACGGCACCGTATTTCTAAAAATATATTTATTTCTTGTCATTCTGAAAATCTGATGTATTTTTTATCCATTATACTAATTTCATTGATTATTGAAAAAGTGGTTGCGTAATTTTTTAGTGTGGTAACTTCGGTCTCTATCATCACGGGATCATCGGACAACACAGATGACGAGAACAGCATGAAAGCGGATTCGGCCGATCGCATGAGGGTCATGCCATCGGAACAAATGCTAGGTTCGCCGGCGGATCTTCTAAGGCCTGATAGATTTCAATTTTACACACTCAATAAAGAGGGACACGTAGTGACGAGGCAAATGACCGAACAGGAAATACAGAGTCTGATTGCCGCGGGTGGTGGTCATTTGCCGATGGAGATTCACGAGCCTCAGAAGGCAGGTGACGTTCCGGCCGGAGGCATGAAGGTAAGTAGCCGAGAAACATGGAAAAATCGTTTTTAATAACGGTCATGTAATTTAAAAAACCATTTTATAATCAAAATTTGTGTTTTCTATGCTCAAGGTTTCGGACGTAGTCCAGAATGTGCAGAACGTCCTGAAAGGCGAATTGAACAAGCCAACGACAGTGATGACGTCGGTCCCAACAATACCGGGTCATGTGAATACCGAGTGGAGCAGCATCCTGCCAGCGATTCTCGGTGGTGAGACCGACGCCGCACCGGTCAATGAATCCAATCCTCCGATGCAGATTAACATCAGCGAGACACCGATAGTAGTCGATACAACGCTCGTTAAGATGCCCGAGCCTGCCGTAATTCAAACAACAACTACAAAGTTGCCGACCAAAGAACCAACTTCATCGTCATCCGTATACCAAGGGAGTACCAAGAGACCGACTGGAATCTTGGAAACGGAGACTCACGGCGAGAAACCGATGATTCAGGTACCGGTTATAACGGTGGACCAGAAGTTGCCATCTCATCAAGAAGAAGAAGATTCCATGCCTATTTTCCAAATGTTAAACACTATATCCGCGGACAAGGTTAACGCGAAAAATTCTACCAACGACAAGGACAAGCTGAAGCCCGTTGCGTCGCAGCATACCGATCTGGCACAGTCCGAGATTGCCATAAACACCGAGAAACCCGCTGTCAAACCAGGCTCCGTTACGGAATTCATTATTGAAGTATCAACGGCAGCAACGGATGACCTTTCGGAAATGATCGAGATCAATTTAAATTCTGACAACGATAAACCCTCGGTCGTTGCAGATACGAAGAATCCGGTTTTGAAGCCAGAGTCCGGAATTATAACGGCCGAAATGATGAAAACGCCAGAATCTGAAACACCAACGATTTTGACCGTAGTCTCCGAGACGCATTCGACGTCCATGAAAGTTTCGGGTCACGAGGAGATTCCGTTGCGCGAACCGCCGAAACCGGTAATGGAATCGACCGATCGAACAAGCGTACCCTCCGAAACTAAGAACCCTGAGAAGGTCACGGAAAAATCGACCGTCATTTCGACAACTGAAGCAATGTTAGATGTGACATCTCTGAAAGCGGAAGGTCCTGTGGTACCGGCACAACCTGCTGAATCATCCACCGAGCCTGGTTTGTTCGCACAAGGGGTTTCCTTCTTTGGAAATTTACCGCAGACAGTGAGCTCCATAGTTTCTGATTTCATTTCAAACAACACACCGAGTTCGACACCGGTGGTTGCTGACGCCAAGCTTCCGGCAAAGAATTCACAAAATGCTAATGAACCGGTTGAAGCGACTGATTCGGTCAAAATCATTGAAGCTACCAAGTCACCGGCTGGTCAAACGACTATTGCGTCCACTCGAGAAACAGTTATATCGACCGAATCCGCTGTCACACAGGAACCGGTATTCCAGATGATGCCTCAAATAATACCCGATAAGCAAGTTCTCTCCCACGGTGCTATGCCCTCTGAGGCATCCTCGATCGAGCACATCATCGAAACACTGAGCGATCCTACGGGTAGTCTGGCAGGAACTGTAGCTGCTGACCATTATGTCATCCACAAGCAACCCGAGAATAAATTAAACGTTACTAAAGGCGATATCATGCAAGCTGAAACTGTGAAACCCTTGAGCGTATCTCATACTCAAACTTCCACGGCTGCTACGCCGATCAGCGTGAAGGCTCCACTTGAATCCAGTTCTACGAAGCCTATGGCGCCTCTTCCTACGGAATTGGCTGATTCCCTAACGAGCATGATATCTCAGATTTCTGACGCTATGCCTTCTGTTCTACCGGTAGGTGAAAACGCGGGTTTGGATACGACGGAGAAGAAAAATGGTAACGCGGATGCCGAAGAACCTGGTACGACAGAAATTGTCGAAACTACGACGATGCGGAAGGTTTCCAAAACAACGGAAGCTCCTGTGAACAAAGTTCATTTGCCAGTCGAGGCAGAGACGAAGAAACCTGTGACAATAATTCCTGCTACGAAAGCACCGGAAAGACAAAATCCGACTATTACTGCAAACGTCGCTGTGGAGGAATCTACTGAAAATCTAAAAGTCAAACCCACCACGGAAGTTCCAGTCAGTGACCCAGTTACAACTGAATCACCGAAGAGCGATATCTCCACCACAATGAAGAGCGATATTTCCACCACAATGAAGAGCGATATTCCACTGGCGAGCCAGGAATTGCCGGAAGTGCCCGTAAACAAGATCGATGAATCGGTTGCTGAAACGCTTGAAGCGTCTGATCCAGAACCAGAAAAATCAAATCCTAAAGGAGACGAAGTTCAAGCTTTTTCCGACATTACAACGGACAAAGTGTTAGTCGAAGCTATCGCTCCAGAGTCGGTAAAAACGGAAGCTGTAACGGAATCGGCAGCAACCGGTTCTACCATGAAGAAAAGCTCGACCGGTAAACCTGCAACGACCATCGCAAGCTCGACAGTGTCCGCTATCGCAGCTGAACGAACTGAGATACCGATCAAGGTTCAGACGGACAATCCGGCGATTACACAGGAACCTTCAAAGGCTGAGAGTCTGCAGACGGAAACACCAACTAAGATCGAATCGATCGAGAATAAGACGGAACAGTCAATAGTCCGTATAGATATAACGGAAGCCAAGCCAACGCAGTTTATTCACGCTAACAAGTCTCAAGAGCCTACGAATTTAGACGATGGAGCGGAATCTCCATTAGTTAGAATCAAATTAACCGATCCGGTCGGCATTATAAACCATATGATAGCATCGGCGAACGTTGACGTCACCCCCTCACCAATCGCTCCTTTGATCTTACCAGTAATCGGAAGTGCTCCGCCGAATACCATCGCGAGTGGCCTGATTGCTGGTTTCCCATCATCCACCACTCAAGCTACGAAAATTTCGAACTCTGATCCGGAAGAGAAACTGACTACAAATGCTCCCGTCAAGATTCTGCCGGAAGTTCAAATTATCAACGACGCTCCGGCCAGTGAAGTAACCGAGGATGTTAAGACGAGTGAGATTCAAGTTGAAAGTAGTACGAATGCTGAAACTCTTGAACCGGGTCGGCTCAATAAGGAACCCAATGTGACTGAATCGAAAGAAGACTCGAAAATGTCGTCACCAAAAAATGTGACAGGTGTACCTGGCATTCCAGTGAATGGGGTAGATTTGCCAAGCGTACCTGTCATCGTAGAAAGTCCTGAAAAAGCATCGACTCAAGTGACCTTGAATCCCCAGATATCGATGGACAAGCCGAAAATAGAAGAACCTGTTGCAGAAACAACTCCGAGTAAGAGTGCTGACATTGAAGTATCTACAATTGTTCCGACTGCTCAAGCCCCCCTGGAGAATGTCGCAACTACGACGAAATTGATAAAGAACGAGACAGTCGGTGTGGAAGAAATTACGATGAAAGTGAACGTATCGTCGGTCGATGAAGCTCCAGCGAATCGAATCGAAATTCTGGCACCTTCGGTCATTCAACAAGCAGAGCCTGATGATAAATTGTTGAACGAAGCATCGAAAATAATTGAAACGTCCATCAGTACGACGTTAAAAGCAGAGGTAACCACGGTGGAGCCTGAATCAACGGAAAGTAATTCACAAACTTCAGGAACTCAACCGGAATCAACGAGTATTACAAAGTTAGAGAATCCAGAAGTCGATGTTGCTCCGGAAAAGTTCCCCAGCGATATTCCATCGAAAATTCAACTAACCGACTTGCCTATAGTCCAGACGACTTTGCCGACGAAGAAGGCACCGAACAATGATGGAATTCAGATTCTTCATCCAACTCAGAATCCGCAATTAGTCACAACGATGCAAAGTATTGTCGATTCATCAAAAAATAACGAAGAGAATCCAATTGTTCTGCTGCAAGTAACAGCTGCAAGCACTGTCGAAAATACCACAACGGAGACAGTTGCAGAAAACTCGAAGCTCGAAGAGGTCGTAACAAAACCTGAGAAAACAGAAACAAGTGGCGATGAAATTTTGTCAGAAAACATCCCTGAGTCTTCAAATCCTGTTGCCGTACCTCAACAAACCGAAGAGGTCAGGATTCAAGTTAACGACACGGCAGTTTTAGTGACAAAGCGACCAGTTGCCGATTCTTCTATCCCGAAACTCGACGAGGTTCAAAACACGCCGGAAAACGACGCGATCGATGAACAACCAACAACCTCTAAAATTGTAACTCCCGTTACAGAGGAACCGAGTGGAAAATTGGGCGAAAAAATCGTACTTCCAGTTCCCATAAAAATCAGTGAATTGTCCAACCACGAGGAAATTCCGGAGAACCCGTCGATTACAAAAGTCGTTAACGGTGCAATGGGAACGGAAACGCGCATACGCCTGGGCGAGGAACAAGTTCACGACACCAAAGGTGACAAGCTTCCAGAAAAGATCGACGAGCCGAGGAAGCCGGTTAAGAAAAACAGTGACGATAATGCATTGCCTAATGGAGGACAATCTATCTTACCCGAATCAACAACCGGGACACCCTCTTTGATGACGAATGTAACTTCCGCAAATCTCGAGAAGGATTCCAATGTTCAATCCACGACGGAAGGTCGTATTATAATGTCCGTCAGTTTTAATCAAGTATCGAACTCCTCAAAGGTCGGCGAACCGGGCAAAGTACAAGAAAAGCCATCGAAATTTCCTGACAAAAAGATGCCAATCGCAATAGTCACAGAGCGACCGATCCCCAAGCCCGTAAAGCTCGAGCATAAGCCCACGATGAACATCAAGAAGGACGACGGTGCTCCTAGACCCGCGGAAGAACAATGGACACTGATACCTCAACAAGTTTATCCGGCTTTGATTAAACCTGGAACCCATGCGAAACGACCGGTCGCAACGGAACATCCTGCAGCAAACCCCGCGCAGAATGACCAAAAGATGAACACCGTTCCACCAAGGACTCCCGTCTCCCTGGACCATCCTCAGAGCGCCAATGGTCTGGACAGCACAGTGAGAGATCTCGAAACCGACATATCCTACTTCGCGAACTTGTGCAACGAGCTGGCGTTTTCTTTCTGGACGGCAACGAATAAGGGACTGAGTACGGCAAGATCGTTGGCAGTTTCACCGTTCGGAATGACGAGTATGCTAGCTATGGTGTTTTTGGGTGCCCGTGGCCCAACCTCGGATCAGATGAATGACATTCTCAAGCTCGATGACGTCGCTTCCTTCAATCCTCATTTGGTCTTCCAAAATGTCACCGATGCCGTGGGCCTAGCAAGAAATCAAGGGATAGCGAACGCGGCTTTCGTGCGAGAACTCTTTGCCGATAGATCGAAGGTTCGCAAACTAATGCCATTCTACAAGGAGCAAGCACAGCAGTTTTACGACGGTATCGTGGCCGAGGTGAACTTCGCGACAATCAGCGATCTCGTGAGAAGACGAACGAATCTCATGATCAGAAAACAGACGGGTGGTAGGATCAAAGACTTCGTGAGGACGAACACGGTCCCATTGAGATCGCCCTTGGCAGCACTTTCGGCGAACGTCTTTCAAACCGATTGCAACTCAAGCGCAGCCAGTTCCGAGGGTAGGGACGGTGAACTTTACTTCGCGGTGTCACCAGCTGTCAGGCAGAGAAAGCTCGTGCCGGTGCCAGCCACGGTATGGCGAGCGGGTGTGTTGGCGGGTTACGAACCAAGTCTCGATGCTACGGCGATAGCTCTGGGTGGTACGGAGAAATTAGTATCGACGATTTTCGTCATACCGGGACAGCAAGGACATACGGCACCTGGTGACACGTTGGATCGCTTGGAGCAGAGGATTATTAAGGGTGCCACTCACGATGGCTCGTGGAACAAATTGCTTAAAGTCTTGATTCCACGACCTGGACTCGAGCTTCAAGTGCCGAAATTTAGTCATCGTTCGGTTATCAATGCTACGGCGGCACTCAAGAGAATGGGTCTCGAAGAATTGTTTTCGAAACACGCAGATTTGAAGGGCATCAACGGAATTGCGACGGATTTACATCTTGCTGATGTACTACAGGTAAAAAAAATCAAATATTCACCCTACTTGCTTCTGAAGTCTCGTTTTTACCAGACGACGAAGTTGGTTTTCTTACAATAATTAAATTTGAATCTTCGAGATAATATTGAGACTGAAAATTATGAGATTCGGTGAGACGAAGATAAACTACGAATTCGTCGATTATTTTTTCAGATGAATCTCTTCAGCACCTGCGGCGACGAAAACATAATAAGCGGTAGACATCATGTGGAAGTATATCCGGGTAGTCCACTGAGAAATGCCCGTGAATACGAGTTCGAGGAGCAAACCGACGACGAATTTACGGATAACTTCACCGAGAAACAGCAGCATCCTGCACCTACGGGCTCGGCGATTCCGTACGTCCTGAACAGAGAGGCACGATCGGCAAGACAGAACGACGGAACGGAGAAGCAGAGACTAAAATTGGACAGGCCTTTCCTCTATTTCGTGCGACACAATCCTACAGGATTAATTTTGCACATGGGACGTTTTAATCCTAGACTACTGCCCTAAGTTAATTTAACGGAGTGCACTGATTAATTATGATTATTAAATGAAAACGAAAAAAACGACGAATATTTTGATCGAGACGACTCATGTCAGTTTTCTCGATCGAAATAACACGAGTAAAACTGCGGAGTGAGCGAGATAGATTCGAGTAAAACCGATAGAGATGAAACGAAAACGAACCATCTCGATAAAACTTACAAGGGCGTATAGAAATTGATATGTCTTTTCGGTCCAAAAAACATCTCCGGACGAATCATACTTCGATTTTTATTCAAAATTGTTGTCAAAAGCGGGATAAGAATTTTGAACGATCTTTCGACACACAAGAGAAAAGAGCTACAAACTATTCAACGAGGAATTCGGTTATGGTACGGCTAACTCTATTTATTAACTGGAACGCGGTTCGACGAGATTAACGACAATTTGTTATAATGTATGTCCGTCAAAATTTCGCACCGTTGCGTCTCCAGAGAGAGAGAGAGAGAGAGAGAGGGAGGGGGGGGAGGCCGAAAACAAATTGAAAAAAAAAGAAAAAAATGCGAACGCAAGGAAATATGGAATACGATCTTGATCACCGTCCAAACGATCGTCGCGAGGCGTATCGACGAGGTTTCAATTTGCCACGTTCAGTTTGAACTGTGATCGACATTTAACCGCAACGAAAAATTTATAACTAATAAACTCATTATTAAGCTAAAGAAGGAACGATCGATCCTTAAACTATTAATTCAACTATTAACCGTAAAGTATTAACAGTATCGTTATCATAAATCGTAGAAATTTGTTGTATCTAGTGGGCCTGAGAGAGTGCGATGTGTACATATAGGTGAAAAAGTTATTAAAATCTCGGCGTACTTAGACCACTTGCCTCCCCAAAATTTTTCGTGCATTTTCATTCATCTCGATTATCGACGCTCTCGTCGACTCGAGAAATCGAAATTCACGTATTTCGACGAGGTTTTTGCGAGTACGAACAATTAAGCACTAGACTCATAAAAAATACACTCTAAGTTATACTGTATGTAGGATGTTACTATACTTCGTGAATAAAACGATTAAAAACATTCTAAAAGAAAACCCAAAAACCGTCTCGACGTTGGCCAATTTTGCGAATTCGAATCGACGCATCGTATAATCGCATTCATTGGGGTCAATGTCTAAGTAATTTTTTTCTTTCGATTCTCCAATTTTGTCCGCATATCGGGTTATGCAAACAGAACCCGTTGAGAAAAGCTACGGCCTAGAACTAAAAACGGCCGACTTCTATTATCAGCTCAATTCAAACTAGCTCGTCGAGTGATTGCTTTATCTCTCTGACGGGAAACTGACATGATGTCGACGTTTTGCATGCAATACATCGAATATTCGTTTACAAACATCGAATTGGTTGATTATCTGAAAAAAACAACAAAAAATCCTAATTAATTAATTTAAATAACATCTGCGAAAAGTGAACAGCGGGATAATGGCGGCAATTTTCAAATATCCAAGTAGATCGCGTGTTACCACGAGCCTAAGTACCTTAAGTTAATATAACAAAAAAAATATCTTTCATCTCCCAGAATATTTTCATCCCCGGAATAATGTAGATAAACCACAGCAAAAGCCCTTGGACTAAACATACGTAGGACGATGATCAAACGTGATTGATAACAAGAAAAATCAATTCTTTTTTCCTCGTGGTCTTCAACGGATTCAAAAACATTGGCTCCCAACAGTATTGTTACCTATTACAACAACCGTGATGAACATTCGTAAGACGATAATTCTCTCGTTACGAGAACTATCAATGAGATAACCGTGCGTAACTATAGACGTCACGCTTTTTTCCTACACCGTAAAAAACAAAAAGAAAAACGAAAACGAATTCTTCAACTGCCGATTAGCTTAGTCATGCTTCGTTACTTTACAGAAATAGTCACAATAATAATAATAATATAATGGCATATGGTAATTATAATTGCAAACGTAATTACGATAATTGAAACTCAACAAAATTTAAACTCTCACGAGAACGATATAATTCGAAAATTTCTATTTAAAAAAAATCATTATCATCAAAGTTTTCGTGATTGCGTTAAAAATAGTACGAATTCAGAAGTGCGCGACTCGTCTTAAGTCAATCGTTCCGATAAGATTTCCATTACATTTTTTTCATCACATTGTATCGAACAGGGAAGTGAACAATTCGATCAAGAGCTTCGCGTCTCTGGCGTCTGCTTGTCCCAAAAGACAGAGAGAGATACCAGGATAGGGGCGGGGCGAGGGAGAGAGAGAGAGCAAATAGACAAAGCCACGCGTTGCTCATCAACGAGGCGATAAGTATTGCAATTTTCAACTGCGAAAAGAGGGAGAAGAGGGCTTATCGCTTTTATCGCGTTAACCACGGGGCCTGTTAGGTGCAACGCCTTTTAGTCGCGGTTTTGAAGAACCAGGTAACCCGCAAAGTCTATTCATCGTGCGGGCGTCCCGATAACTCGTCGAAACGGTGCTCGATCCAGTTACATCGACGACGCAATTAAATCGCAATCTCGGTACAATTTTTCGAGTAAATTGTGATTTTTTTCACCCAAAACCGAGTAAAAGGATTTTATTGTGAAGTGCAACGGACCAAAGTGACGAAATGATCGGGGAGACGTCGTTTATCGTTCGTCGGGATCACAATCCGACGTCGTAGATTTTTTTTAGTGAGGTGAAACAGTTTTTTTTTCGTCGCATCTGTCCGAGGATTATTGTCGAGGGCGGGGGTTGAGGACATTGAGGATCGTTATCGCAATACGGAGAACGAGCGAATGACGGAACTGGCACGATCGGTCACATGGATAGAGCTCGCAATTTTCGAATACACGACAGGGTAGGATTGAAAAACGACACTTTACACTTTTTTGGTTCTTTTTTTTATCGATACGTCGAATTCGGCGCAATTAATTATCGTATTTGATCGAAGAAATTTAAAAAATCGATACTCTCGTTCTCGATGCAAACAGTGTATGACAACCATCGCGGACTATAAAACATGCGATTGCTATCGCGATATCCAAAAAAAAGTGACCAAATCCGAGATAAGATATACTTCTGGATTATGGCTCGAGTATACAATCGTCGTACGTTGATTCGCTCATCAAACCGATAATTATCATGGAAACGGTGCGTTGCAAGATTGTTGAACTAATAACTGGGCAAAATTGGGAGTAGAAACGAAATATTCTAGATGGTTTTTATTCGCGATTTCCCGCAGTTCGCCGCGTGCCCCATCGTAATAACGAATCGTCAATCAAAGTTAAATGTCGAGATTATAAAAGATAAACAGATCTTTTTTTTGTATTTCGGCCACTCGAATCAAAAAGGGATTGAACGTCGACGACGATACTTGTTCGGTCGGTGCGAATTGTAAGCTCGATTTTTACTCGAGCTCGACGCGTTATCTACCACGAGGCTCGTTATGAAAGTTGGGCCCTTGTTGGGGTGTAAGCGTCATTCTCATAAACTACGTAATGAAAGGCGGCCGCCGTGACAACGTCGATATTCGTCGTTTGAGCACTTCGAAAAATCGTGGAAAAACGTGTTCGAATGTTCGATTCAAATTTTTTTTTGGTTAAATGATAAAAATCTAGCAAACTGTACAAACAATAGAACTCGAAGAATCGATCGATTGACAATGACATCGTAGTATCGGGACGCCGTTAGGGACTCGTATCGAACGCTTTGTATCGCAGCGACGTTCGATAACGCGATGTGCGTCGATGATTATTTTTGTCTTCCTTTTATTTCTTCTTTTTTTTTCACTGTCTCACGCCGTTTCGCCGTTAAAAGATAAGACACGATAAGATGATCGAGCGGCTGGATAAAAATTTATTTGTGACACTTTATCGTTTATGATTACAGAGATAACACCATCTTGATCTTGGCCAATCGAACGAGGAACGTTTCTTTTCTCGTTTTTCGCTACAATTTGATTTTACAATTTGTTGACACGTAAATTTTGCATGCCTTTTCAGTACGCGACATTTTCAATCGGGATGGAATCATATCTTCCGTTTCACGAAAATCGCATTAAAAAAAAAGTTGGACAAATAAAAAAAAATCTTTTTTCAGATTATTTATAAATTTTGTCCAATTGTAATTTTTGTTTTCGTTCCTTCAACACGTTCGAATAACGTATGATCACAATCGCACGTTTACCGTCAAATTTTACGACAAGATATTTTTAATCCACAGCATTCGAGCTGAATTATTTGATTTTATTTTTATTTTCTTTAAGATTTGGGCGCAGGCACGTCCGAGGTCGAAATCGTTGATCGTTAACGTTTAAGGATTGAATTTTCAAGACGGTTTCAACGGGTTTTAATCTTTAGGACGAAAGGACGAAAAAAAATTGTTATAAATGCCACTCGCCTTTTCCGTACGCCACGCGTATCTCGGATCTTCTAACGACAGAATGCTGAGGACGCCACCCAATCTCTATATCATAGCGACCTCAGAACAACGCGATAACGAGCCAGTACGTTTTCCATTGCGCAACAAATTGTGTGAAAAAAAACAGCACTATCCTATATTCGTATGTACATGGGGTATTCCACGAAAAGTTATCCACTCTTGTGGGATTTTGCCCACAGATCCCAAAAACCCGTTCCAATAACATAAAAAAAAATTTTTTTAAACAACTTCGAAAAAAAATTGTCACTTCAAAAACTTTTGATATTTCTGAAATGCCCCATATATAATTTTGTTATCGAAAGAACTATGGATTATCTTGCTAAATCTATCTGAATTGTTTGTCTTCTTTCCGTGTGCTTGATGATTATAGACGCAGACCCTTATCGACGACACGTCGCCGATTCTTTAACGATTTCTTTCACCCCTACGAATATTTGTTGTTTACACGTTGGATGCGCATTTATCGATCCATTCGCGTCTTTATTCCTCTTCCCTGCGAATTTCTTCGATACTCGTTTCAATTTATCGCAGAGCGTCGCGAGTCGCAATTGGCGCGTACGTACGTCGGAGGAATAAATAAATCGTGATGCAGCCACGATGTGGTTCTATGATAAATTCACAAATTTTTTTTTACGACCTTGAACGTATCGGAGAAGATAAACATTCGAAAAATTCTTTTTTTTCCCATACTGTTTGCAGAATCGTTTGAGTTATGAGGACCGTCGTTGCAGATGTGGATCGGTTACGTAGTAGACGAAACGTCATGGACGACGGTATCAACCCTTTCGAGTATAGAGTACGTCACGGCTTCGTGCTTTCGTAGACTGGCGAATTATATTTATAGTTTACCAGTTAAATATTATTTATTCACTTGATAAAAGAAAATTATTTAAAAATAAAAAATAAAGCAATAAACAAAAAGATCAGAAAAATCATTAGCCAACTTTCGTGTCCTGGGGAATGGTAAAAAAACAAATTATTTCGCAACGAAAATCATTCGTTCCTCTTGATTCTCGTTAAAATTTGCGAAATTTTTGTTTTAACCAAGAGACGTTACGAAATACCAAAATTGAATCGCAAAAATCGCAATAACTTGATTTTTAACATTTTTCCTGAATTTCTGCGTGTGCTTTTTAACAAATTATTAACAGCAATATGTGATTGTGTGTAATAGTGCGCTGTTGGACGTTTGTAAATTTTAACGGATCCGAAAAATGTCTCGTACGGTTAACAATTGATATTTTCTTATCGAACAGGATGTCGACTGTTCGGGACGTTCGCTCGCGACCCTGTTGGCCGCATGGGTCGGGGCGGCTATGGTCGCGTCCGTTCTACTACGCTGGAGATACATGTGGATAGCCCTCACGATTCTCACCTTGCTCTTTCTCTTCGCCTGCGGTTATGCCGCTTGCAACGCTCGGCGTGCTCACGAGAGGGTAATGGCGACCGAGGAGGCCCGAATTCTCGAACGGAGAAGACGGGACAGGGATATACAGTCGGTTTCCGGTGCAGTTGACGATTGTTCAGAGGTCAAACTTTAATCAAACATTTTTAGAAAAATAATAATTGAAAAAAAATCCAATCTTAAATAAAAGTAAAATCCAAATTGTACCAATCGCGTGTTCAAGCTAACTGCAATTAATTTAAAAAACGAAGAAAAAATTATATATTCCTCGTCGTTTTCTCTCTCATTCGCGAGACAAAATTTCGAGGCGGAAAAGTTATGCAACAATATTTTTAATGGCTTGTCTCTTCTCAAGAAGAAATTCTGGCTGATCACGAAAGAAGAAAGTAAATAAAGCAAACTAAACAAAAACAAAGCGAAAAGAGAACGATAAAATCTCGATGCGATGAAATAATATTTAAAAGAAAAACATGTTTTCGTCCGAAAAAAGCGAACAAAATACAAGCGCAAAGTTGTCGGTAATCGGTATTGCTTATATAATAAAAAGAAAAAGAAAATCTTATTATTTTCAGGCTAACGATCCACCGGCTTATCAAGCTTACTGGATAACTGATCTGCCTCCGCCATACGCGGTGGTAATCGGGGCCGAGCCACCGCCGACGCTGTCTCGTTCCGGTGACTCAGAGCCGACGACGCCGACGAGCGGTATTTCGAATCCACCACCGTACTCGGTCGCGATACAATCGGACGCGATCGATCGATCGATCGCCGTGACGAGTCAAGCATCGAGTCGCTCGATCGAGAATCGCGTCGATACAACGGCGACCCCGTCCCCTTCGACGTCGGAACGACGCGCAACGTTGACCGACGAAGCGACGAATTCGCCCACGTTGGAACGCCTTTCGACGTCGCCTTTCGCTTGGGAAAACGAGATAAAAATCGCGAGCGAACGTACGACGAGACTCGAGGAGCTTAATCCCACGAGTAACGCGCAAACGGCACTTACGACGCCGACGCAGTACTTAAACAACATTATAAGCTGCACCTTTGGCCGAGGACAGAGACGTATTAACGCCGAGAGAAACGGCGTTGTCAACGCAACGGCTATGACGACGAGAGATAGGCCCGGAGTATTGCAGCTGAACAACCAAGATAACGGGATCAGTGCGAGTCAAATGAGCGCCAGTACTTTATAAATTCGGCAAAGAAAAAAACAAAAGAGCGAGAAAGAAAAAAAAAACACAAACACACGAAAATTCGCAAACAACGAAACGCACCGTTTTACGATACGATCGGACGGTTTACGGCGAGACGAAGCGCGAAACGCGAGACCACGCACGGGACGTTCCTCGCGAAATTGCGATCGTCGACAAATTTGGATTCGCGATTCGATCGAAAAAAATTTGTTACTACGTATCGATCCCAAATTATCGCGCGGACTGAAATTTTTTATGGGATAATAACTTGTTGTTGTTTCTTTTTTATTTGCAAATTACGTGGAAAGGCGAGCGTTTTTTTACGTTCTAAACGTAAATGTCGTTTTTGTAGAACGGATTTGTTGTTATTTTGTTTTTTAGAAAAATTATGTTCGATCATTTTGTCGAGACGATAACGAGCTTTAAAAAATGTTGATTAGTTTCAGAATGGTGATTGGGCCATACGGGTAGTTCGTCGAGAACGATACTTCGCGATTTTTTTATTAAGTATAACAGAGAGATGTGTCTATCAAAAAAATGTTAGAGGTGATCGAAGGGTCGGAATCGTAGTTGGATTTTATTCAATTTCGATCCTATAAATTCAAGTCAGAGACTAAAAAGTAGATAAAAATATGTAGATAATATGAGGAGAGACGAAACGAATTATTTGCAGACGGTATATATTATAAGTAATCAACATTGTACGAATTCTTCGAAAAGATAATCAAACGATACGAAACATTGATAAAATTGAATATCTCATACGACGTCAATAATCCATCATCAAATTCATCAACTTATTGATCATCAATTATTGACGAAATCAATGAAATTAATGTAATTAATAAAAACGACAAAAATTCATAACATTCATGAAAACCAAAAAAAAAATATCAAAAATAAAATAAAATAACAACATCGACCGACTTAGCCGGCGTATCGACCAATTTGTTCAATGCCTCGCCTACTTACAACGATTGATCGATCCATCGATCGTCCGAACGAAAAGAAAAGTCATGCGGACAATGAGAGGAATTCGATTCGCGCGACGTCTCGGCAGATCAATTAACCTTTACGTATCTGGAGCATTGACGAAACGGAGAATACATATTCGAGCGGAAGTGATGTGTGCGTGCAAGTTGCCCAAGGGGTTTGGGCGCGCCGTTTTTAACCTCTTTCGGGTACAAACGAACCGCACTCGCGTAACAGCCGAAAACGACTTAAGTGTACAAAAAAAAGAAATTTGTATATAATCACTTTCACTGTATGTGACCCGGGTCCGATGTCGAGAATCTCTGTCGACTCGAGTCTCGATTGTCGTTCGTTGATCTAGCAAGGCATATACATATATGCCACTCTGTGTATAATAAAAGTACCGCTGCGTGCACGAATTTTCGGTTCATGTATTGAGTATCTCATTTTACAGGGATACGTAATATAACGGGTGTCCTATTCGTAAATAGTGAATAATATACCGAGTGGGTACTACGGGTATTTGGTTTTAATGCGATGAGTAATATATCGGGTGTTCAATTTGAAAGCGATGAGTAATATACCGAGTGTAAAAGTTGAATGCCAGAACTAACATACCCAATGTTCATTTTGAAAGCGATGAATAATAAACCGGGTGTCTAACTTAAATGCGATAAATAATCTACCGGGTGTCTAATAGCAATTCGATGAATACTAAAATGCAATAAACGCAATGGACAATATACCGACTGTCTAATTTGAATGTAATGATTCATATACCGTCAGTCCTATTTAAAAATTATGCAAAATATACCGGGTGTTCCACTGAAATGTTATACGCTATCTACCCAGCGTATGATTCTAAGGAAACGCGAAATACACCAGGTACCCTCTTTGAATTGAACACCAATTCGAGTGACTATACCGGGTGTCCTAAAAACAACGGTCTAAAAATCGGACATACGTGTCACCCAGGCCTCTAATATACATAAGACACCTTCTCAAACATTCACAAATTTCTCGTAGAGGCAATTTCTAACCTTTTTCTACTCCCTCATTCATCACGAAAGTATCAAACGGTTCGACGAGCAAGTGTCACGCGGTTCGTTTAAATTCGATACCACGCTTATACGCTTTCCGGATATATCACCATACGTGTAAGCACTTAAGTACACGTGATACTTTTCAATTCACCCTATTATAACAAAAATTTCACCGGAGCTTCGATTGGGCAAGTCATGTTGCGGTGTCTCGACTCGATACACTTTTAAATATAACGTCGTACCCACGTTTTACGACGTCGTATCGATGTTACCACCTTTTTGAACGATCGCGTGGGATAACCTTATGAAAACACGATATAAAATCATACGTGCCATCACACATATACTTTCACTCCCGTGTGAAATTGTAATTTTCCGTACACGAACGTTTCGAAACGGTAACGAATTCCTCTATTTATTCGAGCCCAATTGATCGTATCGTATCTACGAAAATGTGGCAATTCCACGTCTCGTTGCGACCTCGTTGCGCGAAGATGTCGTATCGAATTCGAAAGATCGAAGGACAATTTCAAGGGAAGTTTTACCGCGTCTACGGCCAGGGGGAAGAATTTCTCACGCGTTCACGCCCCAGTCCTTCGCTCGCGGTCCACGAGATTCGTATCCTGCTGTGTTTCTCGAACGTATACATATTCACGATATACATATATATATATACATACATATATATGAATGCGTGTGTGTTAAAAAAAATCGCACCAGCCGGGTCATGCCCGCCGGTAAAGTTTTGCGTTACGAAACTCTCGAGCAGAAGCCCTCGGGCTTCAAGAAACATATTATGGTCTCGGTGGTTTTCTTGGTCATCGTCGTTCGTGTTATACGGCAAATACCCACGATGTGGAATTTATACATAGCTATATATACATGGGGCTTTCCACGTCAAATCGGTCAACTTGGAACTTTTGGATCTCCGATGATTTTGAATTTTTTTTAGTCTTGGTTGAGACTCCTGGTTGTTAATTTAAACATTTTTAAAGCTAGTTTTAGAATGGGCAAACGATGGGATGTATTTTTTTCGAATTATTATTTTTCATTTTTTCAGGTATTCGCGTTGAAAAATAACTGGAAACAAATTTTCATACCCGGGAGCTACTGTAAATAATTATCCTAATACAAATTATCCGATACAAATTAAGGCACTTATTAAAGTACCTTATTTTGTATACATTAGCTCTAAGAACGTATCAAATAAAGGAATTGCAAAATGGAGCAATGGAGCTTGGATTTTTGGAGCTTTGTTTTCTACCTTGTGACTCGAGGCTAGTCTCAACCAGGACTAGAAAAAAAATTCAAAAAGATCAGAGATGCAAAAGTTTCAAGTTGTCCGATTTGGTGTTGAATGCCCCATATATATTTGTATGTTATATACGATATACATATACACGTATCGAAGCAAACAAAAATTCGACGGGGCTTCAAGCTCCGCCTCGTTCGTAATGTCAACGTGGAATTGTTAAACTCATTTTATTGCAACGACTACCAATTACCCTATATATATATATATCAATATATATATTTAAAAGTTTGATCAAGGAGGATGAAGCCACCGTCACAATGTGGCATACCCCTCCTAGTGATTACTTTCGTAAAAGTCAACTGCTCGCGAGTGATTCACTTCGAGCACGCCCTTGACACGGAACTCGATTTAATGAATCGCACATTGTTGTATACGTCGCTCGAATTGAATCTGATAAAAATTCAATCGGAGAACCGTATTCTTGGAAACAACGTTTTATCGCAGACGAGTGATTTGTCGATGTTGCTGATCTTTTTACCGTTGCTCGATAGTCATCTGCGAACCATATTTGTGCAACCACCTTAAGGCTATTTTCTCAGTGACAACAAGCGACTATGTGTTTGATATATATATATTAGGGTATACATATATATATACATAGGGTGTGTCAGAAATTTTTGATTGCCCGCCACCTGCGGGTAGTTAGTGATATCACGAATGCAAGTACAAAGTCCAAATGATCAATTTAGTAGCCTATTCCAGCCCTCAGATTGGACAACTTAAATCGTCTCTCACTTAAAAACTATCGCGAATTGACCGTGCAAACTTCACACGTGAATTCGTGACACCACCAGCTGCCCGCAGGTACTGGACGGTCCGTGACTTCTGGGACACCCTGTATAAATGTATCTAATGGTATATATTAGTTTGAAACGTATTATAATCGAGATATAGTGCTACCACGCCCCTTCCTCCACCCCTACGTCAACGAGAGCGCACACGCACATATACACGGTCGCGAAAAAGTGCAATGACGTGAGTGCACCACCTAAGTTTCCATTTCCAGGCACTATTCGACACGTTCATAGAACTTATATATATCTAGCGTAGACCATATAGATTTTCTCGGGTATAAATACACGTGGTCGCGCTTCGAAGCTCAGCAAATCTCAATCAGCTGCAAACAACCCCCGATCGATCCAATCAAATCCTCACGAAAATCTTTACGGGATCAGGAAAATAGATTTTTTATCGTCGCGAGATGCTCAAGGTAAGACATTTTGTTAAAAAATTTGCATTTAGGTCCGTCCAAGATTAAAGTGTTTGAAAATGTGTGTTTACTCCCGAAGTGTTATCGTTGTTCAAATTTTATATGTAAGTAATATTTTTGTTTTTAATAACTTCGAGTCGATAATCCTCTTGACCTCATTTGTATAAGTTTTTTTGTGAAAAATATTCCATGGGTTATGGGTCTCGAGCAACATACAGGAGGAAAAATCGTATGATATGTGATTCGAGAAAGTTCAAATTCTTAGCGTGTTAGCATAGCATTTCTAGACCTTCGATTCGTCTAGTTCGATCACGGTGGACCAGTTATTCGGGCTCGTCGATCACGAAATAAACGTATGACGTTTATAAATACCTGGACCAATCGAGACAGAGAGAGCGTGCGTGATCACACGCGGAGCAGGTAAAACGCGAAATTGCCTCGGGGCCTTGCTCGATTGATCCCTTAATGAACACCTCACCCGTTGTTAGCCGATCCGATATCGCGATTGCTACGATTCTTGCGCAATCTACCATCGAACAACATCACATCGTCTAGTCGTCCAGTGATTAAAAAGAAAAATGGTTTGCTCAATTTTTCCCACGAACTCAGTTGCACTCGGCTCTTTCTTAATCCAACGTTCAGCCTGTTATTATCACGCGATAAATAAAAATTGATCTAACGAATTATATACATTTATTATGGAAAGTAAAGAATCTTGCGTGCAGGTTTTAGTTAAAATTTTGTTCGATCGTAAAAAAGAAAAAAAAAGAATCACGTATTCTTTTATAAATTAAAACATATTTATGGATTAACAAAAACGAGTGATATTTTTTAATGTTAATCGTCTCAGAAATAAGGAAGTTCTACACATTGTTGAGATTTTACTTTAATATCTTGGGCATTTTTTACATTTTCGTTTTCGCAAACTTTAATTGCATAATTTTTGCCAAAGTAGCGCTCTATTTGAAGGACGTGTAACTCGGTAAAGATTTTCATTTGTTTACACGTAAAAATTATTCTTAAAGCAACAACCAAAAGAAAAAAAGAAATAAAAAACATTGTTTCAAACCTGAAAACAAGTTTTCTTTGTAAATCGACCGCTGTAAATTATCCCTGAAAGATTTATTCACCGATATTTTCAGCATAAATACGAATAAAGTAATATTTGGAAAAATTTCATTTTTTTCAGCTTTTGATACTCTCGGCTATATTGGCCTGTGCGAGCGGTTACTACAATCATGGATCGGGCCATCAACCTTACTACGGTGGTTACGGCCACGCAGAGGGTTTGGGACATATCGCCGCAGCATCGATAATTCCCGTCAATCCTCATCAAGGAAATCTCTACAACTCGGGCTACGGTCATTCGAGTGGTTTAGCTTCGCACTCGAAAATCGTCGAAGCCACTTATCCAGGAGCTGTCCACAAATCAGCGAGCTACTCCGCGGCGAATGGCGCGGGATACATCGGAGCTGAGTACGCTCACGGAGCAGTCAATCACGCTGCACCGGCGACCACCTACGTTCACGCACCTACGGCCATCGCTGCACCCGTTGCTACTCTTCCCTACAATCACGCGGCGCCACTCGCCGTCGCGCCCTCCGTCTCGTACAATCACGGAACGGTGGGGGGATCTTACGCGCATGCGCCCTCCGTCGCGTACAACCACGGTACGGCGGGGGGATCGTATGGGCATGCGCGCTACGCCGTCACCGAAGGACCGTCCTACGCGCACTCCCGCTACGCCATAAGCGCATCGCCCGCTGCTTCCTCGTACGGGCATGCGCGTTATCCCGTACCCATAAGTCATGGTATTCAAAAAATAGGCTACAATCCTGTGATCTCTCACATGGGTTACGAGAACCATGGACAGAGCTACGCTCATCAAGCCGCTCAAAGCTACTCGTGGTGAGAAATTGAAAATGAGAAAACAATGTTCTGTTTCGATTTGAATAAATTTGTTTGAGAGTGGCGTTTATTGGGATGATAAATTGTTTATATTATCGATGGAAATTTACAGTTTGAATGGAAACAACATTTTTTTGGAAAATCGAGTGATTGGTTGGATTCGTAAATGCTTGAGAATCAATGTTTCCATTTGAATATTTGTCCTGAATTTGTCTGTAAAAAATACGACTACCATTTTATTTGATGATTTTGTATAATTTACTTATTTATGGAAATTTTTGCATACACAACATTTTTCAGCCACAATTCATCGTCACGCAGCAAGAATAATTGGACCGCTCGAAAAATGTATCAAAAATATTTAATGATTTATGAGAATCCGAATCCTATGATTGATAACAATTCGATTATTTTCATATTCGGCTAAACGATTCGATCTCGTAAGAAAGAAATAAAATATACAAGTTTTTATATCAAAAAATATTGCGATAATCCTTCATTTCCTATAACCTTTTCGTTAATCAGCCGTAATTGAAAAATCGATTACACGAATTCCTGGAAATCTTACGAGAGATTTAATCGACAATAAAAATATCAAAGTACAAAATATATGACTTCCCCTCGCCCCCTTCCCCTTCACTTTTACCAAAACAGCCGAAGGCTTTCTTTCTCCGATTCCGCAGGCGTGGCTGTCGCAGTCTCGCGCGCAATCGTTCCAATTTCGGAGATGAAAGTAATGATATAAAAAAAAAATCAATCATCCCGCCGGCATTGTTTCACTCTCAATTTTTTCTCCCTTCGAGGCACGCCGGTTCAACGGACACACTCGATAAAACGCAAAGTGCCCTATCGTTAATTATCGTGCCACGAAATTTTACGTCGATAAAACGATCGCATATTTTTAATTGCTTAATATTAATTACGCGCGAAAAATATCCTCGTTTTTTATTTTTTCGGTGAGTTTTTTTTTATGAGTCGTAAACCCCGATTCGAGTTTCCTAGTCGTGGTTTTCGCGACGTACCGACGAGCAAACACGCGGCAAATGTAAATTTCTAGAATAATCTTCGTCCGTGAATCAAATCGTTAAACTAAAACGTTCAAACGTTAACGTGGCCCGAGAATGTCGTTCATTTTTTCTTTCTTACTTCTTTAAAATTCTTTTTACGACCACCGAGAATTAGCCAGCGCAACGATGTTTCGGGCTCTTTTGCATTGCGTAATTCCCGCGGGGCAGAGAACCCGACTCCGCGAATTATACCTACTCTCTTCGTCATTCCGACGTCTCGACCAAGGCATACCGAAATTCCGCACCGGGGCAACTCCCTGTGCCGTAAACTTCTTTCTTGCACGCTTACGCTTGACGAGCGAATTTCACCACCGCGATGTGCTGATTTCGGATAGCAACGCGGACACGTCGTGCGAATACCCCCGAATTAATGCATTGCGGGGAATTGAAAAAAAATTCTTAGCGAAACACTAAATATATTTTACGATCTATTAAAATTCTAAAGTTGTTCAAATAGCGTTGGATATTGCATGCGGTACTAAAATTTTCTATGAGTACCTACATGCGCTCGGGACTATAAAAACTCGCCTAATGCAATAATTACCGTCGATTTAAAATATGTTATGGGGCTATTGTTATTTACGAGTAGGGGAAGATACATTTGTTTGAAAATGTTCTTAGAGGAAAGTTCAAGTTCGAATAAAGTGAAATTTACAAATACAGCTGTATAATGAACAAAGTGTATTTTTACTTAATATAAATTATTTGTACTTTGTAAAAATAAATATAGGTACGCTAAATGCTTAATCCTATAGTCACCTAAATCTTTTGATCCTTTTTGTAACTCTGTTGCTTTTCGAAAGTTCAGTCTTTGCAACCCAATCCGGTTTTTAACATCGTGTTGGTCCTGAAATGGTTTTTCCCATAGAGCAAATTTCTTGTATCACAAGTTGGGGTCATTTGCTTTAATTGTATGATCTGCTCTTTTTACTTGGTTCCCAGAATCTGCAATTGGCGAAATCTGCGAGTCCCATGCTTTTCCTGTGAGAGGTGACCATTGAGAAGTCCTATCACAATTTTTAGCTCTGTTCTGTACATACAATGGTCCTTTTGATAGCTGTCTCAGGCAATTTCTTTTTAATGAACAAAAATTTCGTTTTTCAAAGCATTTTTCAATATTCCTATTGCAAATTTCAATCTCAACAGTTTCAAAATTTCAGCTAAATTTCATTTAAATTTAATCTTTTGTCTATGTATTCAATAATTCAATAGTTGACTCCAATTTTTTAAATAAATGCAAAAAAATTGATCGATGAAAGTACAACAAATATTCTAATTGAATATAAGTACGGTCATTCGTGAAATCAAAATGTATAATTATATTTGTAAATTGGCAAAAAGGTGATTTTTGGAAATAAAGTAGAAAAAATTTGTAAATAAAATCAAAGACACAGTTTTCAATATTTTGACACGACTGTAGATCTTACATAGAACAAAATTTGACGTAGCCTGTCGTTAAAATATGGACCCGATATCTCGTATAATTTTTAAATTATTACTTTCACCAATTTGGTAAACATAGTTCTGAGAAAAACGCGACGCACCTTTCCAGCGATCTACAATTGATGCATAAAAAGATCTAACTTCGAGGAATATTTCGAATGTTCTCGTCCCGTTCGAAGGATACATCGATAAGACGACGATAAATAAGGACACGCAAAAACACACAATTATTCTAAGCTAACTTTCAAGAATAGCCTGTTTAAAGTATCACAGTGCAGTTGTTCCGGTTCCCTCGCGTACTTTTCCCTTTCGACCCTCGGGCATGCACCCAACGATTCGAAAGATCGTGTCAAGGATACTGGAACCCAAAAGAAAAAAGAACCAAATTATTCGACGATCGATTGTGATCGCGGAGAGTTCAGACAATACACTGTGCGGACCGAAGGCGTGAGAGAATAAGAAGAAAAAGAAAAGAAGTAACAACCTCTCGGTCCACCCGAACCGAGTTTCGGCGGTGGGGACTACGTTCTCGCGATCGTTTGGTAGGAGCCGAAGAAGAAAGTGGCGGCTTATAACATATATAAAAGGGGCACTCGTCAGGAAGCAGACATCAGTTGAGATCTACACGCCTTTTCGTGTTCTTTCGCATCAATCCCAAATCACAAACACTCACCAGCAGCCATGGCATTCAAGGTACACCTTCACGACCAGCCTTATAAACGTACTACGTCCTGACAATTCTGGTCCAACGCTTTAAGACCATAAAAATTATAAAATGTTCTTCTAGCAGTTCTAAAACGTGATTCTAAAACATTCCCGATTGTGTGACTCTAGAAAAATCTGAAATCTGATTTGGGATCCTCGACGGTGATCCTAAACACTTCTAAAAAAGAGACTACAATTCTATAATAGGATCCTAAAAAGTTCTACAACGCGATCCTAGAAAGTTCTAAAACTTGATTCGAAACAGCCTGGAACGTAATTCTAACAAGTTCTAAAGCGAATCCAAAACGATCATAACGAAGCAACCCTACAAAGTGCCCATTTGCTTAGGTGTTGATCTAAAATATCGTTACAAATAATAATTTAATCGTTCTTCCAGTTCGTCCTCTTCGTCGCCTGTGCAGTCTTCGCCTCCGCGAACGCTGGTATCGCTCTGACATCCGGTTCGGACAACACCTACAGGAGTCCCGGAAACTTGGCTCAGGTCTCGACCCAATCGAAGACCATCGACACCCCTTACTCGAGCAGCAGCAAGACCGACATTCGCGTCAGCAACCCTTCCGTTTACGTGACAGCGCAGCCAGCTTTGACTTATAGCGCCCACTCTACTCCCGTGTACAAAGCCGCACCCGCGTTCTATGCCAATCAAGCCAAGGTCGCCTACGCACCCCAGCCAGCTTATACCTACGCCCAGGCCGTACCAGCAGCTCATGCTCAGGCCTACTACCCCCAACAGCAACAAGCCACTTACGAGAACTACGCCGCTCACTCGGTTTACCCGGCTAGCCACCAACAAGTCTATGCACCAGCGCCGTCCGCCGTGCTCACCAAGACCGCCTATGCCGCACCGGCTGCCTATCAAGTGGCTCAACATGCACCGGTCGCCTATTCCGCGCCAGCTACCTATTCTCACGCCGCGCCAGCTTACACCGCCGCCTATGCTCACCCCGCGCCAGCCCCTGCTGCTCACCAACCCCTCGTCAAGGTAACCTACTCGCCCGCTAGCGAAGTCGCCCATCTTACCTACAGCAACGTCAACGACCACATCAACTACGCCTGGTAATTCGCTCGAATCACCCGACTACCAGTAATCCTACCACTAGCTGGTAGAGGACCACATCTACGCGATAACGCAGAGGACACTTCTCGCAGAAGAGAGTTCTGGAAAGCCGATGGAAGCGATTATTGTTTAAGCCAGGGATTGCTTCTACTGTACAAAGTTTCGTCCACGTAACGACTTTTTTTTAACTAGATTGTAGTTTTTAATAAACTTACGATTAACGAGAGATTACGATCGAAATCTACCTTAACCAGTTGATGGTAACCGTCTAGCGTTTGGATCGATAAATTCTTACGGTGACGTCGATAATAGTTTATTTCCATGCGACTGCGATACGTGGCGCCACCTGCGTGCCTGGAACTCCCGTGTCTGGGCAATGAACGTTAGCGCGGACTTTCACCCAGGACATTCTTGTGAAAGGCTCTTTGGAACAATTGCATAAACTCGGATCGTCGAGGAACCAAGGCATCGTTATTGAGACAACCAGCGACGATTTGAGCGATGCGCGAGAATGTACTTTGACAAACTTTCGACGCATCGAGGTTTCGAGCATGTCGAACACTTCCGAACGTTCTTGGACGATACGATTCAATCGAATATCGAACCGGCGGGCAGGGGGGGGAGAGAAGATGCTAGCGGTAAATAAAAATGTCGGAGTCGAAAACGCAGGCGCGGGCGTCACTGTATCTCGTGAAAGAGAACACTTAGAACGCTAAAACTCTCCGTAGCGCCCGCTAGTACCCGTGTTCGACGCACGAGTGCTCATGCGCAGTCACGTGCTTCAAGGTTATAAATACAGCATCGTGGGGTACGCAAGAACGAGAGTTGTCACACCGCATTTGTCGCATGATGGCGCAACATGTTGGTTACTCGCTCGCGCCGGCTACTTTTCTACTTGTTCTCGGATTTTTTCACCTAGCGAACGGCGTTGCGTTGAACGACAGTGGCGTTAATTCGTTGATACTGGTAAACTCAGTGCGTCTCATCGATCGTGAATTACTATACGATAACAGAACGTTTAACGATGTTAATCCGGAAACAACGAGAGGCTTCGGCCTCCTGGTGGAGGTCGGTTTTACGGAACTCGGCGACAACGTTGACCCCGCATTACGCTGGTCACCGAACGACCGGGAATGCAACGATAAACACGCTCTTATGCGCAAGTTGACGACCTCGAGAACGGGAAATCTCGCGCTATACGGTTTGCCGGACGATTGTTGTTTTGAGGTTACCGACGTCTATTTTTGTCTGGGAACCGTTAACGGACAGGCCGTGGTGTGGCGGAATCTTGGAGATAACTTCGTAGTGAGACTTCGAGGCAACGAGTGAGTATTTTCTTTTTTTTTATGATTCTCGAATCTTTCGTTTTTTTTGCTCAAACTTTGTAAAATGGAGAAACGTCTGGGAAGGGCGGAGAGAAAACTGATAATGGACTGAGCGTCGGTACAGAGCTTTGCCAAAAAACCGAAGCACGCTGGTGGCGTTCGTCGATGAATGACAGAAACGTTAACCAGACAAACATATTAGTCATAGAACAAACTTCAATCCGTGGTTCGATTCCTTCGGACTACCAATTCACAAAGGATTTCGCAACGCCTTAGGGGGAAGGCCGCGTTGCCACATTCGCGCGTCTTTCGTTCTTTTCTTTCCTGCTTCTTAATTTTCTCTCTCTCTGTTTCCATTTTCTCAATGGCGTAACGCACCGTACGGTAAATTAGCGCGTGACTTTACAGCCATGAATATTTAACGGGTAAACAAGAGTATGAGCAAACGATTCCATGTGGTTCGAGAATCAATGCAATATTTACGTCTTAAGAACGAATATTACAAATTCGTGTATAAAACGGAATCCTCGGAACGTTCGAAGCTTGTCACATCAGCTTGTTCGAACGGTAATCGATGTTTCATCGCGGCGAGGTCAAGTAAATAATATTTTGTGACCGAGAACGTTGATGAAACGACGTACGGTCGTACAATAACGTGGAAACGTATTACGCTAATCAACCGTCTAGACCAAAATACTTTCATTGCAGTTCGATGAGCTCCGAGAGGTAAAAATAGGGCTAGGTGACGTCAATATACATTTCCGTTTCACGAACTGATCAACTCTCTCATAATTTTTCAAATCAAATTTTTCGTTCGAATCATCGAGATTAATTTTTTGTTTGCATTCTAAGATGAAGTTTTTCAAAATTCGACAAGAATTTTGCAAAAATATTTTTTTTATCGAGTAAAACGATATATATCGATTTTTTTTATTAATCATAACTTTGCTCGCGTTTAAATAAGTTCCCAGCAGTTAAAATCAACGCCCGACCTCTTCCGCGAGTAGAGGAAGTCAAATATCTCGAAATGTATCTTGATCGACGGTTAACTTGGGATAGTCATATAACGAAAAAACGTAAAGAGTTCGACCTAAAATTAAAAAAGATGTACTGGCTGATAGACGAGAGATCCAAGCTATCATTGTACAACAAACTCATGGTGTACAAAACGATACTGAAACCAATCTGGACAAACGGCATACAACTATGGGTAACTGCCAGTAACTCGAACATCGAGATCTTACAAAGATTCCAATCTAAGACTCTTAGGACCATAACAAGCGCCCCCTGGTATGTTTCCAATGTCACGATTCATAAAGATCTTGACATGGACAAAATTGGAAAAACAGCCAAAAAAACTGAGCACGAGTAATGAAAAGAGACTCAGTAAACACCCGAATATACTGGCATCCAACTTACTCCATAAAAGACTCATTTCGAAAAAACTCCAAAAATACAAACCGCTAGACCTACGGCAACGATTTGACGACTAAATGAAAAAACAAAAGCGAAGAAAACATATACAGATCTATAGAAGTATGCAATTACATAAATCCAATCTTATCCAATTACATAAATCGACAACAAAATTATTCATTGTTATGGTACATAACAAATTGTAATTTAAATTTAATAAATAAAAAAAATAAGAATGTTTATGGTCTTAAAAAAATGGCGCGCAGACTCGGAGAGATTGTCATTTGGCTCACCGTCTGTAACGAGTTATGTGAACCGCAGAGCAGATTGACAAACTTTAAAAAATTTCAAAAAATGAAAGAAAAATTTCAGAAAAGTAAAGTAAAATATTCGTTGGCAATGCAAAAAATTGTTTGAATTCCTTTAACTTGCACCCCCTTCCCCTCGACCTCAGACCCTTTGGGACAATTTAAAAAATTCAAACGTCCAAGTTTCAAACCACGAACGATTACAAACAAAATTAAACAAACATCTCCAGCTCGATCGAAGAACGTAGTTTTCACTATTTGTGTAATTCGACAAACTATTCCCTAAAATAGCCAACTAAAATTAGATTACTAAATTCGTCCATAATTATTTCGAAAACGAAAAAAAAAAAAATTCTACCAAACACTTTTTACTTTTTTTTTCGTCCGTTTCATTTTTATTTATATTTCACCGGAGGTCGACGCAGGGGTCGTAAATAGCTTGTACGTCTGGTCGACACCTGGGGTCGTACGTACGCTCTTCTATTTTGCGCTTTGCACCTGCAAATGGCAAAATAAAAATGGCGTATTATTTTCCAAATATCCTTATCCCCTCGAGCCTCTCGATTTGTTTACGAACCCTCGCGAAATCAACGTCTCGAGCGTATATTTGCGCATCGTCGGCGTTTTAGATACCCGGTAGAGGTTACATTAGTCCGACATGGTCCACGTCCGTTGCGTAAAAATAGATTACGCGGCCTACATCTTCGCCTCTCTTCCCAATAAATCGTCTTACTTCATACATTTCCATAATCGCTTGCTCTTAACAAAAAAGAAACAAAAAAAAACAGCAGACAAAATCCTGCGTCTGATCGGTACGATCGTATCGCGACGAATCACAATAATTTCCTTCGTTAAGAAAATTTACCCCTCTTTCTCGGAACGAGCGGTAATTGAAATTTTCCCGTAGACACGGAAATCCCTGCGATTTAAACTCTGGCCGAGTCTTTAGAGAGCGCGATGGACACGACCCGACGAATATTAAATGAATTACAGTCCGACCGGTCAATTGTTCTAATTGTTTAATTGACCATAACCGGCTCGCTTCAATCTACCGAGGTCCTTGCGGTCGAGTCACCAACGTCGTTCGCGAATTGAGCTATTTTTAGAAAAACGCGAGAAAACAATGATAAAATGAAACATAAAGAAAAGGAAAAAAACGATTAATCTGAAACTCTGAATTTCAGAATCGTTGGTAAATATTTGGTTGAAACTTTACGAGGAACTTCTAATAATGACGGTTCTCTGGCCTTTGGATTTAATTGCGAGCTCGATAGTGCTGTCTCGGGTCTGAAACATTTAGAATCCATTTCCGGTCACTATTTTCGTACTGATACGCTCTCTCTTTCTCTCTCTCTCTCTCTCTCTCTCTCTCTCTCTCTCTCTCTTTTTTCTCCATATCTGTGTTTCTTTTTTTCATGCGTGGCGACCGGGTGACTCACACTATCTGCTCCAACGAGTAATATCACTTCCATAAGTCAAGTGGCGTTAGCCACAATTTATGTATACATATATACGTCGGACATTAATTCCCGAGACAATTATTAATTTGTTCGCGTTTGGTGACCCTACATCGAGAGATGATATTGCGAGTCATATTTATATGAAATAAATAACGACGTAAGGAACGAAACGAGAAATGTCTCCTCGCGAGATAATATTCTTATCGATGCTCGCAAATCGTCGGAAAAAACAAAAATTTCTTAGCCTCGCCACGTGTGAAAATATAAAGAAAAAATTATTTAGTCAACGGAAACACTTTCGTATACGTTTCTATTTATCTTTTGTTTGTATGTTTATTAATATTGTCGAAATCTTGTAAATAATATGAAAAATATTTACACGGATTGATTTTTTAAAACTAATTAAAAACATAAAATTAAATAAAAAAAAAGCGATTATTAATTAATTTTTTAATTAATTTAATCAAATTTATTGATTACTTTTTTTATTAATATCACAAATATCTGCGAGCTTTCAAAATTTATAAATATTCATTTTCCGTTTATTTCATTATTTATTTAAACATTTGCGAATTGTCAAGAGATCAATGTAAACAAACGTTCCTATTGATTATTTTCTTCACACTTCACCACGATTACGTTCGAGATATAAATTCTTGACATTTGTCGAGTTGCAATAAAAAGAAAAAAAGAAAAAAAGAAACCTAAATCGATAAAAGTATTTATTTATACATCGTCGGTACATCCTCAAGTGTTCTCGTTTCTTACTCAAAAAGCCCTTGCGCTCCTCGACACAATTTTCCACCCAGATATTTTAGTTTCGTGACGCATCCCCCATGGCAACTGGCAAATATTAAATTCCGTCTCGTTTTCACGATTTAACGCGTTTTACAACGCCCCGTGTACCGTCGGAGTTTTAAGCGCGAAAAAAAAGGGCCGACAGGGGGCGATCGATAAACTAATCCCAGAGGAGAGCGTGCACCACGCGAGCACACGTGTTACCCAAAACACACCCATATCGTCTCCTCGCTCCCAACATCGTTCACTCCGTCGAGACGAATTAACATTTTTTTTTCTTTTTTTTTCTCTTACAATTAATTATAAATTACGTTTCCTCGCTTTTTTGTAAACCTCGACCTTGACGGCTATTTCTTTCTTTTTTACTTATCGCTCAGCGATACTCGCGGTCGAAATTTACTTCGAGCAGTCTCGCTCTGATCAATAGCACGAGTTTTAACGCATCTGCACGCTCCCTAGGGAGACGTTCTCGCGACAGAAGGGAGGGGGAGACCTAAACCCTGGCCTTGACCTACTGGCACCCATCTGCCTGCTGATCTCTAGTGCATGTATATATATATAGATAGGCCTGTGTTATCCAGAGGATTTCGAGACTTTATTCGCACAATGCACAACGTCGCTAATGTGACACTTATGTTTGTAACGTAATCGGCCGCGCGATGAATGCCGCATTAACATTCGGATAAGCCGATTACTTATCCCGTCTTTATTTAGATTGATATATATATATATATAAATGCACATTCATGCACGTTAATCTTTCTTGAATTATTTTAAAGGCTAATTCTTCACGGATATCGATTATTGTTGCTGATAATTTTTTTAATCTACTTCTCTTCATTAGAACTTGTATCGTTTTCGTTAGTTCGATTGTAATTATTAAAATCGAATAAAAATGCATCTTTTATTCGTTCTATTGTGTATTTATTATTATCTTATTATTATGTCTATCTAGACCTACCCTCGTGGCTCTAAATTTGAAAAATATTTGTCACGTGTCCGAAGATTATAAAATAATAAAAATGAATTTACGAATTATCGAATGATTTATTTTAAGAGTAATTAGGGTAGAAGCCCACTGTGACGGTCGGAATAATAAGCTTCTTTCCAATAAAAATTTACTTGAATTTACTTCAGTGTATGTGGAACATATTTTTAATCGAACCCAGCAAAAACTTTTAATCGAATTTTTTTAATTCTCGAAAAAAGCTTATTTTTCTGACCGTCACAGTGGAGTTCCTGCCTTAATCGTGAAAACATTGAGCAGACGCATTTGTACGAATCGTGCAAATGTAAAATTTATCCAAAATCATATTTAGGCAAAATATCAACAAAAATATATATTTTATAAACGACGAAATCTTCAATCAAGGCGAACCGCGTATCGTAACAATATTGTTATTTATTTTCAGAACGCACGTGCGTCACGAGCGTGATAATGGAATTGACGAGGTCATGGGCGATGAACGAACCTCGGAACCGCACGAATTAGTTCGCATCGAAGGTCTCAGAGTCGAGAATGCCGACAAAGATCCGACCTACACTGACGAGGGAATACCAGAAGTGTTGGCCGAATCGAGGGCTACGCTTCGATTATTCGGCACGGGTATCACGAAAGATACGATAATCACGTTCACCGATACCCCACAGGAGAGAGGTACCTTGTGCGACAAGATAAAGACGAAAGCCTTTCCCGTAAGTTTTCCATTAAAATGAAAAAGAAGAAAATTTAATTTTTATATGAAAAGAAATATAATAATTAATTCATTAATCGACATCGATCGTCTAATTTTCTATAGGTGAGATCGATCGAAAAATACACCGCTCTGATCGACGTTGTTCTGCCACTTGGCTCGCCTTTCTTCGTTTGCGTCAAGTATGGAATTTATGGGAGCGCGGGCGATCCGACGGACAGCCAGGATCTTTTTAAACATCAGGGAATCGAGACCTACAGCACAGTGAGTATATGTTTATTCGTATATATAGCCTCGGTTCATAATCTTTGGCCAATGCGTGCCAAATGATATTGAGGAAAAAAAGAACGTTATCGAAAAAAAAGCATGAAAAACCAGTTCGTTGCTGTTCGAACCAGTTGTAACGTTAATCGATAAACGTCTCGCGTTGCTTTCAGATTCGTACTTACGAGAAGACCCTACCGCTATGGCTGAGCATCGTTATCATTTTAACGTGTCTCGGCTTCTCCGCCCTCTTTTCTGGATTAAATTTGGGCCTCATGGCCATGGACAGAACGGAATTGAAAATTCTGTGCAATACCGGCACCGAAAAGGTTCGTAGCTCTCAAGAGTGATGGATCGACGATTTTAATCAAATTGTTTTTTCACGCGTTGCAATTACATTCAACGTCGATTGACTTTTTAATAATTAAAATTCATTAACTTAGGTACAGAAATAATTAGCAAAATCGACCTAATTTTTTCGTTTATTGACTTTTTCATAATTGAAATTAATTATCTTACGTAGGGAAATAATTTTCAAAATCGACCTAATTTTTTCGTCTATTGACTTTTTCATAATTGACATTAATTATCTTACGTACAGAAATAATTTTCCAAATGGACTAAATTTTTGTTTGTCAATTAAAATTGAGCGTATAATTCGAATCGCCCGATGAGAAAAATCACATTTCTCCCATTAAAATGATTTTTAATATCGATTAAATCATTTACGATTGAGACGAATGGTAAAAATTGATATTTGATGATTGGATCGCAGGAAAAGAAATACGCGAGAACGATACAGCCAGTACGAAATCATGGTAATTATCTGCTATGTTCGATTTTGTTCTCGAACGTTCTCGTGAATTCACTATTCACGATACTACTGGATGACCTTACTTCTGGCCTTGTCGCTGTCATCTGCTCGACGCTAGCTATCGTGATTTTCGGTGAAATCTCGCCGCAAGTGAGTCGCATTAAAAAATTTTATCAAACGATTGTAAAACCAGTCGCGAAATTAACGTTGCGCAATGAATTAACGAACTTTCAACGTTTTCTTAGTCTTACGTTTTTCATTTTTTTCGTTCTTTTTTTTCTCCCCCCCTCAAAGGCGTTCTGCAGTCGACACGGTCTGTGCGTAGGAGCAAAGACAATCTGCGTGACGAAATTTACTATGGCCGCGACATTTCCTCTGAGTTATCCCATAAGCAAATTATTGGATCTCATGCTTGGCGAGGAAATCGGAAATGTTTACAATCGTGAACGTTTGAAGGAACTCGTACGGGTAAGAATTCTTCACGAGGAAAAGGGTCGAGTCACGTCGTTCCATTGTAAACGACAGTCGCGCGATTATCTCGAGCAAATATTTTCAAAAATAATAACGTTCGTAAAAAGAATCTCGATCATAAAAAATTGTCCGAGAAGAAGTTGAACGTTTTTGTTTTTAATAAATGGTCGGATGGTTGTTCGTTCGTACGATTGCGTTACTTGACGCAAAATTGTATATTGAAACGGGCAGTTGGAAAGTAACGCGCGGAGTTAGCTGGTATGAAATTATTGAAACTAGAGAAAGTACGAACAGTGCCACGAACTGGCAATTATATTCGATGTTGGCTATTTTATCGTTTAACTGCTTTCCCGCTGAGTCCTTTCCGTGCAATAAAATGTACAAAAATCATCAGAGTCTTCTCACAAATTGATTTTTTGCATTGGAGTAATCGCTCATCGAAATGAAAAATTGTCCGTCCTTTCGAGTTTCAATTTTTTGATACGATTCGTTCATTCGTCGGATGGAAAAAATAATGCAAAATAAAAGTTATGCTCGAGATTTTATTTTAATCGATCTGTTATCGATACGAGAAAAATGATGAAGACCTAAAATCCGTAGTGACACTGCTCCGAAATTTGTATGCTGATTTCTTCGTTTCGCGAGAACGAATATTTTCCAAAGTAAATTTTTGTCAAAAAAATCAGAATTAAAAATACAATTTTTAATGAATTTGAACAACGTAAATGCCAATTGGGTTTATCCGCCAGAGTCTCGTGGATTTATTCGCGAATTGCCAAAGTGAGATATTGAGAAAACTGTCTCTATCTCTCTCACTCGTTTTCTCGAGACTTATGCTTATCAGTAAGAGGGCAGTGACTCTCAAATTGCTCGTTAAACGATCATTATACTGTCATACCAGACTCTTCGAAAGATATCGGTTTAGATAAACCTCTCGGTAATTCGATTCTCGCAAGTACGTTTTATTGTACACACGCTTGGCATGCGATACGAAAGAAACGAGATCCTCCAACGCGTCTCGATTGAAATCTGCAATGGGCACGTATCGAACGACAAAACTGTTCGAAAAAATGATTCTACTAAAATTGTTATCTTAAAACGAACGATAATTTTTTTGGGAGAATTATTAACGATTTTACGATAATTATTTTCAATGTTTGTTCGCTCGAGATAATCGAATGCTGATAATTGAGATTGACAAAATTCACGTAAAGCGAATTGAAAAAAAAAGAGGACGGTAGTTTCACTATCGAATCTTCGTAGTGTTATCTCTTACGTATAATCGAAGTTATAGCGATCGATATGCGAATAGTATGGATATACAGTGATTACAATCAGTGTCGTAAAGAGATCTTCGACGATACGAGTCGGATCGAGAGATAGGAAAATAGAGACACGGGATTTCCGCATGGGACATGGCTTAAAGTATGAAATAAAATTGATCGTCGACTTTGTAACAGGTAACAACCGGATACAACGATCTCGAGAAAGACGAGGTTAATATTATCGCCGGAGCGCTCGAGCTACGAAAGAAAACCGTTGCCGATGTTATGACACGCATCGAGGACGTTTACATGCTGGATTATAATGCCATTTTAGACTTCGAGACTGTTTCGGAGATCATGAAATCAGGTACTTTAGAAACAATGTTTTCAATCATTTCTTCATCGTCAAATTTATTTGCAAATTTTTTTATCTTTCTTTATTTTTTATTTTTATTTTTTCTGTATTTATTAATTATAATTTAAAAGATCTTGCGTCAGCGCTGCTAATACGCACGGTCGAGATAAAAGATATCCTTGAAATTATCGATTTGGCGCACGCGATAGTTTTTTCGTATTATCATCGTCCAAGATCATCTTCAATGATGAGAGAGAGAGAGTCTTATCGATGATCGAGAGCGATTACGACTATCGGCGACATAACTCAGGTCACGTTCTACTTTGCAGGATATTCTCGGATACCAGTTTACGAAGGAGCCCGTACCAATATAATAACCATGCTCTACATCAAGGATCTTGCATTCGTCGATCCCGATGACAATACACCGTTGAGAACACTTTGTCAATTTTATCAAAATCCTTGCAATTTCGTTTTTGAAGATGTTACCCTCGACATTATGTTCAAACAGTTTAAAGAAGGTAAAACAATTTTAATAGAGAAATTAAAATACAATCTTTCCAACAATGATTTGGGGATTTTAAAGATTTTTCTTTAAATCGTGAAAAATTTATTACGAAAGTATCTGCGTGTCGCGGGGTTCGACCTTAGAAAGCTTGGAAATACGATTGAAAAAGTAAAAATTTAATGGATCAACCGAGATAAATGGGATAACGATTATTCTTCTCTCAGGCCACAAAGGACACATGGCGTTTGTACAACGAGTCAATAACGAGGGCGAGGGTGATCCGTTTTACGAAGTTATCGGATTGGTTACCCTTGAAGATGTTATCGAAGAATTGATTCAAGCTGAAATCATGGACGAGACCGATGTTTTCAGTGAGTTACGGCTGTTTATGCCTTTCGAGATTAAAATATTTAGTAATCGCGATACCACGGTCGTCAAGAATTATTCACGTTCAGCGATATATCAAAAATCGTTAAAATATTCCCGGTAATCGAGACATTGATAAATTTTCTTTTTTATAAATTATCAAAATAATTTATAAAAGAAGCATTAAGATATTTAAGAACATTGACTCTCAAAATAATCGAAGTATTAAAAAAAGTCATCAATTTTTGCAAAATTATCCATATTTCCCAGTAACCATAATAATATAAATTTTTTAAATCGAATCGAAACCAAAAAATTATAATCGTCATCACGTATTTAAAAAAATAAATCTTTTTTTTTTTAAACAGCCGATAATAGAAGTAAACGAAAGAGATTGGCTCAACCACGGCCCATGCAGGACTTCACGGTATTCGCAGAAAAGAAGGAAAATCAACGTATACACATATCGCCGCAATTAACACTGGCGATGTTCCAATATTTGTCGACGAGTAAGTAAAATCGCCAATTAACGATCGTTTCAACGACGAACGTCGTGTAAATGGCCTCCAACTAAAGTAATCCGTTTATTCGCAGCAGTTGATCCTTTTAAACCCGACACAATCTCGGAAACGATACTTCGTCGTTTATTAAAGCAAGACATAATTTATCACATCAAAGTGAAGACGCGAGAAAAAGCGAGAAACGATCCCGCGGCTGTGATTTACCAGCAGGGCAAGCCGGTCGACTTTTTCGTTTTGATACTCGAGGGACGCGTCGAAGTCACGGTCGGCAAGGAAAATCTCATGTTCGAGAGCGGTCCTTTCACGTACTTCGGACAACAGGCACTGAGTGCTAATGTAGTAATAGGTAAAAAAAAACAATCGCATTCCGTTAATTAGAATTGCGCTCGTCGCGGTAATTTCAAAAGTTATTATTTTTATCGTAATAGCAAGATTATGATTATTTTTCTAATTTCCTTTCGCGATCCTTGTAGCGGAATCCCCGACTAACGTAAATCCTCAAGCGGTGGGAAGTATTCAATCGATTAACTTGGACGCGATACTTCGCCACACATTCGTGCCCGATTACACGGTACGAGCGATCACGGAAGTCTTCTACGTCAAAGTCAAGAGATCTTTGTACCTCGCGGCTAAACGCGCCACGCTTTTGGACAAGAGCCAGAAGGATTCTAGTCAAGAACAGTTTGACGACGAAATAGAAAAGGTACCATAAAGAATAACAAAATAAGAAAAAACAAAAAAAAAGACAAATAAAAAGTAAATCGATCATAATTCGGTCTATTTTCTTTCAAGTTGCTTCATTCTTTGGACGAGGATGATCGTAGTATGCTCGAATCTCCAATTTTGTTGAGAAAAGAGAAGGATAAAGATGCGGAGGTACAGAGCTCCCCGAAAAAGAGTGCCACAGCGCCGACGTCACCGATACCAGTAAGCGCGAGTCCACTCACGAACGCAAAGTTCCTATCGACGCGAACTGGACATAACGGAAAATTGAAAACATCACCGGTAAACGTGAGTCACATAAATTTATAACATCGTTGATTATTTTTTCTCTTAAAATTTTATCGAGAAAACCATAAAATTTTGTTATAAAAACTCTAAAGTTTTATTGTCGAGTTGAACAGCGTGTAAGAATCAAATTTTACGGTGTCGAAGCATTGGGCGAAAAATTCCTAGATGAAGAATAATGTCTTGAAGAATCGCTCATTAACCCTTAAACTGCACACTTCGGCTGCCGATCTATAACTGCATATGGGGTCATATCGACCCCTGGCGTTTTTCAAATCGTTGTATCTCGGTAAATATGCATTTTTTCAATTTCTTTGTAGCGACATTTTTTGCAGTACATGATCCATCTTTTATGGGCCAAAAGTTATTTTTGGTCGAGACTAAAAATTAAATGCCAAAACATTCGTCCCTAGTGGGACAGATACAATCGACGAAAGAAAACGCGCCGGGTCATATTGACCCGAAATGCAGTTTAAGGGTTAATCCAAAACATTCCAAAACATTTCTCAATGACCTAAATATCATTTTATTCCACGCAGACTGAGAAAGTCACGAGTCCACCGGCCGAAAACGTGAAGCTCGATCTGCATGGTGAAATCCTCGCTCGACAAAAAGAGGCCTCGGCGATGTTGGCTGCGAACAAGCATCCTCAAGAAGCTGAAGAGATGACGAATCTATTGTCCAAGCAGGAACGTTCTTAACGCTTACAGAACGGCCGTACGTACGACAATGCGACGACGGCGGAGATGACAACGAAGGAACGCCGCAGCGAGGCACGAGATACGCCAGCGTGACGATAACTGCAGCGTTAGCACTAGGTACTTAAACAAAATAAATTAATCACATGACAGAACAAAAAAGGGAAAAATTATATCCAGAGATAGAGATAGAGAGAGAGAGAGAGAGAGAGAGTACGATATAAATATACATATATATATATATATATATTTATATGTGTATGTATAATGCGTATTCAGCCCCGAAGGCTGTACCCGATCTTACGAAACATTGACGTTGTTGATTTCGCTCAGGGAATGAATGCCAAATTTACGTGAATCGATGACGGACCGTTAGGGCACTTGAAACAAAATAATAGAAAGAAATATCAAAGAAACAATTTTCCACTTAAAAGTCGAACGTACGACTATATTACAGAACTTAATAGTATTTCGAGTTCTTGGTTGATATTTAAAGAAAAAATAAACAAACAAACAAACAAAAAGGAAAAATAAATACAAATAAATCAATGCCGTCTTGGTAGAACGGTTATAAAATTAAAAATGTGAATATCAAGAGTATAAAGGCAAGATAATGGAAATAATTTCAATAGAACAATCACGAAAATGAGTATTTTTGGGAAAATAATTACGAACGATTATTTCGTAATAGTATTATCGTTTCGAGGATAATTATTCAGATTCGTTGAAAAATGAATCTCGTTTACTCGATCTTATTTCGAAATAATTATTTTGCGAATTATTTGTCGAATAATCGTTTTGATAATATTAATTTCCATCGAATTGTTCCAATTATCGTGCTAATGAAAAAAAAAACAAAAACAAAAAAAAACTGTGAATAATATCATCAGTATCCAAAGTGCGTTCGTTTCAGTCGCTAAAAGTCATTCGTCATCTGTAAATATCATTCCAATTTACAACTTCCCATATCCCCATCCCACTTCCTTTATCATTGTCGTACATTGATCGTTGCGTGTCTCCCTAGAAAATACCGGTGCTTTTTTTTTTCAAATACAATTTGCCCGTTAGACTCATAACGAAAGAAAAAAAAACGAATGGTTTTAAGGGTCGCAACAATATCCGAATTATACCCTCCCGTCGTACGAATCATCGATAAACATTTTTTTATACTACCGTATGTAGGAAGCGAGTTGTATCGAACGATTCGTCGTGCTGTACCCGCGAGATTGAAAAATCGACAGAACAAAAATAAAATAGAAAGGAATCTCTGTGAATCGGAGTGAGAAAGAATTTAAAAGAAGTGTCGAAAGGTTACGGGTACGCCTTTTTGGGTAATTTATTGCAGGAAAAAAAAATCGAGAGACGAGAGAGAATCTAGTTTGTAATAAACGAGTGAATGTTGGCAAATCTCATACGTAATATTTGCGCGTTAACGAAAACGGCCGAGAAAAACTGGGTTACTAATGAAGCAAAAAAAAAAAGAAATAAGAACCGATAATAAATCGGAACGAATAATGGTGCGATAGTTTTCTGTAAGAAACGAAAGGGAAAAAATAAGTGTTAATTGCGTTTAATCGTGTAAGAGTCTCTCGAGATATTGTCTCGTGTATTTGTCCTCGTTGTTCTTTCCTTGCTTTCTTATCTTCTTCTTCTTCTTCTACTTCTCCTTCTTCTTCTACTACTTCTTCTTCTTCTTCTTCTTCTCATTCTTCTTTTTTGTTTACGATAAAGTGTGGATTTTTATAGAAACCCTCGGGTTTGCGTACGAATTTAGACGATAGTCGGGATGCCTTTTACTTAATGCCTTAAACGTGTTGATACTTAATTTTTTTATACGAAAAGAAAAAAAGTTTCGGCAAAAAACCCTAAATGGTAAAAAAAGAAAGAAGAAGAAAACAAAAACGATAAGAAAAAATTGAAAAAAAAGAATGAAAGAAGAAAACAAAAAATATTACGCGATCGTTTGTTTGTTTCTTTCGAAGCAATTGCAAATAATGAATGATTCGAGCTCGTTAAAGAAAATCGAGGAAAAATTGTATGGAATTTAAGGATAAAAATTCGTTACGCATAAAAAAAAGAAAGAAAAAGAAAATACACGATAAAAAATTCGCCGTTACGATCAGTCGCCCATTAAAAAACAAAGCGTCACCGCTTGGGGAATATTGCAGGTACACATATCGTTGCATACCAACAATTTCAATGACTCCGTATCGAGAAAAAGACTCCGTGCACCGAGGCGCGTACGCTATTTCACATTTTCTTTTCTTTTTTCTTTTTACTTCGTTCTTTTATCCCGTACAAGAGCAACGTTCGAACGTTCACGTTTTTTATCGTCATTATTATCGAACAATAATCATTAAGGCGTTACAAAGTTTACTGCCATATTGTTTAGTACACTCTAAAGTCGTTATCGTTTGAAACTTTTATCGTTATTAATTTATTGATAACAGCGCGAAACGTTAAAAGTCTGTTGAAGAAAAAGAAAACAAAACAAAGAAAAATAAAGTAATGATAATAAATAAATTTAACGAATAAAAAGAAAACAATTAAAGATAAAGAATACATTAAATAAAATAAGAAATCCTCCCAGAGATTGCGTAGGTAGTCTTAAGAGATTTGCGATTTTTAACGCGATTATTGTACACGAGTTTCAAACGAACGAAAAGAAACAAGCAATGTATCGCGATATCCGTGCACCATTGTCGTTCGTAAGAATTGTTTGCGTTTGTATTTATTTTCTAAGCGGACTCTTTTTAGTCTTCGAATGTTGCTGCGAGACGAAGGAAGAAACGAGAACGATCAAAGATAGACCACGGATGATGAAGGAAAGATCGAAGATAAATGGAAATTTCAAATCAGCGCTCGAATACACGAAACGGATTTTTGTTTTTCTTTATTTCGTTTTAATTATTAATCGGGTCGCGTACGAAACGAGCCGGTAACGCATCGTACGTGTACGCGAATAAAATATCATTCACCCATTGTACTGTAAAATTGCGATGTTTTTTGTTTTTTGTATACCGTTCTTTTTTTCAATTTTTTTTTAACATACATTTGCTATCGTTTTGTACGTCGTTACGCATGAATGTCATCATCACAATCGTCAAGTATAAAATACGATCGTCATGGAATTGTCGAATTCCCTTATAAAGAAAAGAAAAAGGAAAGCTAAAAGAAAAGAATTGTATCCCGGTGAAACGCAGTCGACAAAAACAAAAACTCGGCAACTGGGCAAACTGTAAAAAAAAAACCCCAAGAAAATGATAAAAATGAAAACTCAACGGTGCGCTACTTATTGGGTTTTTCGCAGAGGAAAAACTAGAAAAGTCTCTAAGTCAAATTTGCATTTGTTTAGATACGTCGTAATATCGACGTGTATGGAAATCCTACGTATCCCTCGCGACGAAGAGCGGACGATAAAAATAAATGGAGAAAAAAAGAGAGCGAAAAGAAATATGTATTTACAAAAAATAAAATTCTCAATATATAAGTTAAAGAAAGAACGCCAGATTTATTTTATCCTCCTGAGAATGTGTGTAAAGTTATTATCGATAATTATCAAAATGGAACCCAATCGACTGATCTCGAATACGTTTATGGAACGACCTTCGACCTGACTCTGTCGACGATATTCTCAAATCGATTTAAATTCAAAATTTTTAAACAAAAATTTTCCAAAATCTAAATTCAAAATTCGACACCCCCAAATTTCTTCCTCTTCTTAAAGTCACGAGTTTCAAAAAAAAATAACGAAATTTTAATCGATGGTCGTTGACAGAAAAAAAGCAATTTTTCAAATTTTCAAAGTAATTCATGATGTTTTCTTGATTTTTTCGTCGCCGAACGCCGAAAACAAAAACATTCGCAGATCGGAGTTATCCCGAAGCGGTTTCTGCACGCGTTACGCGTCGAGGAAACGCGCGGAACACGAGCAAAAGAAAAAAAAATGATTTCAAGGAAAAAAATGCATAAATCATTCCTTTTGTCGCTCGGAAACGATTCGACCCACGCGTTCTGCCGTTCGCATACGAAGCAGATGCGAGAGGAAAAAAGAGGAAGAAGAAAAAAAAACAGGAAGAGAAATCTCGCGACACATTCGTCGAGTTCGCTGGGGGATGGTCTGACACTCGTGCGTTCGGGGAGGTCTCCCTGGTCGAAGAAAAAAGGGTGAGTATTCGAGAAATCGTTATATTATGCATCTGATGACGTTCCTTCACCCCCTCGCCCCTTTCTACCCCTCAATACCAAAAAAAAACCAAACTTTTCCACTCTAGCACGATTTTTTACGACACGCAGCGAATTTTAACCACTTCCGGGTTTTACGTGACGTGTGCTCGAAAGTCTCGAGGGTGCGGGACCAAAATTTCCAAATTTATTCCGGGGACAATGACAAAATGCCTGGAGGGAGGGATTGGGGGGGGTGGCCCACGTGGATGGAAAAATGATAAAAACCGGCGTTTGTAATTTTTTTGTTTGCCGGTTTTACAGACAAACGCGTCCAGCCCCGAAGAAATTTGAAACGCGGTTGATTGACTTTTTTTATGTCGTTGGACAATTTTTTTTTTTTTTCGGCGGTATCTGAGATTGTTGTTTTGAGACTTGGCAAGAAAACCGGTGTGTCGCGTTATGCCGAGACGTCCGTCTTTCGAATTAATCGACTAATTAAGTATTTTAAGAAATGAGAAAAGAAGATAGAAGCGCGTTGGAATTTTTCAAGAAATTTTGTTTTTTTTTGGACGTGGGTTGTTAATTAGCTCGCAGTAAAAATGAAAAATCGTCCGAATGAAAAATCGTTCGAGGAACAGTTGGGCCGAATAACTCGACTTCTCATTCGAGGATGAAACGATTTAGTCACTCGTGGTATCGCAAATTAAAAGCACTCATTCGTCCGTTCATCCCTCCTAACATGTCCTCGACGTGCTTTTTGCTCGATATTACCGCAAAAACCTCGGTACCATTAATCTTTCCCGCGCTTTATTGCCCTTTTCTTCTGTTCTCCCTTTCTTTATCTCTCTCTCTCTCTCTCTCTTCCTCTTCCTCCGTTCACGTTTGGCTAAGAAAAATTCAGCATCCGGACTTCTTTTTCATCCCCCAAAAAATGGAGCGATGTATGTTTCCCACGCATGTTTTACTTTACACGGGGCGAGAGTTCGCGTATGGGCTGCTACGATCGTATTAAATAATACGATTTTGTTCTCTAGACTGGTTTTAGAGTTGCGTAAAGACGACTAGTCATAGAAAAATATATGAAAGTATAAAAAAAGAAAAAAATCTATTTTGGATATCTCCGATGGGAAAACAATGCAAAATGAAAAACCCAAAGTCGTGAATTTGTTCTTGTATTAATAATTGTATCGTCGAGCAACTTATATCTACATTTCTCCTGGCGAGAACATTTTGCCAACGCAATTTCGTGAAACAAATCACCTCAATTTGGTAGGCGTCCATAAGTAACTAACTTTCTTGCACCTTTATATCGTCTCTGACCCTCTGCCCACGTGGTTCACTCGGAATAAATCTCCGGAGGAGAAAACGAAAAAGGAAGAGGGGCCGAGGGTGCATATAAAACGCACTGTTATACGAGGATTTTCTATTTAGCAGCTATATATACATGTCTATACACATATATAGGGTGTCTCAATAATTTCGGATCACCCGAGACCTGCGCATAGATGGCGTTGCGACGAATTTACGTACGAAGTCCGGTCGACCAATTCGCGATAGTTTTTAAATGAGAGACGATCTAAGGTGTCCAATCGGAGATCTGGAATAGGTTGCGCTCGAAGACAATTGAGAAAAGGGCAACGCGTATCAGAAGTTTAAAGGGTCGTCGATTATCGCCGGCCAGCCTGAAGCACCAGCTCGCTCACCGCTCATAGCGCGCGGGTCACGAGTTCATACGCGGGAAATTCCAGCTCTCCGATTGGACAAACTTAGATCGTCTCGCGTTTAAAAACTATCGCGAATTTAGCGCGCAGACTTCGCACATTAATTCGTGACATCGTCAGCTATCCGTAGGTATCAGGCGGTCTGGAACGTCTGGAACACCCTGTATATATACATAACACGCGTGTACAGACGAGTGTAACATAGGGGCGCGCAGTGAGACCGAGAGCCTGGGGTAGACCCCACGTCCTCATCTGCGGAGGGTGGTCCAATGGTTGATGGACGCCGGAGTACATCTAGTCGGCTGTAAGCGCTCAAGCCAGACGAGTGTGTTCCCGAGCTCGCAGCTGTTTCTAATACCACGTTTCACGCGCTTCCTTTCCTCCCCTTTTCCCCTTCATTCCCCGCGGTGCGAACATTATACGCCGGTCGAGGCAAAAGCGAGTATCATTGCTAGTTTACCCGCCACGAAGAATAGACGCGCGTCAAGAAAATACTTTTCAGTGATAAACTAAAAGACAAAACTTTCTTTTTTTTAAATATAAAAAAAAACATAGAAATAAAATGCAACGAGGACCATTCAAATCATAACAATAATTTTTCACCGGCGAACTCAAAATTGAGACGAATTCCGAGTGAATTTTAACTTTAAACGTAAATTAGTGAAAGAAAAAATAAAATTAATCGAACGATGTAAAAACGAAAAATTGTTCAGTGAATGGAAAGTGAAGTTTTTTTAAAAATAATTAAAAAATGTCTATTATTATTATTCATCATAACAAATATCTACGTATCGTCGAATGAGTTAAGAAAAAATTGGCGAACTGAGATTTATCCTCCGCTCGTTCGAGTTTTTCTTCTCGTGTAAAAAAAGAAAACAAAAAATTCATTTCTTCATAAAAACGCATAGATGGATCGGAAGAAAATATCACGAGCCGACCACGATGAGATATCGCGGGATCGTCAATCTCGCCGCCGTCATCGCGTACCGATGCCGAATAGCCCGATTTTATCCCTGGGAACCAATAAAAAATCTATTCTCGACGTGTTAGTGCCGGGAACGAGATACGGATCGACGCGCTATTACGAGCGTTAAAATCCGATATAAAGACATTTATCAAGTTGGAAAATATCGAGAGAAAGAGGGAGAGAGATCGTGGTTCGCCATAAAACAAAAAAAAACGCGTTAAAGACGCTTTATTGAAGTCTGCGTCTACGTGAGACCGCGAATGCTCCGAGAAACTTTCATATCGACGATGTACCCGAGAGGGGGAGGCCCGGTTAATCGCGACATAAAAGACACGAAGGAATTTAACCGCGTGTACTGTACCACGATATATATATAAGGTTAATGAAAAAAAAAAATTTTTTTAACATAAACAAAAAGAGTTCAACTTGATCTCTTCTAAAATTATCCAAATAAAAAATCCTAAAATCACCAAAACATCGAAACTGAATAAAAAGTATTGCCCAAGAAAAATATATTTCAACCGCAAAAACAAAACTCGATAACGCTATAAAAATCGATAACGTTCACACCGATTTTCGATCGATCGAATATTCGTCATATCGAGTGAAAAATCGATCGGCGATCAAAGCTCGAGGTGGTAAAATAATGAAAAATCATCGATATCGAACGAACGTCGCCGCGGCAAGAAAGAAGACCAAGAAGAAAAGTTCGTGTTACAAAGTGAGGAATAACATTTTCGAAGTATAATTCGACTCTCGTGAAATTTCGATCGATCGCGCGTAAATTAGATCGATTGTTCGCGCGAGTGCTCGACCTGCCTCGTCTGCCTGTGCCTCGTATTACGAGTTCTTCGCGTCGCTCATATCTTACCTTCGTTTTTTACCAAAGATCGGAGAAATATACGTTACTTGGCCAAACACGAAAATTCAATTACGAGACTCGATTTCACGTCTACGGTCTCCCTCTCTCTCTCTCTCTCTCTATCTATCTATCGATCTATATATATATATATATAGATCAAAACGTCGAACTTCGAAGGTAAGTCTGATTATCCTCGTACAGACGTTTGTTATACACGATCGAGACTCGATGACACAATGTTGACTTTATCTAATGAAATATCCTTGACCTTACCGGGAGGCCGGTATACGCGTGTCCCTATCTTCGTTATCGTTACATGTATATAGATATAGATATATATGTGTGTCTGAGGTCTATGTGTATCTTTTGCAAAACTCCTTTTTTTCATTTACTTAAGTGACTCGGCGAAACCTCGTACGACTAAACTCAACAGGTGCCTGATATATAAGAAACAACGTCTGCGTTCTCGATATATATATATATATATATATATATATATATATATATGTGCATATTGCATATAACTTTTTCGCTGATTCACAGTAACAATGGCTCGCTGTCACTCTCGGGCCGATAAATCCTTTTCGTCCTGGAAACAAAGCACGTCGAGTAGCTCCTCGAGAAACGAAAAAAGGACGAGCGCAAAATAAAAAAAATGAAATAAAAAAGAGGAGAACGGAATGGTCGACGTGCGCGCTCTAGATTTTTTACAAGAGTAATCGAGCAATGCATCAAAAAGTTCTTTCGCGATGGAGAAATTTTATTTTTCGCCTTTTTTTTGGTTTAAACCTCGTTCGAGAGTCGACGCAAGGAGAAGAGGAAAATTCGTTCTCGTTAACATTTGGCTTTGGAGGATCGTAACGAGTTAGCGAGGGGGATGTAATTTTATGAAAAAGTGATCGTAAATTTTCGTTAAACGCTGGTCGAAAATAATTGTTTCCCAGGAGGATAAGAGTGTAATCGGGTTTTTGTTTTCTTCGTTGAAATTTTGATTGAAATTTGGAATTGTAAAAAACGAAAATTGGAACGACCTTTTTGTTTAACGAGCGTTGCGCCGATCTACAGCAACGACCTCTTTAATTCGTATGACGTAACGCAGTTTACGTTCTACTTCCACGGGACCGGCGAAACATGTTCGCGACTTGGTTAATTGACGTATTTGACTTTGACTCACTCACTCGTGATCTCAAGATCCAATATTCGCGAATTAGTTCAATACGTTTTCTGTTTAATTCAATTAAAACAATATTCTAAATTTAATTAATTAATCACAATAAAATTTCTTGAAAATTATTAAATTATTTTATCATTTGATATGCAAAAGTTAATAATAGTCAAATAACATTTCGAAATTTGGCACTATTAATTATTTTATTATTATTGATAATATAATGCTCACTATAATATTTTCTGCCTATCGTATTATACAAAATATTATTATCGTTGAAATAATAAAAACGTTTCAATAACGAATCAATAATAATAAAATAATTCGTTCGAACGACACGCGATTGCGAAAAAAAACCCTTCATACCCGAGCAAATTTCTCGGAGCAAATTTTTCGTTCGACCAACGTTCAACGTTCGAGCACCGTGTCCATCTACCCTCTCGTCCGTTTCCCTTATATAATCCAACAATTACGATAGACGTGTTCGATATCATCGAACGAGCAATCGATGAATTCCCACCTTATATACGACAAAAAAAAACGTCGGAATTCAATGAAACGAAAAATTTTACTGTCGCCCTCGTCGATCCTCATCATGCAGCGATATACAATTCCCCCCCCCCCCCCCCCTCCCCCTAAAGTCTGGTCGAGCAAATCATTTCAATATTTGCAAATAAATATAAACGACCGTCTATGAATCGCGTGGCATACGAAGAAAGAGAAAAAAAAATGCCATAAATTTTCGTCCTGGTGAGGGATAGTGAGAAGGGGTAGGGGGTGGGGGGAGGGGTAGTAGTTGATTGCGCATTGATGAAAAAGAAGCGCGTGATAACAAATTTTTTAGTAGAGCAAATCCTGCGTGTGAATATTACATTGTTTTTTTTCTTCTTCTTCTTCTTCTTCTTCTTCTTCTTCTTCTTCTACTTCTTCTTTTTCTTCTTTACCTTCTTCTTTCTCGCTTTTATCTCGTCTTTTGAGCGTTGATACCGCCGAGCGTCCCGACGAAAACGATAAAATATCCCCTAAACCTGACCCGCGAGGATATATAATGGAGTTTTAGCAATCTCGTGGTGGATCTTATACTTCGGGGCCTCGGGCGTTCGCGTCATCATTGGCATAAGGATGCGCGCGTGTGTCGTACGCCGAATAGCTTTACGTACTGTGAGCGCGATCTTATGAGAAATTCAGTATTACACCCTCTCGCGAAACACGCGAGCGGATCTCATCCTCCCCAACCCCCCTCCTTCCCTTTTTGTTACCGTGTTTGACGAACCGTGCTCTTTCTCTCTCTCTCTCTCTCTCTCTCTCTTTCTTCGTGTGGCGGCTTTGCTCTTTTTTTCATCCCACAAACGCACCTTGACAAAAAAAAGAAGAAGAAATTTGTACGCGATGAACGATCTCGTGTCAACGACGATGATGACGAGAAACGGGGTCTCGTGATACGCGAGAGTAAAAAAAAAGCCGCAAAAAAGGATGAATATAAAAATGTGAAAGGGAAAGAGAAACGGGGGATGAAGAGGAGAAGCACGGTTAAAGCATCGTAGTCGTATGTTCGCGCGTCTGGAGCACAAAGTGTGTCCTGTCGGGAATTTTTTTTTTCGTTCCGTTTTCTTATTCTCGTTTTTCTTTTTTTTCGTTTTTTTTTTGTCAAACACGAGTCGCGAACGCGAATAAAAATTGTATCTCGTGCCGGCGCGTTGCGAGGGGCAAGGCCGCTTTAACTTTTAATCAATGTGCCGGGATTGACTCGTGTAGTGTGGATTGAAAGTTTTTTCTCCATCGACGCACAGATATTTTTATTGTTTTTTATTCATATATACTTTATTTTACATTTTTCATTTTCGTTTATTAATTTTGTTCGTTTAATTATCTATGTATTTATTTATTTATTTATTTATTTATTTATTTCTTGCACTGACATCGAACAAAAAAAACAACGAAAATTACGAATATTAATTTCTTACTACTAGAACTTTCTTAAGCTCGAAAAAATTATTTGCATCGAAACCTTTTTATTTTAGTATTCAAAAATTGAATAGCTTCGTAAAAGTAAAAGTAAAAAAAAGATTTTGCTCGCAGATATTAGTCGGTGCAAATATTAATTAAAACGTACGTTCGCGATATTAAGAATCGATAACTAATTAATAATAAAAATTTGATTCGATCACGCGCACGTTCGTAAGATTTGACAACCCTCATAATTAGTCGCGAGACCGTTAATTGCAATCTCGTAATTAGTTTCTTTTTTTTCTCTCTCGTTGCTTATACAAACATGGGACAACGAAGAAATAATTGGCATAATCTTGTCTTCTTCTTTTTGTTGTTTTTTTTTGCTGCTCTTTTCATCGAGCAAACGTACCGTCACGGTGCGATAAACAAAACGTTGTTAATGGCTGGCCGTGAACGCGATAGAGATGAAAATTAGTCGACGAGTAGAACGACGCAGCGTCTTCGGTACAGTTCTCGTTCGTCGAGTGATTAATTGCTCGACGGGTGTTCGAGAAAGGCTGACAGAGACCCACGCCTCGCGTTCACTTCGTCCGGCTTTCATACCGTTTCTCATAACCGAGAAAATAATTTTTATTTCGATATACATAGCGCGAGGAATAACGATATTATATAAAGGATTCTAAACTTTTTGTTTATATTCTCGAAAATTATAACAAACAATACCTCCAATAAAAAAAAAAAAATTAAAGAAATATATTTTTCAGTCTTTAACAAAACTCGTCTATTTCGTTTATATTCGTTATCACTTTTTTCATTCGTCAATTAATTCTTCATTTTTAATGTCCCATAATGTCGTTATAAAAATAATCGCCCGGCCGTTATAAATATTTTTCTTAATTTTTTAAATATTCGTACGTTTTTTTTTCTTTTGTCGATTAATTCTTTAATTTTATTAATGTCCCATTTATTTTACACGATTTTTTTTTTCGTTCGATAAACTCGCACGGGCCATTAAAACTTACGGGTGAGCCGAGCCTCGTACGGACGAACGGAGACAAGACAACGCAGCCTCGCGAGGTCTCGAGGCAGAGACAATGTTATCTGCGGCGTACCGGGCGTCTCCCCGTGTCTTTCACAAATTCAAAGGACTCTTTCCTTCGGTGACAAGAGCGCGGGAAAAGGATCACAGGAAAAAAAACCTGTCGTTATAAAAAATTGAATAAGGGTGGGACGAGGGGTGGCGGAAGTGGGGGGGGGGGGGGGGGTGCGGCCGTAATGACTTTTACACGAGACAAACGAGACGAAGATGGAAAGTTGCTTGTTTTTAAAATCCAATTGATTTTTTTTCATCGTTGTCGTGACGCGGCCGAGATTATATTTTGGATTATTTAGGGGCGAAGAATATTCAAATCCCTCGGGATTGCAAAACTTCGAAACGTCCGAATGTAAAATTCTTTGATTTTTTTTTATTCGTCAGTCGCTAATGCGAGAAAGAGAGCGAGAAAAAGAGAGAAAGTTCTCGAGCGAGCGAAAGAAGAATAACAAATTGCGTCTCGTCAAAGAGAATTTTCTTCGGTGCGAATGAAAAATGTGCTTTTCGTTTGTTTGTTTTTTTGTTGCGAAGAAAAAAAGTCGGATGTCGGAAAACGTAATTTTTGCAAATAAAATATGACGAGACGATGCGACGATCAAAGTCGACATAATGTTATCGTCGGGCCGGCTTTTTAGTCGCGCCGAGCGCAATATTTGATCTTTGAAACATCCTCTGCAACGAGATTATAATATTCTGTCTCTGACCGAGCGTCGGAAGAGAGAAAATGAGAAAAAGAGAGAGAGAGAGAGAGAGATACGAAAAAAAATATAGCGAGCACACGGTAAACATATGACGAGTTTATAATAAGCAGGAGATAAACTCCGAACGAACGAAAAGCTCTAGGACATTGTCGAGAACGATTGTTACTTATCTATTTCTCTTTTATTCGGCGTACTCTCCGAAAGATCTCGAGTCCCATGGGTATACAATTCGCATCCTCGAAACTGGATGAATTTATATCCCGACGAGAGATATATGAGAGGAAGAAAATAGAAACTAAAAAAAAACAAGAAGCACTCGCGACGCAAACGATGGAAAACGACTTGTTTTTTTTTTAACGTTGTCGCCGCTTCTTTCTTCTCTTTCGAGAAAAACGATTCGACGACGGATGAAATTGTCGCGAACGAAGGAGGCGTCGAAGTTGAACGTTCTTCTATCGCGAGTACTGAATAATTCTAACGGGCGGCCACCGCGAGTATTATCGCGAAACGTATCCTGCGTAACGTTTTTATCCCATCGTTCTCTCGCGACGTGTAACTTTCATGAGTTAACTTCTCTTACCCGGATCATTCGTAATGTTTTATTCATTTTTTGGATGGAACTTAATGTCAAATTTTCGAAGAATTGTAGTGAGAAAAAATATCGTACGAGGTTGAGGTCGAATTTGCCCACCCGGTATATGAATTGAAATTCGTCCGGAGCACTCGGTAGATTTGTATCAAGAATATTTTGTTTTAAGTTAAGGAGACTCAATTTCAAGGTCGTATATTCAAGGTCGATAATAATGAGGCAAGAAATCGTTAAATAATGTAATTTTCTCGTATGAAACGCAGGGTACATTCTTCATTTATTTCCATTCGAACAGCCGATCATTTTTTTTATCGCGTCCGAGTTGGACACCCGATATATTTTCACCCTTTTCACATTGTACAAAATTAAGCCCACCCCGTGCACAATTTCTCTCAATTTGCACAGCTGGTAAATTTCTTCTCCTTTTCAAATCGAGCACCCGGTACGTAGACGCCAAATTCCTCTACAAGACAACGATGAAACGATCTTCCCATCGCCTAGACAAATATAAATCAAAAAATTCGTTCCCCATCCGCAACAATAACAATTTATTCAAAAAAATGCGAAATTTCTCAGAAAAGAAAATCGATAAAAATTGATTTATCGCAGATGGTTAAAGTATGGAGATTTTTAACAATAATAAATCTGCGCAATACGCCAAAGGGTTCTGTTAGATCTCAATCGTGTCGTATACTAAATTTAAATTTAGTATACGATAATGATTAACAGTAGCGTGAGTTTGACAGTTTGTGCTAAATGGGACAAGGGAGGGGGGATAATGGAAAATCGAATTTTAATTATCGGATGCCAATCCGAGACGAAACAGAAAATTTCGTAGCATCGACTATTCTGAGATCTCAGGTGCATTCGCCCATACGTCCTATTTATAAATATAATTGAGCTGCTCGTGATGTTCGCAGGGGCAATGTATATAAATATATATATACGTATATAGACGTCTTTGACGAAACAGGATCCTAGTTCGAAGGCAATCGCCTCGCTCCGAACGACGGGGCGTTGACAGACGTACGATGTAAAATACCAACTTCCTATATGTAATTTCCGGGGTGGTTGATCGCAACTCATTATGTCCACCCAGAAATTTACGACGAACGTATAAATTGCGGTCTGGAGCCCACGTGCGCGACACAACGCTCGGCTAAACAGGCTGTTAGGAAAATCGTGGTCTCGTCACGTCAGATACACTCCCGGTCTGTTCAATTCGTAACACGCGGCTCGATACTACCGTCGCGATTGGACTCAACGACGCTGTAGCCCCGGGGGAAAATAAAGATGTTCGAACCGAAAGAAATTCCGGCGAGCTTTAGGAGATAATAGACTTCCGCTTATTTCTCTCCGGTCTTGCGTCTCGATCGAAACACTGTTATTTATTTTTTATTGATAAAACACGCTCTACAAATACGGAGGAAAGATGAAGATAAATTTATTTTTATTCTTAAAATAGAATCGAAGGGAAAACTACAATTTATCGATTTTTATTTATTCGTTGTTAATAAAATTCTTCTAAAATCGTTCGAAGTTAAATAACGACGAAATTATTATCGTTTTTTAAATTTTAATTACGTTTTTTAATTTTTGGGAAGAATAAAGCAAAAAAACGCTCAATGTTTTCCGAGAAATTAAAAACAAACTGTAAATTGATCATTTACCAAAATTTTATTGTCGCAAAGGACGTAATATTGAGTATGGGAATTTCGAAATTAATTTCGGATTAAAAAAATAACGCTCCTACTTCCATCCCAAACGGGTAAAAATACTTAATTCTCTAATTTGCTTTCTGTTGGAACGAAGTTTTTGAGTTTCCCTCATTAACGTTGCAAACGAAAAGTCGATAGGTCCGAGTCGCGTTCGGTGGAAGGGAAGAAAAAAGTTGCGCCCCCTTGACCGAGCAAACAATGTTAACCCTCTAGACAAATGTCATGGTTCAGACGCCAAAAAAACAGTCAAGTTTCATTACACCTGGACTCCGTCCAGCTTTTGACGTATGCGTAGGGTGTTTTTTTTATTTTTTCGTTCACTGCCCGTCCGTCAGTCTAGTTCGTTCACATGGAATTTTCGTGATTCGCGGAAACTCAAAAATACAACCGTCAATCACGATAATAACGAAGTAAGAGTTCTCGGTATTTCGAGAAACCCCCCCTCGTGCAATGACCTTGAAATAAAACATCTCTCATCGTCGCAAAAAAAAACTGTTAATGTTTTTAAACTTCCTCACTCGTAATTATTCCATCCATGGCACGATAACTACGAATTTTCGTCGTTGAATAAAACAGCACGTTATTACAAAATAAAAATAAAATGAATATTTTATCAAGTAGAAAACAGAAATGCATTAATTTTAGTTTGCAAACCGTACGGATGACGGAAAAGCGTCGCCGGAAGCGACATGGCACGGTTGGCCTGTAATCCGTATGAATAAAGCGACGAATGTATTCGAGAGCTCGCTGAAAGTATTTACAAAACATGTTTTTTTAAGCTGCTTATGAGGCGAACATGCTCGTGATCTAAGCTGTCCGTGAGAATCTCAGATTTTTTTCACTATTTTGAAAAATATGCGTAATAGCGAATAACTACATCTCTCTTACTCTTTTGCGTTCCGGTACGGAGAACGAAACGATGGAGTAAACCGAGAGGAACAGGAAGCGAAAAACACCCAAGAAAATGAAAGACGGAAATACTGTCTGTATTCAAATGTATGATTATATATATCCGGTGGGTGTTACAAACATAACTGGAATCCTGGGTATCATACAAAATGGTGATATCTCCGAGCACGTTTTCCGCCTATATATACATCTACATATACATCTATATATATACATATTTGTATCATACGTATACAAATATGTTATATGGGCCATTCCGTCTCAACTCGATAAAATTTCGAGAAATTAAATTTTTTATCAACATAAAAACAATGAAATCCAGTCCAAAAATGTCTCGATAAATAAAATTGTCGTTATTCGAGACGAAAGTATTCGTATATGGGGCATTTTGTTTCAACTCGATAAAAAACCGACAAATTAAATTTCTTATCAACATAAAAACAATTAAATCCACTCCAAGAATATCTCGAAATAAAATTGTCGTTATTCGAGACGAAAGTATTCCTATATGGGACATTCCATTCCAACTAGAACAATTTCCAACAATGTCAATTCTCGCTCTACGAAAAATCTACTCAAAAACGAATGTAAATTAAACTTTCGTCATTCGAGAACAAAATAAAAACAGTAAATTGCTTTTTTTCCAAAAATAACGTCAAGAAAAAAGTGTATACGAAAATAAATAATCGGAGTCCAGAGCAGTGTGAAGATTCGTCAAGTCGGCACGAAAAACCTCGTACGTACTTTGGTGTTCGTTACTTTATCTCGCTCGAGTACCTACTTGCGAATGATGTTCGCGTTACTCTCGCTCCAAAAGTATAATAACTTTTTTTTTACGTCCGTAACGTCGCGTTGTCGTCGCGCGTTTTACTCTTTTATGAAACACACACGAAGCCAGTGTTTACGTGTAAGTATTAAATACTGTCGGACGTAGGCGTTTGTCCGGCACCGCGAGCTTTATCCTTCTCTCCTTATTCGTCTACGTTTTGCGATTACATAATCCACGGGTGTCTCCCGTCTCGTTGCCGGTGTGTTACGTAGGGCAAAGCGTCGTATGAATTTCTCTCTCTTTCTCGTATGGCGTACGTTAAAAATATCTCGAAGTTTGCATTGTCATGCGATAAGAAAAAATTTCGTTCAAAAACGATTCTCTTTTTCAACCTTCGTGACGATCAAAATTACGATGTAAATAAAATTATTTAGAAACTTAATTTAGAAATGGATCGATTTGATTTAAAAATTTCAAAATTTAATTAGAAACTTATCGATTTTTTCACATTTTCTTATTAATGTTTGTAATTTATTCGAATGTTTTTCAACCGCGTGTATTATTTTTTTGTTTTTATTTTTATGGGAGAAAAGTTTAATCGAAAAATAGCCTTATAAAGAGGGAAGGGGCTAATAAGATAATTATTCTTTCGTCTTTACTTATCAACGTGTAATAAATGATCCGGCGATTGGACAAAGTAGTATAAAAAATTGATGAAATTCCGAGATCTAATTTTACGAGGGGGATGAAAATGAATTTCCTTGGGAAAGATCAATTTCTACCTTTTCTTCGAAATCCTTCCAGCTAGGAACATTTTTGGAAGTTCTAAATCTCGTTGAGGATTGAAAGAGCTCTTTTCCAAGGGTGAATAAGTTCGAGGGGGTGCGTGACCTCAACGCTCGCTATTCAAGTATTTATATATATATATGTATGTGTGATTGTGTGTGTGTCTGTGTGTGTAGGGATGGATGCGTGTATAAGAGCATAGAGCATCAGCCTAACTGCAACATTCTCGACTCAGGGTGGCTCGTCGCGCACTCCTCATCCCCATCGACATTAAATCCTCCCTCTCGGTCGCGCACCAGGAGCAGCGAAAGCCCGGAGAGCAGCAACCCTTAAGACCAGACGTCGCGTGTCTGACGCTGTCGTTCATACAATGAGAAAAAAAGGAGAAAAAAATTAACGCGACTAGAGTGAAAGAGCCAGAATGGAAAAAGTAATTCAACGAGACGAGTTCGTCTATTTTTTTCATTATTTTATATCGAACAAAGATCAAAATTACATCGACCGCTAATGATTAATGAAAAATACAAAATATCGTACTTTTATAACGGTTATAAACAAAAATGTCAACTCGTTTCTCGAAAGAATTGTACGTAATTTTTTTAAATATTTTTTTCGATCGAGAGCGATCCGATTTTCTTTCAAACAAAATGACAGCATTTAGGGTTCTGCTGATAATTTTTGTTATGCTTCTGCGCATGCGCGAACTTAGCCCGGGTGCTTTATTTTCATTAATCTCGTTCGATAAGGACAAAGGTTGGCTTGTTTATAAACACGCTTCGGTGAAACGTTCGATTATTTGAAATTGAAGGGATCGCACATGGTTCGCACCGAGAACAAACTCTGGGTGATTTCCCATAATTGTTGACACACCTCCACGACCTTAAGCCTCTATTTACAGTAGAACGAACCACGTGGAAACACGAGAGATTTGCCCTCCTCTTGCATTACCGTCTGTCTGTTAGGCAATAGTAATTATCATTCTCGCGACTCATCTCTGTATCTTTCTCTCTCTCTCTCTCTCTCTCTCTCTCTCTCTCTCTCTCTCTCTCTCTCTCTCTCTCTCTTTCTCTCTCATTCTATAATGAACGTTCGCGTGCATTGTAATACTCGCGTGTTCCGTAGCCCTACTTATTTACTTACACATATTCGCGAACGTTACACCGCCCTCGTCAAAGGAAGATTGTATAAATGGGGTTCGAGTGATTACGGTGGAAACAGCCTGTTCGACTTCAGGGAACGTCTTCTTCGGTCGATAACGCGACTACATGAATCTCGCGAAAATCATTTTTATCGAAATCAATTCGCGAAGAATTATTCGAACAAAAAGACGAGAAAAATATTCGACAAAAAGCCACCCTCGAAAAAAAAATATTCGTTCGGATAAAAATTGTATTTTTGAATGAAATAAAAGTCACTCTCGAAATAAAACACGCGAACTAAAATATCTAAAAAAGAAACAGCCGAATCCTCTGAAAAGGAGACTCGACCGGATGAAAATATTTGAAAAAAAGCAAAACAACCCCAGAAAACGAACGTTCGAATGGGAATAAATATTTGACGAAAAAATACCACTCTTGGAAAGAAAACATCCGATAAGGTAACTTATCCGATCTCGAAATCGTTGAAAAACACGACAAGGAAAATAAGATCGTGATGTCTATCAAAGAATAAAAAAAACATTTCAACTTTATTCAGGCAAATAATATAATTCCAGAAAAATGACTCGCGTTGCTTCTTCCGGCGCGATAACGAACATAACCTATACGCGCTTATATTTTTTTTTTTTCGTTTTTTATTACTTTCTCACGGGTTCGACGAACCACGAGCGTAATGGAAGAGGGATGTTACGCGCGTTGGCGTTAACCCTCGACGCCAACTCGTTGAATAACAACGAGACACGTAGACAGTTTTCCCGAGATAATATCGGCGGATCGCCATCTGCCGGCGAGACGCAATCGGGATCGCTCATCGGCGAGTTTAAACCACCCCGAAGAAAGGGAAATTATTGTTTAAGGAAATTCGAAATATCGATCTATCGATTTTCATACTATTTATTGAATTTTTACAACCCTCTCGGTAGACATGTGTGAGGGGGTTGTAAAAATTCAAAATGGCGGAACTAAAGTTAAACGAGCTGTGGCAATCGGCGGGTAACCAGCCGGATCGAAATATAAGGATCGAGGAGACCAACCCCCCCATTAGCGATCCGATCGAGGGAAATTGCACGTTGTACCTGGATACACGAACTAATATATCTATACAGGTGCGAGCTACCCTCGTGATGAGATTCGAGAGAAATCGTGCCATTACCCTGGGTTATACGTGTAATGGCTTAAGAGCGAGCGAGCGAGCGAGCGGATGGAAAATAACGAACGATTTGCCCTTTCGTCGCGCACTCGGCGACGCGTAAGTAGCGAAGAGGAGAATTTTATAGGGGTAGTTTCTTGAAACTTGATTTTTTCCCCTCGTTCGGCTCGTCGCGTATGGAAAATTAAATAAAAAACTTTGAAGCGAGCCCGTGTCGCAGAAAAATAACGATTGTTAAAATTTGAAAATAAAAATTGTGAGGCCGTTAAGGTCGAAACTGGAATTCTTTATAGGGGTAAAATTTAAATTGAATCGTACGCTTTTTTATCCCATATTCGACGTTGAGTAAACTTTGAATTAAAGAGAAAACGATTTCGTTAAAAAAGGGCAAATTTTTTGCCGAAAAAATGGTCTTTTTTACTACGGGGTTGTTTATCCCTTCGTAACCTCACTTTTTTGCTTCGCTTCAACGCCAGATGGCTCGGTACTTAAAGTCGAAATGGCCCGTACGTAGGATTTAATAATCCGCAAAAAAGCAATTCCTTCGAGTATTTAATAAAAGCCGTCTGGTCCTGGCGAGCCGACGGGACGAACGTTTCTCTTTTTTTTGCCACGTTTTTCTCGCGCGAGATAAAACGAAAATCTTGTAGATCCTGTCAGCACTTGCCTAATTGGGTAATTACAGGGGTCAACGTCGAGGCTCGTTCGTGGGACGGAATCTATTCCAAACGTTGGTGTGTATTTATTTTTTGCCCCGTGTATAACACGAATTACAGTAAGAAAAAGATTATCGTCGCGGCGCGACGTAATGTTTCTCGGTCAGAGTTAATCGCATCGACGATTATTTAACGATTCAACGGAATTTATGTCAGTTTCGTTCCGAGGTCATTCTTTTTAGTTTTCTTGCGTCGTAGACGACGAAACAAGGGTCTATGACTTATCGAATGGAACGATGATTGAGTCGAGCTTGCGGTAGGCTTGGGGCGCACGTGCGTCGACTGCACGAGGCTTCATCTGTTGAGGCCTCGGTCGGAGTGGTGGAGCATTCGTGACGCGGAGGGGGGGGGGGCGGGCGTTTCTGGCACTGACAGAAAATCGTCATTGATAGTTTAGAGTCGACTCATGTCTACTTTATTTATTTTTAGCGATTTATGTTGCATAACTATTCAATAATTTTTATAGCTGCATATGTGCACTTATTTATTAAGTTATGTATTTATGCATTTATCTATTAATTATTTAATTTATGTCTTTATTTATTTATGATTTTTAATTGCATTATTATTTTTCATCAATTAGTTATTTAAATTTAACACCCTTTCTCACACAAATTTACGTTCAAGTTTCGAATCGAGAAACTTATTCAGTGAAATGCGTCGCTTCGATGAAAATGACGAGAGCGAACCAAATTAATAAACGTATAATTACTTTTAATCGATCGTTCGTTTAAAATCGACGAATTAATTTGCGCCTCGACAATCCGCCAAGTGTCGTTGTTTTACGATAATTTCTGTTCAATTTAAGAATTCGTGTGAGCCCGTTGTATCGATTCGAAGAAAATGGTGTCGATAAATGACGAACGAAATTCACGTTCGGTACTTGCGTCTACCTAGCTCATAATCCACTCGAGAATCGCGAATGAGCTCCGACCACGAGAGACGTTCGTGGAGAAATGTACGAAAGACGTAAGATACGTGGTACAGCGATTGTCACTGCGGCGACGAAATAGAGAACATTTCGTCGTTGACATTTTGCGGTCGTTGCTCGATCGAACGCGAACAAAATTGAACAATGGCGAACCAATTTGAAAATTGAAACGTTGTACGTACACGTGGAATTGCGAATGACCGATATATACGCATTATATATGTATTATCTGATAATACTGCCTCGCATGTGAGAAGATAATGAAGAGCCGTCCCTTTGTTCTGGTACGGGTAACATGGCGAATACGCTTCGCGTATTTGTTCACGGCCTGTTGATTTCATTCGTCTGGAATGACCGTGATACTCGGAAGGCTTTGGATTAGCGATGATATGTATGCGCATATATATGCCATAATTATCTAGACAGCGACAAGTCGCGCAAATAAAGCAATCGTTTGTGATCGTATTAAGCGTTCTGGTAGTATCTCGATGTTTATTTTTTTGTTTGTTAGGAATTCGTGACGTATTTTATATTTTAGTTTCTCCGGATGAGTCGAATTTTCAGGAAATAATCATTTCCGGCATAGAGTACGTTCTAGTTTTGTGTAAATTTAATTTTTTCAGTGAATTTTTGGTGATTTTAAAGTTGGAGTTTCTTGTAGTAAATTTCATTCTGGGGAAATAATCAATTTTGATGTATGATGAATTTTAATTTGTGTAAATTGTAATTTTTGTTTATTTCCTCCATAGGGAACTCCGGAATATTTGAAATGCTCTTTCTTAAAAATTTGCGTCTCTCAAATTTTGTAATTCAGATAATTCTAGGTAATTTTTTAATTCGCTCATTACCTAGGAAATTCTAGTGTTTTTTGCTTAGAATTCACGCTGCGAGTTCCATGTGAATGAATATAAATCTGTGTTCATCAACCCCGTCTGGCGCGTACGCGGGGGCGCAAATGCGAACGCGGGTCACTAAACCTCTTCAAAGCAACAACAGCAGATAGAATTCACCGCGTTTGTCGAGAGGGCATGAGAAAAAAAGCAAAATTGCCCTAACACGAGTAAGCTGATGCTGAGATAACATACGTTTCCATTCGATCGGAATAATATATGAAGCGCTATTTTGGTCTGATCGTTAGAAAAATTACAAATATATTCAGAGGGCCAATTCCATATTTTATCGACTTCCCTATGAACAGTAACTACGACATTAAAATTCTTCCGCACCGTGTGAATTATGCATGTGTAAATTATCTATTTTTTTTATTAAATTAAATTAATATAATTTAACGGTTTGTTGATAAATTATATTTAAAAATATTCAAAATACGTACTTAAAGCACACGTGACATTCGACGTATCGTTCTGAGTCACGAACATTCAAATTTTATCGCGAAAGGCGGAATTTCGGGATACCGCTAAAACCTTGGCCCCGTTAATTTTGTGGTTTGTCGTCGATGTTTCCTGCTTGACAAATCGCGCAAACGCGATAATCGGCGAGAAGAACGAGCGTAGCTCCTAAATATTCGATAAAATTCCAATTTTTTATTATTTTAATTTCAATTTTATTTTTTATTTTTCCACAATTTTACACGTTCATTGCTGAATTTAACAAATCTAGTCAATTCGTAATGGTGTGTATTCTCTGTCGTTTCAGGTCCGGCGTCGATCGTCGAACAGGGCGTCCATCGCGCGTCCGACTCGGCCGCGCGCCACCTAGCGGTAGCGTCCCTGAACTAACTTCGCCGTCCGACTTCCTCTCCGACCTCATCGGCGTGGTTCAACTTCGTAGCTCATTCTTCATCTTTCTCTCTTTCTCGCCACCACGACGAAGCAACTTTAATAAGAGTCTCTCGCTCCCCACCTCCGTTGAAAACTTTCCACCTCCCAGGAGGAAACAATAAAAATCGTTATCGAAGTCCGGACGAAAATCCTCAAGATTTCTCGGTCGAAACCACGAAAACTTATCTCGTACTTCGTCAGTGGTAACGGAACTCGAAAGAATCGAGTTCGTCATCCAATTTATCGTTATTTATATCTCGCATTGTAACACATCCTTCTTTCCTCCGTGCTCTTATTGATTTTTCTTATTCTGCTGTATCTACTTCGATTCTTCTATAATTAGTTTTATAACGAGTTTTTCGAAAAGTTGTCGATTACAACCGACGCGACGTACAAACGTATAGGGGAAACGAAAAGAGAGCGATGCACTTTTTGGTACGAGAATAAAGAAAAAAAGATAAAAGAGGAAAAGAAAAGAAGAAAAAGGAGATAAAAAAACATCCCTCGTCGCGCTTGCCTACGTCGGCGAAATATTCTGTCTCGCGAATACCGGGAGAACCCCAACCGACATCATGATAATTTCTCCTACTCTCGAGATGACCTGACCTCGCAAACCGTGGAGAAGGCACGCGAATAACAACGTCGACGAGCGGATGAGATAAACGAGATTCTCCAAGATCTCGACATCTTCGAAAGAGAGATAGAGAGGAAATCGATAACGGCCTATCGAGACGAAGTCAGAGAGACGAAGATACCCGCATACCTCCACTCGTAGACAGAAGGAGAGAGGGTGAAAGAGAACAAGAGAGGGTTGGTATAGGAGGGTAGTCGTCGCGAATAATTCCGTCGAAATGAATTCGTCGTATCTTCTCGGCGAGGACGAAGAATGGGGACCTCGTTATTACTTCACTTACTACAGCCAGTTCGGTGATCGAAAAGGAGCGAGCGGGGTGGAGGTAAGATTTTTTCTTTCATTACACGTTTGCTACCCCCACCCCTCCTCCCGGCTCCTTAATTTTCCGAGAGAACATGTTTTCTCAATTTTTTTCTCTCTATCTTTCATTTTTATCGCCGAGTACGAACGAGGATGGCAAAAAATGTAATAATACGCATAGCGTGAACGCGAGAGGGTGCGAGTACTGAAAATCCTGATGTATAAGACGAAAATTGTGAATGGGAGGCACTCGAGAGCGGGACCGTTCATTTCGACCCTCGTCGATTATTTGGGAATGTGTATAAGGCGGTAAAAGAGGAGCTCACGAGCCCCTCATTGAAACTCCCACGTTATTGCCGTGTACCCTGTATATAGGATGCTTGTTACGGTATATCTGTAGCTGTGTATGGGGCGTTCCAGGTCGATTCGACCAAAGTCTGATTTTCATCAATGATAATCTTCGATCAACATTTTTTCCATTCTCTTTGTTACGATAACAAAAAATGTTATATTCTATCGAGGTTTTATGGAAACTCGAAAAACTGAATTTTCACATTTTTTTATCGTAATTTTCCATTTGAAAATGGAATACAATCTTTTCAATCTCGCCACTTTTTACGCGAATATAAATACAAATTTTATATATGAAAAATATGTACGCTCTTATATGAACGAAAATCTATACAGAGCATGTGAAAGATAAATATATAAGTATACGTGCCTATAATGGTTTACCGACAGGAGTCTGAACGTTTCATTCCTAATTGCGCCACTCCCTAACGGGCCAAGCGACTACCCCCGCCCCTAACGACGCAGGCTTTAACCCGGCGTACGAATATAGAACCGGGTATACCAAGAGGGAGATTAGCTCGAATACAGGAGGCCCGAACTCACCCCGATGTGATGCGCGACCCGCCTCGAGGGAGTCGAAACTAGCCACGCATCTCTCTCGTCCACGAGGTCGTTTAAATCCGTGTCGTTCGCCACCACCCATTAAACGAGCCTCGATCTCAATATCACGCGGCAGTCAATGCTCGCTCGACTCCAAACGGCTTTTGGCTTCATGATTTTCCTTATCGGAGAAACGACGCTCGAATCGGAAAAAATGCCAAACCGCGACTTCGAACGTCTCGTTGATTACGACGACGAGTTCGTTTCACGAATTTTCTTTTTCGCGGTCGTTGTACGAGCGTGAAATTTAATCCGTACACGAGCGTAGTCCTGGATCGAAGGAGATGCAAGTCAAAGCTTCGAGACGTCTGACGTCAGGAATATGCGAAATTTTTTTTTTCACGACTAAAAGTCACGCGACGTTCGAGGCAAAGTAAAAAAATGAAATTTCTTTTGAGAAAAAAATTCTTCTCTTCTAATTTATACGAAACAAATTTCAAGAAAATTGCCGAACGATTTAAAAAAAAATAAAAACAAAAGGTCTCTCAAAAAATTTTATTGGTACGATGAAATGAAAATAGGACGAAAATGTCGATTTTTCGCGATCGATAAAAAAAGAAAAACGTTCGAAAATAAAAAAATTAATATACAGGTATACTTCCTTCAACCATCAGGTCGTAGGAAGAACCCGACCACGGGGCAAGCATATAAATTCTCAATATCCTAAAAATAGCTCAGGGTTGAAAAATCGTCGTTTTTCGTCCGAGAATAATTTATCGTCCGTACGAAAATAGGAAGTCACAGATTTGAGCGTGGGCGAAGTAGGAGGGCGGAAAATATTTTTCGTCCCGCGAACCGATCGTTTCCTGATGGGATTACCTCGTGGATGCAAGTTTTGTGATTTATTACCCGTGTCTGTTCCCTAACGGTCTGTATTAGCGACCACGCGGGGGTTCGTAACCGCGAGAGCACGTCGGACCTAATGGAGGACGTGAAATCGGCGATTTTCCTTCGAGTCTGCGAAAAATAAGATTTCACCGAATATCGATTATATCCACGATCTTCTCCCTGACGTGTTTCAACGACGATCGACCATTTCGTCTATTTAGGATCTTAGCGAATTCGGCGACAAATCGGGAGATCGTTCGTTCGCGAAAATCACGTGACAACCTCGTTGATCCATTTCGCACGAAAATATCCCAAGACGAAAATTGAACACGGAAGATACGATAAGAATAATGGAGAAACGCGTAGGAGCGGAAAGTAGCGCGCAATCAATAATTCATCGAAGGACCAAAAATATTCTCGATCGATGCCGAAAGAGAGAAACGTTTTTTTCTTTTTCTTTTATCTTCTTTTATTTATTTTTTCTTCCATTTACATTATCTCTCGTTTGCGTTTATTTCGGTCGAGTGAACTTTTGACTTGGTCCTTGAACGAATTTATCGATCGATAGTGATACTTATCCATCGAGATTGATGATATGTAATAGAGATAATTTTTGATTGGTCCTTCATCCTCCTCTCCTTCTCCCCTTCCCAAACCTTTTTTTGCCCCCACCCGGTCTCTCTGACAAAAACAGGGAGAACGCTTCATCATTAGGACAACAAAGTGAGCCAAACTTTATGCCCGGATGCTCGACGAGTGACCCTGTAACAAAACTAAGAAGGAAGAGGGGGGAGGTCGTAGACTCGCGGAAAGCTCGCTCGTTTCTTACCGAAAATCAAAAGTTATGAGCAAACAGCCAAAAAAATCGCTCTTTTTTTGCCCGTTTCCTCATAACTTCTTTACTAATAGTCCAAATTGAATCTTTTTTTTTCTTGAAAATCTAAACGAATTAAAATTACTCGACGGCTTTTGTTTTCTCACTCAATGACGCATCACTTTCACCCGTCTCACGAAACAATTCGAATTCGAATTAAATCCGAACTTATCCATCACCGATATCGCGTTCATATTTTTATCGGGTTGGGTGATGTGGAGAGGAGAGGGGGGGGGGCCGAAGGCATGAAGAATGTCTAACCCGTAACCAGCTCGTTTATCAAGTTTCTCGCGTGTTACGGTCGTCGGAGATAAAGGAATGTGGAAGTGAGAATTGGAGGTTTCACCGTGAAATCGAGAAAGTAACACGACGACCAGGAGAAAACGACGAAACAATCGTCGATCCGAGGGTAAAAAGAGAGACGGACCGACAAACAGACAGACAGACAGACAGACAGACAGACAGCAAATTCCAGGTTCTCTAACGCGAATAGGATTTTCGATAGCTTGTATAAAAGAGAGGAGAGAGAGAGGGAGGGAGAGAGAGACACACGCGTTAACCTTCAAGACGCTATCGTCTCTTCGCTTCCATGTTCGTTTTTTTTCTTACTTTTTTTTTATTTCTTTCTCTTACCCGTCCCTCTTTCCTCGATTCCCCTGTCGTCGAGTGTGTCACCACGGATCTGCTGGAATCGATATGTTACGTCGTATCGATTCTTCTTCACGATCAGTCCGTTCGTGCGGATGTTCATGGATAACTCCACGGGAATAACGGGAATTCCGTCGAGAGAGAACGACCGGTTAGATTCGTACGACGAGAATATGTCACGTTGGGGTAAGGTATGGGGGAGTGAGAGAGTCAGAGTGTGCGTGAGAGAGAGAGAGAGAGAGAGAAAGAAATCCGTCAAACCCCTCGAGTCCATAAAAGCGAGGAATCGAAGGGAATTCCGTGTTATAAAAAACTCGCGGGAGGTCCCACGAACGTAGAACCGTGGGAAACGAACACGGAGCGCCGGATAACACGACGTACACGAGCAACCGCGAGGGGAAATGCAAAATATCGACGAAAAATAAGAAAAACAAAATTTGCTTTTTCTTTGTTTTTTTTTCTATCGAGTAAATAAAATGAACAAAAAAAGACATAGAACGAGGGAAAAAGATCACCTTTCGCTATGTTCTATTTCAGGCGACAACACAACGGCCCAATTAGGGATCGTTTTCTCTCTCTCTCCATCTATCTTTCACTTTGTTCTCTCCCTCCCCCTTCGTTCTCTTCCATCTTTCATCTATCGCTCTCCGCTCGCAACTTATATTTTCTCTTCCAACACCGACCTTGTACCGTTGCTTTACCACTTGAATTTCCTTCCTTACTTACTTCTCCGTTAGCACGAAGTTCACCAAGTTGCTGTGATTAATCGAGTTTCTTCACTATATACCGAGTTTACTCGTAATTTAGCGAAATATGAGACGGTGAGATATAAAATGGTGCGAGGAAGTTGGGGGAGGTCGGAAATGGAATGATGCGTATGCGACATGCTAACTCGGACTTATTGTTAGTTGGGGGGGAAAAATTAAGACGATCTTTTCTCCTCTCCCTCTCTTTCTTTCGCATCGTGTTCTTCCACCTACGTCGGAAATGGTCCACGCTTAACGAGTTTTCTCCGGAAGCTTTCTTGTCTTATGTGAGTCTTTTCCATTCTCCTCCAGCATCCCCGTTCTTTTTTCTCTTCTCTTGTAGCTTGCGTTAACGAATTTCCACGGAGCTCACGAAGATTGGGATAATCCCGAGGACATTGCTCTCTCTCTCTCTCTCTGTCATTCTCGATGTCAAACCTTACTGTCGCACTTCCGGAGCGTTCTCTCATTCCGTACACACCATTAAACATCCTTCTTCGTCAGCGAACAATATGTCACTGAAATATTCACCGAGGTTGACGGATTTTCATCGTTGCTCTCTTTCTCCCTTTTTTGGCACAGAATTTACACGTTTTTTTAGAATATTTTAGTGTTCGAATAAAATCAAATCGTTTATTCGATTGCAAAAATTTATTTCTCAAAAATTTCGAAAAACCACAAATGCCTTATATTTTTTAAATTTTTATCGAAAACCAGGCTCGACTCGCCAAAAAAAGGAAAATCACAGCGTTCGATACGAAGCGAATGGAAAAATCGTAATTTCTTTCGAATCGGCCTAAAACCCAGTGACCTTCGCGAGGGGTAAAAACACAAATCGATCGACCGGTCGATCGTTTAGGTACATCGAAATATTATCGTCGAGGAGGTCGTGTTTTTTTTCTGTTTTCTTCTGGAAACGAACGACCTATAAGCCCTGCGTCTTCGACCTCGGGGATATATAATTCATCTTCACCGGATATGAAAGCGACGGCGTTGCCCATCCCGTACGCACGCCCACGTAGGGAGGAAAAGGCTCGACGATAGTTTTTGGCTTGATGGAAAGTGGAAGAAACCCCCCTTCGTAGATCGTTCCTTCGTAACAACAGACGAAAAAGCCTTCGATGAGAGCTTTTCTCATTCTTTTTATCGTCGGGTATGGGCGATTTTGCGAGGGGTGGGAGAAGGAGCAGGGGTAGAAGGGTCCAAAAACTTTGCAAAGAAATTCAATACTGTATAAACGTGAGAGCGATGTGGGAGCAACGTACTTCGAACCCGCCTCGTAAATCAACATCGTGACGAGACTTCGCTGTCTCTATTTCTCGATTTCCTTTTTCGCCGTTCCATCGATCGCGTCCTTGGTTTTCGTAAGAAAGGCCAACGTACCCCGAATCCCAACGGAAAACAGAAATTAATTCTGGAAATTTTCGCGAGATGAAATTATTAGTTGAGATTTATCGTCGCAGCGACGGAGAGGGATCAATTGTTTTTTTTTAATTATTTCGAATTTTTTTATTTTTTTTCATTTTTGGTTTTTGAAATTTTTTGTTCCAGGAATTAAATTTTATTTTTCTTTGTATTCCCGGCGAGACTCGTGACTCGTTGTGTTTATCGCGATGCGAGTGTGGTCTCCATTTTTGCGTCGAAGTCCATAGAAATTTTGCACAACGGGCGTACATCTGATAGCGACGATCTACCGGAAAGAGAATCTGCACGGAAGCGCGGAGAAGCGTGAACGGGGAATGGGAGATGAATAATGCTCGAGTTCGTTAGATGATAATGGGAACGAAGTAACAATATACTTTGTCGTCGTGCGTTCGTGTCTACCCACCGATTTGAAGCATTGTTTGAGAAAAATGGTAGAAAAAATGTACAAAAGGAGAAAGGAAACAATTGAAATTCATGTAGACGATTCAACGATGAGGGGCGGATGGTGAAACGCATGTTTGGAACGTATTCGATATGAAAATTTGTATTTATCGAACGGGTCAATATTTATTTTCATTTTTCGAACTAAACAAAGAATAATTCAAGAATGTTTTATTGATTTGTTTCGTATTATTTATAGTTTAACAGAACGCATTACGAATTCGTGCTAGATAGGTTTCTTAATATACACATTAATACAAATTATCGTTGAATCAATTAATTTTTATATCTTTTAAAAAAAAAATTATTAAAAAAATATTGTTTGCTTATTTACATTTCAACACTCGACGGCATATTGCTGTGGGAGATAATAGTTAATTGTTCCTGACATGAAATAGATTGTTGCGTTAATTAATTAATTTTTTTGAACAAAAAAAGATCCAAATAATTTCAGCATTTCTTTTTACATTTTCGCAATTATTTGTATTTTCACGAGTACGTTTTTCGCAGTAAAATATCGTTTAAACCGAATAAATTAGTGCGAATGAATAATTCATTTCATCAATCAAACTGAAATACTTGACGTCTCTTAACGGCCCAAATATTATTTTCGTTCGTCGCCGTTTTTTAAAAAGAAAAGTGAAAAGTTTTATATTAATAATTCTTCGGTGTATTATATATAAAAAATGTCGATACGTCGAATGCGATACGATAGGATGTTTTCTTGTGGTCGCGAAATTTTTCTTCCAAATATCGAGATATTGCCAACCGTAGCGAGAACAATACGTCGAAGGATGTCGCGAACGATGATACAGCAAAAACCTTAGATACGATATCAATCTCGGTGAGGTTGAGGAAGGCGTGAAACTTTGACTCTCCCTCGGTTCTCCCTTTCATTTTCCGCCCCTCCGTTATTCGATTCAACAGCGACGTTGGGACAATCCAACGAGTTTATTGAAACGAAGAGAGGCGTGCGATATCGACGAAGAACAACGACGACAACCAGGAATTCTATTTATACCAGGCCGATATCTATTTGTAGAAGACTGTCGATACTGGCTAACACCTGCTCGAGAGGGTTGTAGCGAAACGCGAGAGAGGCTCGAAGTATGTACATCGGTTAAATTTCACGGGGGACGAGGACAAGAGGCGGAACACTTTGGTATCATCGACGGGGGAGACAAAGAAAACAACGATAAAAAAAAGTTTTCGTTGATATATGAAGATCGAAAAATTGAAACAATATTTTGTAAACGTAATACACGGGGGTTTTGTTGATACTTCCTTTTGAAGGATGTAAATTTATCGTCGGTTATAAATCGAGCTGACTAATTAAAAAATTTATTAAAACAAAAATAATTTAGTAATAATGAATAAAGTAAAAAAAAAAATTATCGGTCGATAAATATTAGTTTGGCCAAAACGGCAGTAGCATTTTCTATGATAAATAAACGTTTCATAAAGAACGTAATTATTTTTTAGCCAACAATTTTTCCATAAATTTATATTTTTGGTTTAATACATTTGTTTTGATGTTTTTCCTATTTTAATTAAAAAAATTCAAACTCTAGAAATATAAACCCTCTAATCTAAAACTGCGAACTGGAAACTAAAGGTTTTCCAAAGGAAAATTGTAAATTTCGAATATCGTAATATTTGAAAAAGGAAAAATCAATTTTTTTCTCAAATCACCAACTTTCTCAAGTTATTTCATTTTTCAGATAAGGCGTAAAACATAAGTAAAAATGTCCCAGGGCCATTGTACTGCTCGATTCGTTTAATTAAGTGATCCTCGAAAAAATAATCCGATATCAAAATTAGTTGCGCGACCTCCTCTCGTCTTGTCGGCGAAACGAGCAGTGTGCGCTAATTAAACGCCACGAAGATCGAGTACCGATAATAATATCCCGACGTTGGCTTGTTGTTATAAATATCTTGACTATTTCTATTTATAGAGCGTACATCGTCGATAATCCACACCTTTGCAGTCGCGTGGGTACATGTCACTTAGGGGAAGGGGTTTGAGTGTAACGAGAGTCTACGTCGTGTACCACGGAACACGCGATGGACGGCTTTCACCCTCTTGATGAAGAAAATTACTTTGTCGCTTCCGTGCTGTGTTCTACTATTCACAAAAAATAGAGAAAAAACATTTCCGATCAAAAGAGTCATCGCTGTTGCGCACGCTTTGACATTTCTGTAATACAAAAATTTCAACCTCAAACGCTTTCGCACGATCGGTGAACAATTTCACATGAACAATTCCTTTATCGTGTGAAAAAGAAAATCTAAAAATGGAAAAATATTACGATAATTTATTGAAAAGAGAACAAAAAATAATACAAAAAATTACAAGATATTTTCCATTAGAAATAAGGATTTGTTTTTGATGAAATTTCCAGGTCGTTGTTCTAGCTGTAACGTTCGTCGTCGCGGTCGGGGCGAATCTCGGTATCGCGGCATGCGTGCTACGATACAAGGAAATGAGAACGCCCACGAATCTTTGTCTCGTGAATTTGGCAGCGGCGGATTTGCTCTTCGCCCTCGGTGTACCCGCGGTTGCTTACACCAGGCTAACGCAATCCTGGCGTCTCGGTGAAACTGTCTGCAGGCTGTTGCCGTACTCACAGGTAAGATTTTTTACGTTTTTTTTTCATGTTACCCGTGAGCGATTTTAAATTGTTTTTTATCGGATATTTCGAAAATATATAGGCATATTACGACAATGCGGATTTCATACGGGAAGGATTTTAGCTCTTTGGTATACAAAATTGAAATACTTGCATGAGACAGAATTGTAAAATTTTCACGTTTTTTTTTAGTTTTTACCGGCAAATTTTGAAAGCAAGGAACAAGGATTTATATTCATTTTCTAGGGCAAATCTCTGCTTCAATCACTACCCCGAATAAATAATTTGGATAAAAATAAATTTCGACCTCTACTAAAGACTCCAAATCCTGGAAATCGATGTAAGCTCAGGGTGAGGTCGAATTTTTTTATTATTCTAATCACTTACTCAGGGTAGTCGCAGAATCGGAAATTTCCCGTAGAAAACGAATATAATACTCTCGTTCCTAATTGCGCGAAATTCAACGGGTAAAAATGTAAAAATTTGAATTTTTTTACTTTTTTTGAACTTTTGACCGACAAATACACATTTCTTGTAAAGTACAAACACATCGATGGTCAAGAAGGTCTAAATAAAAGCGTTTTTCAGACGAAAATAAGAATTCCGAGTAAGAAAAGTATCCTGAAATACTCTTTTAAACAAATACTTACGTAATACATACATCTCTATTGCGCGTTAATTTTTGATCCAAGTCCTTCGAATTCACGAATCGATAAAGCGCATCTTCACGACCTAGTCTCGTGGTCCCCGGAGCAAACGACTGCGACTATACTTAGTAAATTGATTCCATCTCCCTCTCCCCTTCCAGCCCCCGCCCGCCCTCACCCTCTCTTTCTCTTTCTCTTTCTCTTTCTCTTTTATTCTCTGTATCTCGCTCAACCTACTTGACTAAAAATATATATTTTATCCCTCGTTTCCCGGATATCGGGAAACGGGTGGTATTAAAATAAAGTCCGTGGGCTCAATCTTGCAGCTTGGCATTCATGACTCGATTCACGTATTTTTCACTCCAACATACAATCTTCTCGTACACAAATATAGAGACGAGAGAAAATCCGTGAATGGCGATATTTTCGGCCCGTGCAGATTGCTTCAATCGTACGAAAAATTTATCGCGAGGATCGATAAGTTTCTACATATTGACACGATATTTCAAGATTTTAAAGATCGCGACATTTTTCTTTGTGTGTGTGTGTGTGTGTGTGTGTGTGTGTGTGTGTGTGTATGCGTTTCTCCCTACTTCGACGTTGAAAACCTTTTTACCATTTCTTTTTTGGTCCCATTTTTCATCGGATATTTTCAGTACGTTCTGGCAAACTCGAACTCCGCTATTGTCATCACGCGTGGCCCAGAAAACTTCGGGCGCATTTATTTTATTTTTCGCTCAAGCGAAAGAAAGAGGAATAAAACTTTTCGTAATACGCTTATAACTTCGCGACCAATTTTCATAAATCGTCGCAACGACGTATCGAATATTCTTGATCAAATCGTTCGTGCAGAAACGTGGAAAACTATGATATTTCCCAATTTTATTAATACGTTCCGATCAAAAATTTCTTATCGTTCGCTATTCGCAAGAAACTTAACAAAAAAAAACTCAATTCTTCCATTATTTACGATTAAAAAAAAAGGCAAAAGTAAAAACATACGAATCGTATAAAAAGTTCAACAGACGTCTATGAATCTTTTATCTCGTTATTCGTTCGTTCTACCTCAACTTCCTCGAGTTGGGCAAAGCTTTCCGATTTACCAGAGTTTTAAAAAAATATAAAACGAAGGAAATTGAGCGAACGAAGATTCGAGGTCTACTCGTCGCACCTGGCATACTTCGCCCCCCCCCCACCCCACTTATTTCCCTTTCGCTTCTCCCCACTCCATATTTTTACATATTTCAAAGAACTCGAAGAGCGTCCACCTTATACTTTGAAGAGACACATTATTCCCCTCACCTCGCATCTTTTTTTTCCCTTACCCTGTCGAACACCAACCCCATTTCACCCCAGTGACAATTCTCTATCGTTTCGTCGCCATCTTCTACACGACGCGTCCTATATCGCCATTTTCTCCGTTCTCGTTCGTTCGAGTACCGAGAGAGCGCGCTGCTGTCCAAACAACGCGGAAGTCTCACGCTCTTGAGAATACGCCACTCAGTCGGTGGTTTTTGAAACTTCGTGAAAACCGTTCGATCGGTTCGTAGCCACGCTTCGTGAGATATGAACGAGAAATGCATAAGCGTCCGGAGACAATTTTTTCTACGTTTATTTACTTTCATAAGAATCATTTTCTTCAATTTTCCTTGGGGAATATCGTTGCAAAATATTCATGTTTACCGATGCAAAATGTCCTGGAGAAATGGATATTTCCGTAGTAACTTGAGGAAATAACAGGGATTGAAAGTCGAAAGGGACACATTGGACAATAAGCAATATTTATTTATTATTTTACCTCAATTGTATATTTATTTGTCTATTTGAATATTCATGCATTTATTTATTTATTTGTTAATTTATTGTTTACTCATTGACTTATTTATTTATTTAGCGAATTGCTCATTTCCATTAGGTGCCTTGAATGATTAATTCCATCGACCATACCGATGCGTGACTCGTCCCGATCGGCCTCTCGTTATCAATGGAAATTAGCTATTAATTCGAAACAGAAAAAAAAAGGTATCACCGCGTTTCGCTAATCTCACGAATAATTTACTACACGAGCAATAAAGATCTTGTTGCATTAAACTTCATAAATCGGGATACGTTATTAAACATAAAAAAAAGAATTCTTCGTATAAAGAAATAATGAACAAATTGTTTCATCGAATAATTTATTTGATCAATTACATTAATTGTGTTTCCTGTTACGAGCGTTATCGCTTTACCGACAAGGGCTCGTCGTTAAGACCGTGCGAGACGGTCTCGACTGGTAACAAAACAAAAACTGTAATATAATCTCCCGCCAGACGAATCGATCTTTCGAGACGCGGCGATCAGAACGACGAACTCGAACCATCGATTAGTCCTTTTACACGTTCGCGTCTTACGCGGAAAGTATCAATCGTCACGAAGAAATTTGAAAATTTTCACTCCGATCTTTTTATCTCGATTTTTATACAACGAGCGACATTAATCGACGAGATCCTTGATTCCTTGCCATTCTTAATTTTTTTTAAAGTTCCATCTCTCGTCGCAGAAAATAAAAAATAAAAACAGAAAAATTCGATGATAATAATTGAAAAAATCGAAAAGAAAAAAATCAACGTATCGATTCAAAAATAGCAATATAAAAATATTTCAAAAATTGCCAGGTACATAAAATAACGACAAACTGTGTTGCCCTAACTCAATTTGAAGTTTCCAATTAGCCGAGTGGACGGCCAGTGGACGGCCGCGCGTTTCTATTTGATTATTATTTATTGAGTACAACAGTGCGTAACACTGACTACAGAAATAATTTATTTCCGTTATATTTCTCGATATTCGGTCAAGTTCTCTCCACAGGTCTGCGTGTCATTATCGCTAATCGCAACGACACGCGATATCTAGCTTATTACGAGATCGAACAAAAAACGTCGATCGTTTTGATAGCATTTTATTTTTATTCGACGAATCCCCCCGGGCCACGCGTTGTTTCGCGCTGCCTTCCAATCCCGTAATCAATTAACTCGATGCATTCCCCATATACCAACCCTCTCTCATTAAATATATACATACTCATCTATAAAATTAAATATACAGGGTGTCCCATTTTAAGCCATCCCCCTACCCAATCGCATATCTCTAAGCAGTAGCATTTTTAGAAAAAAACATTTTTTTCTTCTAACAAAAATTTCTTACTTTTTTAAATATAAAATACTAATCTATGACCTAATATACTGATTGGCGTTTGAAAAAAAATAAAAGAAGTTGGTCTTGAAATGACCTTGAAGCCCTTCATCCAATTGTAAGTTTAAACAATCAACACCATTTTACCACGCACTCCTTCAAACCTTGAAACGTTTTTATACGAAACCTTTTTTTTCTAAAAATACTATTGTTCAAAGATATTAGATGAGGGGGGGGGGGGGGGTGTAAATAGAACACCCTTTATATAATTTATATATGTGTGTGCATACGTACGTAAATATATGTATATATTTGCTTTTATAGGCGAGTCCGTATATACCAGGGAGAATACACAAATGCGAAGATCGTAAATTATCATCGATGCGTAACAATAAATTAGCTTTATACGATTGACCGAGTCTCTTCGCGAAGAAATATAATTCCGCCGCGTTCAACGTGAATAATAAGGATATGGCGCTATTATTTTTGGCTCGACTGGACGTATGAAACGTTTGTTCTCCCCCCCCCCCCCCCGCCGCCACCCCACTTCCCTCTTCCTCGCGATGCATCTGTCTGTCTGTATGTCCATCTGTCTCTTTCTCTCTATAATACACGCCCATATACACGCTCACACTTTTGTATATTTGTGCCTCTCCATTTTCGAGTCTTTCGTGCGATTTCGAGAATGTCCATCACCGTGGCTATGGGCAACGTATCCGCGAGCTTTATCCCTTTCATCCAGCGTTGGCTTTTTGATCTCGGTCAAAATACGAGAGCATAAACGACGAGCGGTTCACAACCGCGGGCTGGTAGAGCAATACGAAAAACCCCTACGGAGCTTGGTGATACCAACGACTCCCCTTTGTGGAAGAAGCGATGCATGAAAAAGTTGAAACGGTAGAAAAATGTCCCTACCCCTTTCCATGACCTTGAACGTTTTTTTTGTGCTTTGGCAAGGCCAAAACGGTCGTAAATTACAAGAATTTGCAATTTTTTTATTAGCGGTAAATTCTAATTTGGTAGATGCGAGTGTGCGGATTAAAAGATGTATTTTCTTTCGATTTGAGTTTAGTTTGTGTGCGGCTTCGTACTACTATGGACACTGACGCTGATATCGATGGATAGACATCGATGTCTCGCCGTCGCGCCTTACAGGAGCGCATTGACGGGACCACGCGTACTAACGGCGAGTCTTCTCACTTGGATCATCGGCTCGTCGATATTTCTACCGGCTGCCTTTTGGTTCATGCCCAAGGTGAGGGAAATAATATTGATTGAATTTATAATTGATTGAATTTAATCAAATTTGTCATTTATAAAATTTGAATAAAGAAATTTATTTATCAAATTTGAATAAAAAAATATATTTATCAAATTTGAATAAAGAAATTTATTTATCAAATACGAATGAAAAAATTTATTTATCAAATTTGAATAAAAAATGTTATTTATTAAATATGAATAAAAAAATTTATTTATCAAATGTGAATGAAATTTTATACATATATATTAATTTTCAATATTTAATCGACGATTCGTACTTTGGTCGCGATTAATCACTTTTCGAGTCTGCGCGATTCGCGTTCTCGACTAACCGCCAAGAACCGGAATGAGAGTGACGTGAACTGACGAAGAAATTAATTAAGAAGTACGAACGAACCGATGAAGAATACGGAGGAAGACGGTTGAATGGAAGAGAAAAAAAGAAACTGGCTCGTAAACAAAGACGGTGCTAGGAAGTAAATTAAGAGGTCTAATCAAAGACGCGAAGAACAGAGAGGAAATAATTAAAGAAAAATCTGGTCTAGACCGAATAAGCATGGCGATGGAAGGTACAGAACCTACCTGGGAGGATCAAAAGAGTCGAGGGATCAAAGAAAAGCGAACTCAAATCAAGGGAGAAAGAAGTTGCCAAGCAGCGAGAGGAGAGATCGCGAAGATCCAACAAATTAAAAGAACGAATGAGATTTAGGGTCTATGACGATCAAGGTTTTCGTTCCTTGTCAGTAGATGGAAGAATAAAAATTTGATTTCGTAAAAATGATTGAATCTGATGTTAATAAAATTAATTATTTTTTCAATTATTTTCTTGTTGTTTTTCGTTCACTCAGGAAGTCGCCGGCGGCGTGACGATATGCACCCTGGTCTTTCCGCGTAACGAGGTAGTCAACATATCGCTCTGCTTCACGATTCCGATAATAATAATCGCGTGTCTATTGCCGATGTGCCTACTCGTTTATCATTATCAGAGGATCTTTCAACGGATTTTGGATACGAGAAGTCGATGGGCCGTGTCCTGCGTAACTCAGGTGAGCGATATTGGTAACGAGTACGCAATGTTTGTTAATTAATTGACAATACTGAGATGGATTGATTATTCTAGAATTAATCAATTCCGCATGTTTTATAAGTGTATACATATACATTAGGAATGATAGGATAATTTAGGATAGTGAGATTTTATTAGTTATATCTAAAATCAAATAAAACGAAGAAACGGATAGCTTCACGGTTGACGAGCGCCTTGCGACTGAGCACCGTCGCATGTGACGAGTGTGACGACCCTTTATCCCCTCTCCGACCGCTCTCTCCTTTACGCCGTCGGGGGTTCCCCCACTTTCTCGTCCATAGAGCATGCGCGCAGATCCGTTCGCGCTTGCGCACGCTTGCACGCAACCTGCACGGACCTTCGTGTTTGCCTTCCTGCTCTAGCGTTCTTTCTTTTTATTTTCTAACGGTTGTTTTCAACCCCTACGTACGGGTTGGTTTTATTTTCATTAAAAATGACCCTACTCCATATTGTGAGACAAAACAATTTTATAATTTTATGTAAAATTGTCGAAACAGGCGCAAGATCCTGGAGCAGGGGGTCGTCGAGATTCCGAGCTCTCGGTGGTTGGTACTTTGGTACCGTGGGCAGGGCGAAAATTGTCATCGGCCTCGGTAACGGGGCGTCAAGGTCGTGCCGGAAGTCTGTCGCAACACGAGGAGGTACGCCTGCACAAACATCTGCGAGTCGTGAGAATATTGTTGCTGAATGTCGTCGCGGTACTCGTCATGTGGTTACCGATCACTATAGTGATGCTGCTGATTTATCTCGACGGACGGAGACCAAACGAGGATACAGAATTTTTCTTAAAATCCCATCATTTCGTCTGGGCCCTCGTGGTCGCTCAACTCAATACCGTCATTAATCCGTTGCTGTACGGCGTTTTTTCGGAAAACTTTCGTGCCTGCTTCGCGAAATTATGGGGTCGAGGCGTCATGACGAACGGAACGGTCGGAAGTGGCGAACGCGGCAGCGGCGGCGGTGGCGCCAGCACGAGAAAGACCGCCTCGCGGTCACTCGAGGCACTACAGGACCGACTCGGTGGCTCGAGATCCGGCGGGAGCGTCAAAAATCCACCGAGACCGAGCAAAAAAAGTTCGAGCTGCAGCATCGGCAGTATCATCGAAGTGCCCGGTTCGGAAAAACTCTGAGTGATCGACGAAGCGTAAAACGAAAGCGTAAAAAAATATCGTTTGCAATTTCGACTGCATTTTCATTTTTTATTTGGAAAACAACAAAAAATCGTTCTATCTGAAAGACTCGTGTGAGTTCAGAGGATTGAAATTTGTGAGCATTGACGAATGTGTACCATAGTCCGGGTCGAGCCTAACGAAAAATCATTGAGAATTATTTTCGATGTGAACATAATATAATTGTGAACATTAAGAAAATTGTAATCGCAATTATTATAGTGTAAAAAGTACGTTTCCGAGAGAGAAACATTTTTCAAAACGAAGAAACAATTATACGAATGTACCAAAATAATGATAAGGGACGACAATTCCAAAATCGACCAATTTTTTCAAAAATTCTTTTGCTCGTAATTGAAAATTATGAATTTATTTTCTATAGTAAATAATTTCTTTAACGATTCAATTGTTGCGTTTTTCTATTTTAAAAAATCGAGCGCGTCGCAAATCCCTTTGAAATTATTCGAAAAAATATTTTTTCATTATATTGAAAATAACGTTCTGACGAACTAATCGTGAATAAATAAAAACAATGAAAAAAAATACTCATTAATAAAATATTAATAATGTATATAAAGTATATAATTCCTCAAATTATCATTAGAAATTTAACGAAAGAATGATTCTCCATAATCTGGAAGAATCATGAAAAAAAAATAAAGAAAAAATTATTTTCAATGATTTTTCGTCTCGATCACAAATACATTATCGTAGATGTAACGTAAAAATTAGTTAGGGCTCCACTCTCGTAGAATTAATAAACTAAAGACTCTGACTATTGTCTCCCGGTGGTCCCTAAAGTGTCCTATAAACAAAAAAAAAGTGAATCTCCAATTCGAAAAGAAACCGAAAGCAAATGAATATTGGAAAGTTTCCGAATTAATTGCAATTTCAGGAAATTTCTTGGTATCTCCTGATAGCAATTCGATCATTGAAAAATCAACGAGACCTTGGCTGACCAAGTTACGAGCGATGGGAAATTGTAATCCCACATATACATGTATATAAATGTGTGTGTGTGTGTGTGTACTTGATAATGATCATTCACTTTCCCAAAATGTACAATTTTGTAAATTCGCAATACGATATAAATAAATGTATTTTCTAAAAAAAAAATGGAAACCCTCATTATAGTCCAAATTTCATGTGTTGTCTCGAACGACATTATTTTCTTGGCGTACACAGGATGTTAGGCAATTATCTAAACACAGAATATACCTAAGTAGTTGGCGTCCGTACAAGCTCAATATTTGTTTTATCGTCCTGTAATGAAAATTGGCTGAGATATGAATTCGCAAAGTTTGTAAGTTTGAGCTAAAGAATCAATCGATGCAGGCAACCGAAAGCATACAAATTTTGAGGGTATCTAGAGAATTATAGCAAAAAGTGGCTAAATATTTTTTATTGTCCAAAAAAAAACAATTTCGTTCGTACTGGCGTCAATTGTCTGAATATTTTCTGTATCCTGACAATAGCCTAACACTCTGTATATCTACCGACACAAACTCGTTGCCACGGAATCCAAAATTAGACGTATTGTAATTTCCCAAAGCCTACATGACGCAATTCAACCTTCTGTTTTGTTACCCTTGCGATATGCCGGAACTACAAATACGTACGTTCCATTTCGTACGTGTAACTATAACGACGGGATAGCTTCGAGCTAATCGGTTCCTGTTTATATAAAATAAAAACATAAATATCGGTCGAATTTTGTCAACAATTTTCGAATCGTCGAAGTTTGACGTTTCGTTCAATAATAAATGTCTTTGGCCACCTCGAGTTTACGAACTTGTCGTGGATTTTTAAACGACAATCGAGTTTGAAGAAATGAGGGAGGAATTTAATAAAAGTGAAATAATCAACATTTCCATATATTTGTCATTTGTGCACACGTCTGTGCGTATAAAGCTTTGTTCGTACGAAAATTATAAATACTTCAATATCCATTTTTAACTCTGTACGTACACTAATATTTCTCATTTTACCAGAAACATGACAATTACGTTTATCGTCACTTTTTTAAGATTCGCACTGGAATGAGAATTACATTAAGAAATTCGTTCGTCTCGCTTAAAGTAATTTTTCCAATGGGTCGAATTATCGAACGAGAGAAAATAACAATTATTACCAAACTCGACATTAGCGTTAAAAAAAAAAGGTCTTCAAAGAAATTTCAATTTCGCTGGAAACGATTTTTCCATCGTCGAATCATCGTAACGACTAGAAGTATGAAAAAAAATTTACGAAAGAAAAGCAATTCGGGTTAAACTTAAAAAAATAATATCAATTTTTAAAGAATTTTTGCAATTCTCTACGTAACGTAAAAAATAGATAAATAGTTAAATTTAAAAAAAATACTGTCTAGAGAACGGAACTTAATGCGTGTGGAAAAAAATGAGTCTTCAAAGAGTCTTGAATTCCTTGCGAATGCTTCTCTTAATCTCCGAGAGTTTCTTCATGTCGATATCACCGTCGCTGTTGAGTCTGCGCAGAGCGGTGAGTTTGGCGTTCAGAAATTTTTCTCTATCGATAGAGGTCGAAGAAGCGGCTTGAATCTTTGGCTTGTTTACGAAGTCTCTAACCAGACACCAGGCCTTTGACTCCTCCGCGAGAGCAATGAGATCAATGCGCATAATCGTCGAATTATCCAGACTCTCGTTTTCCAACTGCAAATCCATCGTGATTTCCGATTCGTCGATAAGTTTGATACAGTAAGTAATTCGTCTTTCGGTCTTCAGGACACCAACGACGTGACATTTCGAGGGTAAAACTCCATGAAAATTAGTCCTAACGAAGACTTTTCCAGCTAATCGTTCGACGCTTATATCCGAAAGATGAACGATCTTTTGTTTGTGCGAGTATATATTGATTCTACGGAGTTTTTTCTGCTCGTCGAGTAATCTATCGATCCAACTCTGTAACTCCTTGGTTCTCTCATAAATTGCGTGAACGATCGCGTCCGATCCTCTCAGCATATCTGACTTTAGACCGATAAATTCGTCGTCAATGCTTTTACCAAGACCCAAAAGGTCAATCTGCAATTCTAACAATTGACCGGTATCCGATAGACAAACGAGAACTTTGTTCTTATGATTTTTTATAGCCACGAATCTCTTGTTGCTCGTTGAAATTTTCCTAAAAGTATTTTCCTCCGCGTTCTTTGTCCAATAATTAATTCTTTCGCCGTCTACATGAACGAGCCACATCGCGTTCTCGGACGTTGCGCAAATTCCTGCGCAGAGTCCGCGAATATCGCCGTCCATGTAGACATTGTCGAAGATCAATTTTTCTTGGAGCGTATGAACCAAAACTGCGGCATTTTTCATCACGAGAAAAAGGCCGATTATCGATTCGTTACGAAATACCCCAACGATATCGACGATATCTTGTTCGGTTCGATGAATCAGTTGGACAAAGTTTTGCGAAATTTTGAAAACTTTCTTACCGTAGGCAAGGACGCAGATATCTTCATCGTCCGCTTCATTCACAGGATGAATCGCTCGCCTTAGGCGGAGATCTGAATTTTTGTCGGTCAAAGTTATGTCGCACAATTTGAAAGATTCGTCGGACGAAGGATCGAACGGGAATAATTGTTCGATGGTCTTGGTAAATTTGTTGTGCGAACACAGCCAGTTGTTGGTGGGAATTAAGACTTCGTAGAAGTTTGGTCCATTCGCGATTCCGTTTGAGCTTAACAGTGCAGTTTCGTAATTCCTCGAGAGTTTGTAAACTCCCGTGGGCTCGCACAAGATTAAAACTCGACCGCCAAATCCTCGTAGGGTTCTTATATTTTGAGGAACGACATGGACGGAGAGTTTTGGCGGTGTCACGGACGGTACGTAATGAAAAACTACGAATTTGTCACCGGACCAGGCGAAACACATATCCTTGCCATAGAAATTCAAAATATCGAAATTCGCTGCTGCGAAATTCTTGCAATTCGCTAAAAGCGACATTGTTTTGGATTCTGTTAGCTGACCATGGAGATTTCGTTCGTGAACGAACAAAACGAGATATCTATCGGTTTTTAAACAGGCGAGATAATTCACTCGATCGATCGCTTGAAAATATGTGGGGAAAACAAACAGAACGTCCAGTTCGGGTAAACAAAATTACGAGCATAACCCTACTTCTCGGTATGAAACGTCAATGATAATGTAAACGATACGTGGAGAGACAACACAAGCGAAATCAACAGGTAAGTGGGGAGATCTCTGTCGTCAAACATGTGTACAGTTCGCCGTTCAGCCGTCTACTATATATTCTTTTTTTCATATATATGACTACGTTGGCGCAGCTAACTTCGTGTCGAGGGCGCGAAAATACCCATAGTTCATTCGTTGGCCACTGAGATGTCGCCCGGCCGGACCAATTTGTGGCGTCGGTGTGATATCTTCTTCTCAAGAATACTAGAAACCAGGAGGACGAACTGGCGTGGTGGGGGTGAGTCAAAAAACGTCCTCGGCTCTTGGTACGTTGTGCAGTGGCATTGCACATCGGACGATAGTTTGCGCATGCGCGCATTGCGCACGTTGGTTCTGAAACCGATGTATCAAGAATGCTTAAAATTTTAAACGAAAGCGGGCTTTCTTTTTCCAAGTATAAAATCAAAAAACTATATTCGAAAAAATGTTTTATAATGATATTGTATATAATCAAATTACATATGAAAGGTGAAATCATATTGGCGATAAGTACCATGTGTTAATAATGCCACATTTGTATCGGAATATTTCTTATAATCTATCAAGTTTTAACACTCTATCAATTATATAAACGTATGATTTTTTGGAAATATATATCATAGAATTAATAAATGCATAAGATTCATAAACAAATTGATATGTGCTATTTATATTTATTTTGTAATACATATATCCTCTAGTATATATTTTAACAGGTTTAACTTATTGCATATATTATACCTATTTTTGAGCATTATTCACATGACTTATCAGCTGTTTTTTTCTTTTCTTGTGCCGGTTTTACTATGTTTGAAACTATGTTTTTCTTGCACGGACCAATTTCACGCGTTTTCGAAATACTTTTTCCTTCTTTTTTGTTTCTTAAGGTAGTAATTGGCAACGCAGTTACGAATTGACAAAGGAACGACTATGTGTGACAGCGAAGACTAATGCAGCGCAAGAGTGGGGGAAGTTATTGGTCGCCACTTATTGCCTCATCCCCACCACTGATTTTGGCACGAGTTCGTCCTCCTGGTTTCTAGTCTTCTTGGTAAGTATCAACAGAACTTTACACTGCGATAAAATGGACTTTTCGGCCGTTCGTCTGGTCACAGCTCGACCCGAAGCACCGCTTGAGCTACCTCGCGGATACATATCCAATCATAAGTGGCTTCTAACCTCCCGCGTAGAAAAAATCGATATTGAGACAAAGAAATTGAATATTTTGGCAGGAGCGCAACTTTTTAATGAACCGTGCGTAAGCAATAAAGATTGCCCAATATCCTTCGAAACCGCGGTTGCTTTCAACCATGCCATAAATATAGGTTATCGGATTTAATTTGAAAAAAAAAAATAACAATAAAATAAACGAAACTGGCTCACACGATCGAACAACGCGAAACAATTGATCAATTTTGGAAGTTACTCGAAATTCGTAAAAAGTTGTAATGCAATCCGATTGTACACATAACATAACTTAATTTTCCTTTTTCTGGAGATTCGAGATCTTGGTACAGCCGGCGTAGTAGGTTTGACGATTTTAAAGAAAAAAACATTGTTTTTATTCCACACCAATTTTTATTTATTTATCGAAAGTTCGACATTGTCCGAAACATATCGATGTTAATCGTAGATCGAACGACGATGCGATTCAATTACTCGAATATACAATCTTCGCGAGTCGTTGGACAAAGTGATTTACCATATGGAACACTTTTTGACGGGATTCATTTTTGAGCCAACCGGACAATTAAAATCCTCAGCGAATTCTTTGCTGTTAGATAACGGTCCGTTACTGCGATACTCGGGTAGTGAGTGCGTGTCGGTTAATATATTTAGTTTAATATTGTTTGACCTGTACTTAGTACAGAGCATGCTGCCACGAGCGATCCAGAACAGTTGATTCGGGGTGAAATCAAGGCCGGGCAACCTTTTATCCGGTGCTTTGCCGCGCATCGAATTAAGGTAAGCGTGATAAGCGCGTTTCGCACCTCCGTTATCAGCAATATTTTCATTGAGAGTCCGAGATCCGTCCAACTGTACAACAACAAATGGGGTTTGATTTTATACAGAAATCAAATAAAAATTATTGTAATTTGATGAAGATTAAAAAATCATAATTTTTCTCTGTCTTTTAATTTGAATAGTTACACTTGTTTCAATAGTTTCACCTACCCAATGAAAATACTTACGTTGACTTTGAGGGTATTTTCGGTGTAATTTCCATACTGATAGATGAAGCACAGTGCTTCTTTATCAAAGGCTTTCTTGGTAGCCGGCATCCACCAGTCTTTGCGATCGCCATTCTCATCGTACTCCCTGCCCTTACCGTCGAATAGATGACCTATTTCATGGGCTGCTAATGCTCCGATAGTCCCGAAATTCATGGAACGTGGTCTTTCGGAGTGGAACATAGAACCCTGAAGAATGCCCGCAGTAAGCACTGCGTCGAAGAGAGAAATAATCAAACATTATTTGTACAGCGAACCAACATATTTTGCATCATCGATTCGAAACTAGTCGTCGCTTAAGAAAAAAAAACGTCATAGTCAAACTTACTGATACTATTCATCCACGACGTAGCGAAAGCGTTGATTTCCAGGACATATCGAGCAAATAGACGCCAATTATTCTTGTCTATGGGCTTTCGCAAATCCTCAACTTGTTTGTAGAACTTGAACCTCGAAATTTTCAACATATTCGAGAAATACTCGTCGTCGATCAATTCGAGGTCTCGGTAATAATTTTCGAGTTTGCCATTATCGATGATTTCTTTGGGATAGCCAATGTACTTCTTAACCGCCTTCAACTTTTTCCTCGCGAACGCCTTCGTTGCTGTGTCCAAGAACGACACCTACGAATATTTGACATAAATTAGAATAGATGACGGCGAGCAATGAAGATCGAAATTATCTTTGTTTGTATCTGCTATCTACCTTGTCAAAATTTCTTTGATATTCCTGCACGATTTCATCGACGATCTCTTCGATAATTGCTTCAGTTTTGGGTCGAACGAATTTTCTCACGTACATGGCACTGAGGCCCAATCTCAATTTTAGGATGACCTTCGTAACGCATAGTTTCCATCTTGGAAAACTTAGGCCTGCACCGTATACCGCGGTATTATAAGTCTTCTGTACATCACGAATATCTTGGTTCATGGTGCCCAATAATGTTACCATAATTTGCCACATTGCGAAATTCGCTTGAACTCTCTTTGGCGTTTTCGATATCAGTTCGATCACTTTTTCAATAAAATTGCGTGTTTGTAGGATGATCGGTTCGTCATCACCGATTGGCTGAGACTGCGAATACATTCTACTAAACGTATCGTTCCACTTTACGCTAGGATAACGCTTGGTCAATTCCTTTAGTGTCATTGTATCGTAACGCGGATTCATGGAATTCCCGGATCCAAATATTAACTGGACAATATCGAACGTTATACGTTTTATTTCACTCCCAATGGTTAATAATAAGTTAATAATTATTATTTATAATGGTTATTTTTGTTAATACGTATTATTATAAATAATTTATTAATTATTATTAACAATATTTTGTTCAAACTGCCACGATGATTTTTATAATTTTTATCGAGAATTACAATCAAACGATAAACCGAGAATTATTTTCCGATGTACTATTTGACTATCTAGAATTCCTAACGATCAAATTTAAATTTGAAATAAGCACGTGTGGGATACTGTTTTTTAACGAGTCGTGTTGATTTCGGCATTATTAGCTCGTTCAACGTTTACCTTTAATTCTATATCACCGGCTGCTATTATAATATTTTCCGTGACTTCTTACGTTGAATTTGAAATTACGAGCGACTTCGATGATATCCGAAATAACATTTTTCATCGAGTATGAAATATTTTTGCTTTAATACGAAAAATGTACGTCACGTTCAATCAATATTTGGAAGCCCAAAAAATTATTCACGAGTTTCTCGTTCTCATGAATTTCTCGTATCTTTCCCGAGTATTTTAAGGATCGCGAGTACGTACCTTGTTCAGCTCAATCTGAAAAAGTGTCGCATCCTTGAGCTCGGTTTCCGCTCTTTTTCTGTCAGCACCGAGAAGCACTGCAATCTCCACCATGTACTTGTAATGAGCCTTTACTTTTGTACCGTTATCGAAACTTTTATCGCGAAGATACCACGGAAGATTCCACTTTGGTACATTCAGCTAAAATGCGGGACACCATTGTCGGATTGATTTTCACGTATTAACAATTTAATCGAGTAACGGATGCGAATACGTACGTATATAATATGCCGTGAACGATTCCAGACGTCTGGTTTGATATCCATTGCCATGAAACAGTTATCGTTGAAACCATCCCGACTCCATTCCGCGATCGTCGCCATCCAATCAAATTTCGATTCGTTCCAAGAATCGCCTTCGAGTACCGGCCAGCCACCACGTGCCTGTGTAAAATTTTTCAGCGGTGCAACCCCCTTGGCCTCGATGGCCTCTGTGAAATGATGATTATCGATTGACTCGTTCGATTACCGATTATAAAAGATATTGTTACCGATCGCTCACCCAGGTTCATACAAGACTTGTACAGAGTTTTGGTTAGCTTAAAGGGCCTGATGTCGTCCTTCTCGTCACCAACCTCCAAGAGGTTTTTTTCTCGTTCCATTAGATGATCCTCGATACTGTTTAATACATTCAGTACATCCTCGTCGTCCGGTATAACCCCGTTTTTTACTAAATTGCCACAAGTATATTGGTAAAAGTTATCGCAAGGATCTACGGTAAAGTCCATACTCTGGTTGATTCTCAATGCTGTAAAAAAATGTTCACTTTTATTGCGGCGTAGGGTATCTATTTTTTCGATCGATTATTCGGCGATAAAGACATCGTTCGATTAGAATTTCTCTTTTACTTACCGGTGTCGTAGCATTCTCGTGTTAAGCATACGTCGGTTCTTGCCACCTCGGCCGTACTGTCTATCGAAGTCGGCGAGTGGTGAGGCACTAGGTAATTGGATTTTTTTATGATAAAAGTATATAAAGGTTTATTTATTTTTTATCATTGTAAGTTTAAATAATAATGTGACTATCGTTGGTGAAAGTTTTATAAAATAGTTCTAATTGGATGCGAAGTAATTAGAATATCAATATCGGATGAATCGAAATTTTGCGTTGAAAGAAATTAGGATAATGATGTGGGAGTTTAACGTGTACACCCTCCTCGGGTTTTTACACACGTATTACAACCATTCCATTCAACCTATCCTCCGACATTCTTATTTGCGCGACCACACGGCTGCAGCCGTTTCGTATTCCCCCTAATCTCCCTGTATCGCATTTGCCACGGACGGAGGGAAACTGCAGAAAACCTCCGCCGATACAGGTCGGTACCTCCCTAGTCTCCTCCAGTGTCAATGCGAGTAAACTCAAGCACGTCCACCAGAGGCGCCTAGGGCCGGCACCCCCTCAACTATGACGATGGGCCACCCGATGTCCGACCAAGGCGTCACCATCCGCGCGATGAGAACCGCCTTGCGGGAGCACCCCAGCCGAACATCGGGCCCCCACTCCTCACAGCGAGGTTTTGTTGGGCATTTGTTTTGGTAGGATCCGAACCTCCAGGATTGCAGAAAAACACTTAGAAAAAATTTGTTTTTTTTCCATTGGTGTCGGCTACGGGAATCGAACCCTGGTCCGCTGCGTGCGAAGCCAGAGTCCTACCCACCGAGCCACCGCGCTCCTGAAATTAGGATAATGTACTCGGCAAATATCACGAATGAAATCCTAAATCGCGCATTACTATTTTTTGTCGATATAACACGAAATTTCACAGTTGAAAGAAATTTGGGTTTCATACGAATCGACGGAGGAGTCAAGGATGATCCGCGATCATTTTCAACCATTACTGCAACCGCAGTAATTCTCGGCAATATTTGTTTATTGCGTGGTTCATATATTTTTGTTACTTGTTATTTATTTTTCTACGCACCCAGATGAGATGCAGCTGTGGGAATCCGGAGGAACTGCGCGAATATCGCGAGGCTCGTCAGCCAGAAACGCATGGTTGCTCGATGATTTTTCTCAAAAATATATCTGCAAACGATGATGTCACGAGAGATACAACAAAAAAATATTAATATGCATTCTTTTTAAGAATTGAACGTGGCAAACAAATAAAATTTTAACCGGAACGAATAAACGAACAATATGGCGCTCTCGTCTTCCAATTATTATATCGACGTGTCACCGAAGAAGGCTCGAGAAACCTAGAATTTTTGTATTTTATAGCTCATCGATATTTCATAATTAATTTAATTATCTGTAATTATAATTCTTATTGCAACAACTTGAAAACAGGGAAGTATCGGTCGATGTATGAAGAGTCCAAAAATTCTCTGCAAACAGCTGTGGGAAGAAAAACTTTGGCCAAAAATTCCGGTTCAACTGGTAAATTTTTCTGCTACTCGCAGTATTTATTCTCTTTGCATATTTATTTCGTTCCGGAATGTTATTCGTGTCGTAAAATAAGTACTGATTAACCACACAATCGGCGACACGTTGCAAGAATGTTCGCGACCTTGAGAGCTATACACATATGCTCTGTTTAGTAGAAACGACAACTGAACAAAAAAAACGTAATAATGATGTGTTTAAAAATGTGCATTTTACTCGAATACTATATAATTAATATATTTAATTATATATTCCTTCCTATATTAATATTTATTGATTTATGCGTATTATTTACATATGTTATTACCAGCAAATATTTTCTTCACAAATACACACCGTTAATATAATATCGATCGAAGAGTGAAAAACTTCAGCAGATTGCAGGCGACGAAGCTTTCATAATAAAAATAATCTTCACCCATAAACAGCTCGACGTGGCATTCAACGTGTCGATGCAACTTCAAAGTAACGACAAGGTCGAGCGAACGTGATTTCAAAGAAGTTGTTGAATTTGAATCGGGGTTTTTGCATTGTTCGAGGATCAAACAATACTGTAATATATTATATTTCAAAGTATCAACTTAAAATATTTCAATACCAACATAATTAATTCACCTTTGATAAACCGAATGGAAAAACATTGATGGTTACATACCCGAGTTTACTTTCGTACAGATATGTATGTATAATATTTAAAAAATTGTTCTCTTATGAAAAAGATTACCATTGTCTCCGAATTAAATAATACGTCGTGCAATACGACCTAAGCTCGATATCTGTAGAATAATAACGTTCCGAATGGATTGAAAAATAAATTGAAACAAAGAAATCAGATATTTAGGTATAAACGTGACTTTTTCATAAACCAACTAAATAACGACGATCACTAAATATCCCCGAAAATCGCGGTTTTGTGATTTACTTTAAAAAATAATAATAATTAGTAAAAATAAAACAGCTCATATGGCCGACCGATGCGGAACGAGTGAACAATTTTGGAAGTCGTTCAAATGTGGTAAATAGTTGTAATGTAATCTGATTATATATATATATATATATATATATATATATATATATATATATATATATTTAAGAACATTCACACGTGGTCCTACCTTATGAGAGATATACGTGCTGTTGGATAAATAACAAATTAGAAAAACAGTTAAACGAAGTCACATAACACAACGGGTCGTATTTTCGAAAATTGAAAATGCTTCTAAAGTCAGCACCGCACGTTTTATGGTTTTGAAAAAGAAATTGTTTTGTTTTTCACACAAATTTTTATTTGTCTGTCGGAAGTTCAACATTGTCTGGGACATTTTTAGGTGTTATCTTCAATATGTACCGTCTAATCTATATTGGTGTTAATTGTAGAACGAAAGACGATGCGATTTAATTACTCGAATATACAATATTCACGAGTCGTTGGACGAAGTAGTAGTATACCATATAGAACACTTTTCGACGGGGTTCATTTTTGAGCCAAGCGGACAATTAAAATCCTTGGCGAATTCTTTGCTGTTAGATAACGCTCCGATAACGCGATACTCTCCTATTGTGTGCACGTTGGTCAATATCCATTGCTTCAAAAAGTTTTTCCTGGATTTAGTACACCACGTGTTGCCGAAAGCGATCCAGTACAGTTAATTCGGGGTGAAATCAAGTCCGGGCAATCTTTTATCCGGTGCTTTGCCGCGCATCGAAATAACGTAAGCGTGATAAGCGCGTTTCACACCTCCGTTATCAGCAATATTTTCATTCACAGTCAGAGCTCCGTTCAACTGCACAACAACAAATGGGGTTTGTTTTTATACAGAAATCAAATAAAAATTGTTATAATTTGATGAAGATTAAAAAATCATAATTTAGCTATGTCTTTTAATTTTACATTTATATGTTAAATTAGAAGCTTATAGTTTCACTTGAACCTACCTACCCAATGAAAATACTTACTTTGAGTTTGAGGGTATCTTCGGTGTATTTTCCATACTGATAGATGAAGCACTTTGTTTCGTTATCAAAGGCTGCCTTGGTAACCGGCGTCCACCAATCTTTGAGATCGCCATTCTCATCGTACTCCCTGCCGTTAACGTCGAATATATGAGATATTTCATGGGCTGCTGATGATCCGATACTGCCGAAATTCATGGAACGTGGTCTTTCGGGGTGGAACACAGAACCCTGAAGAATGGCTGCAGTAACCACTGCGTCGAAGAGAGAAATAATCAAACATTATTTGTACAGCAAACCAACATATTTCTCATCTTCGATTCGAAACTAGTGGTCGCTTCAGAATGACAGTTCCAATATTTATAAAAAAAACGTGACAGTCAAACTCACGGATACTGTTCATCGACGGCACAGCGAAAGCGTTGACTTGCGGGACATATCGACCGATTAGGGCCCAATCGTTCTTGTCTACGGGCTTTCGCAAATCCTCAACTTGTTTATAGAAATTGAACCTCGACATTTTCAACATATTTAAGAAATACTCGTCGTCGACCAATTCGAGATCTCGGTAATAATTTTCCAGTTTGCCATTATTATTGATTTCCTTGGGATAGCCAATGAACTTTTTAAGCACCTTTAATTTTTTCCTCGCGAAGGCCTTCGTTGCTTTGTCCAAGAACGACACCTAAGAATATTTGAGATAAATTAGAATAGATGACGACGAGCAATGAAGATCGATCGATCATTATCGTTGTTTTTAACTGCTATCTACCTTGTCAAAATTCGTTTCATATTCCTGCACAATTTCATCGATCATCTCTTCGACCATTGCTTCCGTTTTGGGTGGAAAGAACTTTCTGACGTACATGGCACCGAGGCTCAATCCTAATTGTTCGGTGACCTTCGCAACGCATTCTTTCCATCTTGGAAGACTTTTGACTGTACCTTGTGCCGCGGTATTATAAGTCTTCTGTACATCTCGAATATCTTGGTTCATGGTGTCCAATAATGTTACCATAATTTGCTACATTGCGAAATTCGCTTGAACTCTCTTTGGCGTTTTCGATATAAGTTCGATCGCTTTTTCAATGAACTCTGGCCTTCCTACGACGATCGGTTCGTCATCACCGATTGTCTGGGACTGTGAATACATTCTTCTAAACGCATCTGTCTATTTTACGCTAGGATAACGCTTGGTCAATTCCTTCAGTGTCATTTTATTGTAACGCTTTGCAGGTTCCATGGAATTCTCGGGTCCAAGTATTAACTGGACAATATCGAACGTTATACGTTTTATTTGAGCCCCAATTGTTAATAATAAGTTGTCAATTATGATTAATAATGGTTATTTTTGTTAATACGTATTATTATAAATAATTGATTAATTATTATTAACGACATTTTTTCAAACTGCTACGACGACTTTTACAATTTTTATCGAGAATTACAATCAAACGATAAATCGAGAATTATTTTCCGATGTACTATTTAACTATCTAGAATTCCTAACGATCAAAGTTCAATATGAAATGAGCACGTGTGGGATACTGTTTTGTAACGAGTCGTGTTGATTTCGTCATTATTAGCTCGTTCAACGTTTACTTTTAATTGTATATCATCGGCTGCTATTGTAATATTTTACGTGACTTCTTACGTTGAATTTGAAATTACGAGCGACTTCGATGATATCCGAGATAACATTTTTCATCGAGTATGAAATATTTTTACTTTAATACGGAAAATGTTCATCAAGTTCAATCAATATTTGGCAGCCCAAAAAATTATTCACAAGTTCCTCGTTCTCATGAATTTTTCGTATCTTTCCCGAGTATTTTAAGGATCCCGAGTACGTACCCTGTTCAGCTCAATCTGAAAAAGTATCGCATCAGATCTGTAAACATTTTTTTATCACTGAGACCGAAACTAAGCTAATTTTCGACAATATTTAGATCGTATCGAGCTACACGTCAGTTAAGGGACTACGTAACTGGTTACCTGGGTGAAATAGGATGAACTTTGACAAATTTGTTGAACAAAAATTGTATTTATATTTAAACTATTTTAGAAAAATTGAATATTGTTTAAATCAACTAGGCCAAAGATGAGTTTTTTGTTATCTAATTAAAGAATAAACGTTAGATTTTATATATTAGATAAAAATCACAAAATAAAATTCGGACTGCATAAAAGTAAACTATTAAATCGCCTATTTTGATTATTTGTAAATAAAAATAACAGACGCGATAATTGAAATTAAATATTATTTTTTGACAATAAAAAAAATGTTTACCATCTATAAATTGTCAAAACTTATCGTCTCTTCCCTCGGTATACGACTGCGTAGTCCCATTAAGCCTAAATTAATCTTAATTTATTTAATTTCATATAAATTTATTGTACTCTCGACAATGATATTGTATGTTATTCACCCTCCTACTCACCCCGATAAGAGTACACCATGGCAATGCCGAAAACCACCGCGAACAGCACGAGGCTCGTCGGCCAGAAACGCCTGTCATAGTACGCGAAGATCCGACGAAATTTCATAGTACTCGAGGAAACGGAAGATTTTAAACGTAATCGCCTATAGTATATAATCGAGATAAAAGCAATGTCTCTGGACACTCCGATTATTTTCAGCTGTGCAAGCAATTGGATAATAAATTAGACGAGAAGCGAAGCATAGAAAGCATATTTAGGTATTTGCTGAATTATGATTGACCTATATCTTGTCTTGATCTATGTCTCGATCTATATCTATATTTGACGATGTATTTCATAGTCTAGTTACAGTCAAGAATATTACACCTAACCAGCAACGTTCAAACATACATTAATTCTTAGCATAAGGTTGGACAGACTTAGGTAATCAAGGATAGACGAGATATACATTAAATTTTTGTTTAATCTGGGTCAAATATCAATTTATGCATGTCTAAAAGCATAGCTTTTCGTGTTTTTGTTATCGTAATACCTTGAGGGATTATTTTCATGTACGAATAATGGGGTTATCAGAAGTCGCTAAGTATCGTAATTGTGGTCTAATATTCGTCTGCAATACCTATACAGTACTCAAAAAGGATTTTTGTCCTTCATAGAATTGTCAGCATTAGGAGGATGAAGAAAAAAAAGTAATCTGAAGTTCATCACTCGACAGATTTTTTGCTGCGGAAAAAAATTCCCTTAATTTTTTCGTCGTCTAGCTTTGACTGGTAAAAGTCTCGGTCTAGCTAACAGGCTGAATAAATTCTAATCTTTCCATTTATTGATTATATTGCATTGCAGTACATACAAAACAGTCAATTTTTCCCTTAAAGCGATCATCAGATTTCCATTCACAAACAATGCGACAAAATTTGCCTAACGATAAGGTATAATATCTTTAAAAGCCAAAAAAGCCCGGGTTTTAAGCTTTAAAATTGGGTTTTTAGATAATGAAACTCTTGTATCGCCAGCATTAAGCGTTATTTGAGACGTACCACAAGATACACCTTGTCTTTCCAAATAACAAAAAAAAAAACTATTTCTACGAGACTCAAATTCGACTGAGCAAGGTCGACTCATTTTAGTTTTTAGTTTTTAAGAAAACGCGATTTTTAAGAATTCGCGATAAGCGATAATCTTCAATGTACTGTCAGTCACGATTTTTTTTTATTGGTGTGTAATCGGCAGTCGAGTTACTGTTTTCGTGACACACGTGGCAGTTTTATTACGCTGTTTATCATTTTTGCACCTCGACCGATACAGTTTTTCAGCACAAAGTTTAGACGGCTATTTTTTTTAATTAAAAAATCATGTGTTGGAGGTTCCGACGATGCAGACGAGAACCAATGCGCAGACAAGAGACGTAAAACCGATTGGGCAATAACGACCGCTTAATGTTGACGATGCAAGAGGTCGATCATCCATATGTCGGTAAAAAATATCGTATCGATCGGATAAATTTGTACAGACTATTTCGACTCATTGCATTTTCATTTCATCCCATTTTTATTTCTACAAATTTTCGTCCATGCCACACGGTAAGAACTTTGAACGTTCGCGAGGGGTGTGGTTGGGGGAGGGGGTTAGTGGAATTTATAAATATGTATTTGTGTATTCAAACGAACTTATATTAACGTAAATTTAACCCGGAATGGCAAAAGGCTACCCGATCATACGATGCAATTGACTAAAAAATCAAGGGGCAGTTTCAACCCCTTAATTATGAGATATCGAAAAAATAACAAACCCGTCAACTTTATTTTTTCATCCTCTACCTTTATGCTAATTTGCATCCCAATCGGTTAAAAACTCTCGGAGATACGTATGAAAAAATTACAAATTTGCAATAAATAATAAGAGATTTGTTGCTATCTGCACCATTCTGATATCCAGTGTATAGAACGCGAAAAAATAAACGTTGTTGCAATTTGAAGTTTTTTCATATCTTGTATTTTTATCCATTCTACAAGCATACCAAATGTCATCGAAATCGGCGAAGATGCATGAATGTAGTTGCCTGTCACTAAGCAGCTGCCATCTCTGGAGCGGTCAAGCAATCCAGTTGTAGGTAGTCGGTAATTTACGACGCATGGTAAATACCATCAAAAAGTGGTGTCCACCCATTATGATTCACCCTGTATACGTATGTATAATATTAAAAAAATTGTTCTCTTATAAAAACTATTACCATTGTCTCCGAACTAAATAATACGCCGTGCAAAACGACCTGAGCTTGATATCTGTAGAATAATATCGTTCTGAATGGATTGCAAAATAAATTGAAATAAAGAAATCAGATATTTAGGGATAAACGTGACTTTTTCATAAACCAACTAAGTAACGACGATCACTAAATATCCCCGAAAATCGAAAATACGAAAATACGAAAATCGTAAAAATAAAAGAGCTCATATGGCCGACCGATGCGGAACAAGTGAACAATTTTGGAAGTCATTTAAATTTGGTAAATAGTTGTAATGCAATCTGATTATATAGACACACATATATGTATTTTTAAGAACATTACACGTGGTCCTACCTTATGAGAGATATACGTGCTGTTGAATAAATACACATTTAGAAAAACAGTTAAACAAAGTCACATAACACAACGTGTCATATTTTGGAAAATTGAAAATGTTTCTAAAGTCAGCACTGCACGTTTTATGGTTTTGAAAAAGAAATTGTTTTGTTTTTTACACGAACTTTTATTTGTTTGTCGGAAGTTCAACATTGTCTGGTACATTTTTAGGTGTTATCTTCAATATGTACCGTCTAATCTATATTGGTGTTAATTGTAGAACGAAAGACGATGCGATTTAATTACTCGAATATACAATATTCACGAGTCGTTGGATGAAGTAGTAGTTTACCATATAGAACACTTTTCGACGGGGTTCATTTTTGAGCCAAGCGGACAATTAAAATCCTTGGCGAATTCTTTACTGTTAGATAACGCTCCGATAACGCGATACTCTCCTATTGTGTGCACGTTGGTCAATATCCATTGCTTCAAAAAGTTTTTCCTGGATTTAGTACACCACGTGTTGCCGAAAGCGATCCAGTACAGTTGATTCGGGGTGAAATCAAGTCCGGGCAATCTTGTATCCGGTGCTTTGCCGCGCATCGAATTAACGTAAGCGTGATAAGCGCGTTTCACACCTCCGTTATCAGCAATATTTTCATTCACAGTCAGAGCTCCGTTCAACTGCACAACAACAAATGGGGTTTGATTTTATACAGAAATCAAATAAAAATTGTTATAATTTGATGAAGATTAAAAAATCATAATTTAGCTATGTCTTTTAATTTTACATTTATATGTTAAATGAAAAGCTTATAGTTTCACTTGAACCTACCTACCCAATGAAAATACTTACTTTGAGTTTGAGGGTATCTTCGGTGTATTTTCCATACTGATAGATGAAGCACTTTGTTTCGTTATCAAAGGCTGCCTTGGTAACCGGCGTCCACCAATCTTTGAGATCGCCATTCTCATCGTACTCCCTGCCGTTAACGTCGAATATATGAGATATTTCATGGGCTGCTGATGATCCGATACTGCCGAAATTCATGGAACGTGGTCTTTCGGGGTGGAACACAGAACCCTGAAGAATGGCTGCAGTAACCACTGCGTCGAAGAGAGAAATAATCAAACATTATTTGTACAGCAAACCAACATATTTCTCATCTTCGATTCGAAACTAGTGGTCGCTTCAGAATGACAGTTCCAATATTTATAAAAAAAACGTGACAGTCAAACTCACGGATACTGTTCATCGACGGCACAGCGAAAGCGTTGACTTGCGGGACATATCGACCGATTAGGGCCCAATCGTTCTTGTCTACGGGCTTTCGCAAATCCTCAACTTGTTTATAGAAATTGAACCTCGACATTTTCAACATATTTAAGAAATACTCGTCGTCGACCAATTCGAGATCTCGGTAATAATTTTCCAGTTTGCCATTATTATTGATTTCCTTGGGATAGCCAATGAACTTTTTAAGCACCTTTAATTTTTTCCTCGCGAAGGCCTTCGTTGCTTTGTCCAAGAACGACACCTAAGAATATTTGAGATAAATTAGAATAGATGACGACGAGCAATGAAGATCGATCGATCATTATCGTTGTTTTTAACTGCTATCTACCTTGTCAAAATTCGTTTCATATTCCTGCACAATTTCATCGATCATCTCTTCGACCATTGCTTCCGTTTTGGGTGGAAAGAACTTTCTGACGTACATGGCACCGAGGCTCAATCCTAATTGTTCGGTGACCTTCGCAACGCATTCTTTCCATCTTGGAAGACTTTTGACTGTACCTTGTGTCGCGGTATTATAAGTCTTCTGTACATCACGAATATCTTGGTTCATTGTGTCCAATAATGTTACCATAATTTGCCACATTGCGAAATTCGCTTGAACTCTCTTTGGCGTTTTCGATATAAGTTCGATCGCTTTTTCAATGAAGTCTGGCCTTCCTACGACGATTGGTTCGTCATCACCGATTGTCTGGGACTGCGAATACATTCTTCTAAACGCATCTGTCCACTTTACGCTAGGATAACGCTTGGTCACTTCCTTCAGTGTCATTTTATTGTAACGCTTTGCAGGATCCATGGAATTCTCGGGTCCAAGGATTAACTGGATAATATCGAACGTTATAGGTTTTATTTCAGCTCCAATTGTTAATAATAAGTTGATAGCTATTATTAATAATGGTTATTTTTGTTAATACGTATTATTATAAATAATTCATTAATTATTATTAACGACATTTTTTCAAACTGCTACGACGATTTTTACAATTTTTATCGAGAATTACAATCAAACGATAAATCGAGAATTATTTCCCGATGTATTATTTAACTATCTAGAATTCCTAACGATCAAAGTTCAATTTGAAATGAGCATGTGTGGCATACTGTTTTGTAACGAGTCGTTTTGATTTCGTCATTATTAGCTCGTTCAATGTTTACCTTTAATTCTATATCATCGGCTGCTATTATAATATTTTACGTGACTTCTTACGTTGAATTTCAAATTAAGAGCGATCGTTGAAATTACGTTCAATCAATGTTTGGCAGCCCAAAAAATTATTCACAAGTTCCTCGTTTTCATGAATTTCTCGTATCTTTCCCGAGTATTTTAAGGATTGCGAGTACGTACCTTGTTTAGCTCAATCTGAAAAAGTATCGCATCCTTGAGCTCGGTTTCCGCTCTTTTTCTGTCAGCACCGAGAAGCACTGCAACATCCACCATGTACTTGTAATAAGCCTTTACTATTGTATCGTTATCGAAACCTTTATCGAGATTGTGCCACGTAAGTGTCCACTGTGGTTCATTCAGCTAAAATGCGGGACACCATTGTCGGATTGATTTTCACGTATTAACAATTTGATCGAGTAACGGATGCGAATACGTACGACTATAACATGCCGTGAACTATTCCTCGCGTCCGTTTCGATACGCATTATCATAAAACAGATATCGTCGAAACCATCCCGATTCCATTCCGCAATCGTCGCCATCCAATCAAATTTAGATTCGTTCCAAGAATCGCCTTCGAGTACCGGCCAGCCACCACGTGCCTGTGTAAAGTTTTTCAGCGGTGCAACCCCCTTGGCCTCGATGCCCTCTGCGAAACGATGATTATCGATTGACTCGTTCGATTACCGATTATAAAAGATGTTGGTACCGATCGCTCACCCTGGTTCATACAAGACTTGTACAGAGCTTTGGTTAGTTTAAAGGGCCTGATATTATCCTTTTTATCATCGACCTCCAAGAGGTTTTTAAGTTGTTTCTTTAGATGTTTGTCTATAATGTTGAATCCACTCAGTTCACTCTCCTCGTCCGGTATAACCCACTTTTTTAATAAATTTCCACAAGTATATTGGTAAAAGTTATCGCAAGGATCTACGGTAAAGTCCATACTCTGGTTGATTCTCAATGCTGCAAAAAAATGTTCATTTTTATTGCGTCGTAGGATATCTATTTTTCCGAACGATTATTCGATGATAAAGACATCGTTCGATTAGAATTTCTCTTTCACTTACCGGTGTCGTAGCATTCTTGTTTTAAGCATACGTCGTTTCTTGCTACCTTGGCCGTACTGTCTATCAAAGTCGGCGAGTGGTGAGACACTAGGTAATTGGATTTTTTATGATAAAATTATATAAAGGTTTATTTATTTTTTAACATTGTGAGTTTAAATAATAATGCGACTATCGTTGGTGAAAGTTTTATAAAATAGTTCTAATTGGATGCGAAGTAATTAGAATATCAATATCGGATGAATCAAAATTTTGCGTTGAAAGAAATTAGGATAATGTACGATTGTGGGAGCAGATAATAAAGATCTGTAAACATTTTTTTTATCGCTGAGGCCGAAACTAAGCTAATTTTCGACAATATTTAGATCGTATCGAGCTACACGTCAGTTAAGGGACTACGTAACTGGTTACCTGGGTGAAATAGGATGAACTTTGACAAATTTGTTGAACAAAAATTGTATTTATATTTAAACTATTTTAGAAAAATTGAATATTGTTTAAATCAACTAGGCCAAAGATGAGTTTTTTGTTATCTAATTAAAGAATAAACGTTAGATTTTATATATTAGATAAAAATCACAAAATAAAATTCGGACTGCATAAAAGTAAACTATTAAATCGCCTATTTTGATTATTTGTAAATAAAAATAACAGACGCGATAATTGAAATTAAATATTATTTTTTGACAATAAAAAAAATGTTTACCATCTATAAATTGTCAAAACTTATCGTCTCTTCCCTCGGTATACGACTGCGTAGTCCCATTAAGCCTAAATTAATCTTAATTTATTTATTTTCATATAAATTTATTGTACGCTCGACAATGAGATTTTATGTTATTCACCCTCCTACTCACCTCGATAAGAGGACACCATGGCAATGCCGAAAGCCATCGCGAACATCACGAGGCTCGTCGGCCAGAAACGCATGGCTGTTTTTTCCTAAAAGTGTATCCGCGAAAAATTACGTCCCACAAAATTCGTAAACGATAATATTTTCGATAAGTCGAACGTATGGCGTTAGGAAGAACTCTCCTCGAGCTTCGTGGGTGATAGGCGTGTGAAAAATAGAAGACTGTTGAACATTTCATGAACATTGGTTTTTATAGCCCATCGATGTTTGATAAATATTACGACCATCGAAAATACTTAAATTATAGCGTTTGATACACACGAACGTCAATCAATAAACATCGAACTTGAAAAATATCTATATTCATACATATAATAAAAAATGAATAATACGTGTGTCTTTTTATTCTGATTGTGATTTACCGTATATGTGCAAACAAAGGAAAAACGCTACAGGATTAACGGGTATTGCACGATAAACTGTTTATCCTACCGTCTGCGTACACAGTTTCGAACGATCTATGACTATTTTTTTTTGCTCAAAGTTAATAATCGTAACTGCGCGACAGTCAATGGTTCAGTCGAATATTTTTAATACCGCGCGAAACAGCCGGATATTGTACCAATTACGAGAGAGAGTCGAAGATCGTACGCTTCGCACGAGAAAGCCGAAGAACTTTCATAGTACGCGAAGAGCCGACGAATTTTCATAGTACTCGAGGAAACGGAAGATTTTAAACGTAATCGCCTATAGTATATAATCGAGATAAGCAATGTCTCTGGACACTCCGATTATTTTTAGCTGTGCAAACAATTGGATAATAAATTAGACGAAAAGCGAAGCATAGAAAGTATATGTAGGTATTTGCTGAACTATGATTGATCTATATCTATATGACGATGTATTTCATAGTCTAGTTACAGACAAGAATATTACACCTAACCAGCAACGCTCAAACATACATTAATTCTTAGCATAAGGTTGGACAGACTTAGGTAATCAAGGATAGACGAGATATACATTAAATTTTTGTTTAATCTGGGTCAAATATCAATTTATGCATGTCTAAAAGCATAGCTTTTCGTGTTTTTGTTATCGTAATACCTTGAGGGATTATTTTCATGTACGAATAATGGGGTTATCAGAAGTCGTTAAGTATCGTAATTGTGGTCTAATATTCGTCTGCAATACCTATACACTACTCAAAAAGGATTTTTGTCCTTCATAGAATTGTCAGCATTAGGAGGATGAAGAAAAAAAAGTAATCTGAAGTTCATCTAATTTTTTCGTCGTCTAGCTTTGACTGGTAAAAGTCTCGGTCTAGCTAACAGGCTGAATAAATTCTAATCTTTCCATTTATTGATTATATTGCATTGCAGTACATACAAAACAGTCAATTTTTCCCTTAAAGCGATCATCAGATTTCCATTCACAAACAATGCGACAAAATTTGCCTAACGATAAGGTATAATATCTTTAAAAGCCAAAAAAGCCCGGGTTTTAAGCTTTAAAATGGGTTTTTAGATAATGAAACTCTTGTATCGCCAGCATTAAGCGTTATTTGAGACGTACCACAAGATACACCTTGTCTTTCCAAATAACAAAAAAAAAAAACTATTTCTACGAGACTTAAATTCGACTGAGCAAGGTCGACTCATTTTAGTTTTTAGTTTGTAAGAAAACGCGATTTTTAAGAATTCGCGATAAGCGATAATCTTCAATGTACTTTCAGTCACGATTTTTTTTTATTGGTGTGTAATCGGCAGTCGAGTTACTGTTTTCGTGACACATGTGGCAGTTTTATTACGCTGTTTATCATTTTTGCACCTCGACCGATACAGTTTTTCAGCACAAAGTTTAGACGGCTATTTTTTTTAATTAAAAAATCATGTGTTGGAGGTTCCGACGATGCAGACGAGAACCAATGCGCAGACAAGAGACGTAAAACCGATTGGGCAATAACGACCGCTTAATGTTGACGATGCAAGAGGTCGATCATCCATATGTCGGTAAAAAATATCGTATCGATCGGATAAATTTGTACAGACTATTTCGACTCATTGCATTTTCATTTCATCCCATTTTTATTTCTACAAATTTTCGTCCATGCCACACGGTAAGAACTTTGAACGTTCGCGAGGGGGGTGGTTGGGGGAGGGGGTTAGTGGAATTTATAAATATGTATTTGTGTATTCAAACGAACTTATATTAACGTAAATTTAACCCGGAATGGCAAAAGGCTACCCGATCATACGATGCAATTGACTAAAAAATCAAGGGGCAGTTTCAACCCCTTAATTATGAGATATCGAAAAAATAACAAACCCGTCAACTTTATTTTTTCATCCTCTACCTTTATGCTAATTTGCATCCCAATCGGTTAAAAACTCTCGGAGATACGTATGAAAAAATTACAAATTTGCAATAAATAATAAGAGATTTGTTGCTATCTGCACCATTCTGATATCCAGTGTATAGAACGCGAAAAAATAAACGTTGTTGCAATTTGAAATTTTTTCATATCTTGTATTTTTATCCATTCTACAAGCATACCAAATTTCATCGAAATCGGCGAAGATGCATGAGTTAGTTGCCTGTCATTAAGCTGCTGCCATCTCTGGAGCGGTCAAGCAATCCAGTTGTAGGTAGTCGGTAATTTACGACGCATGGTAAATACCATCAAAAAGTAGTGTCCACCCATTACGATTCACCCTGTATATAGTGCATGGAGCCTAGACAGGAGGAGACCAACATGTGGGTCAAGGAGACTAGAGGAAAGGAGTGTCAACCCCCATATGAATGAGGCAGAAAAAGCGTCTCAAAAAGTATGACATCGAAGGGTTCCACATTTCGCCACTCGTGTCGCCTCAAGAGTCCGTGGCTAACCAATAGCAGTATTTCCATTCCAGCGGGTAGCAACTCACCGCCTATTTTGACATTTTAGATGTATAAATTATATAGATATAAAAAATTAGTTATATTTTGAGACGAGTTGCTACAAAAAATTAATAACAAAGAGGTAGGTTATCATCGTCAGCTATAGCTCAGTTGATCAGTTTTCACTTTATTGATAACCAACAATTACCAAAGACACACAAATATATTATTTAATAAAGGTATTATTTAATCAGTAGTGAACCTTTTCTACATCTGTTTCTTTTTCATAAGTATAAAAATACTGAAATGAATTGAGAACTTTATATATTTTTATTTGCACGGAAAGTGACTGTATCGTATCACCAGTATCACGCATTGATACAAATATATTTTTGGACAAGTGTTTATAGATTGTGTACAGATTTCTAATTTCTAAACTCCGAACTAGTGGATTTCCGCCAATGAGAAAGCTGGGAATCCGTCAGTTAGGAGTTTACCTGGAGGTTACGCTTTACCTAGAGGTTGGAACAACCTGGCCTCAGATATGTTACTCCGATGGTTTGTTTATCTCGCAATATCATGCTGCTCGCTCCCCACGATTGGTCAGTTACGGACGCCGACAGCGCCAGTAACAGTACAGACTTTTGAGACGCTTTTTAGATCGGAGTTGACACTCCTTTTCTCTGGTCTCCCTGTTGTGGGTTACGGGAATGGTACAGAATTTGCGGGGAGTTAGTGGTTTCGTTGTTAGCCAGGAATAGCGATGAATACAGCAGCTTATATCGCAAGGATACCACTCTCCCTAAATGTAATCAATGACGCTTCTATTATCGGTCAATTCGATTATTTATAATTTTCGGTATTGTTTGTGGACGCTAAAAACCTATTTTTTAAAATAAGTGTTGAGATTATCGACTGCATGAAGGTAAGTACTGTTATTTAATCCGAAATTAAATAACAAATATCTAGCTCTCAGTATGTATTCTGAAAATTCAAGTTAACGCTCTCGAAGAATATTTTGCCGCAAGTACTAGCGATGGTTGGCAACAGAAAAGCTCTTCATAGAGTCGGCGTTGCTGATATAGCATCACTCATCGGCGGTACTTCTTAGGATTGAGCTGGATCATCGTCGGGGTAACCGCGATGGAAATTAAAAAAAAAATTCTCGTTAGTGTAGACGATGAAGCGTAGGCTTGCAAGCGTGCCTTCTAAGAAGACTCAGTGCTTGCCAATACTGGCATAATCGGTATCGTTGGCAATCCGATGAGCAATACAGGAGGATCCGCTCAGTTTCATTATAATCATATTAATCGTGATCGAACGACGATGTGATTCCATTACTCGAATATACAATATTCGTGAGTCGTTGGACGAAGTAGTAGTTTACCATATAGAACACTTTTCGACGGGATTCATTTTTGAGCCAATCGGACAATTAAAATCCTTAGCGAATTCTTTGCTGTTAGATAACGCTCCGATAACGCGATACTCGGGTATTGAGTGCTCGTCGGTTAATATACGTAGTTTTAAAATGTTTGGCCTGAATTTAGTACACCACACGTTGCCATAAGCGATCCAGAAGAGTTGATTCGGGGTGAAATCAAGTCCCGGCAACCTTTTATCCGGTGCTTTGCCGCGCATCGAATTAACGTAAGCGTGATAAGAGCGTTTCACACTTCCGTTATCAGCAATATTTTCATCGATAGCCAGAGCTCCGTTCAACTGTACAACAAATGGGGTTTGATTTTATACAGAATTCAAATATAAATTATTGTAATTTGATGAAGATTAAAAAATCATAATTTTTCTCTGTCTTTTACTTTGAATAGTTCCACTTGTTTCAATAGTTTCACCTACCCAATGAAAATACTTACTTTGAGTTTGAGGGTATCTTCGGTGTAATTTCCATACTGATAGATGAAGCACTTTGCTTCTTTATCAAAGGCTTTCTTGGTAACCGGCGTCCACCAGTCTTTGAGATCGCCATTCTCATCGTACTCCCTGCCGCTAACGTCGAATAGATGAGATATTTCATGGCCTGCTAATATTCCGATAGTCCCGAAATTCATGGAACGTGGTCTTTCGGGGTGGAACATAGAACCCTGAAGAATGCCCGCAGTAAGTACTGCCTCGAAGAGAGAAATAATCAAACATTATTTGTACAGCGAACCAACATATTTTGCATCTTCGATTCGAAACTAGTCGTCGCTTAAGAATGACCGTTTGAATATTTGTAAAAAAAAAGTCATAGTCAAACTCACGGATACTATTCATCGACGGCAGAGCGACAGCGTTGACTTGCGGGACATATTGACCGATTAGGGTCCAATCGTTCTTGTCTACGGGCTTTCGCAAGTCCTCAGCTTGCTTATAGAAATTGAACCTCGAAATTTTCAACATATTCAAGAAATACTCGTCGTCGATCAATTCGAGGTCTCGGTAATAATTTTCGAGTTTGCCATTATCCATGATTTCCTTGGGATAGCCAATGAACTTCTTAAGCGCCTTCAACTTTTTCCTCGCGAACGCCGCCGTTGCTTTGTCCAAGAACGACACCTACGAATATTTGAGATAAATTAGAATAGATGACGGCGAGCAATGAAGATCGAAATTATCTTTGTTTGTAACCGCTATCTACCTTGTCAAAAATTCTTTGATATTCCTGCACGATTTCATCGACCATCTCTTCGACAATTGCTTCAGTTTTGGGTGGAAAGAATTTTCTCACGTACATGGCACCGAGGCTCAATCCCAATTTTACGGTGACCTTCGTAACGCATTGTTTCCATCTTGGAAGACTGTTAACTATACCGTGTGTCGCGGTATTATAAGTCTTCTGTACATCCCGAATATCTTGGTTCATGGTGCCCAATAATTTTACCATAATTTGCCACATTGCGAAATTCGCTTGAACTCTCTTTGGCGTTTTCGATATCAGTTCGATCACTTTTTCAATAAACTTGGGTGTTTCTACGACGATCGGTTCGTCATCACCAATTGTCTGAGACTGCGAATACATTCTACTAAACGTATCGTTCCACTTTACGCTAGGATAACGCTTGGTCAATTCCTTCAGTGTCATTTTATTGTAACGCTTTGTAGGATCCATGGAATTCTCGGATCCAAGTATTAACTGGACAATATCGAACGTTATACGTTTTATTTCAGCCCCAATGGTTAATAATAAGTTGATAATTATTATTAATATTGGTTATTTTTGTTAATACGTATTATTATAAATAATTCATTAATTATTATCAACAACATTTTTTTCAAACTGCCACGATGATTTTTATAATTTTTATCGAGAATTGCAATCAAACGATAAACCGAGAATTATTTTCGGCTGCTATTGTAATATTTTACGTGACTTCTTACGTTGAATTTGAAATTACGAGCGATCGTTGAAATTACGTTCAATCAATGTTTGGCAGCCCAAAAAATTATTCACAAGTTCCTCGTTCTCATGAATTTCTAGTATCTTTCCCGAGTATTTTAAGGATTGCGAGTACGTACCTTGTTCAGCTCAATCTGAAAAAGTATCGCATCCTTGAGCTCGGTTTCCGCTCTTTTTCTGTCAGCACCGAGAAGCACTGCAACGTCCACCATGTACTTGTAATGAGCCTTTACTACTCTATCGTTATCGAAACCTTTATCGAGATTGTGCCACGTAAGTGTCCACTGTGGTTCATTCAGCTAAAATGCGGGACACCATTGTCGGATTGATTTTCACGTATTAACAATTTGATCGAGTAACGGATGCGAATACGTACGACTATAACATGCCGTGAACTATTCCTCACGTCTATTTCGATACGCATTGTCATGAAACAGATATCGTCAAAACCATCCCGATTCCATTCCGCGATCGTCGCCATCCAATCAAATTTAGATTCGTTCCAAGAATCACCTTCGAGTACCGGCCAGCCACCACGTGCCTGTGTAAAATTTTTCACCGGTGCAACCCCCTTGGCTTCGATGACCTCTGTGAAACGATGATTATCGATTGACTCGTTCGATTACCGATTATAAAAGATATTGTTACCGATCGCTCACCCAGGTTCATACAAGACTTGTACAGAGTTTTGGTTAGCTTAAAGGGCCTGATGTCATCCTTCTTGTCACTGACCTCCAAGAGGTTTTTTAGTCGTTTCATTAGATGATCCTCGATAATGTATAATGCACTAAGTTCAGCCTCGTCCTCCGGTATAACCCCTTTTTTTAATAAACTGCCACAAGTATATTGGTAAAAGTTATCGCAAGGATCTACGGTAAAGTCCATATTCTGGTTGATTCTCAATGCTGTAAAAAAATGTTCACTTTTATTGCGGCGTAGGATATCTATTTTTTCGAACGATTATTCGGTGATAAAGACACCGTTCGATTAGAATTTCTCTTTCACTTACCGGTGTCGTAGCATTCTTGTTTTAAGCATACGTCGTTTCTTGCTACCTTGGCCGTACTGTCTATCAAAGTCGGCGAGTGGTGAGGCACTAGGTAATTGGATTTTTTATGATAAAATTATATAAAGGTTTATTTATTTTTTAACATTGTGAGTTTAAATAATAATGCGACTATCGTTGGTGAAAGTTTTATAAAATAGTTCTAATTGGATGCGAAGTAATTAGAATATCAATATCGGATGAATCGAAATTTTGCGTTGAAAGAAATTAGGATAATGTACTCGGCAAATATCATGAATAATGTAATCGGCAAATATCACGAATAAAATCCCAAATTGCGCATTACTATTTTTTGTCGATATAACACGAAATTTCACGGAGCAGTCAAGGGTGATCCGCGATCATTTTTAACCACTGCTGCAACCGAAGTAATTCTCGGCAATATTTGTTTTTCTACTCACCCCGATGAAATGCAGTTGTGGGACTCCGGAGGAACTGCGCGAATGCCGCGAGGCTCATCAGCCAGAAAAGCATGGTCGCTCGATGATTTTTCTCAAAAATATATCTGCAAACGATGATGTCACGAGAGATACAGAAAAAATATTAATATGCATTCTTAATGATCGAGAAACCTAGAATTTTTGTATTTTATAGCTCATCGATATTTCATAATTAATTTAATTATCTGTAATTATAATTCTTATTGCAACATCTTTAAAACAGGGAAGTATCGGTCGATGTATGAAGAGCCCAAAAAATCTCTGCAAACAGCTGTGGAAAGAAAAAACTTCGGTCAAAAATTCCGGTTCAACTAGTACAATTTTCTGCTACTCGTAATATTTATTCTCTTTACATATTTATTTCGTTTCGGAATGTTATTCGTATCGGAAAATAAGTACTGATTAACAAAATAATCTGCGAGACATTACAAGAATGTTCGCGACCTTGAGAGGTATACACATATGCTCTGTTTAGTAGAAACGATAACTGACCAAAAGTAGCGTAATAATGATGTGTTTAAAATGTGCATTTTACTCGAATACTATTGAAAGAAATTAGGATACTGTACGATTGTGAGAGCAGATAATAAAGATCTGTAAACATTTTTTTATCACTGAGACCAAAACTAAACAAATTTTCGACAATATTTAGATCGTATGGAGCTACACGTCAGTTAAGGGACTACGAGACCGGTTACCTGGGGCAAATAGGATAAATTTCGACAAATTTGTTGAACGAAAATTGTATTTATATTCAAACTATTTTAGAAAAATTGAATATCTATTAAATCAACTAGGCCAAAGATGTGTTTTTTGCAATCTAATTAAAGAATAAACGTTAGATTTTATATATTAGATCAAAATCACAAATAAAAATTCGGACTGCATAAAAATAAACTATTAAATCGTCTATTTTTATTATTTGTAAATAAAAATAATAGACGCGATAAGAGGACACCACAGCAATGCCGAAAGCCACCGCGAACGAGGCTCGTCGACCAGAAACGCATGGCTGTTTTTGCCTAAAAGTATACCTATCCTCGAAAAATTACGTCCCACAAAACTCGTAAACGATAATATTTTCGATGAATCGAACGTATGGCGTTACGAAGAACTCTTCTCGAGCTTCGTTAGCGATACGCGTGTGGAAAATAGACCGTGTATGTGCAGACAAAAGTACAACTGCGTACACAGTTTCGAACGATCTATGACTACTTTTTTGGCTCGAAGTTAATAACCGTAACTGCGCAACAGTCGATCGTTCAGCCAAATATTTTTTATACCACGTGAGACAGCTGGATAGTGTACCAATCACGAGAGAGAGAGTCGAAGATCGAGTCGCGCTTCGCACGAGAAAGCCGAAGAACTATCATAGTACGCGAAAGAGCCGACGATTTTTCGCCTACATAAGGGAGATAAGCAACGTCTCTGCACACCCAGATTATTTTGAGCTGTACGAACACTTGGATAATAAATTAGACGAGAAGCGAAGCATAGAAAGCATATTTAGGTATTTGCTGAACTATGATTGATCTATACCTATTTGACAATGTATTTCATAGTCTAGTTACAGTCAAGAATAGTACACCAAACCAGCAGTGTTCAAACATATATTATTTTTTAGCATAAAGTTGGACAGAACCAGATAATCAAGGATGCACGAGATATATATTAAATTTGTGTTTAATCTGTGTCAAATATCAATTTATAAATGTCCAAAAGCATAACTTTTCGTGTTTTTGTTATCGTAATACCTTGAGGGATTATTTTCATGTACGAATAATGAGGTTATCAGAAGTCGATAAGTATCGTAATTGTGGCCTAATATTCGTTTGCGATATACACTACTCAAAAAGGATTTTTGTCATTCATAGAATTGTCAACATTAGGAGGATGAAGAAAAAAAAGTAATTTCAAGCATCAAGTCATTTCTTTGACATCATTCGAGAGATTTTTTACTGTTGAGATTCTAAAAAGTTATATGTTAAAAAGGAATGCGGGAGAAAGGTTGCTTTAATTTTCGTCGTCTGACTTTGACTAATAAAAGTAATGATCTAGCTAACAGGCTAAATAAATTCTAATCTTTCTATTTATTGATTATTTTGCATTTATTACAGTGCGTACAAAACAGTCAAATTCTCCGTTAAATCGATCAGCAGACTTCCATTCACAAACAACCCGAAAAAAATTGCCTAACGATAAGCCCTTTTATCTTTAAATGCCGAAAAAGCGCACTTTTAAGCTTTAAAATTGGGTTTCACAGATGGCCAAACTCTTCTCCAGCATTAAGCGTTATTTAAGACGTACCACAGGGTACGCGATATGCGTATGGGTACGTTTTACGAGACTTAAATTCGACCGAGCAAGGTCGAGGGTTATTTTCCGTTTTTGTTTTTAAGAAAACGTTTATTCGCGATAAGCGATAATCTTCAAAGTACTTTCAGTCACGCTTTTTTTTATTATTGGTGTGTAATCGGCAGTCGAGTTACTGTTTTCGTGACACACGTGGCAGTTTTATTACATTGTTTATCAATTTTGCACCTCGACCGATCAGTTTTTCGCCACAAAGTTTAGACGGCTATTTTTTTTAAATTAAAGAATCAAGTGTTGGAGGTACCGATGATGCAGATGAGAACCAATCGGCAAACAAGAGACGTAAAATCGATTGAGCAATAACGACCGCTTAATGTTGTCGATGCAAGAGTTTGATCATCCATATGTCGGTGAAAAAAGATCGTATCGTAGCGATAAAAAAAGCGCTAATAAATCAACAAGTCACAACGACGTGAACGAATTAATTTACTGTTTCCTTCGGGATACCTGTTTTCAGTGAAAATTTTATATTAAATACTCACAATACTATGATAAATGATATTTTTTCTACACCATTTAATATTCGTCAAACACGTTCTACTTTATATATGCAGCAAACTGACAAAATAACAAATATGAACGGCATCGTGCACATTCTACATGCGGATCTATTTATACATAGAATTCGTTTATTCGGATCTCGCGCCACCTAACGGTGCATGCGGGCATCCGGTATGTATATATTGAGGTTTGAGGTACATCAGGTTACGGAATTACAAATTTCCCGCGCGACCATTTCATGGACAGAGCATAGAGTTCACCCTTTAGCCGTCTAGATGTCGCCTCGCCGAACCAACTCTTCGAGGTTTCAGTTGTTACCGTTGTTACCCGAGCGCTGTTGATCTCTCTGCTCACCCTGCTCACTGCTGCTCACCATACCATTGAATATATTTCTGTATACTTTAACCTATAATGGCAGCCGAGGAAGCTTTTGAACAGGTATATATAGTGTTTTTCTTTTATATATAAACAAAGAGGTTGTATAATAAACAAGATTGTCTTACGAATAGATTTACACGTTATTTCGGTATTCTTGATTTATAGAAAAATGTTCGTTTATGCGGATTTCTATTAAATCTGTGCAGTTCGAAGATGAGGAAACTGAAATTCCAATTGGCGGTACGTTACCCAGTGGACGAAAGCGTCTTTTCTCCAAGGAACTGCGATGTATGATGTATGGCTTCGGCGATGATCAGAATCCTTACACAGAAAGCGTAGATCTACTGGAGGATTTAGTGATCGAGTTTATCACGGAGATGACTCATCGAGCCATGGAAATCGGAAGAACCGGCAGAGTCCAAGTGGAAGATATTGTATTTTTAGGTAATTTTTTATAAATAATTCCAGCCAACTGGAGATATCATGAGGCAAATGTATTTAAAAATTCTTTTTTTTTTATTATCGCTCAGTTCTGACTATTAGCAACGTATTATATGAGACTATTAACCTTTTAAGGACGGATCTGGTCGATATATCGACCGTCCATGGGATACAAAATATTTGAGGTTTTCTTTGGATAATATTACGCGCTAAATACAAAAAAATAGTGTGAAAATTGCTGGAAGTTTACTTGACCTTGAAAATTGCTATTTCAAGGTCAAATTTTTTTTTGCCCCTTCGGCCTGAAAATTGGTAATACCCATATATGCAGATGCATCGAGCTCGAAAAAAAATAGTATTTTGTATTGCAAAACTAATCTTGAAGGTGAGTCTAAGTGTGAAAACGTAATATATCAAAATTGAGGGAAAAATAAGAAAATGCAATTTTCAAGGTCAATGATGCCTTCAGGACTTTTTTTTTTACTATTTTCTTCGTATTTGGCGGATCAAATTACGTACGAAAACTTCCTCGAGTCGTGAGACGAAATTTCTAACATAGTCCTTTACGTTCCAGACGATTCCGGTCGAAATATCGACCACTAATTTGGTTGGGCACTACGCGTGAAAAATTCATTGATATTGTGCACAAATTTCGTGTAAAATAAAAGGTCGATATCAACGTATAAAACGCCGTCCTTAAAAGATTAAGATTACAGAAACCCCAATAACTTTTCAGAAATCAACAATGAAATCTTTCAACCGTTTCTCAAAGTAATTGAATAATACATCTAAAATGCTGAGAAAAATAAAACAAATTTGCCATTAGAATATTCGTAAATAATCCTAATTTATAGTTTAAAAAATGTTGAATAACACTGGCACAATCGACCATATATGTATACAAACTTTCGGTTTTATTAATATGGATATAAATTCTTCTTTTTTCATTAATTTCAGTGCGAAAAGATCAGAGAAAGTACGCAAGAGTAAAGGACTTACTAACGATGAACGAAGAACTGAAAAAAGCGCGAAAGGCTTTCGACGAAGTTAAATATGCAGGTACGGTAACTCCGTAGAAATAGGTGTTTGACTATCTGCGACAGCGATAAATATGCCTGAGTAGGTTTCTCTTTACTCCGGATAAAAATAATTATCATTATTTTCATAGCACCTTTATATTTCATTTAAACTTTTTTTTTTTAAATATTTTTTATTTCTACGTATTACGAGCGAACTCGTGTCTCGCGTTGTGCAATGCTGTATCGGAATGAGCCTCCTGAGATTTGAAGTTAATGCAGAAAAATTATAAACGTTTGTTATAATTTACGAAACCACATAAAACTAAAAGACTGTTTGGTCGAAAACATTGATATACGCCAAGATTGTACCACGAATTCGAAATATGCAAGATGAAAATTTTTTATCCCAAATAGTTAAAAGTTTTAACGATAAGCGGAAAGGCGACGTAACGTATAAAAATACAACGAGCCTTTATCCTAATTAAAATTCGCAATGGAAAACTTGGTTTTCCATCAGTTTTATAAGACGTGAAAGAATTTATTGTTTCTCTATTTTAATTAACATTATGTATTGATCTGCGCGCCTGGCAATCTCGTAATTTATTCGCATATGTACATCTAGCACATACGCGATTACTTAGTAAATTATTTCTTTGAAGAAAGAAAGAAGAAGAAAAAAAAAAGAAAAAAGACCAAGTAAACGACAAATAAGCAAGCGAAGGTGGATCATTGGTGATTTTTCACAGCCTAATTCCCAATACAAATCCAACGAAGCCTGCGATTATGTATTTCGTAGTGATGCATGAAGGCATGATCGTCGTAATGCACCGTTGGTTCGACAATATTTTTACGTTCATATATATATATATATATATATATATATATATATATCTAGTTAGAACGGCGCAGAAACGCTACTACCAATCCAAAGTACTTTTTTACCTCGAGCCAATTGTTTTGGTTTTTGCTTTGGAGCACAAATGTTTGCACGTGAAAATATTTCATTCAACGATCTCTCGCTCGTTCAGAGATATCACATACGGCTTGTTTTGCCGACAGAATAACGTCGTTGAGTCCAACGCCTTGATACGAGGAGCCACACAACGCTAGAGGAAGCCGATGAGCGGATATGTAATTTTGGATTCTATTCAATCGCTGTCTATGACCGACCACATACTGCGGTATGCAGTCCTTCAGTATAGCGACATTGTGCGACGTCGGAGAGGCTTTTATTCCAAGTATCTTCGACACTTGTTCGAGAGCAACTTTTAGCAAGTATTCTTCGTTAGGGGAGGAACTAAAGTACTCGTGAAACCAAGCGCCGCCCATCATCACTGTCAGTACCTGTTGATTAGAAAACTGTTTCTAACATAGCCATATTTAGTCATATTTAGCTTTAAGTATTTTTCAGTCACGTCTCAATAGTTTTTACAAGTAATTCCATTTCAGGCTAAAGAGAGTCATGTCAGTCTGGTGTGCGATAGATAATTTATATCGAATTCTCGTTATTACTATCGAGAAAAATCGTCGCAGTGTACACTCCTCGTTAGAATTACGAATTTTAGGGTTGATTTTGGTATGACGCGTGTACACAGGCTCGATTTAATTCTTCAAAGCTCAAACTTCTTTCACCAGAGGTGTAATTGTTACCAAATCGTTCGAATCGTTCCAATTTCAATTTATGAAGCGCAAGTCTCACTGGTTAATGTTAATCATATTCATTTCATTGTCCAATGTATTATGGAATCTTATTTTTTCGCACAATCCGGACGATAAAACAACGGTTCGTTGTTGCTCGACACATTTTTTTATATCAATTGGAATACGAAAATAAAGTTTGATTTCATACGTATGAAAAAGCGGACGGACTTGGAACTACAATTGTATAACGTGCTCGCTTGGCCATTGAAACATTATTTTCGAACATCACTGACGATTATTTTGTTTTGTTTTTGGTGACATTACTGATCAGGTTAAAAAAAAAATATTTATCGAAAGAACGGAGCTAGTTACGTACTGTGGAAGTATCGTTCGGAAAGACACACGAGTCGAAGATTACACCGAGAATAGGTATTTTTTCCTTGGGTGGAACGAGAAATCCGAAAGCTTCCATCGGCAAGCATTTTCCGGAAAATTCGAGATTAACGACGCCCACTGTAACTAACGGTATAGCGGACAATTCTCTAGCCAATTGAGGATGTTGCCGTTCCAGTAACGGCGCCAAATTCTTTGCGGCTAAAGATGATATTAATCTCGAACATGTTTCTACTTTCTCATCAACTTCGAGCTCGATGCGATCATTGCGAAAAGTTATTTTTCTGCATCGCTCGTTCAGTCGTATTTTAGCATCATCGACTCTCAATCTTTCGGCCAATCTACGAGGTAATTGTTCTAATCCACCTTTCAATCCCCACACAGACCATCCATCTTTCTCTGCTAATTTGGCCGATCTCGAGTCAACTTCGGCGATTCTTTCATCGTTGTTTAGTTTGATTAACGATCGATCTTTGACATGGTCATTATTTTCGGTTTTCGAAAATAGTTTCTTTATACTATTCATAAGCAAACCTTTAATGATCGAACCATGTTTCTGCTCGGCTTCGAAGAGACTCGACATTAGAAAATTAACGCTTATTTGTTTCGCATCACCGGCGCAAATACCGCAAATCATTGGACTTATGAGATTGTCCGCAATATCTTTGCCGAATCTTCTTTCAACGAAACTGTACATACTCTCGTCATCGAGGGAGACCTTTGGTGAGGTGAGATCTTTCCAAAACATTTTTATCAACGGACCATCGAAAGGTTCACGAGTTTTCAACATACCGCTCATCGAATTTGGTAGCAAATGTAGATTTTCATTGACGTATATCATTCTATTTTTCGCTGATGGATGAGTCGACGGTATAGGTACGAGTTTGTCTGTAAGATCGAGTCGATCGATGAGACTAAGAGTATTTTTGCCGGATGGACCTCTCGGTCTTACCGTTCGCGGACCCGTTTCGAATATCGTTCCATTCGATGATTCGACACTACGAATCCATCCCCCTAATCTGTCCGATGCTTCTAATAATGTTAATTTTCCTAGTTGACATTGGCTCGCGTAAAAAGCAGCGGATAGCCCTGAAATACCGCCTCCTAGTATAACGGTCATCGTTCGTCGTCTCTGGTATACCCCCCTGCAAAATCGAATCGTTTTAGATTCATTATAATTTATTATATAAACGACGATTTTGATTTGTTTGCCCAAATATTTTTTGTTCAATGACTTGCGAACAATAATTTTGTAAAACCGCGCGCAAAACGGTTATAGATATGTAAAATTTCTACTTTATCGACGGGAGGTTCTTTTCACCGTGGAGATAGCGTGAGTATGTAACATTATTACTCGATACTGAATCTTTATGCTTATGGGACAATTAAAGATCGGGCCTTACCGTGAATATATTTTTTATTTGTCGATTTATAGGCGATTATAGCGTGTTCACGAGCTCCTTGCCAACACCGATTTAACTATTATATTACCACGGTTCAACACATAAGTTAGCTATCAATCCAAATAACCATGACTCGATGGGCCGGGGGTTCACTGTATTCAACTGGCCATTGGTCTGCTGAATATTTATTAAACCGACCATGAGCGCCACGGACGACGCTTCGTCGTACCGACTGAAGTAAGTAGATATGATTGCGCGTTTCACCGTGTGATGGCGTTGAGAGTGTTGGGAAATAAGTTCGGGACAACGACTGGTCTCGAGCAGCTCCATGAACTTAGCCAACTAATTTTAGTTTCTTGAAGAAATTGCCTTTTATAACCGTTCCATAATTCTTTAATATTGTTTCATCATAAAATAATACGGGAGATCAGTAACGGTCAACGAAAGTTAACATCTCGATAATATGGACTACAACCGTAAGATTGGCAAAACGGAAATGAAATTTCTATGGAGGAAAGGACCTTCACCACCATCGTCGATATCCGACAAGCCTTCGTTGACCGACGTAGGAGAAGCCGAGGAAGATCGCCGACTGGTTAATTGGCGAAAATGGTTGGAGGATCGAGAGAAACACTACAGAAGCTACGAAAGGCGAACCAAGCGCGATCGGCAAGAGCTGATACTCGGAAACGATACAAACGATATCCGCCGTAGAGTCGAGACGAAGAAACTGATCGAGTGCGCCGGTGATATGGCACTGACGAGAACCGACAAATATCGTGGTAATCCGAATTTTTGGGTTATCCCAGAATGTTTGCCGAAACACGGTAATCCCGATTTGCCGGATATCTCGCTCACTCTGACTAGACAGCAACGGAACATTAAGCCCGAGATCGAACGAATGGGTTTGCCCGATCTGATCAAGGACGAACAAGGCTTACCGAACGCAAGAAAACGTCAGCCACTGTGGAAACGTAGCGAGTACTTGAGATATCGCGAAAAAAATTTGTCTCGCGAGATAAAATTCTTGGAGAATAAAGAACCAGAAATTGGTAGATTGGCGGTTAGAGGACAAATGTGGGACGGAGGAAAAACAAAAAAAATATCAAAAATTTCCGTTATAACGATCAAGGAAACGGAATCTTTCGAGCCCGAAGATGATGGAACATCGTTTATGCTTGACCGTGATGACGCCATTGTCCTCGTCATACAAGATCGCGAAATACGAGCCAAAAAAAATCTAACGAACAAAAAAAATGGCGGGTTGTACAAGAATCGTTTCATTTGGTCCCTTTTCTTTGATTTACGTCAACCCCGTGGTACGATTAAACGAAAAATTCGATTTGAGAATCGTGGCGATTACGCTGTAACTTATCGATGGCGTTATGGCTCGATGGGTACAAGTTGCGTTCAACCGATTCTACGAAGAAGTTCATTTTTCTTCAACAAAAATAACGGTGTCATTTTACCCCGTCAGACTGTCATATTACCAGTTTGGTTTCGTACCGGAGAATCCGGTACGGCTACGGAGTTTTGGACACTCGTTACCGAACCTCGAATTTGTCGAGAAGCTTTAATCTTTCGATTTTGGGGATCCGCGTCTGAAAATGCCGCCGTCGCGTCTGACCGCGCCGCCATCTTGACCAACCGCGCCGCCATTTCCTCCCACCGCGCCGCCATCTTGTCCACCGGTACGGATGCCGTTATTTACGAAACTGGTCTGAAACACGTTGTAGATCCACGATCCATCGACCTATATCTGAATCGTCGCATTCGCGACGCAAAGATTCACGAGATATTGCGATCTATACTAGAAAATGTTAATCGAACGAACCTTTCATCGATCCCATACAGCAGCCTCTTTCTCGAGAGCGAAATATTTCGAGCGAAGAATCCTTCCTACTTTTATCACTCTAGCTTGATTCGCGAATTACGAAGTCTTTACGACAACGCAACGAGCGATGCTGCTCCGCCTTGGAGTTTGTCCCTGATGGAACTAAGACACGTTCTTTCGACACAAAAAATTTGGACTTTGAGAAACGAAACATTGACTCGATTTAACGAGTTGTGTCACGCTTCTCTGGTCCCGAATCTCTGCGATTCAACGAGCGATCTTAAGACGTCTATGGTGTACAGTTTATTATGCTCGTTCGCGAATAAATTCGAAACTGAGAGCGATAACCTGGCGATGGAGTGTCGTCGAACAGAAATATTCATTGGAAGAGCATCTGCTGATGCACCGGGAGATGTTTCGAGATCGACGAGTTTTTCTAGAATTTCTAAGAGCACTTTGACTCCTCGAAGAAAGACGAGGAAGATCTCTCGTCATGGACGAGTGGACACTACGTCGAGGACGAGCATTTCCACATCGACGAGTCGCGAAACGATCGATGATACGTCGCTTAAAAACTTTACGAAAAAATGTCTCTTGTACAGAGAAGTTTTTCATGTGACGATTCGCGAAATGCTCGCGCATACGATACTCCAAATTTGCGCAGTTGTCGATGGTATAAATAATCTGAATCCACGTCGAAACAACGATGACGCACGTGGACCCATAAATCTTAAATAATATTATTTATTTATTTTACACAAAATTGAATTTTCGTCCAACGAAATATCGTTCCCAATACTTTGTTTCCGATCAGTTTCCTTTTAAGGATTGCCTATTACCGAAAATACTCTTCGTCCATTTGGTGGTTTGACGTCTTTGCAGTTTTTAATTATCGGAGCGCCCTCTCGGTTATGCAATTTTCGAAATTCTTCAATCTATGGAAGTTGATAATAAATACGACGGATTGGTAAACAAAAGAATCAACCTAAGGAATGACTCGAATAGTTCGCGACGTGTACTTGGCAGGCGCTGATCGGGACGATGACGGGAAATATTATCCATGTAGCGCATGCGCTCTCCGATTCGTTATAGTACGTCCCTGAATAAGTATAATAGCTGGGAGAACGTGTTGCATCGCGCATCCAGCACAGAGCGTCTAAAAAAAAGCTTGCGTTACGTATCAGCATTGCGCCCTACAAAATTTATTTTTAAAGCTAACAAGTTAAACATTTCTCAAACCCCTCTTACTTGCTGAAATTTTTATTTCCGCATCCGGTTTAACGATGTACTTCAAATTTTCCGTTATCTTTTCCAACAGCGGATTATCCAATGCGCAATGTTTCTCAGTTACCTTTAACGAAAATTATCATTATATGGGTGTAAAAAAATATTCTACATTTTATTCTACGCAATTCAGGTCAGATTAGAAATGTTAAAGCTGGGTAATAAAATTATTCGAGCTTGCGATGGATATACGACAGAAAAAACAATGTTTTTACTAAGAAAAAGTATGTGAGAATGCACAGGCCATCTTTGTGATTCAAGCACTCGTTGAACGTCCTGTATTTTCTGTTCCAATGTACGACGTGAGCTTCCATGGAAAACCTATCGAAACGATGATATCGTAGGAAACGATAATGTCGAGATTGTATTTGGTCAATTATTTAAACCTACCAGGTACCGTTAATCTGATGTTCCGAGCCATGACAATTGTCTTTTCCCCAATGAAAATGTGCGTTGGTAAATTCGTAGTCGTCGTTCATCAAGGGTCCACCAGTGATCGTCGAGGGGATCCGCCTTCCACTCAGATGGATCATAGCTAACAATAAGATTTACAGCTTTTAAGGTCCATCTACACGTTCGAGTAATTTGTATAAACTGGCTCGCACAGTTCTGTTTCCACAAGCAAAACTTTGCATTTGAACAAATTTTTGTTCTTTTCATTTTTGTTTTGTACAAATTATACGAACGTGTTTTTGTCTAGAATCAGTCTTCGTTTAGAAATTTATTCGCGTACGGATCAAAAAATGTTTTCGTCTCTCTACTTTCCTTTTCTTACCGGTTTCACCGTTGTTCGATAAAATTGCATCCCCGTCCTTCAACCAGTGACCGTTGATGATCAATGGCGGAAATTTTTTGAACTTTACATATCTGCCGTCCAAGTTGATCGGCGAATTTCCGGATTTTATCAAGCCAACGACACCTACGCTTTTACATTCAACGAATAATTTCCCATACGAATTGATCGTCGGGCGGAGTTTATAAACTTACCGTTAGACATCGCGTATCAAATTTATTTTCGAAATAGTTACATCATAAGTTTTTGACGTTTCGAGACGTGTTTCTCTTCACTGTCGTTACAATTAATTGTTTTTTTTCGTAAATTCTGCGTCGACGAACTTCAAGTCGGGCGATCTTCCAGAGCGTAAAAAATTCTCCTGCCGTTCGGATTTTGCTGAGATCGGTAATTTCTCACGATATTGTTACATTCGTAATCGTAAAGTCCCCTGAAGGTATTGACCTTTCATCGAGACGGTATTGGTTGAATTTGTTCAAATCGATAAGGAAAATTAGATCGATCGTATTAATAATTTGATCTCCTACCTGTCGAGCCGATATTTTAATCGGCCTGGGAATTATTATCCACGTCGCGCATTCGTTGTATGGTGGAGTCGTCAAAGATCCTTGATAAGTGTAATAACCGTTTGCCAAACATGCCTCGAGCATCCAGCGAAGACAATCTTGCACCGATAACGAAAGGTGCGATTAACGAATCGTTTAAAATTAGATCGATAACGCCGCTGGCCATTTACCTGCGGGGATCGATGTCGCTGTACCAGCTTTTTTTATTTTAAGCAAATGATTCGTTATATCAGCGAGAAAGGGATTGTCCGGGCTTGCTGAACAGCCTACTACCTGTACAAAAAAAAGGAAAACGTTAAATATTTGAATCGCTTTAAAACGTAAATCGAGTGATCGATAATTACTTGAAAAAGATACGAGAGTACGACTATTCCATCGAGTTCTTCGAAACATTTTTCTATCGTTTCGTACCCAACGTTCCAATGAATTGCTTGAGCTTCCATGGAACACCTGCGATACCGTATTTATATTAAATGATTAATTAATAATTATAATATAGTAGTTATAAATTACATGCCATAAATTATCGATCGAATGTTCCGCGCCTCGGCAATTGCTCGGACCCCATCGAAATTGTAGATTGTCGAATTGATAATGGGCATTATTTTTCAAAGGTCCCCCAGATATAATCGGCAACGATCTGTCCGTTAATTCGATTTTTACTAAAATGATAAAATAACTTTGATCGAATCGTTCGAATAAATTAGATGCGATTTTTAAATAATTTTAAAGATAATTTAATACAATAATATTAATAACAATAACAACAATAACATTAATAATAATGTAAATAATGTATCAATGGACCAGTCTGACCGGTGTTGGTCATCGTTGCTACTCCTTCCTTCCGCCAGTGACCATTGAGTTTCAAAGGCTGAAACTTTTCGGACCACGTGTAGATCTTGTTCAAGTCCACGGGAGATTGTTGCCATTTTGGTAATCCGGATGATGACGTTGAGATGATGGTAGAAGATTTTTTACCTTAAAAGAATACGGATATAAAATAGCGATAAAACGTTTTCACACAAAAAAAAACTTGTTCAAATTTTACGTACTTAATATTTTGGTTTTCCGGGACATAATTTGTTGTATACAATTATTTATTGCGGTTATTTTTTTCGATAATTGTTTACATCGCCATGACGTTGTCTCGCGATAAGAAATATAAAAAAACGAGCTCGAAAAACAGGCGAGCGTCGTCGTTTCATCGCTCACGTTTTGACAGATGTTTTATTTTTTATAATTTCGCAAAACGTGATTCGCCAAGCTCATGGGAGAAGCAAAATTTCGAGTGATACATCCGTTCATCTCACGCGCGAACGCATAATAATCTATCGCGGAGAGCTTTACGAATAATCGTTTTCAGAATTTCTCGTGCTCGAGCGAAATTTTACGAGGAGGTAGAAAGATGTTGGATTTAACGTTGCCAGGATTTATCGTAGCGTGTGGGAGCGTTCTTCTCGCAAGTACGTCGTACATATCATCGAAATCCACAGGCTAATCTTCGATTTCGATAACGATCCTTATTTTTTTCTTTTTTTTATTCTTTTTTTTTAATCGACAAATCGATCAATCAAAAATGAAAATAATGAAAATTCGTACGTCACGAAGCTTTCTTGCTGACGGAAATATACGATTGGATGAACATTTTTGGAACGCCGGAAGCCCGAGTGCCAAAAACCCTTTATCAAACGGCCTATGACCGGGAAATTTTTTTGAACGGGAATCAAATCGAGTACGGAGAACGTTTGGTTGATATCGAAACTTGCATTGCCATAGTGATAGAACCATCGGAGCCGCTTAAATGGAACAGTTACTCAACTGAACCAGTTGCTATGATGATGAAGAACGATGGAAATACCGGTAAATTATAATTAACGCTCACGACGTTCGATTACTTAAAAAAATTCGTAATAAAAATTGACCAAATAGCGATATGAACATATAATATTGAAAAAACAAAGCTGCTTTCCCGTCCTATTTAACACGGCTTCCGGTGTAGTTGTTAAATATCATGAAAACATTGAAAACAATTTTCTTCGTCGCAAAGTTGTCGTACGTGGTATCTGGCGTCACAACTTTTGGCCAAGCATACAGGGTGGTCCATTGAGCGAGATATACAATTTTCACTCGTTGGTGTTTCGTTGGGGTCCGACCGACGATACCGGAAGTAAACATTCTCTCGACGGTGTGAATTATCCTCTGGAGATGCAAATCGTTCACGCGAAGCGCAAGTTTCATTCCGCCCTCGAGCCGAATGCGATTAACGAGGATTATCAAGTTGCGATCGTATCGATTCTCTTCCAGGTACGTATAGGCGAAAGTACGCCGAGTCAATTTGCAAATTACAGTGCGAACGATCGCGATTTTTATTTTTTTTTCAATTTGACATTCCGTGATCTGTGCGTAGATCGCCAACGTTGACAATAAGTGTCTGGACCATGTCGTCGAGAATCTCTGGTGCGTGTCGAAACCCGGTACGAATATTTGCTTACCGCTCGTCAGCCTCGATGCGCTTTTTCCATTATTCGAAAAAAGTTATTATTCTTACTGCGGCTCGATGCCTGAAGAAACGTCAAATGGCTCCGTCACTCGGATCGTTCAGCCTCAACCGATCAACGTGTCTTCGTCCCAAGTACAAATTCTCACGATTTTCCTGTATTATTATATAATAATAATAAGAACAATACCAATAATAATAATGAAAATAATAATGAAACAACACAAAAATCAGCTATACGAAAAGACTAACAAAATCGGAATCTCGATCGAACGCAAAGAAAATGTATAATTTTCATCAAAATTATTTTCTATACAGATGGCCGAGTTTCGAAACGTGATCACGGAAGCAAGACGGTTTCGACGTAAGAATCAAAGTGATCTTTACTATCACGTTTGAAAATCATTCTTTTCGTATTTTTTCTTTTGCCTCGTTGAACATATAATACACACGCGAAACGATATTTATTCCCTCCTTATATCGGTATAATACACGCGCGAGTACGAACGTGGCACCCATTACGGTCCACGACTCGTCAAGCGCACTCATCGAACGCTATTTTTTCAATTGATTTTTTTTCTTCTTCTTTTTTGTTATGTACGTACGTTATTTATAAATGTATCGTGCTATTTTCGTTAAATAAATAATAACGATCGAAAAATTGTCGAATTATCGAAACGAAAGGATGCGACAGCATAGAAAAAATATTGTGCCAATATATAATATACATATACATATAGCTATAAACTTTATAACAGGATATAGTATTAAAAATAATTTCATCTCTGAGACGCGCGTCGAGACGCTTTCGATTATTTTTTTCTCGGGGATGTGAGGGAGGGGGCGAGGATGTGTTTTTGTGCGTGTGCGTCTGTGTGTGTGTGTGTGTGTGCGTGTGTCTTTAATTTTTTTCATCGTTTGCACAAATTGTACAGAAGCGTCGCTGGATTGGTTCTTCATAAATATACACGTGTGTTATAAATCACTGTCTGATTTTTGTACGTTTGTTTAAAATTAAACGTTATGTACAAATTAGTAATTAACGCGTTAAGTGCCACACGCCGATCCTTAAGGACCGACGGCATTAGAGACTTTCCGTTTACGTCACACCGATCGCCGCGTACCGAGGAACCAACGTTTCGTTGTCGGACGACGTCGCTTCTCGAGGAAATTTTCAAGTATTAATTAAACGGTCGACGTAATAGTTTCATCAAAAATAAATTTAATTTATTAAAACGATGTGAAACGTAGAGACTTGGGCTTTTCTTTACAAATATTATAACACAGAAGTCACAAGTTTTTTTTTGTTTGTTTAATTTTTCATACGTTATTTTTCGTACCATTTTTTTAATCAACTTTTTTTGCAACGTTCCGCGTGATTTTTTTTTTTTAATAGTTAGTCGTTCGAGTACTTTGTTTCTCGTTGTCACGCGCGAATTTTATTCCGTGGCGTAGACGGAAAATTAATGAAAAATAGGCTCGGCACTTAACGTGTTAAAGTAGCAAACGTTCGTTTGGCCCGGAATAAAAACTCTTCTCACGCGCAAAAAAGCGAGAAAATTTAGGGAGCTATATATATCACTCGTTCTTTCATATCTCTCAGCCTCTCCTCTCGTCTCGCTGTCTCGAAATCGTGTCTCGCGAGACCGATACGATTTACAAGTTACGATTATAATCGTGATTCGATCGCGATGTTTATTTTTTCGTGACTTTCGTAATACGAATAATTATACTTTTCTTCTTTCGTTTTTTTTTCGTTTTTTTTGTTATTTTTTTACGGTAAAATATTAACAGCGGACGGGCATGAAAACGATCGACCGAGCCTTGCGAACTCGGTTTATATATATATATATATTTTTATATACATATAGTATAATTGTCGTTATACAAAGAAAAACAAATTGTGTCTTGTTTTTTTTCTATTTTCGAACACAGCAATGCAGCACGAGTCTGCAATTATTACCAATTGTCTATTTCCGATAAAAAGCAACTTTTTTCACGCGGTCTCGTTTATCTTGTTTTTTTTTGCAAATTTAATTTTTGTGTTTTTTTTGTTTTTCATTTTTTTACTCAACGAGTCAAATGGCGAATATCGCGCGCCCTCTATACGTCTCGTATGTCGACAACATTAAATATACGTCGCTATACACTTAATTCTGCATATATATATATATCTGACACACTTGTTTAAATGCGATTTTCTAGTTTGTCTCTCTTATCGTTTTTTTATCTTCTTCGTCTCGCGCACTGTTGGGTTATCGTCGACGTCGAACCCTCTTTAACAGGGAGGGTTGCCCTTTCTTGTTGGCTAAAGATATATATATATATATCTTTATTATTATTATTTATCTTAAATTTCTATTTTGCACGTTAGACGACGAAATATTGTTCATTTTTTTTTCACGCGCGCGAGCAAGGACGGCAGTGGACGAATAAACGGGGTTCATGGTTCCTGCGCTTCTCTTATCCTTCGACAGAGAAGGGCCGACGTTATAACACCAATGATCTGGAAATATACGTTAAAAAAAGGATAAGAGAATTTTGTAATTATGAAATAGATAAAAAAAAATAAATAAAATCAACGCGTCGGTACGAAGAAATTTTTTCTTTTCTTATTTTTGTTGATTTTTGATAAAATAATAGAAGTATATCTAATTGGATTAAACAATGATAATAAAATTGACGTTTTAAAGGACTTTGCATCGGTTGGAAATTTAAGTGCTCGATCGTGACGAATTTTTAATGCTGTGAATAAATTTGAATACTGGGATATAATTTCTCTCCTGGATTGATTAGAGTTTAACTCGATAACGCTAGCGACGAGAATTACCCTCGTTACGAATTTATTGTAATTCATGCAAAATAATTCAAACGAGGCTAATCGTGGAAACGAGGTAAGGTAAGATGTTTCTAAAAATTGACTCTGACGATTGTGAAAATTGAATCGACCTACGTTGCTTCAAGATCTTTTCTCGGACTCACCTGAATACCTGCTATTGCCATTCCGATGAATACGAGCTTGATGCTCTCCGCTCTCATCCAATTTGTCGCTTTAGCCAGGCAACCCTGAAAGAAGAGAAAAATTGTCCCACGTGAGTTAAACGACCAATTAAGCGATGAAATTGAACGCAAACCCTCGTTTTTTTGGCTTTATCCTTGATAATATCAGACTGAATTAATTCGTGGTAACGTTGTTTGATAGATCGGCCGCTTCACAAATTTTATTAAATTCATAAATAATAAATAATCAATGATAAATAATCAATAATAAATAATCAATGATTTTTTAAATGATTTTTTTTTATAAAAATTATATATTTCAAATTTTTAAAGCGCAATCGTCGATATTCGCTAAATAATAAATAATAAATGAGAATTACTAACCGCTTTATGTCTGTATCCCTCTTGAGCTTCCAGATCCGTAACTTGGCAAGCGACTTCGTCCCTCGGTTGCGGATGAAGCCACGGTTTTTCGTTCTAAATTCAAAGCGAGAAGTTCTTACGCGCTTCCATCGTTTCTCGTGTAATAACGGTGTCGGGAGAGAAGAGAACACGGGCGCGTTATAGGACGACAAAAAGGTGGCAAATAGGGTACTCACGTCTTTGTGGAAGACCCTCGAGACGACGCTCATGGGACTGCCCGCATTTTTCACCTAAAACACGAGTAGTCAATTTTTCAACGTCCTTCGCTATTTTTATCGTCGCTGTATATTCCGTCCTTCTATACGAAATTTCGTTTCATTTCTTTCTTCAATCAAAGACAAAATCTCGTTTTACACCACGACACCATTTTTTCTTATTTTGGACAAAAATTTACATCTGTTACGTAAACTTTTGATAAAAATAAAAACAAGTCATAATTTTACGGTTTCGTTATTTGGTAATAATATTTAGAATTATTAGAGCTATGTGGGTTCGATATAAGTTAAAGCAGAATTCGTATGGAGTCATTGACGAAAAACGTACCTCTGGATTTTTTAGTACGCAACAGGTAAGTGGCACGTGTCTTTTGGTCCCTGAAAATTGTCCGTCTCTCCACCAGGCAGTTCCGTTATAATCGTCATCACCATAGATACCACAGCAGTTGAACTGTAATTAATTAGTGCCAGATCTTGTTCATATCACCCCTCGGACCTCCACACTCATAATAATTTTTTTTTCTATTGACGATTTTTCGTCAATTTTAGTTCTTATCGCAAAAGGCCTCGATTTTCTTGTATTCCCAATCCCAATCGTCGACAAATGTACGTGTTTTATGAGATCAAAATTTTTTTCGACAAAAAGATGGGCCGTGTTTACCTAAAATAGCTATAACGTCGGAACTATATTTACATAAAATTTATATATTTTTGGATAAACAATTATGATATTTAAGGTTAAATTAAAAGTTTGTGATGAAAATGTAGTCCATTTTGATTGGGTATTTTCTATGAAAACAAAATTTAACGAATAACTTTTCAAACACAACAACGATCGATTACGAATATATCGTACAACGATCGATATTTTGTACGAAATTTGTAATATTTTTGAATAAAAATAATTCATAATAGACGAATGTAGGTAGAAACGAAAATGGAGAACTTCTTGAATGAAACAACATCGCTACAATACTCAAGAAATGTGAAGATAAAAACGAAACGTTTATCTTACAGCTATTGTATTTCAAGTGCATGTTTTATGATCACAGTCTGTCACCCGATGCTAATTTCACGAATCGCCAGTTACCTAGTATGTACAACTTGTCTGACAGGGGCTGGCGCCCAATTTTTTGTATAGACTGCTTTTAAGCGTCCCACGTTCTCTACTGACAGTACGCAAGAAACGCTTTCGAGCGTCTCTCGCATACGTGTTAAGCTTCTCCCGCATACACCGTGTTAAGAATCAGTGTTACAGGCGACAAGCGCTTCGAAAATGCGAATCGTAATTTCTCGGGCACTGAGCAACCGATCGCGTTAAAATTTTGAGGGTATCTAGAGAATTATGGCAAGAAGGGGCTAATGTAATTTTTTTCCAAAATTTTGACATTTTGACATGCCTTTTGAGTCATGAACTATCTCAAAACGAGACACTTGTAAACGCTCGCAAATAACGACGAAGTATCGTACAAGTTTTTTGTTCGTAGCTTTTGATATCGTCACGATGACGATAATAATGTATTCCTACCTTGTATTGTGCAAAATCGAGGCTGTGACTGAATGCGATATCGCTGGTAGAATCGTGCCCGTAATGTTCGGCGAGTCTATTGAGAAGTCTTCCTTCAAGACCGGACATTGTTCTCAATGACATGAAACCACCGACGCTGACGACAGCCAATTCTGTCGTTATCAGCATTATCAGCATACTCATGTACTACGAGAAAACGAGAATAAGGATGAGATACCGATCTTATGGATTCTTCAACGTTGCGACGCTTACCATCGCAAGAATACACTGATTTCCTCTGAGTGACGCCCGACATCCAAAAATTCCAACGGTGAATACGATGAGACCGAGACCGAGAAGACTGTACGATACGACGTGTATGGTCTGATGGGGTGTCGTATTTTCGACGAACAGATTGAACAAGTAACCGTTGCTGGGTTCAAGTAGAAGCCACGCACCGATCACCAGGATCATACAGCCAGCCAACTGAGGAATATTGATCGTAAATATCAAAAATATGCTTTTTCGCAAACGAATTTTTTTTAATCGAAAGATTGAAACATTGTCTCGAGAAAAATATCGTTATCTTTCAAAGATACCATTTATAACAAACGGAAAATGGTGACGGCCAGTAACAATCATTCGTCTGATAATTTCACGTTAAACCAACGAATTAACAAAATTAAAGAAATTTTCTTTATAATCATAAAATTAAATTGAAAAAAGAGCATGAATATTTATATTCAAATCGGATATAAAAAACAGAACAAATTTAATGTTATCATTGAAATTAAATTAACCAAGGGGATAAATTATAATTTATAAATATTGTCGGGAAAACATAAAATTATTTTCAAAATAAAATTGTTTTTTTTTATATCCAAATTTAATTTTTTTCAATAGTGATGATTAATTACCCATACGAAAATGTTCAAGACGAATACCGTGACCTTCAAGTACTTCATTGCGATCGATCGTCGATGTCATCCAACGTTCATCGATCTGGGAACACGAGAGTACGACGCATGAGCAATGAGTGTGAACAGAAGCGCTTATGTAGACCTATATATTGCAAATACATGTACATCATCCCTTAATATTGGAAACAGCCTTGACTCGGTGTACACGATGATTTATCACGATTGACCGTACCATGACGGATTTTCTCGTTCATTATTCGTGTAGCCCAAGGGATTCGCCGCGGTTATTCGTATCTCGGGGGGCTAAATTTTATAGGGTCGCGTATACATCGTGTAGATATATACATATATCGCATATTGTCTTTAATATGAATCTTCTCTCTCCGGGGATTTTGCGAGCGCTTTTCAAATGCGAATCTCGGGATTGAAAGGGTGAAGACGTTGTTATTATTATTTTCGGCGAGGCTGTAGTAAAAGCCAGCAGCGTTCTTCCCACGTTTCCATTTCCGTGAGAGCATCAAATTGGTTTCAGACGGAAAATTACCAGCACTGGCTGACTACAGCAACGAAGCCGCACTGTTGCATCCTCGTAGAGTCGTATCGGTTGGACGTAAACGTCTACTCTTGGTCTGAGAGCGTGGCACGACGAGATTAGAAAAAAGAAACATTGCCCTAAGGAAAAATAGTCGATTTTTCGAAATTTACTGATTTAACTAAGTTTTGTAAAAATATTTTTAAATCATCGAGAACAATCGATCGAACGAAGAATTTTCCAGAGAATTTTGACGTTTTTGAATGTTTAGTAATTTAAAAAATATTTTTAAATGAAAAAATGTCAATGAATAATCCAAAATGTTTTTTTGTGTAGAATTTAGGAATCTTAAAATTTTAAATAGCTGGAATTATTTGACATATGTTTTTCAATCCTCGGTGTTTAAATATTTTTAATTAATCGAAAACAATTGATCGATGCAATATTTTTTTTGTGAAGAATTTTGAAGTTTACAATTTTCGCGGAGCTCGAGTCGTTTATTTTATTTAACATTGTGGAAAAAGGCGATTTTCACATCGAAGATTAAGAACGAATATAATTATCGATCAAAGACGTGGAATTTTTTTTTAGAGTATGAATTAATCTGTTGCATTAACTAAATGTATTTTTTCGCACGCTGCAAAGTCAACGAGACTGATAAAGGCTATAGTTACGACGAAATTAATCAACGCGGCGAGGACGCAGAAGTCACGATTCGTTTCTAATTATTCCGAGTACCATTTGCGTCTGTAGGTTTCACGAGGTTGTGAAAGCTACAGCGAGATTGAAATTTATTCGTCGGTGAGAGGAAAAAAAAGTGGACGCGTCTGAAACTTCGTGAAAGATCGTTCATGGAGTCAGAATCCTTTTTAAAAGCGAACCTCCTCCACCCTTGCGCCATGTTTTCTTGAAAAAGGCAATTTTTTGTTTTTCGCGCAAAACGCACGTTCCGCTCTAAGCATATCGGACGAATCGAAATACCCTCGTAATTCATGATTTTGCAAAAAACGCGAAGAAATTTGAACGACTGTGAATTTTGCGGAAACGTTAAACCGCGTGTGCGTCATTCGGCGTATGCGACTAATTGACAAAAGTATTATATACCTACGCATCGTTAAGCTCGCTGACGTAGCTTCGTGTCGTCGTAATAACCAAAATAGCCGTTTTCAAATTTATAATTATCACAATGTAGTGAAATAAATTACGATAAAATTTCAAGCTTGATGTTCGATGTTTCATGGGAGAAAGTAAAAATCTCATTAGCCTCGTGTACTTGTTTTTAGTTAAAATTAACCGTACACGAAATATCCATTCATTTTTCGAAAAATAAATGTAAAACTTTTATTTCGACCAAGAAAATATACAAATTGAAATTTTTACTTCAAAGTTTTATTTTATGCAAAAAGCAACGAAAAATACTCCATTGTTCTGATATGAAATTTTTTTTAAACTAAATATCGAACGAGCAACAACTAGTATTCACCAACTTTATTTTTCCAACGAGCACGAACCGAAACAATCGGCGAATTGAAAGTTTAAGTCTAATATTTTAATTTATGCAAAATATGTAAAAAAAATCTATTAAACCGACGGTAAATTTGCAGCAAAGAATTAGAATTACGTTTCATCCTGATTTTAGTTCATCGACGACGCTTTGTACACGCGAGTCGACCGAAAGAAAATTTTCTCAAGCTCACGAGACAAACGTCGTAGATAAATGAAAATCGCGAGGAAAGCAGCAACGCGAAAGTTTAAATTTTTTACATTTTTCATCATAGACAGTAAAATGTACTTTCCTCCAGGACTAAAAACTTGTATAATTTTTGTTAAACGAATGCAATTACGGAGTATCATGGTTACGCGAGGGTTGAAAGCTTTGAAAGAGAATTCATATCGACCCCGAAGAGCAACGTTGGGCAAGAGACGTAGAGAAGGGAGAGAGATCTCTGGGAAGATCAAAGACCAAGTCCCACGGTAAACTCATCGCGCGCACTCTACCGCCCCGATATTATCGCGGAATATTAAACAATTCCGCGACGTCGCGTATTCATTCGTCATACGGTATATTCAAATATTTTAAATTTTCGTCGTAAATGCGACGAATACCACGGATTTCAGGGGTTCGTACGACTGGAATGTCATTATAAGGCGAAATACCGTGAATTTATGGGCGGATATTATACGCGCGCGCAGAATAATATGTAAAATACGTAGAAACATAAAACGAGACAGTTTTTCAAAACGCCAAAAAGTCTCTTAAGATGCGACTAAAATACGAATATTCGGATCGACAAACGTTCGAATATATTTCCTGTCTCATCGAGCGTATACTCGAACGCACTTTTCCTTAAAATTAATTCGTAAATCTTTCAAACCCGAACGAATATTTCTCCCTGTCGAATATTTTTTAAAAAAAGTTCATTTTTCATTCGTTTCTGAGTATATACGTACGTCGTTTATCAAATTCGATCGAAATTTATTTTTGAACTTTGGGGTAGAGCAAAAACGTGTTCTCGTGCATAGCTTGTTCCATCTTTTCGAGAAATTGTTTGAACCCCGATATCACAATCAGCACATAATTGTTTAAGTTTCTTATTTCTCTGGGCTCGACTTAGAGCCGAGTCCTACCTTCGATTCAAGCTTTTTGATACAAAAAAAAAGAAGAAAAAATGGATAAAAACAAGCAGTCGAATTTTTCGGTACAAAAAACAAAATTTTCGTACCGTCTTGCGATCAATCCGAGCTTTTCGTTTTCTCGAGTCGACGACAGTGCGTATTAGGAGATCTTTCGAAGCGAGGGGTTGATTCGACCGAGAGATACAGCCGAGGCCTTTGAGACCGTTTAACAGGAGAAAGGAGGCGCTCTTGATCGCGCCAAAGGGAAACACACGTTTACAGGTGGTTGACTTTCTCGGCACAACCGAAGCACCGACCGCACTTTCATCCGCGTACCAGCCAACCCCAAATACAAAACAAAAATCAAAAGAAAACTAAAAACTCCTTTCCCTTATCACCAAAACAAAAACGAAAGCACAAACAAACGTGACGAAGGAGAGCCAAAAAATAGTGAAACCAAGAAACTAACAAAAAAAAAAGATTAAATTCAGAGCTCCAACGTCAACACGTAGAGATTGATCTCGTTTCCACCCCTGAACAATATTTCACGATTTAATTTCTCTTTCACGCTCGTCTAAATTTCACTATCACCGATTGTTCATTATTATCTGTGTCGTAAGTTTTTGTTTTCTCCTCGAAACGCGTTTACATCATTGTTCGAAAAAATAAAAATAAACGTCGAGGAACCAGTTCGGAGATGTTCGCGTCGGGCTTTACGAATAAGCCGGAAGTTGATAAAAATTCGCGATAGTCGGCGTCGAGATTCAGACTCTTCCTGGACCGCGCGATCTTTAGTCTTCGGAACGTCGAGGTAAACTGGTCGTCGACGTAGTTGCGCCCGGAGCTCCCGTATCATCTGTCCGGGATGTGATGGTCTACTCGCTCTCTTTCACCCTCTCTCTCTCTCTCGCTCTCACGCGTCCTTGGTCGCCACCCCCGCTTGATACGTTTCCCTCTCTCTCTCAACTCACCCTTACACCATACACGTCATACGCACGGGAGTCGAGAAAACGCGCGCAGCGAGTTCCTCTCTTCGTAGAGAATTCTGGCGCCGACGCTCTGTCACACCCTTCTCTCACCCTCCACGCCCTCTCACGCGCGCATCGTATAAACGCGCGCGCGCACATTCTCCTCTCGCGTTATACATCCGTTTTTCCTACTCCCCTAACTACCCTCCCACGGCTGTTCTCACATTCACCTACAACCGACACGTTTTTTTCTTTCTTTTTTTTGTCTTTCTTTATTTTTTAATTTTTTTTTCTAGCTGTTATTATTATCGTTTGTTGGTTTTTCGCGGTTCGATTCGCCCAGCGATAACGGTCGGCTGGGTTTTTGGCGCTCGATGCAAATGGACCGATTACGCGGGCGTGGAGAGTACTCTCTACGATTTACGACAGACGGGATATAAAAGTGAAATATCTGTATGGTAAAAATGTCGCATGGATTTCGAGTTTCGATGGACGAGCGTGGCGAACGGATTAAGATCGATTCGAGCTTTCACGAAAATCCAGGGTTTGGCTCGACTATGTGGAATTGTACTGGGTCGTGGGTCAGAGTTCGTTGCATCGTCGATGTTTACAGGAACGCAATCCCAGGCTTTGCTCATTGTTTCGTTGATTATTGTTCGCAACCTTTGGAGCATAGCGCGCAATTAAAAATTCTCGAATATTAACGAAAATTTGGGATATTTTTAGTGTATCGGGGATATCGTGGATGGGATTTTCGTGGTACGAAGATATTCAATAAAATGATGAACGAACGAGCGATTAAATATAATAAATGTACTATTCATTCATTAACAAGGATTCTGTCGTTGTAATTTGTGTTTTTGTTTGTTTGTTTGTTCTTGTTTATACAATCGTCATCGTATCATGACGTTCTTAAGTACTATTCAACCGCAAGTAAACATTTTTTTTTCTTTACGCTATTGGCTCTCGTCGATCGTACGCTCATTTTTCCCTCGATTTACATATTTAATTTTTTGTATCTCGAGATCAAGAGAAAAACGGAGTTATACGATAAACTTAATTATGCCGTAGTAAGAGGAAAAACAAAGAGAGACAGAGAGAGAGAGAGAGAGAAAGAGAGAGAGAGAGAGAGAGAGAGAGAGAAAAAGAGAAAGAGAGAAAATATTGGTGAGTAATGCGTATTGTCAGGTATACCGGAAATAAAGTTCCGACAATTGAAATTCAAGAACGTACGAGTTACTTGGTAAACTGAATAACATTCAATGCAGTTCTATTTTCGAGCCATGTACCTTGATAAAAATAAGCGCGTTCTTTATTTAAATATTATTCGGGCAGTTACTCGTTTTTTGCTGTTAAGAAGAAAAAAGAGAATTACACGACGGCTTTGAAAGCGTCGGCGCTCTATATTTCATCCACACTCAATGTATACCGACGTATTACCGTCCAACATGCGTACATGTAGATTTTTATATTTACGTATATATATATATTTATATATAATTGTAATATGAGCAAACGCAATTGTATAAATAAGAAAATAATATGTTACAATATACGATAAAACCGATCATGTACACAATATTTATAGACAACAAATCTAGACGCGTTATAAAAATACACTATTAATCTTTCTCACACAGACACACATTTATGTATAATATAATATAATTAATCGTCGTATTATTGTAAAATGACATAAAAAAAAATGTAGAGAAACGCGTCTCTTCGTTCGCTAATTTAAGCACTGAATGGACGGGTTCGACTGTTGCTGCCCTTTGAGCACGGACGATATCAACGTTATCGGATAATTTAACATCGATTTTTACCAATCGTTTGGTCGTTGATTAATTAACATATCGAAGACCAACTTTCACCGTTACGAATCTCAAACGCGATATACACCATTGGCTCTTATGGCGAATGATCGATATTCGCACTTCGAGACGTGTTGTTCTTTCTTTTTTATCACGAGCACGTTAAAAAAGTAATTGTTTATCAGTCTTTCACCAAACTGATGATATCAACACGTATGTTTTAGCGAGAACGAAACAACGTTCGAAAGGTTAATCGACTGTTTATTCCTCGATCGTACGCTCGACGAACAGGCACTTCGTGTTAACGAGTTTACGGAATATTGGATTTTCCATCAAATTTCCATGAAAATCAGCGGAAAGAAATTATTTTTACTACCTCTTTGTCGTTTGTCTTCGTTTTTTTTTTAATCACTCGTTTGGACAGAAAATCGATGATGAAAATTCGTCGAAGACCAAAAAAGTCCTGAACGACGGTTTTTGTTCTGCTTCGTCGATTTCTCGTTTCACGTTTCCTTCCGTCGAGTATTCGAATTTGTGAAGAACGAAATTGGGAACACGTCAGTGATTACAATTCCGTGGTTGTTTCGACTGGACTCTGATCGCCCAGATACGTGAATCCAAGATGCGAATAGTCTTTTCTTTCTCGAAAAGTGACGTTGTCGTTCGAGGGACTCGCACTCAGCAGATCACCGGTGTGATTGTAAAGCGGATTTAGGACCGGAGTCGTGTCGTGGTTGTTGATTGTGTTCGTATTGCTAGAGATTGGATTTTTTCGGCCCAGGGTCGAACGCCGAATCGAATGAACGTTCGAGTCTGCGTGATTTCCAGCTATGCTCGAGGCTCGTGCTGTCGTCGCTGCTTCGGAACTCACGGGACTCTGCTGGCCTTTGATGCGAAAGGGAATACAAAAAAGTGTTTTACTTATGACGAATTTTAAAAATTTGATATATTCGCAAACAAATTTTAAACTCGCGAATATTTCAATGCGCGAGATTCATCTTTGATTGGCATAAATTGGATAATGCATCAATTATATTCAAACAAATTTTATAGAATCGAAATATTCGGAAACCGATTTTTTTTCGTTAAAGATTAGAACTAAATTTATGAAATATGTGATATTTAAAAATTTTCGCTAATATTATAGCCGAATTTTCAAAAATTGGAAAGGTCCGTATTGGTAATCTAGGGGTTACGAATAGAATATATAATGTTTTTTAGTTTTTGTGAAATTTCTGAGCAAAAGTCGCGATCGGATGAAAATTGATATTTTCCAAATTTAATAAATTCTAAAAGTATTGGAAAAAGCTTACCAGTACTGCCACCATGATCCTTGGTGATATAACTGACATTGTCGAGACTGAAGGCGTGATTTTTGTTACTAAAATCGAGCTGTAGATCGTTGTAACTATCGTTGTCGTCATGCGGAACGCTCATTCGCAGTACCTGAGTCTCGTACTCTTTAAGATCCGTCTCGACGAATACAGGATCGTATCTCGGCACGACGTACATCCGTTGCATACGTTCCTTGTACGCTTTGTATCTGGGACAATGAATAGCGCGCAGCTCGTGAATTTTCGTCGATCAACCGAGAACGTACGGATTAGCCAAACTCCCCGTTTCATTAGCGCTCTATCAATTTAGAGGACTTACAATTTACCCAGCATGGTACATTTGTGACCGTGGTGATAAAGGCGAGGGAAGTGAATTTACCGGAAAGATAAATTAACGCTAATGGGAGTAATGAAGTGAAACGGGTGAAATTCTCTCGCAGGTCAGTATTGTCGCGTGAGAGAGAAAGCAAGGAGAAGTGAGAGAAGAGAAAGAGAGATAGAGGAAACGACGATTCGATGAGTTTCGTGAACAAGCATTTATTGTCCATATCTATGTTAGTTTCGTTCTACTGTCGTTCGACCAATTTCATCACAATATTCCCAGAATAGCTCTTCGAGAATATTAAACTCGCGAATATGCCGAAGGTTGTCGAAACGATGAAATTGCAACGAGTTTTATTCCTCACATTTTCATCAGAAATAAAGTTCGAGGATAAAACTAAATTTTATAAAAATGCATGTTATTCTGAAATGTTTTATAGCAAAATGAATGAACATAATAAGAAATATTTTAATGGGAATTTTTAATTTTCCACATCTGGGATCTGGAAAATGTATATTTTCGAAGATAATTATGTTTTTGTACGGATATTTCAAGAGAATGGAGGAACTTTGAAGTTATAGACACGAATAAGAGAATTCGAAGGAAAACAATTTCTTGAATTACTAACCTGGACCAGGAAATGCATATGTAGATAATGCCAGCAATTCCGAGAAAGAGAATTAAACAAGCGATAATTATCAGAGCGTAAGGGAAAACTTCTCCGCTGAAAGCAACTGCAGTCTGCGTGCGAATAGGTTGTTCGGCAACGGTGATGGGTTCGTGAATGTCAACGGCGTTCGCTCGTACTAGCGCCGATACGTCGAACGTGATCCCCGACATGGCAGATTTTTCGAGAATTTTCCTAAAAAAGTTCAAACAAATCGATGAAAATTTTTTAAATATTTTTCACAACTCTCGTAGCGAAGAGTTTTTTTTCGAGTCACAGCGAAGACGCGTGCTGCTTGAACATTTTCGCATATAGAAAATTTCTCCGCATTATGTAAATTGAAATAAAAAAGTTATATTTAAAAAGCATGTACCTTTGCAGTCTCGTACTATTTCTGTCGAGAATCCTCTCAGTGTCCGGATCGACGGCGTAAAACCAAACGTCCGATCCCTGTGGATGACTCTCGACAGTTCCATTCTTCCCGAGTGTTTTTCTCACGGCAATTCTGTCGATGCCGATCAGCAGTCCCGTTTTTTCCTCAATCGCTCGCACGATCCTCGATGCTTCTTTCTGCAACGTTTCCGGCGCTGCGTCTTGTATCGAGAGAACGAGAAGATTCTCCTGATCGATGAGATTTACGATAACCGTTGCTTCGGCCGTATTGTAATTCGTCGTTGAGTTCGGATTGTCCCTGACTCGAACTTTGAATTTAAACGGAAGTTCGTCGGATTCGACGTTGTCGAAAGTTCCGATAGTCTTGACGATACCGGACGAACCGTCCATCGCTAAATACTGCGTGCCACGTCCTTCCAACATTTTGTACTCCAATTTTCCATACTTTCCGTTATCTTTGTCTTGAGCCTTGATCTGAATAACCGTCGAAGAGAATTGTGCGGCGCGTGGAATCGCCGCGAAATAACGATTTTTACGTAAATTTTCCGTATCCTCGGGAAAAACGAATTCCGGCTTGTTGTCGTTGACGTCGATCACTTGAATCTTCACCATTGTCGTGTTTCTGTCGGCGTTTAAAAGACCCGACAAGGACTCGAGCTTTATCTTTATCTGATACGACTCGGTCGTTTCATAATCGAGGGCACCTTTCTTGAGGCGAAGTGCGCAATTTCGTTCTTCGGTCACGTTTGCCTCGAACAGACCCTCCTCGTTGCCGCTGTATATCTCGCACTTTAAAGGCGTCGAGTCATGAGTGTGACTGTTTATTATCGTTAATATTTTTATCTGCGTGTTATCGCGCGCGTCCTCGGGCACATCCACGTTGTACGAATCCTCGGCGAATCCTAAGCCGATTTCCGGCGCTACAGTCGCAACGTGACGAACGAAAATTGGTACCGTCGTCACCGAGGAGAGCTGGGGTTCGCCAAGATCGTACGCTCGAACGTCAACCTTGAACGATTAATATTAATTCGTATTAAAAACTGATGAAAGATGTTTCTTCTACGGTACGTAAATTTGTAAAGTTGAAATTTGTTCGATAAAATTTATCGTTTATTAAATCTCACTTGATACTCCGAATCCGTTTCTTTTCTCAGGTCGTCGCGCACCGTCAGGATACCAGTGTCCGGATCGATGACGAAATATTTATTGGCGATACCACGTCCAATTATTTCGTAACGAACCTGTCGAAGAATTATCTCCATTATTAACATCGACGAGTGTCGAAATAATTCTCGGACAAATTTTACTATAAAAGGATCTTAATAAACAAGATGGAGATATATAAAAAAATGACGGAAAATCAAATAAAAAAAGGTCTATTAAAATTCCATTTCCAGCGAATTTCGATCCGTCGAATTAATATTCTATTTGTGAATAATTACCTGATTTCCGGGTGCGGTTCCATCCGAGTCCTGAGCAAGAAGATTGATAACTGTCGTACCTATAGGCACATCGTCGTCGAGGGTAATCGGTCTGGGTACCGAGGTAAATACAGGCGGAATGTCATTGGCGTCCTGGTAGTAACAAAAATAAAAAATAAAATAAATAAAATCTTCAAAGAAACAATGAAATAAACTCAAACTCCATTTTCTGTACTCGATTTTTCTTACTTGAACATTGATTACAACGCGTGTCGTCGATCCGTGCAAATCGCTCGTGTTCTCCAGCGTGCCGATAATTAATATATGCTGATTGTCTCTCTCATAATCCAATCCACGAATAGTTTTGATAACACCAGTTTTTGGATCGATATTAAAAAGTTCCGTGTCTCCTTGCTTGATGACATAGGTAATTTGCTTTTTCGTGTCGGGATCGTGAGCCTTAAGAAAACAGTAAGACAAAAAAATTTCGATAAACGATTTATGAAAACTGAAAGAAAAAAAAATGTAAATGAGAGAAAAGTTTGGATATAATTAGAGACTCACGACGACTTGAATGACGTTGTAATCAGGTACGTTCTCCTTGACCCTTGCCTCGTAACTGCTCTGATGAAATATCGGAACTTCATCCTCGACATCCAAAACTTTGACCGTTACTGTCGCAGTGGCTAATCGATGATCGGGAGCTCCGTCTCTCGCGGTAACAACGAATTTGTACTCCTATCGCGAACGAAAAATCTCTAATTAATATTTTTTTAAATAAAGTACAAACACGAGCGAATAGCCTCATTACTAAAAACAAATAAAAATTATTCGATAAATCGATAAATCAATATATATATTTCTTCTTACGTGATTTTGCTCATAATCGAGGGCAATTTTGGTGAGTACGTCACCGGTTTCGGGATCGACGGTAAAGGGAATATCGTCAGGCGCGAAATACGTGACCTCGGCGTTGATACCTTCGTCGGCGTCGTCGGCGTGAACCCGGCCGATCAATTTTCTAGCCTCGCCCTCTTTGACGGAAAATTCGTAAGGGAGACCGTCGAATTCTGGATTTTTGTCGTTGATGTCGGTCACCTTGATGTTAACCGTTGCTGTACTCGATAGTCCACCGGTGTCTTCGGCCTTTATCAGCTACCCCGCGGCGAATTGACAAGAATAAACGTTTATATGTAGATACAGATATAGATATAATATTGAAGGTATACGTAAAGAAGCGAGATCCGCGTGCGATAAAAGTATACGCGATTTCGCAAAGCGGTTTCGAAGAGCGGCATCTCGGGTAATGAATGGCTTTACGACGACGGTTATACTCTCCCTATATTTTCTCTTCCTTCTTCTCTCTCTCTCTCTCTCTCTCTCTCTGTCTTTTTGTCTTTCTCAGTCTCTCCGTCTTTTACATTCGACGACGATGGGATTATCCACTTACCAGCTGATATCGCGTCAAGTCCTCCCTGTCCAACTTCCTTATAACGGTTATAACGCCTGACTTGTCACCGATCGAGAATTGCCTCAAGTCGTTGCCCGAAACTATCGAGTAAGAAACGGGATCGTTTTCTGGATCGAGCGCCTGGAATAATACGATATGACTTTGATCGACGTTTCGAGGATAAGAAAATATCGAGAAATCGGAACGTTCAACGACTTTTCGTCAATTGTCTTGAGATTCTTTTTTCGAAGCGATTTATATTCATAGATCCGTGATTGAAGATATTGAAAGAAAATGATATAAAGATTTAATGTGTTATTTGTGGAAAAAAATGAGAATTTGTGCTCGATACGAAAATTAATTATTTTATTTGTGAAAAAAATGAAATAATTGGAGAATTATCTTAGTGGGGGATTTATTAAATATTTTACTTTAAGCAGAATTACAATGCTAATAAATTTGTTATCCATTATTGTTCTTATGTAATTTTGAATTAATATCATAAATTATTGAATTAGTTACCGTGATCGTGGCCACGGTCGAATTTATCGAAGCTCCCTCGCTGACCTGTACCTCGTACACGGGTTGCGTAAATACCGGACTCCTCGTGTTCGGTCCTGGTATTATGTTGACTTCGACGATCGTTTGTGAAGATTTGCCTCCGTTGTCAGTAGCTTGTACCGTTATACTGTACTGTTCGCCAGCGTTTAATTTTCTCACCGACTCGATAACACCCGTTTTTGGGTCGATCTTAAATTTTTGCAGACCATTATTCGATACGTGATAAATACTGTACGTTATTTCAGCATTTTCACCCTCGTCGTTATCCGTCGCCTCGACCTTTATTACATAAGAATAAAGAAAAAAATGAAATAAAACAAATAAAATGAAAAAAAAGAAAAAATAAATGGATATCAAACGACACGAATTTTAATCGATTAATCAATCTACTGGGGGTAAATGCTATAAAATATTTTAGCACCTTTTTTATCGAATAAATTTTGTAAGTCATGAAAAAAAATAGTATTTCGTAATTAGAGGAAAAAAGGTTCGAACTATGTCGATCAATGAACGTTAGACGATACGACTAGTGAATGAAAACGAGAGTATCACCTTAATGACTTCCCGTCTAGTGTCGCCAGCTTGTACGGTAATGGGAGGATTCATTGGCAATTGCGGAGCGTTGTCGTTTACGTCGTTGAGCGTAACGACGAACGAGAGCGGAGCCGAGGCTGCCACACCAGTTTTCTCTCGCGCGACAACCTGAAAACGAAAAAGGCCGGGACTCGGTGGATCGCGATCGAGATTTTCCTCGTGTACGACCAACGAGCCTGTCTGATCGATGGAAAAGAAGCCGGTCGTCAGTTCGAACGTGTACGTCGGTTTCGGATCTTTCGGCCCCTGAAAATTAATTAATCAAAATTCGAATCTGTTCTAAAAATATTCAAATAAAATGTGGCATTAGAAAAAATCCAAACGCAAAATTTTCTAAATCTTTTGTATCGAAGGTTTCCTAAATTTGGAATTTTTCTTAATTTTTTCCAATTAAAAATAAAAAAACAACCTAAAATTTGAAAAAATCCATTTTCTTTTTCACGTCGATGAAAAAAGGAATATTGGATACGAATAAGAAATCATGAACTTTACATTTGCAACGGAATTTCAAATTGTACTTTCTATCACACTTGTTCTCTTCCTTATCTCGTTGAATTTTCAAACGGCAATAACGCCCCGTTGTAATTGCAAATATTTTTAGTGGGTCACTCGTTACTCGGTCTCGAGCGATATCGCGTTAACCCAGTTGAATTTTGCAGAAAACATTTTCGAGGCATTCGCCCATTAATATCGTCCAACGTGTGGAATGTAAGAATAAAGACAGAGAAATGGTGTAAAAAAGGAACGAAACGAGTTTGTAGTTTTCCTATACCACTGTGAAAATTGCAAGGAGCGAAGCTGTCGCGAACTAGGCTATCTTATGGATGCAATATCGGTGCTCCGATAATTCAGACCTCGCGGACCAACGCAAAGTCACCGACGTCGAGTAGAGTTCCGAGGTGTTAGGTATAAAGCTCTTTTCTGCGCTAATAGCGAGATTTCTCTCATTGCATTATTTTCGTTGTACGAACGAGTATTTATTCAATTAAGAATTACAATTTACTTATACGTTCTCGTTCGAAGATTTTTATTCAAACGAGAATTCATTCAAGATCACGCTTTGACAAGTTTCAGAGTCATCAACCGACCACTTTGTAGGGTAAAATTTTCGAAAGATTCTCGGAGCTAAAATGTCACCGTAGAGAAAACATTATATTCGAAATTGAAAGAAAAATATAAATTTAAGATATTTTTTTATCATTCAAATATTTTGCACGTGAAATTTGAAGTACGTTGACTAGATTTTACGAATATATATGAAATAATCTAAATATAAATATGAGCTGAATAATTTCTACTGCTTTATTATATCATAAAAAAATCTTTAATATTATTATTGTTTAAGCTAAACATTCTCAGTTGATTTTATTCCCTTTTTATTGCCGGATATCCTTTCATCGAATCGAGCTTTTGGTTGGAAATGTATACAAGAAGCATTAAAACAAGGAATTATTATATACAACGACCCGGAGTAACATCGCGCGGTATTATTATATCATCGAGCTGGTGTAACAATCAAGCTAATTGGCATTTAAAGTTACGCTTTAGAGAACGAAGCTTGGCCTTTTAGGATTTTATTGGAATCGCAAATCTGATACACGGATCATTAATAAAGAACATATACGTTCGATCAAATTAATCTCCATAAATACGAAAACAAAATCCTTTCTTTTTAGCATCTCAAATATATTTTCAAAAATGCAAATTCGCGAGAGTAAAAAATTTGTATAATTCTTCGATTTCTCCTACTCAAAAACTGTTCAAAAAAACGTATAATTTAGAAAATTGAAAAGAAATCGATCGAAAATCTTCGACTCACCAAATCGGCGTCCGACACTGTCAGGACGATCGGTTTGCCATCCTTGTCGATGACCTTGGTACCAATCGGGGCATTCTCATCGACGAAACCCTCGACCGAGGACGCGGTGATAGCCGGTGGATTGCTGTCCACGGGTTTGACCGTTATCGCCAACTTGGCGGTTGCCGATCGTTCGGCTTCCGACATTTCGACGGCCTTTATAGAGACAAAAAAATAACGATCGTTAAATCGTTCGTCGATAAATCCGACCTATCACGATTAAATTATCCGGGATATCGTAAAAACATCGTACACCATATCGGTGTCGATAAGTTTCATTCTCCAAGTCACAATTTCATAATCGTTTCCCGGAAATTGAACGTACAAAAATTTAATATAAAATAAAATAAAGAAATAAAAAGATGCATAAATCCTGAGTAAGAAATAATAAGTAATTGTTTTTATCTACAAAACAGAACGAGATTTTTTGTGAATAAAAATAAGAAGAAAAATTTCTCGTGTCGCTGTACTTACCTTGATAATAATGTCAAATTTCTTCGTGACCGTGGTATCGACGGCTCTGATCTGCTTGACCGCACCAGTGTTGGGATTGATTTCGAAAAAATCTCGATAATTCGCGGGATTACCGCTGAGGAAGGAATAATGGATCGGTGCGTTGATGCTGTCCATGTCGACGGACTGTATCTTCTCCGGCGATATATTGAGTATACCGGAGAGTACGCCGCTGGATACCTGGATGATTGAATATATAGATCGAGTCGATGCATTACCAAGCCTCGAGGAAGGAAATTTACAGCGAGCTTATTTTCATTTCTTTTTTTTTTCTTTCGATGTTTTTAGTTTTTCTTTTTTTTTCATCATTTTTTTTCGTTACGTGCACTCGCTCATCAGTCTCTATCTACGAATCAATTGGTTTTCTTACGGATGCGGAGTACTCCGGATTGATGCAAGCCCCGTTGTGCAACATGCAGCCTTGATATATAAACGATGGATCCTGATCATCGTCGTCTCTTATGTTGACCGTGAGGGTCGTGGTCGACGTAAATCTTTCCGAGACGTTTCTCGCACGATCCTGAAACAAATTACGTGAATAAAATTGTTCATTATTAAATTATTAATTATTTCCAATATTTTATCACAGAATTTTATTATTATTATTTTTTTATTATTTTTAAACATCAAGTTTAAATATTATATAGCACGATACGATATAGCACATATATACGAAAAAAACATCAATTTTTCATAATATTGTATCGTCTTGATATTTTTATTATCGTTGTTTGTACACGATTTTAAATCATTTGAAATATTTTATAACCGATCTATAATGATAAAATTGTGTCTGTTTATGTATGCATAGGTACAAGACGTATAATGCACATCTGTATTCTTAATTATCAATTATTTCGGGAATATGTCATAATTTATCGATAACAAAAATTGATCAATCTTTTCATATATATATATATATATATATATATATATATATATATATATATATATATATATATATATATATATATATATATATATATATATATGTTTGTGTGTACAATTATTAGATACATAGCTATTGCAATAATGACCGGATCTATTAAGAGAAGGATGCAATTCATTGGATGACTACATAGCCGCGCTATATATAATATTCAATACAGTCGTTAATTTTCATTGCTACTTTTTTTTGTTTCATTATTATTATCACCGCTAATAATATGATTGCGCTGAAATAAAAAGATTCATAAAACGAACGCCAAAGGGTGCTGCGCGTATGGGATGCAGTTGGATTTCGCGCGAGAATTTTCCTGGCTCGGTCGAAGAGGGAGAGAGCGAGAGAAAGAAGAGAGGAGGATCCATTGAATTCTCCTTCGTGAACTCAATCGTAGACGATCGTTCGAGACGACGATCATTGCCGGATAATGTCATGTTATTTGAGAGCTCCCGGCTGAAATTATGAGGTAACCCGATCATCTCGACGCTTGTCCCGTTCGGGTTCGCCATTCGGCCAAGTTGTTGAGTGAAATCGTTGCTTTTTTTTATTTCCTTTTTTTTGTATTCTGGTGACACATCGAGGCGGTGAAAGCGAGTCGCGGCGATTATACGGGAGTGGTTCGTCACTCTTCGTGTTTGTCGTTTGAAAAAACATTCATCGCGACTCGACAAAATGTGTTCTTGAAGTAAATCGAATTAAAATAATCGAGTTTAATAAATAATCGGATCTTGAATTAAATCAAATAATAATTGGATATTGATCAATCATTCGTCATTTAATAAAACCCTCCTAATTGTAGCAAATATCAAATTGTGGATCTAATTCCAATAACTATTTTCGCAGCATATGAATTTTTTCGCACAAGACCCTATAGATTCTTAACTAATTGAAAACTTAAGTGTAATTAGCCTAAAAATAATTGAATCTAAATAATTAATCGACGATTCAATCGAGATCATTCAATTTGTTTCTAAAATATTACCAGCTATAATTCAAATAACGATTTTCCCGATATACAGCGTTTCAAATAATTTACCCCATAACATAGAGTTTTGTCGCTATTTTATTTTATTTCTAGAACGAACAAAATTTTTCTATCCTCCGAGCTATGTAACAGACCTGTAACAAAAATGATCTTTCGGGTAGTCCTAGCGGCGGGTATATTAGTCAAGCTCCTCTCGCTGCACCTGCGACCGGCAGCTGGGAAATGCCTGGAGGGATCGCCGATGCAAAATCGATCACGAGGCAACGGAGCGGATTCTCTATGATTATATATCTCTCGTGGCGTTGCGGTGCATCTTATTCTGATTTATCGTTGCAGCCTACGAGGGTTCGCCTTGCTAGTGGGGACGACGATGTTCCTCTACCCGCGGATCGTCCGATCTGACTACAACCCTTGGCTCATATACATTGATACATATATATCTATATAGTTATTCGCGTGATGGAAATATCACGATGCAAGGCCATTCGGTCGGCCACTAATGTGCCATTCGCGATCCCAATCCTGGCCTCGATCCCTAATTCTCTCTGAACGTTGCGCGTGTGCGAGAACACGGTTTAAGCCCTTATCGTAATTTTCCCATGCGCATCCTCGAATGCATCTTCCCATTCCTCTATCCACTCCTCCGTTTCACTCCGATCAATCTCTCATTTCGTTGGACGTCTCCGTTGTTGTAATGCCGATTGATTCGAGCCTCGTCGTCAATTACGCTTACGAATTTACGCCTTGGGATTAGTGAAAGTAGCTGAACGCCTGAATTCAAATCCAGAGTGCTTAATGTGTTGGTAAATTACACTTGCGAATTGTCTCTCGATGGAACGAATTGTATACACTGAAATAATGTCGTGTTTCACACTAGTAGTTCTGGCGAGGTATGCAGGCTCGGGGAAGTAAATACGTGGGAAAAAAACATCTCGAGGCATTCGATGATGTTGGGGGATGGAAATCATGGAACGAGCGAAGAATATTTTAGAAAATCTTTTTTTTAATACTTGATATTATTTATACATTATTACGGCAGATCATGATGAAAATGTTTAATTATATTGAAGTATATGTGAGCGTTTATATAAATCTGATTCAGCATATTCAAATTATTCGAGTCAGGACGATATTAAGAAACGACGGTGTAAATAATCAGATTTTCCTGCGTTCGAAAATATTTCACGTTCACTTATGCCCGTAAGTCTCACTCGATTTTTATATCCGCTCGTTGGTCCAAACTTTCTCAAAGTGACCAGAACCGTGTCTGGTTGAGATAAAAAAAAGGGGCCAAGAGGAAGTTGGATTCGGTATCGAGTGTGGACCAGTGCACTCCGTTACTTTATGGGAAGTCTTCGATAAATCTTCAGAAACTATCGTAATCTTGCCGCGTTCTAGTTGGTAGAAAGACGAGAGTTTTGTTTGAACGTGGACTTTCGCGACCGGGATAAGAGAAAATCAGGAGGGAATTCCGGACTAGTACGGAGTGATTCATGATAAACTCTTTTGAGCTAGAATTTTCGTTTCGTTGGTGAGACCGTGTTGTTTTCCTCGGCGCGTTGAAACAAGAATTATAATACGTGTTATCTCGTTATGATAAAAAAGTAAACAAGATTTAAGCGAGTAAATGAAACTTAGTTAAATATATAAATAAATAAATACCTTTTACGATTTTTAAATGTTATCTCTCGTTAAATATTCATTCGTAAAAATTCCTATTTACAAATTTGTTCGTTTACACTTTATTTCGAGGAAAGTAGGGTGTCTTATCATTCTTTTCGTTTTGAATATTTCATTCATTATTTGAAATTGAAACTGGTGAGTCGAACGAGGATAAATCTTTCGTTTTTGCATTATTTTTTAAATTCAGGTTTTAAAGTTCGATTCCATTAAGTACTCGTAGATTTTTTAATGAAATGAATATGGGAAAAAGAAACTGATGTCATAAATTTAGTAATGATTGGTGCAGTTTAGTACGAAGACTCGATCGATAATATTTCAATGTGATAATCACCAGATCGTGTAGTAATTTATTGCGGTATAAATTCCGGATATATAATTATTAGGTTACGAGACTCACCGTCGTGGACTCGGTAGCTCCATCGATCTCGCGAGAAACGTTCATTAATGCCAACGACAGCAGAAGCGGCAACACTTTCACCATTTTAAATAGTCCCATTGTATGATCTCCTCTCGTTGAATGTTACGTCGAGTGAGAGGATCGAGCGCGAGTGGAAATTGCGTCAGTTCGAAGTGTTACACAGGCTCGTCCTGTCCGACGTCGTTCTCTTATCCGCATCTTCGACTTTCTTTTTTCACGATCGAACGCCAAATTTTCAGATTACACGTCAAAGAAAAAATGGTTCGATCGACACATAGCCAAAAAAAATGAATAAATTTCGCGATTTTCAGAATTCGCTCGATAATCGAACAAACCCAAAACAACGCAAATTTTTCTGAAAGACGATTTTTTTAAATCGCTTATTGTTTTGTAAAAATTGGAATCTTGAGAAGGTTTAATAATTTCATCTCGGCTCGATTTTTGCACGGGATTATAAATCTATAAAAATGTGACGAAAATGTGTAAATTTAATTAATAACGTTTACTGTCTGTAGGTTGATCGATTTTATTGTCCGAATCGAAATTCCTGAGACATGACCAATGTAATAATAAATTGGGTTTTTTCAACCTAGCGAAATTCTCAAAGCTAGGAGCGATTGATCTCGAGCCTTTATTCATGACCTAACGATATTCTAGATATTAGCACATAATGAACAATGGTGATAGAAGGCGTGACAAAACGCGAGAGAGGCAGGAAGAATAACGGCCCACGTACGCCATGCTCAACCAAACGTGTGTTAATAGTAACACGCCTGTGCGTGCGATATCGTGATATTTTATTTTTATATCGACATAAGAAAAAAATATTGCGTATTGGAATTTGAAAAATAAATTCATTCGGTCCCAATCAAAAACATACGATTAATCGTATACCAAGGCATTAATAAATTTTCTTCGGTTCGAATCAATTCTGTTCGATGAAAATAAATTTCTTCAAACTTCAATTGAAATATTTTCCAACAAAAATTTCTTTTCCGTTTCTAACGTTTTTCTAAAAATCGAGAAAAAGAAACGTTTTTGTTTCTACCTGTAATTGTTAAACTACACAATCGCCATTGTTTTCGGTTCCGGGAGAGTGAAAAATATTTGAGGAAAGAATGCATTCTCGAGATTTAGTCTCGGGGTTCTGAACCCTCCCCTCCCCCCTTTGCCCTCGTTGCGACTTGCTATTATTTATCGTTAACGGCGAAATCGCGACTGTAAAATCGCTGGACCAGAATCTTCCTTGGGTTATCTCACGAATTCCTCCGGACGTTCACGGAGCTGTAACGGGCCAAGGTTGGCGGAACGCCTCGGAGCTGTTACATCGGAGATAATGCACTAGCAGGTGTAACTATGTATATCTATATATACCGGGAGTTCACAAAGTACCGAACTACCTGGTAGCTACGGGTAGATGGCAGTATCACGTATTCATGTGCCAAATCTGCATGCTCAATTCGCCATAGTTTTTAAATGCGAGACGATCTAAGTTTATCCAATCAGAGAGCCGGATACGGGCGCGTTCGAATCCGCGGTCCTAGCGCTATGTCGGTGCGTGAGCAAAGTCCGCACAGTCTAGCTCTAGTCTCTAGCTCTAGTCTCCAATCTGGCCTTACGTCAATGACGATCGACGACTTTTTAATCTTCGAATGTGGGTTGCTATCCTCTCAATTGCGTTCGGACAACTTAGAACGTCTCTCATTCGAAAACTATCGTGAATTGAGCCTGCAGACTTCGTACGTGAATTCGTGGTACCACCAGGTACACGCACATCTCAGGCGATCCGATACTTCGGGGACACTCAGTATATTCATGTATCGTATAAAACAGAATCTCAATGTGACAACGAGGGAAAAGGATCTCGGGAAAATCCAATACGTCGTGAGCTAAGTCGGTACGAGCATAGCGATTAAAAAGGATCGTTTTTCCGCGAATTAAACGGGTCTTGCAGACGTTGGAGTGAACGGTGCGACGAATCTACCGACGACGTATAAAGCGCAGGTGAGGAAGGGGAGGAGGGCTCGTTGACGAGCAAAAGAGGCCCGCTCATGCGAGGAAGCGAGTGAGCCAGTCTCGTAAACGCGTGAGAAAAATCTTCTCCGAGAGAAGCCTGGCTTGGAGAGATGTGATCGCTCGTGTCCCTGGCTGTCGACCTGCTCGTCTGGTTCCTCGCGAAGTACCGTTTCTCATACACAAACGTCGTCGTCGCGGGAACGATGACGAAAAAATGCAACGAAAAATTCTGGTTTAACGAAGAGTTTTACTCGAACTCGCGTAAATCGCGTACGAAATAAAGACTTTGAAACTGCACGATTAAAATCCAATAATTATTTTATATTCGCCCAATTATCTAATCGATCGTAAACAAATGTTTGATATTTACACATATTTAAGTAAAGTTTCTTGATTAACTCGAAAAAAATTTAACATTTTGGAGTGTATAATAGAATTAATTAATTTTGGAGTTCACTCAGAAATTTAATTGTTAATTCGACAGTGAACAAATTTGTTCTAACGACAAATTAAAAATGTTCCGCAAAAGAAAAATAATCTATAAAACATGAAAAATTAAACACGAAATAAAATAATACATATATTTTTTTTTAATTCGGTCAATCGATTAATTTGTTTAAAAAAAATTCATAATAAATTCCAAGTAATCAATAATCAAATCGACCATCCGTGTCCCTAAGTACGAAAGTAATCGGTATAAACTCCCCCCCCCCCCCCCCCCCCCCCCCTGCGGATCATCTCGGCGTATATCCCATATGGCAGTTGGAAAAGAGACTGGCTTTAAAATGCATCACGGTACACCGACGCTGATACGGCCTCGCCTTACGCAATCCCCATATCGTCTCCGTTTCTTCGCACCTAGTATATATCTATACATCTATACATATGTATATTTATATCTCGCGCGAGAATCGAGGTCCAGATAAGATCGTTACGGAGCTTGGAAATCGTGATTGCGGTATAATTTTGTTCTGCCCACACGCGAGGCTTTTCGCTCTCTCAAATTCCACCATATGTACTTCCGGAATTGTTCAGCCCTTGCTTCATTGCACCTCGTGCCCCGGCAACGACATTTCCGATCAATTCATCGTCAAGCTGTTCTCAGATATATACAAAATCTTTTTTTTATAAATATATGTATGTATAATAAAATATAAAATATTGAAATAACAATTTTATATATTTTTTATACTTACAGATATATTTTTTATGCAAATATTATTTTTCATGTAAGTACGAGATTTTTCGTAAATACTCGGAGTATTAATAATGATAATATTATTATATTTAATATCCAAATAATATATGTTTTAATTATTTTGAAAAATATTTTCAATGATTGCGAAAAATATAAAATTGAAGTATATTAATATTGTATAGTTTGTTATAAATATTAAAGGACATATGTATATTTGTATATGGATATCTGAGCTACAATATCTATGCACAATATTGATCAGGTCATGGACGCGGAAGGAGTCAATTCGTAATCGGTAATGACCGCGTATTGCATGAACGCCTCTCGCGATCACCCCACCACTGTTTAGCCAAAATAAAATTTTTTATCCTCGCCACTCTACAGTCGCGACGGTTCAATGACAATGACGAATTTATTTCCATATAGTACGCGAACTTTTTTACTTCGTACAAGAAAAATACGTTTTAGAGAAATAATTCCCATCGTATCGAGACGCGTGAGGTAACTAGATGAAAATGTACACGAAGTAATCGAAAGTCGACGGTTGATACTGCACTTTTTGTTAAGATTAATTGTCATTCTTGATTAAATTAAAATATCGAGCGACAATTATTTCCAAGAAACATTCAAGATTTTTTTTTACTCGGGTTGACCTAATTCCGAATTTTGTCTTGGCTATGACGACGCTTTTCTGGAACGAGGGAGGTTAGTGCCGATTTTTCACGATATTCTCAAGCTGGACGTTTTTTCGGCACGAAGGACGAGAAGAAAATTACGATAGGAGAAAAGTTTCTCGAGATCAATGTCGTTTTTCAGCCATTTTAATTTTTTTTTATTACTCCTTCCTCTCGAAGAACGAGTGGATATGAGAGCACGGGAGATCGATGCGAACGATCAAACGCGAAAAAAAAAGTTATCGCTACACTTTTCAATCCGCTCGAGTGCAACGGCTCGTTCCATTCTCGGACGGGCGAGAAAAATTTACCATTTTTCGAGATAAATTTCTTTTTTATTCCCGTTTTTCTTCTCTTTTCTTTTATATTTAGGTATATATGTTTTTATCCTTCTTTTTTCCGAGCCTCTCGCACACCGGGCAATCGAGTTTTCGCGACGACGACGAGAAAGCCGAACGGTGACTAATGCAGCTCGTGCAACTCGATGCTGACGCCAGCTACGACAAAAGTTTGTCACGTATGTGTACGTAACTTAATATAAATATACGTACATATATCACCTCGAGTCCGTGCAAGTTTAACAGTGTTGAGGTACGAGAGGTTCGACTCGGCAATAAGGTTTATCTGCCCACTGCGCTTAAATGCGATTCGTCGCATTGTCATTATGTTTTTCCTTCTCTTTTTCTTTTTCTTTTTGTTTTATTTACTGACTCTCGTAGGTACATACAGGCGTGCGTTGCTCAATGCATTGCGAAGCAGCTCGGACGGCTTACCTGGTCGATTGGTCATTGGGTCGTGAATTACAATGTGCAACGAGGAATATTTTTTTAAGCGCGATTCTTCGATACGACACGGGCTAATTTTTATCGGTTGACAATTTTCCCTGAGAGGAATAAATTTCGTATTATTTGTTATTTAGAGAGAACAAAATTTAATTGAGCATTCCCGCATCGTACGTGGAATAAAATGTATACGAATTGAAGAGAAATGTGAATTTTATCGTCGAAGTGATAAAAAGATTAAAAAATAAGAATTTACTTTTAAGAATAATTATTATTCAAAGTCATTACTGCCAAGAACTTGTGCATAAAAAAATGCTTTAACTAGAAGGTGAATATTATCGTCCGAACGATGAGAATTAATGTAATACAAATTTGCATTACGAAGAAAAGTTTCTTTTTCAGTCTGGCGAGAAGTTGGTACATAGTAACCTTGCGTTGTTTTCCGACGCATCGAGGTAGACATTTTCCGACTACTCTCCTGGGAAGAACAAACAAGACGTCGATGGGTTCGAGACGACGTTTAAATAATAAAGTGTTTTTGCAAAATTTACGTGGGGTAGGAAAATCTGAGATTCCAGGTAACGGTTCTGCGGTTAGGGGATAACAATATTGATAATACAATACCGCGAATGTACGAGATAGGTAGAAGAAAAAAAGTAAATCACGCCTGCGAAGGTCTAAGATGCAACGAAGCGTGTAAATTAGGATGAATGAGAATTAAAAAAAACAACGCCTAGTCAAAAACAAGCCCCGAGAGTTCTCCAATCTACGACAAGCCGTCGCTATCGTCCATGCTACACGACTTAAATACGCATGATATAGCCCGTAGTATAGAAATTCTAAATAGAAAGAAAAGAAAATTTAAATATAAATGAAAATGCCAGGTCCCAAGGTTGACCCAAGGTTAAAAATATGGAAAAAGGGTTAACATTGGATACGAAAAAAGTGGAAATGAAAAGAAAGGGTGGGAATGGAAAGGAAGGATTAAAATAGAATAAAAGCTTTGGAAATAAAAAAACGAAAGAGAAAAAATGACAAAGAGAGTTAAAGAGGAAAAAGAAGGGTGAGAAAAGGAAAATCGTTCCGGGATGGAAATCCTGGTTGGAGTTTTCAGTGTTTGCACCGGGAAAAGTAGATTGCCTGAATGTGCTTCACTGTTGACTCTGTGTGGTACAAAATGGGAGAACGTACGCCATTCCCAAGTTCCTTGCGCGTAACGACGTTAAACGTGCGAGTATCGGGTCTGGCGTTGTTTTCGCAAGGTGTGCGAGCACCTCGAGGGTGAGTGTGCGCAAGCTATAGAGTCTCGAGGATGCGATATGCTAATGCAAATATGGTACCTCGATGCCAGAAGGCACTCGCCGGGTCGCTGACTCACTTTTAACTTAGGGCTCTATCATCGACCCACGCGCCTTTATATCGTCGAGCAATGTCACTGTCACTGGTGAAATATCGTGACTCGACAGGTTTCTTGAGAGAAATTACGTCATTCGGTCAATTGTTCGAACGATAAGAATTTTTCTTTGAGGAAATTTTGACGGATTGATAAATCGTGTCGAATTGAATGAAATTGAAACGATTTAGATAAAATCGTTCCGAATTAAAAGATCTGTGATAAAGAAGTACGTAATTAGAACGTTTGGTCAAAATTAAAATTGTGAAGATTCAACATCGATGTACGGATTTAGATAATTTATTAAAATCATTAAATTTACATTTCGCGGTGCTTTTTTCGAATTTGGTGGAAATTGTTTGTTTCAGTTTCACAAAGTCGTGAAACATCGGAATATTATTTACACGAAAAAGAGTTTAAAATAAAAAACCGATATTAGAAATAATTAAAATTCTGTCATTAAAACTGACTACTGATCGAATTAAATTTAACGACTCAATTGTCCAATATGGCTTTAAAACAGATTGTTCCTTCCATTCTAGTTCACAATTCTAATTATATTCCCACAGTTACGTATCTTGGCGCTTCTGTCGCAAAATTTAAACTCCATTGACTTCGCCAATTCTAATCCTTTCTCAATAATGCATGCTCTAATCAAGCCCGTGCACTGTTATTGCTGAGAAATTGTTGAGCTCGAGATTCGCAATCAGGCGTACAGCGTAGTCGAGAAATTTGCGATAGTCTCGTTGAACACACGGAAATATTACGACAGACGAGGAAAATTTTTGCCGGTTCGAGCGTTATGGAAGTAAACGCAAGATAAATATATAACGCTTCGGTGCAATGGACGGAGCATCGATATATATATATATATATATATATATATATATATATATATTACATCCCCCTCGTGTGTTAGACACACGTACCTAGGTGTGTAATCTCAAGTGATTTCCTTTCTTATTTTTTCCCTCGTTTCTTTCGTTTCGTTTTAACAGCGCTTCTGACTTCGGAATGAAAAGGTCAGACTCGCAATTCTGTGCACCAGCTCTGTCCATTGAACGCGAGGCACTACAACGCGCTAACCAATAATTGGGTTCGACGCGATCCAACGCGCGAATTCGACACACCCTTGGTACACGCTTGATATTTACAGATAATACTTTAATTGCATTCTCTGGTGTCGGTTTTTTTCTCTTTTCTTTCTTTTTTTCTTCTTCTCGTTATCTCTTTACTTCGTTCGAATGGAATTCATGGCTTTTACTCACCGAGGCGAGAATCGTGACGAGGTAACGCTGCGTTCTTTCGAAATCCAGGGTCCTGTTGACGGTTACTTGTCCCTGATGAGGAAGATTTATACTGAAGTAGCCGTAGCCATCGGCCGTTGTGATTCTGTTACGACCGATTCCATCGCTGTTACCGATTCCAGCGCCATCACCCGGAGCTATCGAGTACTCGACGAGACCGTTGACACCGGCGTCCGCGTCTACGGCCACGACGTTCTGGAATATCGTCGAACCTACTGGTGTTAACTGCGAAATGAAAATTAGAAAATGAACATCAACAAACGAATTTAATGTGAGAAGAGAATTATCGGGTAAATTCATGGGGTTTGGGGACAATTTTATTATTTCTTGGTTTCGTGTATTTTTTCTAGATATTAGTTAATAATTTTTTCCACGAATATTTGCACTATTTCGATAAATATATTTTGCTTGTAAAAGTGACTGATTAACGATAAAGAAAGTGATTGTAATCTTTTACCAAATGTTCGTGCGACTTTGACGATTGATAAAATTGTATTTATATTCGTAAATTATTAAAAATTGTTCTTTTAACGACAGTGCTTACTTTTACAAAATAAATCGAGATTTTAGAAGAGCCTTGCCGAAAATCGAAAACTATTTATCGATCAAAAAATCGATTTAATTTTCTTCGATTTATTTAATTCGCAGCTATATTTTAAATCTTACGATGTTTTTTTGCAGCGTATTGCATTAGGTTGATCAATCGATCGGAATTTTTATTATCAATCGTAAATACCTCGCTAATTTATCATCGATCATGATGTTTCTTGGTTCTACCGATTTTTTTTTCATATCATCTCTGCACGTGATATTCACCCAGACGTATAAAAAAATATGCAGTAATGTAGAAACAGAGAGATCGAGATCCATCGAGAGAGAGAGAGAGAAAGGAAGAGAGAGAATCATTCTCGACTCTTTGATTTCTTGAGTCATCGTCAACTTGGTCATCATCCAGAAAAAAACCGGTATACTCGCGCGACGAGAGCTTTACCGAGGGATAATACAAGTAATCACAATTCTCATCATAACGGTCACGGAAAATCGCAGAAAATCCTCGAGGAGTCTGCGCGAATCGTGAATTTCTTTTAATCTTCTTCGTCTCGTTTTTTCTCCGACAAACGATTCTCGCTCTTGGTAAGATCGCATCGCACACGTGCCGCCTATAACGTATACGACACGCAAAAGATGCGACAGAGATCGGCGCACGCGTTTCCGCGACGTTTTCCAACGGATCGGACCAGACGCTTCATGGTCGACTCTTGCGGCGATCAAGACTTCGGACCAATTAAACCGAGACCTTTCAGGGTCGTCGAATGGTGTAATGGAAGGGAGGGGAACGTGGTAAGTAAAAAAAAATGCTCGAAGACGCGACGTTTTTCGTTCGGTGACGACGTAATTGGCGAAGTAATAAAAGAGGAAGGTTTTGTACCGATCTCAGCCGTAGCGTGCTCGTAGACGCATTCGCGCGGACGTTAAAGCTTACGGTAACTATATATATTACGGTGTTTACGTGGATAAATCTGAAACTATTTTTCAGCTGTTTTTGCACAAAGTGAAATATTTCTTTTTACACGATCCCTTCGACTTCCTCGTGGAGGAGAAATATTTTTCTTTCGAACCGACTTTTCTATTGCCGGTTTCAAATTTCATTTTTGTCGGGATTCGCAAAGTCATTAAAAAATCATTAAAAAATATCGCGATATAAATAAAATTTCATCCCGATCGTTAGAAATATATATAATTTTTATATTATTAGGCAAAAAAGAAACGATCATCGATATTTTTATTTATACAACGAATTATTAAACAATAGCGTTTGGTCGAGGCGTAATAGAAATAATATATGATTTTCAAACTAATTAACCGAAAAAATTAAATTTCCCATGATTGTTTTGCATCGCAGCGCGAACGAGCTTTATCAATTCCGATATTTACCGCTGTTTTTACAGTTACGATAGGCCGCGAAGGCGATCACGCGGTAACGTTTAATAGCGCGCAGTTTAAAAGCTAATCGGGTAAAACCGTAACGAGCATCTTAGCGCAAAGCTATATATAGTGTAAAAGTGCCAGCTACTGTTGCTGTGGCCGATGCACTTGTAGAGTGCATCGTCCGAGACTTGACGAACCGCCACGATATGACGATGATGATGCTGAAGGAGAGTGAAATAATAGAATAAAGGGCGAGCTCTCACGGATCCCCTGGAGGGTTTATTCATTATTTTTCTCGACTTACATCACATCACGTTCTTAACGGTCGTCGTAATGGCGCCGATTTATGAGAGAAATTATGTTCCCGTATATTTTTGTTTTCATCTTATTTTTTTCACATTCGCATTTCTCTCGATTGGTCGAGGTTATATCGACGGGTAATATCGTTGCTCGTATACCAACGAACAAGATGGTGGAAAATTACAATCGATATTGAAAAAAAATTGTTTTTCAATCAAATAAAAAATATATAAAAATTGTCTCGATGTTTCGTTTTTTTTTGTAATTTTTAATTAATTTTTGCAAACTTTGACGGATTTAGTGTTGTGACATTACTCACCTCAGGCACTGTCGTCTCGTACGGCGTATTGACGAACTTTGGCGCGTTGTCGTTGATATCGGACACACGTACGATAACTGGAATAATGCGTTTTTTGTTCGTCGATTTCACCGTGCAAGTCAGCTGAAACAAACGACAAAATTTCATTACAACCGCATATTCGTAAGGTCGATTTAATCGCAGAAAAAATCATGAACGTTAATAAAAACAAAGTAAAATTTATTTTTAGCCAAATCACATTGTTCCCCCCAAAAAAGCATTTGCTTTCCTAAACAAAACAAAAAACGTAAACGATGTTACCACGAGAATATCAAATTTTCCACGAATCGCGATAAAGTGAAAATTGGCATAAATTGAATCGATTCGTTATTTCGCACACCCCTCGCAGTCGCTATACAATCCAATTTCGTTTTATCATAAAGCGAAGCGTATTTCGCGAGTGTGTCATCGGCCAAAAATGGCGAATTTGAATTCCCATCGCCATCAAAATATATATATAAATACATGTATAGTAACGATAATGATAATAATAATAATAACAACGGATGAACGTCGAAAGTCTCCGATAGAAAATTTCATATAACAGCACAAGCTCTCACGAATCTTCCGGATGTAATATCGCAAATGTGTTTTTTCTATCTCTATCATCCTCTCTCTCTCACTCTCTCTCTCTTTCTTTCTCACTCACGCACCTTTCGGGGAACGAACGCTTTTCTACGAGAGCTCGGAAAAACGATCAAATAAGCATACCGGCGATTTCGATACTTTTCGTTCTCACAAAGGGATGCAATTTAGGATGCGTCCCTGATGTCCTTCGCTCGATTCGTGGATAAATACAAAGGCCGCTGTGTGTATGGAGAGAGGAGCAAAAGAGAGAGAGAGATAGAGAAAAAAATAGATGATAGGAAAACGTTGAACGCGAGGGAATTTAGCGCAAGTACAGACGTCATTCTGATTCTTCATTGGCTCTCGTCAATCGTATCGTCGTACGTCGTCGATGTCTGTTCTCGACGCCAGAGGCTTCCCGTAAAGTTTTCGTAGTCGTCGTCGTCGTTCTCGTCTATCCGTTTCACCTCGGGGGGAATGACGAGTTCAAGAAGAAAAGAAAACGCTGCGAAATAACGAGATTCCTCGGATCTCCGAGACGGAGAGAGATCCGTTAGACGCGCGAGAGAGGTTTCCCCCGGGAAAGACGAGATCTCTCCTCACGTGTTTATATTCTGATCCTTTGAACGCGACGAGAGAAGGGAGGGAGGGGATACATAAGCGCTATTTCGATGCTGGGAAAGATCTGCCGGTGCTCCATCAGGAATTCAACCTTTATCGTCAAAGTGAATTCACAGCGAAAAAGTGAATACTTGATCTTATTATTTTGTTTATGTTTGTTTTGTCTTTTTGTCTGTTTTCGTGTTTCCGCGACAACGATCTTTCAATTATCGGCTTCAATCGGTTATTCTTCTTAGGGTTATTTCGATCTTGAGATTGGCGAGTATCGTGGGAAAGAACGACGGGGAAATATTCGATTGGCCAAAAATATATTTTTTTTTATAACGCGATTATTTTTTGGTCAACTCAATACTTTGTAAACGTATATCGATCACGGTTGTATTTAAATCAGAAAAAAGTCGACGATATTTGTGTAGCGTTAATTTTACGTATAGGAGATATTTATTTAGATTTTTATCCGTTCGTTACACAAAATGAAAAACGATTTAAATCCCAGGAATGATTTGGAATTTTAATTGAATTGATATTTTTCATTTGACGTCATTTCTATCATTTTTCGATGATATTCTTATTGTAATTAATATCTTTAAAAACATTTTGTTTATAGAAAAAAAATTTAATAGTTTTAAATGATAAATATCAATTAAATTACATACTATATCAATCATACATTTCTTCAGTACTTGTATATAATCAATTTAAAAAGAAAAATGTGTTTTTTTTCTTACCTGAAACACGACATGGGACAGATTCTCGCTGTCCCTATCGAGTGGTTGCAAAAGCTTCAGCTTCTTGCCCTCGAGGGTGAACAGAGGTGCTTTGCCAGGAAAAAGCAATTCCAGACTCGTCTCGTTGTAAGGATTACCGGAAACAGGAAGTTCCTCGGGCACGGTCGACTGGTCAAAAGCTGCGCATAGAGGAATCGAAAGGACACGTGTCAAAAAATATGATGAAACATAACGTAGCATTACCGTCAACAGGGACAAATGCGTCCCAATTAAAATCCATCGAAACAACTTTCGCAATTAAAAAATAAAAAATTTTTAAATTACAAAATTCATCAAAAAAGAAAAACGCAATTATCCTAAAAAAAGTAAATTACTTAAAAAAAAATCTCAACTCCCTGCGATAAATAGTTTCAAAAATGTTTTCATCCAAACATCCAGGCATGCGCGTATGGATAAAATGGGAAAATGAAAAGTACTCGAGAACGATGAGAATCTTTTCTCAAGATTCCATTGGCTCTCAAAGGAATACCTACGTCTCTAAGGCTCCTAGAGTACGAACTAAGTCCATATGTATCACGCGTGCACACATATACATATATATACTAGTAGTACCAAGAGTTCCCGTCAGGGGTCGCTGATGCGCGCGCACCGAGAGCGATTCAACTAGTGCGCCAAGATTATCATCGAGAGCAGTAACAAATGATGGTGGACGGTGGGCCGAGAGTGCGATGTGTTCTCTACATCAGGTACGATATATACATGTATACATACGTATGTATATACTTCGTGTGTCTCTTTAGGTATATATACGTATATATAGGAGCGAAAAATATAAGAGAGCAGAGAAGAGTTGGACGTTGAGGCCTTCGAGCCCATAAAATTCCGTCTGGAAAACGCATATATACATATATTTATATATATATATATGTGCATGCACATGGAGCATTGACGCTGCTGGCGGCTTGGAAAATTACTTCCTGATGCGGCGAGGCGCTCTCTCACCGCGAAGCCTCATCGGTAGCGGATAATTGATGTTACCCTTTATGAAATGGGGCGACTTGGCGTGGTATAAGAGAGGGGGGGGGGTGGGATGGGAAGGAGAGAGAGAGAGAGGGTACCACCCTACCTTTTGGATTATAGTATGCGGGAGACGCCGAGTGCGAAGGCACAGCGTAACTCGTTAGTGACACGATAGCCGCGTGTCTAATTAGTTCGCGCCGGTAGTAGTCCTCATACCGTACTTGCATAATACCCGGCTTTTCTCTCACCGGTGCATCTCACGTGTGCACTCGACTTGGTCAGGACGCTATAATTTTTGCGCAAGGAACACATTCTTGTTTTCGAACAATTGATATTTATTGCTTCTCGCTATATGGGTCATGGTCTTTTTCTTATTCAGGATGAAATTAAAAACGAGGGTGAAATTTTGGTAGTTTTGGCACGCGGTGTTAATTTTCTTAGTAAATAAATATAATAGTAATAAATTCGAATTAAACGACAAATAATCTTGATAATAAATGAAACATTCGTCCTAATTCTTCTTTAATTTTTTTCTTATTATTTCATCGAGTTAAAGTAGAAAAATTAATAAAAATAAAAAATTAAATAATACGAAAAATATTTGGAAAGACCGTAGTTTTATTGTTTCGAAGATCTCGAAAGATGTGTCCTTTCTGATGAAAAAAAAATCTTCGCCTCGTCTCGCGGTGACCGTGAGAACCCGTAATTGAAAACGATATCATGATCGAATTCTCAAGCTCCGGAAGAAGAAAAAATGACAATGTCGAGAATGGAGTTGAATAAACGGAAGACGAACAATAAGCCGAATTCATGAATTATGCATATTTATTACGTGGTGCTCGACATTATAGCGTCGATGCCGTTGGTAAAATCTGCCTATGGGATCGTAGAAGGTCTTCCCGTTGCTAGCGAGACGATTTTATATAAAGATATAGCCGTGAACGCGACAACGAGATACCTCGCCTTTCTAATCGCATAAATTTTCTCCTCTTGCCACCTGACGTGTTCATCATTTGATATTATACTCCGAGCTCGTATAACATGACTGTATAAGTATTACATAATTTCTAATGACGATAATTGTTTCGATACAACGTTGAATTATTTATTTTTAGCCTATAATGACACATAGAAATACGTCCAGAGGAAACAAAATTTACTTCTGTAAAGAATATTTTCCATAATAAAGTTCATTTATCTTATTGTTAATTGATTCTTCTGCAATAATATTTACAAAAATTTCGGATTTTATTTTAAAAGTTCAAATATTTGCTTCTTTATCGTCGTAATCAATGAAATCTTCATCATAAAATAATCGATCTTGTAAATTCAAAAGAAAACGAAACTCACCATTTCCTCGACTCTCCTCGATGTCGAGAATGATGTTCGACTGGCCTCGGAGTTCTTCGCACAAGCCTGAAACAAACCAAAAAAATAGTAATCTTAATGTTATTATCGGGAATCAAATTATAACATATATTGCAATCGAAATTTTTAATAATTCGACCGAAGTATTCGATAACGGAGGTAAAAAAATTAATGTTCTCGTAATACGAAAAATATTTCGTATCTCGCGAGACGTAAGATTCTCCTTTCGATGTACCTGAACCGCGACAACCTGTTGGTACATTCGCGTAAGTATTCGTGTGTTGTCGATGTTTAAATCCGTACGTTATAAGTTTTCGACATTCGATACCGCGGAATCTGCGCCATTCTGCGATATCGTATTATTATATACAGCGCAGTCTATCGTACGCTCCATTAACTTCCTCTCTCATGAAACATCGTAAAATCGTTTTATTTAATAACGCGTGGCAAAGTTCTTTCGCCTCCGCTTATCGTTTTATCGGTCCTGGCGGTTCATTTATCGTTTTCACGAAAGTTATATTTCTTTGATTCTCACACCCTCGAGCCACCGAGAATACGAAGAAGCCGCGCGATGAAACCGACTCGTTCGACGCATGCGCACACCACATGGATCGTCTCGTAGCAATTTTATCATATTCCAAAAGCGATTATCGGTAAGTTAATTATCACATCGATATTAAAAATATCAATAATTTTTTCATCATTTCTCATTTACGTGCTAATTGAAATTATTCTCCTTTTTTGTAGATCCATACACAAAAAACTTTATAAACCAAGGAATAAATAAATAAACAAAAGTAAAAAAAAACATCATCTAACATACTTCCAGGACTCGGTCAGTTTCACCGTACGCTCGATAAATACTCGCTCAAGAATAATAAAAAAAAGAAAGAAAAAGAAAAAAAAAGTAATCTCGTCCTCGTTGATACCTCCATTGATAATATATCAAGAGCTTTACGAGTACTTAAACTTCCTCGATACACGCCCCCGCGATACACAAAATCCCATCATCCCCCCTCCCCCCACCCCCGTCCCGACCACCAACCTCCTATATTTCCCACTCCGAAAGATTACAATTTATAAATTATTGCGGCGTTGAGTGTGTACAGGCGTTCGCGAATATGAAAAGACGATCTTGTATAGGAAAAGACCTATAACCAGTTTTAATACGCGTTCTTCACGGCTAATAATTAGATGCACCGCTCGGCCGATGGCCCTCCGCGAGTGAGTTGTGGGATAATCAAGATTCACCGTTGATCCGACGCCTAGAGACTCCTCATGTTACTCTAGCTCGAGCTAAATGCAACTCTAGCGATCTTGCATCCCTTCCCTCCGTCTCTCTCACCCTTGATCACTCGGTTCGTCTCTCTTTCTCTCCCTCTCACGTACACAGGCACGGATAACGCGAGTTCCGATATTACGACGGTTGTACTCGTATATGCACCTCGTATATATACACGCGAGAATATCGCACGTACGTGTAAGTAACACCGTTGCCTTTGCACATATTTTCATTTTCCTCGACAAGCGCGACCTTTCTCTTTTGGCATAAGTCTCATACCATGTACAAGATTACAGCTATTATACGCGAATTATGTACTATATATTTATGTTTTATTATTTATAACACGTGCGTATTATAGGTACTCGTTATATTACCGAAATGTTTCGAACGAATTTTTACGGACCTTCGTATGACTGGAAATAATTGCTTACGCAATTTTCACGCGTGAATTTTCGCACTTGGTCGGATTGGTAATTACTCGTCGATTTTGACGATTTTTTTTTACGCCTTACGCATTTATGGCGTTTACGATGTGTTCGACGTGATGTATTTTTGTTTTGTGAAGGTGATTAAGTTTTCGAAATCGACCGAAATAGGAGTATTACGAACATTTGAAGAACCAATTTTTTTTTTCTGATAGCAGAAAATTTGTAGTTTGTTTTCTTTAATTTAGAACAAAATTTAATTACGGTCATAACATTTATAAAAATGTACCTTCTTCTTGATAGTTTTATCGCGATTGTTTGGAACATAAAAGAAGACCAGTAGAGGGCTTCTCTTATTTTTAGATCTATATAAAAATGAGGTGTATATATAGTTGGATGTAAATCCTAGGCTGTTACAACTTAGCAGTTAGAAATGATCATCTTCTCGACGCCAGGTGCAAGAAGCCGTACAGAGTGTTGTCTCTAGAGGAAGCGTGAATAAGCGAAATTGTATGAAACCCAAGAGAGGGAAGACTTCCCCACCTCGATGACAGATTGCTCATAACGGCACCTCGGCAATTTCTTTCATATACCAACGAGACGAAAATAGTTGAATTTTCATATGACCAACGGTATGTCATTGACACGGTCAAGTGACAACGAGATAATCGCACAAGGCGACGCTATAAAATGACGCAGGGTTTGATTAAATTTGACAACTCGTTGAAAACGATGAAACGCGAATTATTACAAGAAGGAAAATATCTCGTAACATCGTTTATATCTTCGTCAATAAAAAATTTAATTAAATTGAAATTCATTTAATTTACTTGTTATTAATTAAATTAAATTGAAATTAATTTAATTGATTTGTCATTAACGAAATTAAATTGAAATACATTAAATTACGGAAAGAAAAATGATTTTATCTCACAATCAGCAAATAACAGTTTCAATAATAAATAAATTTACATCAACGAAGAAAAAATAAATCTCAACGAAGAAAAATAATTAAAAATGACCGGTGAAATTATTTTCGAAGTTCATACGCAGAATATAGAACGAAATTGTTTCGAGAGAGACGTACGGTCATGAATTATCGTTAAAGACAGGTAAATGTCATCGAGAATGGAAATCGAATATAGGAATGGGAGAATCGAGAGGGTGTGAAAGATTATTGGTAGTGATGAGAGAAGAAGCAAAAGGAGGAGGAGGGGAGAAGAAAGACCTGCTCGAGACGACACAAAGGAGTGTCGTGCCGTATCCTCGGTCTCGACGTTCGATAACTGGGAAGATATCCCGGTTGCCATTAGCTCTCATACAGCAGGTAAGTATAACCTTTCGGACGATAGATCGAAGGTAGAGAGAGAGAGAGAGAGAGAGAGAGAGAGAGAGAGAGAGAGAGAGACCGTCGATAAGGTGACTATTCTTCAAAGAACGAAGATGGTCCTGCGTTGTTCTCCTACTATACGACGTCCTCGGGCGTTTAAAATCCGATATGGCCTCGCGAGAGCGACCTCGTGACCTCCTCAGCTCGAGCTCACAGTCTCCGGAGAGCGTGACCTCCATAGCAACATCTCGGTCTTAGTTTTATCCCGCGATATCCCGTAGTTTCTCGTCTCGGTACCAACGTTAGAAATTCTCGTTGTCCCGAAAGACGAGGAAGCGAGACGAGAGATAAGAGTCTCGCTCGAATGATCGGATGCTTTGACGGGGAGAGTAAGATATATCGTCGAGAGAAAGGTGGAAATCATCGAGCTACCGGGTTAAACCTTCGTCGATTCTATCTCCTATCGTTACATCGACGAGAAACGAAAAATAAACATTGATCGATTACAGTTCCATTTGATCGAATCGAAGAAAAATTTATTTTAATTCATTTATGTTATTTATTAATGGAAATTTGTTCGTCGAGTTTTTCATTCAACGAGTTAAATTACTTTAATTCGTTATTAATTAAGCCATTGTCGAATCGTAACGATTAATTAAAAATTGTTGTGAAATTGTTTAAAAATTTGTTTGAAATTATAGGAAAATATTTGAAAGAAAAGGAAATAAGAAAAAAAATGATTAAAAATTGTATTAGTTTATTTGTTTATGTTCAAATCAGTGCGAGGCAGTTTTTATACGATGGAAACAATAGAAAGTAACGCTTGAAAGAAAAAATCGACATTTATCGCGAACTTTAATCGCGATATCATCCAACCGTTGACTCTCGACTCTTGAGATTTACGCCCGCACACGTGGATGCGTATGAAAAAATTCGAGGTCGAAACTTAGAAAGTCCCCGAGCTTTAAAGTGGCGCGTGCTCGAAGGTAGCCATTAGAAAGTGCAAGATGCACCGCGATGACTCTCGGGGGAGCACGCACACGAGGCTCGCGTCGTAGATCGTGATTGATATATATCTTTCCTACGCCCCCGCATACGCATCCTCGTCGATCTTCTCGATCCGCTCTTTTCATATTATCGACCAGCACGAGTGCATTAAAAAACTAAAAAATATTTTTTTTTTTAAATTTCGTTTACAAATTATCGCAAATTATGTAATTGAAAAAAAAAATATTTTTCATCGTTTGTTCATCTAAAAACTAATTGAGAAGATAAAATTAAATGTATTTCACGACACATTTTTCTCTGGAAGAAAAAAAACGTTCATCTCGATGAAAATTTGATCGACAAAATGACCCACACGATAATAATCATCGATCGATTATCAAAACCTCGGTCGTTGTTTTTCCATGATGCAAGTAAATACAAGCGTCGTAAAACATCCTGCAAAATGAAGCTAGAGTCGAGGAATTACCGAAGCTTTAATATCTTCGCGACCGCAAAATTTTACGATTCGTAAGAACGTTTTACGAGAATCCATTTTATATTTTCGCAGCATGGGGAATTCTCGCGGGAGAAACGATCGTTTATCGCGGTCATCGAAAGCTTCGCTCCCTTTTAAACATTACATACGTATACACATATATACAAATATACATATATATCTAAAAATGAAGAACTATTATTTGCAACTTTATTGCTGCTTGTATCGTTTTAAAATGATTATTACTTTCCCCGTTTTTCGTCTCTCGCTCTCGTCGCGAAGCTTGTGTAATTTTTACGATATTACGGTTGAAATAGATTGCACTCGAATATTCTCTATCTCTCTCGTCTTACGCGCACGGTGCGTCGGTGGCAAATATATTTGCCGCTCGTACACACGCTCGTGGCGGTATCACCCCAAGTTTATTATACTCGTGCCAGTAGAGAAAACGCGTCTTCCACTCTCATCTCGTGACGTGGGAAAAAAAATAAAGAAAAAAAAGGGAAAACGCACATTTTACGAAGAGTATACGGTATTGTTACGCGCAGCGTCTACTTTTGTCGTTGCGTATCCCCGTGATGATTGCTCAATATTCATAACCGCGCCTGATATTAAATTATACGTGCTCTGTTGCACATATAGAATTCCGTTCTCATTTTCAAGACGAGAAAAAAGTTACAAGTTTACTGTAGGTACTTTCGCTTCGCACGAGAATCACATTAAATATTTACGACGTATTTTCCAACGAAAATTCATTTTTCGTTTGGTAAGAAAATTCAAATTGCTTACCGTTACGTCGATAAATATTGTTTTATTCAAAATACAAAATAATAATATCGTATTTATTAATTTAACAATAAAATAAAATTAATTAACGAACAATTAATAATAACGAAGTTCGATCAATTAGCAATTAGTCGATAATGATAAAATTAATCGATTGAATTTTTTATTATCAGGTATTATTATTTTTGTTCGTTTTATATTCGACGTATTCATTATTGCACACGGTTTTCTTCGTTATGACGTATCGAGGGGATTTCGATATCGTATGATACAATCGCAATGTACATATTTAACAAGATTTATGAGATATTACTGCAAAAGAAAAGGAGCGGGACACGTCGAGATCGGCTACCGTTCTTTCTTCATACCTCACCGTTGTACGAACCTTTCCCAACTACTCTTTGCACTATTGTGCACAATTTTTCGCAACGGGAGATCGAGGTCGTAAAAAAGTCCGTTTCGTTGCTCTAGATATGTGTCGATAATGATTTATCGAAAATGTATTTCCTTATATCCGTATGTATTCGCGGCTCAGCTTCGAGTCACCCCCCCCCCCCTCTCTCTCTCTCTCTTTACATATATATATATATCATATGTACATACATAGAAAATGTAGAGAAGTGATCGAGAGCCTCGGGAGTGAAAAGAACGAGCGTCGGTGCGGAGTTGGAAATTGCCGTTGTAGTTACGGCCTTTTCCACTAGCTAATACACCCTCGATGGCGCCTGGCAGCCACTATCCGTTCGATTTTACACGCTCGGGGGCTGCGAGATACACGAACCTCTCGGTTACTCGCAGCATAGTACGTTCCTATGTAACTTTGGCTACGGGAATGATACCACGATATAACGTGTACGTATACGTACATAAGGTTCGATATGAGAAATCGGATAATGTAGCTCTGCGTGACCGTTGTAACTGTAACGACGTAAAAATTCTCGGCCGTTAACACGTTAACCGATGCATCGAAGTGAAATAAAAAGAGAAAAATTGTTTCAACACGAAACGAGATAAGGAAAAGTTCACGTATGTCGTTGTACTTTATAATGTCGTATCAAACGTGTATTTTCAATGTTTCTTTTCCTCTCGCGGATTATTTCGTCGGCAAGTTCCCAAGGACTTTTTTTTGTCAAAGATACGGCCCAAAAACTAGTAATCGGAAATGAGAGCCGGAGGCAAAATCCGATAGGCAGTGTCGGGAGGATTCTCGTATTTTGTATGGACATGTAGCTATATATGTACAGGGCGACCCATTTTAAGTGTAATACTGAAATATCTCAATTACGATCAGCCTGATCGAAATATCATTCTAACAAAGATTGTACAGCTTTGTCAATGTCGAAGCGTCAATGTCAGGTGAAGGTCATCGTTGATTAGTTTAAAATACTTAGCAAATAATTATTATTCGAGATATTTATAGTCCAGTTCAAGAAGAACGAAAAGAAAAGAAATTTTGTCTCGTAGCTTAAATATCATCGGACTTATCACATTTCGAAGTTGTAATATTTCACTTAAAATGGGACAAACTGTAGATACGTAACCTACACATACGTATTTAATATAGAGACGAAAGACCGTTATCCAGATTTTGGCTGCTGGAGCAGTTTCCGGCGTCGAAACTTCCGGTGCTGGAGCATCGGGCGTCTCCGTGAATGGACCGTCGTTAATGGGAACCGAAATGCAATCGGGTAAATCTGGTAGTTAGAGAGCGCACGTGCGCGCATATGTACCGCGATAAATGTCTATGGTCCGATCTCCATTTGCTCGCTGTGAGTTCCTACGATGATGTCGTCGATTTTGAGGCAATTCACCGAAGCTTATATGTCGGCTTATATGCGCGCACATGCCCGCGTGTATGGAATAAAGAGGAGCGCGCGGGCCGAGCGCGTTACGCTATCCAATATGCATTATCTCGTTCCCACGCAAACATTTCACGTTCGATCTATGACTATATTCCTCTTCCTATCTCTTTCTCTCTCCCTCTCTCTCTCTCTCTCCCTCTCTCTCTCTCTCTCTCTCTCTCACTCCCGCACAATAGATGTAATTCTTGTGGAATAATAATGCATCGCGTGGATTCCGTTTGGCAACGATCACTGGGCAATTTTCTCACAAGAAAGATAGGCACTCGACGCCGAACGTATCGGTCGAATTTATGAAAATCGTTCGATACAATAAAAATAAAATAAATTTTTTTTTAAAATCCGTTATACCTAATGCAAAGAAATAAACAGAATCAAAATGTTATGATCGGAAAATCGATATACATTTGTAAAATCATTTTGTTATCTTGTGTGGAAAATTTATAAAATAGTTAGGGATGTTTTAGAGAGAAGATAGAACGATTAACGTAAGTTTGAAAAAATTATACAAATGACATTTTTTATCGATCATTGTCAAACGTTAGTTAAAGATAAAATAAAAAAAATTGACTATTACGACAGAAGAGTCGTAAATTTATTCAGTCGGCGTGAAATAATTATTGAATCGTTTACATATTTAGATGAAATAATTAAAATTAGTTTTAAAACGAATGCAATAGAAACGACACTTCTTATCAATCGTTATCGACTGTTTCGAATATTTATTATCAATCGTTATCGAGTGTTCGAATCAGTGTAAAAAAAATCGTTCATTCGTATTTTAAGATCGAGAACGACACGTTGCAACGCAAATCGAGGAAAAAACGAATTCCGCGAGTGTCGCACACGCAGTTGCACGGTCAGCCGGTCGATTATCTTTATTATTGATACCGAGTTGAAGTGATTGTAGGCGAATGCAAATGAAAAATTTGTCACGCGTGATCGATCGTATAAGTTGCGAGTTGCAGGACCGCAGGACGTAGACCAGTTTTAACTACTAAAAAAAAAAAATCATAATAGCAATGAAAAAATAAAAATAAAGAAATATAAAAATGTCTTCAATTTAAAAATGGTCAATTCGCGCTCGTGATATCGCGTTTAACGGGTGGAAGGAAATCGGCAAGAATTACGAGACTTACCAGCTTTCGAGGCCACCTCGCGGAACTGAAGGAGAACGTTCAGGAAACACAAGAACCAGCATATCGTCATTCTCGCCTGAAAAATAATTAAAATACATACATTTAAAGATAATTCGATCCCACTTTCAATCGATTGAACGATTGATTGAAAATAATCATTAATAATCATTGCCACGATCGTTTTCTAAGTAATATGTTTCCATCATAATGTGACCATTTAAATTAAATTAAACTAAGAATAATTAAATTAAATGAACATATTGCCTAATTGGTGTTTTCGAAACGCATGTTCAATCTCGAATAAGCAGGAATAATCGTGATTTCTCGATCGGCGAACGAAGTGCGATATATATAAACATACGCTCGAACACTTCTCCCGCGATTAATTAAAAGTGGAAGTGCACCGGGCGACCGCGAGAGGGACAGACGCGTGGTGCACGCGATTGTTAAAAAAAAACGAGCGGGATGAAAGTACGGAGAGTCGCTTTCTGGATCTCGGCGCGACATGATTGTGCTCGTGGACACGGGAGAGTACGTGCTGTAACGTTCCGGTTGTAATTAAAAATACTATTAGTAATTAGTTGCGGTCGAGGGAAGACCCTGACTCGTCTTGACAACGAGAGATGAGAAAGAGCAAGAATAAGGGTGATAGAGGGGGAGAGGGGAGACGTTTCATTTTTCGATTTTTTGTTTTGTTTTCTGAGACAAGAGGAAGAGAGAGAGAGAAACGAGAAGATATACATTCGATCGAATTATCGTATATAGAGCAACCGAGCACTTATTTATCTCTCACTCCCACGTGATATCTGACCGCTCACTATCTTTCTCTCTGACTCTCTCGCTCTTTCTCTCTAATAGTAGATAGTTAGACCCGTCAATTCTCTCATTTAATTTATCGCAGTGCTTTGCGGATCGACGTCGATAGGTCTCGATGCTGTTGCAGCATAGGAGCTGCTGCAGCAGCAGCAGCAGCAACAGCAGCATTGAGAACGCAAAATGTCTCAATCGTGGCAGCTGCTGGTACAGATCGGTCGCGGAATATTTTTTTATCCTTTTTCTGTGTGTCTTTTTTTTCTTTCTTTTTTTTCTCTTTTTCATTTCTCGAGTTTAATCGTGTTAGAGATATTTCACTGAGAGATCGCTCAATTTTCGATCAAATTTGTCACGCACAAGGCTTGAAAAATTACATTCGCGATCGAACGAAATTTGAAAAACGGTACAAAAATATTGTTTTTTTTTAATACGAGCAAACTAATGTATTTAATGGATTAAATTAATTTCAAATTCTTAGGGTTTCTCAAATTCCTTCTTTCAATGAGGAACGATGTTACATCACGATACCGTTAGGAGCATTTCGATTTCATATTTCGCTACGAGAGAGAGGAAGAGAGAAGCAAAAGAAAACGAAATAGCAAAGCACTAATCCGACGTTGTCCTTACGGATTATTCGCTCGGAATGAATTCTCTTTTATCTCGATCGTTCAATAAGTGTCTCAACGGGATAATATCAACTTATATATATGTATATGTATATTTATGTATATGTATACGTGTATATGGATATATAAATCTAATAAAATCGTAAATGGATGCATGAGAGCCAAGAATTCCAAGGCGTAGGCATTTCTCTCCCTCAATAAACATTTATATGTATATATATATATATATGTCGCTACAGATGCCTGGCCTGCTGTTTTACGACGAGGAGACTTTGCCCAGGCACTGGCTGCTCATATTACTCCGGGTTCTATATATATATATATATATCACGTTCTATTTAATAAATTCTACGCTTCACTTTTATATATTAAGTTGTAGCGTACAATGGCATGTGCCTCTTCTTCCAGTTCATACAATCTTCCACCCCGATCAATGCTCCAGATGGGATAAGAAAAGTCGTACGTATAAGAAATCGTGCCAGGTATTAAAACCCTCCAGGCAACGACTTTTCGATCAAAGTTGCAAACGAGCGTCGATATTTAATAATATGTTTATATATATATATTTATATAAATTTAGATATTACATTAAATGTTAATTTTGCAGGGTATGCATGGGAGAATTAGATGTTTAATTGATAAGGTGTAATCACGGGTGCGAGAGTGTGACGAAGGAAGAATTTGCGCATAGTTGCATGTAGGTACGTGGTGGAGTGAGGCTACGAGAGAAAACAGAATCTCGAGAAAATTAGCATTTAGACCAAACCATATAGGACGAAGTATCAACAAACGCGATGTAGGAGAGATATGTATTTCTATGTAAAACGTCATTGTGGATTTTAGACACGATGAGACTGATGAATTCTGCTCGTGGAACAGCGGTCTATTATCGAACATTTGGAAATGAATAATTAATGGGAGGATAGTGATACAGATCGGTGTACGTCAACGAGCGTTATCGAATCGATTTTAGCACCGTTCCGATGGAAAATCGTAACCCGATGACTTTAGCGATGAAATAATTACGACTAATTCCAGATCGATATCGTTTAATCATGAATATCGATGTTCGTAGAGAAAATATAATACCTCGTAATTATTCGATCGTAAAATTATCGACGATGATCGTTCGATGATTTTGTGATAACAAAATTGCGACTAATATCAAAAATATTTTGTAGCGAATATTTATGTTTAAATAAATGAAATAAAAAATTTGTTCACAATTATCTCATGGGGAAAGTTAACTCGAATGATTTTTCATTCGATCGCGTAAATTTCTAGGTCGAGTCTGTGCCCCACAAAAATACATGCTTACCAACGTTAGAAATTGTTTACGCCATATATATGTTTGTAACATAGAAATAAAGTTTTGTCGAACGAGAGGGGAATTATCGGGAGGATCGTAAAAGTATCCCGGAGGCCGTTCGAAAGGATATCTAGCTCGGGCTTGCACTCGTACGTATCTCTGCCTCGGAGCATTGTAAAGCATCACGGTCGCTACGGGAGGGATGGAGTGGGGGGTGAAAAGCTCTGGTATTCCGGCTCAAAGGGGCTTTTAAAAGCGGCTATCTCGAAGTTCTCGGCGACCACGCTCGAGTGCCGAACACGCGGAGTTGGAACGAAAAGAGGATGGAAAATTGTACCAGGATTATTCATCCCCTTTGGCAATGCTATATAGCCGCCCGTTTCTGGCGGAGTAGTAAGAGCACGTGACGCTGTACCGGATCGGATTAACATGTATATCACTCACTGTCGGAAGAATTTTACTCGCGTTTAGCACTGTTTTCGATTATTTGCAGTTTCTTTGTCCACCCTTACAAAGTTTATTCGTTATTGACGAATTTCTCGATTAATAAAAATCAAAATTTCAATATTTTTTTATTGTTTATTTAACTAATATATGAAAAATATTAAATTAAAAATAAGGTTAGAAATAATCAAACGCCGAATGATCATTTTATCAATATTAATCGACGACTCTCGTGTCTTTTGTTTTCGACGATTGATATTTTTTTCCACTCCTTTTTTACTTTTTACATAAATCATCGATTCCAAGACATGCAAAATTTGCGAGTCAATTTACTATGTGCAAAATAATCGTCACGATTGCGATATTCTCGATTCAAAGATCTTCTCATAGTTCCACGAACGTGTAATTTATTTAAGAAAATCAATAGAATCGATGCAGCAATAGCTTCATTGCATTATGCTAATGGCTCCGGTCTCTGTATGTAATATACAGGTCGTTCGAGCACGCTCGGTCTCTCTGTCGAGGCGGCGCGCCGAGAGGGCCGAGAGTAACGAGCCTGTGGCGCTGTGCGCGCCGGAATGCATATGCGCGGCTTTTGCGTCGCGGGGCCCGAGAAGCCGCGCGGACGCGCCGCAAGATGTCCCTCGTGTGTTCCGGCGAGGGCCTCGGGGCCTCTTGCTCCGACGGGATAAAAGTTCCGGACGAGGGAAAACAATGTTATCGGATTCGCGTAATCTTCCAACTTTTGCAAGAAGATATCTACGTGTATATATTATATATATATATTTATATTGTATACATGGACTCCGATGAGAACACAGACTTTCTCACCTATGGACAACGATGCCAATGAGCCGTCTCATTTTTCCTTCGCTTAGGCTCGTCGAGCCTTCGGAATATTAATTGTAAGTGCCGCTACAGCGCATCGATGATAATAATGATAATAGAGCGCGTTAACGAGTCTAACACTTTTTGTCCAACTTTATTATATTCCGCATGCGTTTACAGTCTCACGATGAATACGATCGGTGGAAAGAAGAATTTACCGTTGCGAGAGAATCTTCGCGTCAACACAATACAATCTTTTCCATATTTTCTTCCATTTACTTTCTTTCCGGTTATTTTATTTTTATATTTTACGATACATCAAAGAGAGGTTTGAGGATTGGTTTTATAAGGGACTTCGACGTGTCGATTAATTACGAGAATAGTTAAAGTGAACAAAGTGGAATGAGATCGATTGCTCTCTGGTGATGAATATTTATGATTTACTTTTACTGATAATAATTATTTACGATTATTTTGTTGTATAATCGGGACTTGGCGGGGTTATGTAGAAATAATGACGATGTATTATAATGATGACGATATGCTTTATCGATTTTATTATAATTAATTGCAGATTTCTCATAAGGAGGCTCGGTAGTCGAAATAGGGAATGAAACACAATCATGAAATTCACGGATAAAATTCTTTTTAATAAAATAAGTCTCCGTGAATTTTTTCGGATTTTTCGTCCGTGTATTTTAAGAGAAATTTATCAAAGAAAATTTCGGAATTAAAATAGTCTCTTATCGACGTTTATTTTTGTAGCTAAAATTAATTAGTTTTGGAATGACACACGAATTCAAAATATGCACAAAGTTAAAGATAAACACGGTTTTGACCATTACATAAAATAAAAAAATCACCTTACTGTCCATTTATTTATAAAAAGTATAAAAATTTTGCCATTAATAAGTTATACGTATGGTTATAATGTCGATAACACTGTTTATGAGCGCGCGCATTATTCAAACATCGACCCGGCTGATCTAGTTTGCATAAAATCGAGAACAATAAAATGTTTTGCAAGAATGATTTATTTATTAGATGATTAATTTGCAGTCGGCAAGGTAGATATTTTTCCTCCTCTCTTGACCTCTATCGAACCTCGTTAAATATCTGATTCGACGTCAAAGCGTATTGCGCGTCGATTAAATGCCCGAATAAAAAACTAATATTATACCATGACGAATAAACAATGTTCTTTTTTTTCAAATAAGATCACTATTTTATTTTTCACTAAATAACGATCTAAGTTTTTTCATCCGAACAATGGCACAGGCTTATCGTCGCGTCGACCCGTTACCGAAGTTTTTTTTTCTAGGGGTGGAGGAAGAAAATCGACGACCCTCGATATTCTCAGCATGGGCGCGTCTATCTTATTATATTGGCGGGTTAAGTGGACGCGTTGGTCGAGTAGCCACCGCAGTTCGCGGTCTTACACGAGGCGTAGCGCACTCTATAAAACCGTATACTTGTCTATTAGATACAGAGCGAGAAAGAGAGAGAGAGAGAGAGAGAGAGAGAGAGAGAGAGAGAGAGAGAGACAAAGATCGAGGGCGAAATGCCGATTGAACTTTAATATATATATATATATAATTCTGGTGTCTCGAAATCATTATTGACGTGTACAAGGAACGCGCGAGAGTAGCGGGCGAGCAATGCAACTGCGGCGGTGTGCACGAGAGGAGGTACGATAAGTATACAGGAGAGAGGGACCAGAAGAAGAGGAACACCATAGAGCGGGTCTCGGGTCACGCGAGCAACGTGTTCTCTCCCTCTTTCTCTATCTCTATCTCTAGAACGAAGAAAGTTGCTCGACGGGAATGCCGCGAGTATTACCTACTCTCCGCGATATCCCCCTCGGTCCATAGAAGTCGAAGCGCAATTTTTATCAGACCTACGATTTAAAGATCCATCCACTTATTGAGAAATAATACGCCGAACGAAAGTCTTTTCAATTTATAATCCGACGTATCGCAAATTTTCCATATTGATAATTCGTCCGACGTTTCCTATATCTTCGAAAGTGATAACGTCGCGATTGTTTCGAAGACTTCACGATTTGAGAATTTTTGTTTGTCGACAACAATTTCTTTTATACGAAATATCGTAATTTTATTTAAAGGTCATGGGCACTTTCGTCATTTTTCATCGTTATTCATATTTATCCCCCAATTAAATGTTAATAGACCGTTTTTTTTTAATTTCAACGATTTAAACAAATTGTACACTAACGAGTAATTGTTTTTTTCGCTAATTACGTCAGTTACAACCCGGGTAGAAATTGTAGTACGGCCCCGCTTCGGGCGCTGTGCGGATGCCTGACTACCATGTTACGGCCCTCGCACGGCAGCCGGACAGCGCCCCGTTAGAATCTGTAACGCCTCATCTGATACGGTCCTGATCAGGCTGCCTGATTAGGGCGCTAATGATTGCCTTACGAGTGCCATAATAGTGCCCTACTAGAATTTCTTTCCGGGGTAACATAACCTAAATCTGTACACAATCTATAAACACTTGTCAAAAGATACATTTTCGTCATCGCGTGATACGGGTGATACGATGCAATGACTTTCCGTAAAAATTAAAATATATAATGGTCTCCATTGATTTTAGAAAAGTGTATGAGTGTGGAACATACGAGTTAAAACGGTGCGAAAAAACGATTATATCGGAACCGTAAACAATTTCCAATACCTATTAAAAAATAATAATATTGAAAAGTGCTAAAAAAATTAATCGACAAATTACGATTATCATTCATGTTATTATTCATGATGTTTCGTTTTTATGCTTATCAAAAAAAAAATTTCCTCGTCTACTTATCCTTACTCTCGCGCCTTTCCACTTGTGAGAACGGCGTCCATCTGTGTGTCAACGTGTGAACTAATATATGAACAAAATTAATGTGATAGTATGGCTGCCTCAGCAGGCCGCTGTAAGGCAAGCATGAGCACAGCCGTCTTACGGCAGGCCTTTGCAGGGCCGCATCAGGAGCTTCTCAGGCTTGCCATGTTATGGCAAGCCGAGTGCTACCTCATCAGGGCCTAGTAACAAATAAGGCAAACCCTACAAAATTTCTACCCGGGAAAGGATATATTATTAATGATTTACGTTTGTTCGGATAAACCAGTATTTAAGTATGGAATCGTGATTTTGTCGATATTTTTGATCGTTAGGAAGAAATTCGAATGAGACAGTTCGACAGTGATCGATGAAACGAAAATAGCGTGAACCCGTGGAAACTCATCTTCTCACTTTATATGGGATATATGTATATTTGTGCGTGCCTCTCGGCTGCACCTGTGATGCACCGACGAATAGAGGGAAAAGAGGCCTGCAATGCCTTCGCTCAAAGTTCATCGCCAGGAAGGCTGACGACCATATATTATACGTACACATACACCACACTGACACATGTATATATATATATGCATGTATATATTATATAGTAAATATTTTACCACGTTCTCTATGAAAGCGTGTGGGCGAGCACTTTCCTCGTTGGGCTACGAAGACGATTCCGCACAGATGCCATATGTATATGTATATATAATATCGTATCTCTGTATATATATATATATATATATATATATATATATATATATATATATATATATATATATATATAGTGATACGGTATATCTCGCACGCGCGTTGGCTATAGAATTCTTGGTATTTTTTTGTTGTCGAACGACGAGAGACGGAAGTCTCGCGATCGAGAGCTTTTATATGCTCGAGATCACAGCGAGTCGAGCCCTCGAGCTTTTCGTCGATATATCGCACGTTTATACAGGGAGAACGCGTGCACTAAACGCGAAAGCGGAGAGACAGGTAGAGAGAAAGATCAGCAGAGCTAAAAGAGGAGGGTGTGTGGGGGGGGGGGGTAAGGATAGCAAAGTACCTACACCTTGTATGGATTTATGCTTAACGCAAAGTGGCCCGTCGAAGCCGAGAAAATATATCAAACTGTAGAATCTTCTTCGTTCGAGCTTTTAACCAAGTATAAGATAATCCGTTCTTAAATAAATCGAATAGATGATTCAAAAAAAAATAATAATTGTATAATAATTATTATAACGAAAAATGGAAAAATAAATTAACTTTTGCTCGATTAATATAAAAAATTGATCGGAATAGCACATTATTCGGTGCCTGTCGGCTATTTATCAATTTATAAAAACAAAATGTATTTCGACCGTCGTGAGTTTAATTGGCGTGTAATCGAACGCACCTGTTGAAATATCCATGAAATATCAAAGCCCATACGATAAGACAATTATTAACGGTTTATTATGCCTCGGGTAACACCGGTTTTTCAGGTTATTTTTTTTATTATTATTTTTTCTTTATATTTGTCCGTATAGAATATCGGGTTACGTTAATGAAAGTAATGCAGAACGATACGAATATGTATTTAACATGGGCATATAACTATATATTTAATATGCAATTCGTATATCGGATACGTAACGATCCCGTACGGTGAAGCTGATCGTTCGACTCGGCTTTCTGCTTCGGCACGAGTACAGTTTGCGCATTATTCGATCAGCTTCAACGTTTCAATTTCTTATGCGAAGTTGGAGCAGTGTTCTTGTAATATCATACTTGGGTACTCGTGGAAAAAAAAGTATTGCCTGTGCTGGATTACATCAAATAGAGAACGAGAGAGGAAAGGCGAGAGAGAGAGAGAGGGAGAGGGAGAGGGAGAGGGAGACGGACACATGGTTTAGTATGTAGCATATACTTGTCTACAATGGGGAATTACTTCACTTTCTACAATCTGTCTTATTAATCTTAAACCTATATATATATATTATATATAGTTTATATATATATGTAGATGTATATTCGTACGTGTATGTACGTAGTACGTGTATTATGCAGAGGGGGCATTCGTGTTATCTAAGTCGGAAGCAAATCTTACCGAGCTCGGGTACAGATTGGTCGCTTGCGAGACTCGACACTCTCCCATATGTGGCCTGAGCACGTATATATGTGTAGTTAGAAACGAGCACATACATCGTTGGGAAACTAAAGTCTCAGGCAAACGTGCAATGTCCTCGCGGAAGATCTGATGTCTGCGTGAAACGTGTGAAAGGAAACTAGACGACAGAGAACAAGACGTTATACCGGAATCTCGACGAATTCCTATTCTCGTTACGCGTTCTCATTTCGTACACGCAATGCCGCATATCCGAAGTTAAATGGAAGCCTATGTACGTGCCATCGCTCGAACAATTACTATTGCAAAATGCAACGAGAGAAAATTAATCTTCAAATGATAAATAAATAAATAAATAAAGAAATATTTTATTATACGGTGGATAATATTATAAATCATCGATTAATGGGTAATTAATCGAAGGAATGGTTGAAAGTAAAAAAAAACTGATAAATTGGAGGTTGATGTGAATCATATTGGCCACAAAATGTAATCAACGAGCCTCCGATAACCCGCTCTCCCGAAATTAACAGCAATATATACAGCACATGGTTGTTCCCACGTTGCTGGTCTGCACGATAAACTTGTCACCGCACCGCTGGCCTGGTCATAGTGAACTGTACACATGTACAGCGATTATGCAACGGATCCACGCGCATACATGTATATACATATATAGATATATACATATATAATGTACGAAATAGAAGGAGTGGGGGAGCATCGCGACAGCGGCAAGTGCAATGCATTGTTCGCTTTACGAGGCGGTCATTATCCTCGACGTGAACGGGCGTAAAGAGATGTGCGGGATCCGCTATACGGGATCGCGACCGAAACATACTTCCCTCTGCTGAACACCCCTCGACTGGCAAACATTATTAGAGACCGAGTCTGGCCCTCGGTGTACAGTCTGTAGCGAACTGCAGATACGATTATTTCACACCTTATGGTGCTCAATGTTGTTTATAAAGTGACTGCGCGTACATATACGTGCGTTCGTGTTTCTGTAACGTGGTACAGTAGGAGCACGATTAAACGGCTGCCTCGGGTCCGCCAGTCCGCGGAGGTTAGCTCGCTCGAGCCCCGCCCCGGTGGCGCGCTCCGCCAATCGCGCGCTTGCGATGCGCGCACGACTGCTCGGCGATTGGTCAAGCGGGCAAGAGTGGGGGACGTAGGGAGTGGGGGTCCGGCGTAAAATCGAATTTCGAAAGAACGAGACTCTAGTGTAATCCTAATGGTTCGAGAAGCTTGTCTGTAACATATTACGTTAATCCACCAGTATAAGAAAAATACGTAGATAAGGATGAAGGAAAATTAAGCGTCTGTCGACAGTACGCGAATGCAAGGTATGCACCTGCACTTGGTTCTCTTCGTCCTGAATACCGCGTCCTCCTCCAATGCACCTATCGACCAAATCCTCTTTCCTCACTTCTTCCGATTTCAATATATTTCCTCGAGAAAGGTTTTCTGTTCTCCGTATCGCGTTTATCTCATTTTATAGATTTTAAGATGTTACCACGCCGCTAAAAAAATAACGATACGTTCGCTTTCAGCCGTCTCAAGCGGCTCTGGTTGATCATCGGGCTACATGCTACACTTGCTTCGTTAAACAAATACGCGTATATAGATATCGATATTTTTCTGAACCTTAAAAAAAAAATTTCACGAGCAAGGGTGACTCGTTCGATCTTATCGCGACATACCCAACAACCATCCCGCGGGGTCGTCGTGTATGCGATACACCTTTTACCATCGTTACAAGATATTGTACGTTGGAATTTGTTACTAAAGAAAGCTACGGTGAGCACAAGCCGATATATAAAATGCGCGTAAGGGAGAGAGTGTGTGTAACGAAGACCGGTCGTAGAGCAAAAGACGCTCGGGGTGAGTGTCAACCATGGTTATTTATGGCTCATTATAACGCTGCTGTGTTAGTACGGGTGCAGTGCACTCTGAGCGCATGCGCATACAGCCCGATGCACCCGATCGTAAGATATCGATTTTGCGATAAGATCGGAAGAGGGATACGAATATATCCGCTTGTGGCCACACCGCCTACGATTTATTAAACACCATCCCCCCTTTCTTCGCCACTCTTCTTATCGCAGGCGTAGAGAATACTTATCGAGGAAACTTGTCTTCCGATCTCGTTGTTATTATTATTGCCAATTCATAAACAAACATAATTTTTATAAGTCGACACGCACACGACGAATAATTTTCTAAATATTTGAACAAAAATGATTAATCATGTCCTCACATTTTTTTATAATAAAATTAAACATTGTTACATTTTTCTATTGCGAGACAAACGATAAATGCAGTAAAGTTAATGGATTAAGAGATGCAAATTTTGTATTGAGAAGAGTTTTAATAAAAGCTAAAACGGTTGAATAAATTTGTACGTAATTTTCTTAAGTGATCCAACGTTATTCTTGCTGATCCGTAATGCCCTCGTATGTTCTACGATCGCGCGGATCTCCGGCTTCGCCATGAATGTGTCGTCCTACGCACTCGGACATAATTGGAGAAGGCGTACGATTCGTTCTGGCAACCTATATATGAATCAAGTACGACAGGAAATACGATCGAGACAGTGAATTTAAGTACGTATCATATATATATAGGGTGTTAGCAAACTCTGTGGACATCGAAAATATCTACGTAGTTGACGTCAGCACAAACAAAACAATTTTTCTTTAAATTGTCCTGCGATGAAAATTAATTAATATTAATTCACAAAATTTTTAAGTTTATATTACGAGTCAACAATGTCATCGAACGTTTGATCGATTAATCAAATTATGGCTTCACACCGGGCTCAGTACTATTTTACCATAATTTATTGTTTTTTTTACACACTTTGACAAAATAAATATTAATAAATGAACAACGAGTCGACATGGTAAAACATAATAATTTTTATGTTCACTCAACACAGAAGCTGTGATAGTAATATTGACTCAAATCTCAAACTTTCCAACTGTGCAAATTAATATCTCGGCCAATTTTTGTCGCAGGACCATTTAAAATAAAACCGATTTGTTTGTATTAGAGCCAATTAAAAAGGTATTTTGCGTACACCGTCTCTCTCTCTCTCTCTCTCTTTCTCTCTCTCTCTCTCTATATATATATATATAATAGCAAAGGCAATAATACTCAAAACTGCTTGAACTCGTCGAGAGAAACGGTTCCATGCACAGTGACATTTCATCGTGTAAATAATACTACAGCTCTTCAGATTCCATATACCGAGACTGGATGTATATATATATATACCTATATACATATCCATGTATATGTGTTATGCGGATATGCAGCCGGCGCGCCAATTAAACGAGCGAAAGTATATACTTTGCTGGTAGACAGAGAGAGATAATCTTAATCGCGTGAACCTCAGTTCCTGCAAAGCGCGCATTATTCCGATAAAATAAAAATTTATATATATGTGTATGTGTATTTAATGGCGACAGAGAATGAGGTAGAAAACGAGCAAAAGACTCCTCTTATTCAATTAATCAGTAGCTCTCGTTACGTCGCTAATAATTTATCTCTTGCTCCAAAGTACTCCCGTGTCTCGGAACGAATTAATCGTGCAAAAATTATCCCGATGTACGATATATATAGCGCAAGCTCTATCGATCACGTACATCAAACGCGCGCTAATGGTGCTGCACCCTCTCGCTCTCGGAGCGAAAACTTTTCAGATACTTTCGATGCGATCGAAAACAACGAAAAAAAAGAAAGACAGAGAAATAAGTATGAGGGCAAAAAAAACGTGGTTATATCGGTCAGCTGATAAATGAATTTTCGATAGGGGAGATCAATAGTACGTGGGAAAGTTCACATCGGCCGAAGCGATGAATACCGTTTCATTGTGTGTCGTTGATTTTAATTGACTAATTCCCTCGGAATAACCGATTTGTTCACTTCCAAGTGAAATATTTATTTCCACCGGAGAATATCGAATTGCTTAATTAAAATGGTAATCACTTTATGTTTAATGCAATTTTAATTTATTTTATAACAGTTATTATTATTATTATTATATATTTTTTTCAATAAATACATTTTTATGAAAGTACGTTTATTTCAATAGGATAAAATTTGAGACCGTCGGTCACTTATCGACGAAATAAATTTGATGGACATTCTTTTATTCTTTCTGTAATTCGTGCGAATTTAATTACGTAGCGGATAGATCATAGTTTGAAAAATTGGCCTCGTTTAGAAAGTTGCACTGTTGTTGGTTAATAGCTTCCGACCTACCTGTATACCGTTGCAGTCACGGTTTATTCGCGTTAATGAAACAAGCGTGAATACCTGCGAGACGCAATAATACCGAGACGCACGGGACGCGGGACCGGAAGTTACTTTTCGCGATAACAGGAGAAGCCCGTGGGGGCGGATAGTGGCGGTGATGTCGGTGTGGCCGAAGTCAGCGTAGCGTGCAATATACGAGAGCAACGACGAGAGCGGGCTCGCTCGTCTGCTCTCAGGCATTTTGCCACCGCGGGAATCCTGGACATTTTCACTTATACGTCGCAAATATAGTCCTCTTGGACCCGCGTATTTTTAAACTCATCTAGGAACAAAGTTGTACCATTGTCATAAAAAATAAAATACAAGAATAATAAAAAATAAAATAAAAATCATAAAAAATAATTATTTTCGATTTTTCTCGATTTATCGAGCGAAAATCAATAATTCTTAATGTTTGAATAATCATATATTCTCGTCAATGTTCCAGGTTTCTTGCGCACGATATTGCTCTTCGATTTATTAATTTACCGTTAGAAAATCTAATGTTAGAATTTAAATAAATTCTTGTCCCTCTCGTCATTCGTAACTTCGTCTCTTTCTTTAATAACGGACACGAGCGACGCTAATACCGGTGATATCGGGAATACGTAGTGAGAGAAGTAGTCAGAAGTAACTCGTTCCATCCATAAAGCTAAATGGGCAACATGGTAATACGAGGACGTTGCATATGTGCTTTAATGTAGAGATGTGAGAATAAAGTTCTGGGCGTAAAAGGTGAGATGGTCTTGGTAGAACGAGGACACGACGAAGATCCTTCTCACGTTTGAAGTACCTATGCAATCTTTATACACTAGCCTAGCTCGTAAGAAATCTTACTTGGTATTGTAACGACGCTCGTGTATTGTGGTCTTCGAAGATCGCGATAGTTCTTGCCGCGCGCCATTCCCTTACGCGCACGAACGATCCTTGGATTTATAGGCAAGAGTCTTCTTCACGATGATGATGACCGAGCCAGCCCTCGAGCCGACTGTGGTCGGGATCATCTTGAGATTCGTCCGAAAGAATTATTGACAAAAAGTCAAGAAGACGAGAGGAACGTATAAACGATGTCACGGCTTTCTTATTCGAGCCCTTTACTATCTTTGGGTACGTCGAATCTGTATATATATCTTGGGATCTTGGGACGATTCTTGGGACGGTTTTTCCAATTTTTTTGAAACGATTGTTACGACTCTGACAAAGATTTATTCATTTTTATAATTTTTTTTTTTGACGAATTTGGTAACTTTGTTTTGAAAAATGAGACCTAAATAAATCAAAATAGAAATAAAATCAAAATAAATATTAAATTTAAATAAAAAAATGAATATAACGAACGGAAAATAAATAAAAAATACATGTAATAAAGAGTTTGTGAATAAATCATGAATGAATATTTTGGTGGTTCGTATTAGCCAACCTTAATCCAAGCTTGCACGGATGGAAGGTGCGAGGAGAAGGAAGCTACCATGTCCCAAGTAGAAATCTTCCACTGGCGTAGTACTGCCCCAGTACTGACTGCCGGTCTACCAGTACTGACTGCCAGTAGTGGGCCAGTACTGGGACAGGACTGGCTCGTAACGATGTCCAATACTGATTGGCGGAAGTGGAGCAGTACTGATGCAGTACTGATAGCCAGTACTGGCAAGACACCGGTAAACTACTGGCATTTCAATTAATCGTAGTTACTAAATATGAAAATTTAAATAATTTAACAAATTGTAATGAGATCATAATGTCACAATTTACATCTTTATTGAAATATGCAATGTAGGTACGTTCATAGTAGTTATTTTAAACAAATATCTAAATATGTCTATGAACTCTTCTCCTTTACCACGCATAGAGTTTAGTTTCGTTAACATTTTTGTTCCCTTTTATATAAAAAAATAGTTATAATTATTCTTATTATATGTATTATAGAACTTGTGTTCTTTCTTAAAGTGCTACAAAGTTGAATGTGATTATAATTTCACATTTGACATTTAAATTGAAATTTGAAATATACTTTGAAAGTAAAAGAAAACAAGTATCTATATATGGCTATAAACCTTTTTTTAAATAATACGTTTGGTTTTACTAGCATCCTTGTTCTTTTTTATATATACGTATAAAATTGAAATAAAAGAGTTATCACACTTTTCTTCGTCCTTAGGCTTGCTCGTCTAGAATTCCATTTTGATTCTTCGAACGTCTTTGTTGTTTTCCTCCTTCTCTATCTACCGAATCCGATACGAACACTTGCATTCCATCAATGCCGATTATGATTTCTATGATGTCATTTACTTGTTCTGGGGCATTTAGGCATTTTTTAATACCCGAAGCCACGCCTAGATATACGAATTCTCCTATTCCACCATTCATATCATCCATATCTCTGATTAGGTATTTAGCAGATGAAGTGCCCAATAAAGTTTTTGACGAAGGTGGCAATTCAGGTAACAGCCGTGCTCTTATGATCTGAAGTAATTCATCTACTTTATTTTGCGGAACACCTGCTGCCCATCGTTTAATTTGACCGACTTCTTTCGGTAAATTATCTTCTTCAATCCCATAATCGCGGAGAATATGAGCATCATCTGTGATTGACTCTTCTGCTGTATCGGAATCATGTGATTCTTCTCTGTATGTCTCGTTTTCTATTATAAACAAATCTTCTAAAAATTCATTTTCGAAATTTGCTTCGTTATCGCGAGATACGTGATCGTCTTCGAAATTATCACAATTTCCTTTAATGCTATCCTCTGCACTTGTGCACCGCCAGTCTTGAACATCTACATCGTTGTCTGAACTAGACGTGCTAGCACCTATACGTGATAGAAATGATCAAAAACTGCTTCAACATTCTTTTCGATAACAATCCGGAAATAAAATCACATTAAAAATATTTATTAAAAATGACTAGTCAGAACTTATGTAAATAAATACAAAATCCTACCTCTAACAGAAAATATCTCCAAAGCACCATCCGCATTATTTTCTTTTAGTCATTTCAATGCTCTACATTTTTCAGCCCGTTCGCGTCCTAATAATTTTTGTTTTTCTTTTCGAAACATCGTAAGATCGTCTAAAAAAAATTCAATCTTATAAAACTTTGTGTAATTAATTTATGATGAACAAACAAATCTTCGTTTAATATATTATAATAAAAGTGATAACTTCTACGAATTAAAACAAAGTGTAGATTTCATATAAATTAATTTCCAATAGAACATAACCTCTACATCCGAATTCACTCGTGCATATAACCTCCACACCTGAGACTTTTTTGTTCCTACTACTCACAAATGTCCATCTCTGAACGGGATTCAATTATCACAGTAAAATATCATATTCACTCATATAAAACACCATTCACATTTGTTTACTGTAATCACCAGTTATAAACTATCCGAGGTAAAATGCCATCATATTGTAAAGGCATATATAGTCCACCTTGGTTGGTGTTACTCGCGCATGCGCATTGGCTTGCTCTTGTTGACGCGCGAATATATGAAATATGAAAACTATATTCACACTCTGAAAATTTTTCATGTAAATCGGACTTAGAAATTTTTTTGAGAAAAAAAATTTTTTTTTACAGGCTATAAATTTTTTTGACTTTTCAGAACATGTTACTAATTTTATCATTATAGATATAAAATTTGTTTTTTTCAGATATTTGCCATTTTTCTCTGTGAGAACTTTTTTGAAGGAAATTTTTGAGCGAACGAAAGTTCTGCTCGCCGCGGTCTCGTTTGATTTCTTTTATTGTTTATAAACCTCTGTAAACATTTTAGTCTTTCTTGAAAAAATGAGTCATTTTTTGCCTCCGGTTTAGTACTGACTCGGTTTTGAAACCAACCTGATGCCAGTACTGGCACAATTCCGAAAGTCAGTATTGGCTGTTAGTACTGAGTCAGTACTCTGCCAGTGGTGAACTCCGGCAAACCCCCGACATTTCTACCTGGGGTATTCCCCCATGGATAACGGATTTACGACTAAAGAGGGTTTATATCTCGACGCTCTATGGCTCGAGTCATAGACCGCAGTCGCCGCCTTTCTGATAATAATAAGCGGTCCAGTGGATGCTTTATCCACTACATTCTCTATAAATCTCTATAAATTCTCTATATATATTCACCATAAATTATATATGCAAGCTGTACACAGGTACAAGAATGTTGAGTAGGTGTAGGGTTGAAAAGTCATTCTTCTGTTTTTATTTATTTATTAATTTTTTAAATTTTCCTCGACACCAGTTCCCAGAACGATGAACCCGGATCGCGAATTCTCTCAATCGCAAAGACTAAATGCAATTTGAAATTGCCTGTGATTCGTCATTTTCTCTTTATTATCTGGCAATGTATTTTGCTAACAAACCAACAAAATTTCAAATAATTCGTTCGAGATTAAAAGGGCATATCGGGCGAAAAGTCGCGATCATCAGGGTACGTGAATCTTTACAGGTAATTTGAATTATGGAAATCGCGGAATACGCTACGACTTTTCCAATCTCTTCAATTAATCGTCTCACGGTCTTTGCGTGCGAGCGTATGTATGTCGTCCCGGTGTAATCTCGCGTGCGAGCATTCGCGAGTCTCGACACATCACGATGCTGCGAAATATATTCTCTCGGTCCACCCTTTTTTTTATTTTGGCTCTTTGCTACGTCGCACGCTAGGAAAAGAATTTGTATAATGATTTATTTCGCACAATTTGCGTTATCTATAAATATTAAGTAATAATTGAATATCACAAATATCGCATGAATATTTAAATAAAAATAAAGAATCGACATAAGTGAATTAAAAATAAATATAAATATACGAAAAAAATTTTCTTTTTTTTTATATCGTGAATGAAAAATGGAAAAATAAGATTTTATTTTGTACGTTCGAATCAAGAGACGAGAAATTTCGTATTTCTATAAAGAAACATTTGCAGTCTACCGAGGGAAATGCAACATCCTTTTACTGAAATGCTGTTCGAAAATTCACTCGACTCGCGGACATAGTCTTTTTCCTACGTTCTCTCTTTTTTTTTTGTTCATTCCTAAGTCACGACGCAAAAGTACATTTCTTGATAAATTCGCGAACAACGGTACATTGTCTCGCTGGAAGAATGCAAGGAAATTTTCAACATCAAACGAATGCATCTTTCGAATATTGAAAATGCAATCACCCTACTGAAAGTTTCCTTTAAAATAACAATCTTTGCCCCGTCATTGTTTTCTCATCGTAAATAAAACAAAATAAAATTAAAACAAGCAAACGATTTAATCGATTCTTCGATAATCGCTCTAATCAACGCAATCACATTAATTTAACGTTATCAAAATTGTACAAATCACTTTGATAACAATGATAAATCGCGACGAGGAATTCAACCGCATATCGCAGTGTCGATGACTCGAGTTTCGTAGGTACATCTGCGATGTTATTTGCCGCATGCCTGAGCTCTCTCTCTCTCTCTCTCTCTCCCTCCCTCCCTCTTTCAGCGGTGCATCGAAGTATAACCCACGTACCTAATAGAACGTTTGCGATCGAACATTCAAAGTACCACACGCGTCTCGGTCATGATCTTTCTCTCCGTGAGTTCTGCATTTTCCGTACACCTCCTACGTATCGCGAGAGAGATACACAAAAGTCATAATACAAAATCAGCGATGGTACGGACTCGCGAGGCATAATAATCGGTACACGCGTGAAAGAATACACTCTGCACGCGCCGATAGATTCCGTTACAATCTTTTCTCGGTATTGTAGCAGATATTTATATATATATGTATATGCCAATGTGAAGAGGAAGACTAGACAGAGGCGGCGTTTGTCCTCCTACGCGTAATTGATAGCCTGGGCTCGTGCGCCGCGCGAAGTGGCAAGTGACGCTGGCGAGATTGTCCAACCCCCATTCCTCTCTCGATTTTCCTTACAGGTAACTGTTTAGAGTATTTCTTTTTATAGATCGAACAATGGTTAAGAAATTTTCAGGTCTGGTCACTTTTAACCACGTTATTTCAATAATTGACAAAATTGCGTTATTAGGAAAATTCTTTTCAATGAAAATATTAAAAATTTTTAGTTAAACGTTAGTATAATTTTTTTTTATGATTGAAATAAGATCGTTATCAAAGGAATTTTATAAATTCTACGGATTGACATAAAATTATTGTCGTAAAGAATTGAATTTATATTAACAATTAGTGTGAGATTTTTATTTCAATTACGAATGTAAAATTCTTACTTTTTTGCCCGCCAAAAAAAAATATATTTTATTTTAGGAATAAAAATAAGGAATTTTTTATTTAAAATTGGAAATTGTAGTTTTTTGTTTTTAAGTTCAGTGGTTGTTTGTTTGATTCGGACAGAGCAATGGCCCCTTGCTCATTCCTACGTACGACGTAAGTATCATCCACGTGTGTACTATAGGTATAACGGTAACGCGTGTGTCTTCGAGCAAGGGTCATCATGCACATACTCCTTGGATGCGGGACCACGGGTTCGTTTCTCGCGTCCGGTTCTTGTCACTCAGTCGAGCGAACGAACGTGCAAAAGCTAACCATTCGATGCCAATCAGACGATAATCGAGCATAGAGCATACACAGCGAGTCTCACGTTCTCGTTAGTCGATGATAAACGAGGCGATTCGAAGCTTAATTAGGCGATCCTGGTATCGGCCGATTGCACCGTGAAATTAGCCATTGGCGTCACCGTTATTTATTCGTGTTTACACCCTGTCGAAGAGCTGTTTAAATCTCATCGTTACATTGCCTGATCAATGACAGCGTGAGATCGAAAAATTCTACGATAAATTTGGTTTTAATAGACTTGAAAAAAAAAATATTGGATTTTAATATTTTTGATATTATTAATAAAAATATAAAAATTTCCTGTCTATAAAATTCTGGACTAAATATATTCGATTATAATGATTTTAATACTTTAAATAAATGTAATTAATATTACGTTAGAATATTAATAAATTAGGTAAAATATTTAAGCTGATAAAATGATTTTAATAAAATATTTTAAATTATTAATGACTAATAAATAAAAGCTTAATGTTCAATTTTTCTTGATTATGCGAAAAGAATTTATATTTTTATTATTGTACGATAGTTTGCAATTTTTATTTGTCTATTATCAATGATTTTTCCATCGGACGTTTCCCACCCCTCGATCAAAATTTTGTTTTTATTCGACCTCGTGCTCTTTCAAGCCTTCGAATAGAAACCTCGATCCACCGTGCCTTCACTTGAACCAGCACGATAACAAATGATATCCAATTTTTCGATTTAAACTTTTTACCCCAAAAACTATCGGGGGTAGACCGAAAGCTCGAGTTTCACAAACATCCCTGCTCATCGAGATGCAGTCGGGACGTATATACGAATACGGATGCAGCCAATTCCTGACCCTGTTCTGTTTTCAAGAGTAGTTCTGTTTCTGAAAGTAGAGGTGGTGCGAGGATCGAAGTAGAGACAGAGCTCTATAATGGAGCCGACAAAAAAGACAGAACAGCAAAAGAGAGAGAAAGTGAGAGAGAGAGCGAGAGAGGGGGAGAGAGAGGGTGAAAAGGAAAGAAGTAGAGAAAAAGATTTTCGTCGCGACTTCTCGCCGTGTTCGAACGACTTTTCTACCCTTACCGAGGCCCGACGTGCTCTCTCGAAAATGTCTCGACGTCTATCGAACTTTTCGCCGAAACCACAAAATTGCAAGTATTGGATAAGTTTTCGACGAATTCTTGTTTTTAAAATTTTTTTTATTTTTTTCTTACCTCGTCTTATCATCGCACATATGTAATCATCGGTTTGAATCGGAAAAATCGAGAGGATTTCCCGGAAGTCGCGGGATTCGAAGCTCCACTTTACCATCGTCCAAATTGTCAAACTTTTTGCATTACGATCGATGTTATTTTACGAAACTAGCTGATAGCTATGACAACGAATTGGTCCAAGGGGTATAGTTTTATTGGCTCCGTGTATAATTCGATTCGAATATAATTTATAACGAGTTTTCGTCCATTTTCCCCGATAAAATATTTCCGAGGAACTATTTCCCTTTATAGCTTACTCGGTAGTCGTGTATACTTATTACAAAAAAATTACTTCTCAACTCGTATGCATAAAATACTATTCTAACGGAATTTAATCAATTCTTTGGGAATTTAGCGATGGAATTTTTTCTTCGTAAAAATAAAATTAAAATTTATCCACGAAATCGATCGAATGAAAATAAATGAAATCTGTACAAACCGTTAGTTATTCGACAGTATTAAGCAATAGAATTCAATGGAATCCAATAAATTTTCATTTCTTCACTTTTATGAACAAATTTTTCCACCACAAAAATAAAACTAAATTTCACCCTGAAATCGATTGCACTAAAATTGTTCGAATTTCTAAATATATTCGTTATGTATCAAATTTATAGAATCCGAATGAATTTAATGAATTTTATTTGTTTATATTTACGCTAGAATTTTTTCATCGTAAAAACTCAATAAAATTTTACCCTTAAATCTCTCTTATACATTTCTATGCCAATTGTAATATTCTTTCGATGAAAAAATTCAAAAGTAATGTCGAGCTTGTTCGTGAAAATATTGTAGAAGTAATTTAAAAAAAAACCTTTTGTTTCACGTGTCGCGTCAAAAATCGTGGCCATCGACCGAAAACCCGAAAGTCTCGAGTTTCCATACACACAGTCCTTGGACTCTGATAATTGGTGCATGGTACAAACGCGGTCGGACGCCACGAATGCCATCATAGGGTTGTCGTTGTCGTTGTTCGTTGGTCCACTGATTCTCAATACGGCCCTGGTTAAAAAAAAACCTGCTTCGCCATTTTATTATTATATCTTTTTCACTCTGCTTCATTCGCTCTTTTTTTTCAAGTTTTCTTTTTTCTTCTCATTCTTTTTCGACGTCGGTCGATCGCCCCCGGGGAAATAAATATATACGCGTATCTACCCTTTTAAAAAAATGATTTTATATATCTATATATAAAACTGAGAAAAATCAGAAACACCCACATATACGTATATATTTATTGTATACGATGGAAAATCGTGACTCTCCTTGTCTGAGGTACGGTTTTATTTACATTTACAAAAAATACTAAAATATAAACAAACTTTCTCGAATAAACAAAAACCACATGGTTATTAATAAGACGAAAATCTGTTAGTTTTTGCTATTTGTTTTTAATACACGAAATCGAACAATTGTCCAAAATAAATCAGAACAGATTTTTTACAGAAAAGCTTCGACATATCGTGTGAAAGATTGCACGAGAAATCGTTTCGATACATGTAAAAATAATACTTTATCAAAAAATCGTATTTTGATCGTTGAAATACGAGAATGTAACCTCGTCGTGACGAATATACGACCCGGGTGATATTTCTCCCTCGTCCGTTTCACTTTTATCTTTTTGTTATATTTTGGCTCCTCGGTCGACCAATGACGATTATATTAAGTTGCTGGTTGTACTCGATTCACGAAAATTTATATATTGCTCTATATACGTATACATTTACTATGTATAGCTATATATATACCCCATTTACCACCATATATATATATATATAGGGTGGTAAATGGGCATATTAAAACGATACTGCGATATATGCGTTCGCGAACACATTAGTCACGCCGGTGCATGCGCGCCGTTGCACCGGGGTTATAGAGTCAGTGGGGCACGGCAACGCGAGAGCGCCCACATAGAGAATTGCATCGAAGCTTTGCAGTGTGAGCACGTGAGCCGCGGGATGATCTACAGCCGAGTCAAAGCGCGCTTTCCACGTGTCTGTATTACCGAAATGTATTTCTGTACGGGCGCTCGTAGTACATACATATACGTAGGTACCTGTATAGGTACAAACGTATATTAATGTAACTTACCCCATACGTATAGGTACGACGATGTACCTATTTTTCGGTCTATATTTTATTTATGGGTATACCGATGTATGGGGCGTTCTTTGTAAAAATCGATCACTCGTTTCTGAAATATCGGACAGATATTTATCTACGCACATCGGCAGTGTGCAATATCAATAAAGATTGTTTTTAGTAACTTTTTTTAAAAAAATTTCCATTCTTTCTCTCGTTACATAATTTTTTTTTAACTTTTTACAATTTTTTTATGTAGAACAATGCGATGGAACAATTGAGAATTTTACGACGCACATCGACACTGTTAGATGGCGCTGAACAATTTTTTATCACCTCAAAAAAATTATATAACTCTCGTGCAACCATCACGTTCTTCCTTGCGACAAAAATTAACAAAAATTTCTCGATTCTAGATCAAACTCGAAAAATTACCGAACGATGAGATACGTCGGAATATTTTTGGAAAAAAAGGGAGGCTGTCGTCACGGAAAATGCCCTGTCCGTTAGAAAAATACCTGCGCATGCGCCCATTGATATATTATGAGAAAGGTGTGACTGGCCCGGTTGCTACGTGTTCCCACTCGTGACGACTAAAAATCAAGCCCTTGCCCCCCCCCCCCCCCCCCCCCCCCGAGAATTCTAACATACGCTGGGAGCCAGGGCAAAATATTTCGTTAATATACCGGGAGAGGGAGCGAATATGCAATGTGCTCGGAAAGCTTTACCTCGAATTTAGTTCGCAAATCCTTCGACCAGTGTGCCCAGCGGGTATCTAGAGACGATATGCATGTATATATATATATATGCATAGCTCTTTTGTATATCATGCCTATGATGTATCGAGGCATGCGTCGTGTTCAGCGGTCCGTATTAACACTGTTCCCTAAAGGCACCGTAGCTATACCATGCAAATTCCCGCACCTCGCGATTTCACGCACGCATCACGTATATGAGATTGCAGCCCCTGTGCAAATATAACTAAACGATAATATCATATATTTGACAAAAAAACGTATAAATCATTTTTTGTTGTTCTTTTTTGTTGTTTTTGTTTTTCTTCTTCTTTTATTTTGTCAAATTACCCCAACAGTTACGATCATCTTGTGCAAATTTAACGAAACTGTTGTATCGTGCATTTTGCGATTAAAACAAATATTCAAAAAAATGAACGTCTTACGTCTTTTTTGAATTCGTGCGATACGAGATATTTTATAAAATCGTCAAAAAAAGGAAAAAAAAGAAAGAAAAAACAATAATCTCACCAACCAATCGATTCTTTCCCAAGATAACATTCTATCCATATAAGATTTTCAAAGAAAAAAGAAGAAGAAGAAGAAAAACAGAAGAAAAAAAAAGAGAAAACGAAAAATACGTCGAACGCACCCAACTTAATAAAATTCAACGTACGATGAATATAAACGATGACGGTATATCATTGTCCCGGGTGAGGGAGGGGGGGCCTCTCGATCCTGGTGTGTACCGGAATGTCGATTAAATAATTCCGTCCGTATAAAGTTTTCCTCGAGTGTATGTATAAGTCCAAGGGATCGGCGGATATCTCGTCATATCGTTTCGAGAATACTCTCGCACAACCAACAGGTTTCCATGAGCAGATAACTTCGTGAGTTCTCTTCCCTCCATTCGGAAATGGTTTCAGGCATTTCGATGGAAGCAATTTATATATCTGTATGTATATATATATAGACATTGCAAATGGCGAACGTTGCAGTTCCTCGGTCAACGATAATACGCCTCTGCGTGGTCCCATGGACCCTGAAGACACGCTGGGGTGGTTCCAAGAGATATTCCAAGAAACCATAGAATTGATCGAGAAGCGCAAAGAGAGAGAGAGAGAGAGAATGAGAGCGATGGGAGGGGCGGGGGGGGAGGGATCTCTCTCGAGCGACAAGTGACTCTTGTCTCTTCGAGCATACAGAATCCTCACGGTTAAATCGTACGACTCTGGCGGAGAGTGACGAGAGGTATCCGTGGCTCTCTCTCACTCTCTCGCGTTCTCTCTCTTTCTCTCAACCGCCCCTCTCTCGTCCTCGACCCTTCCTTTGCACGGATCGCTAACTTTCCCTGCATTCCATCGAATCGATTCGAATCGCAAGATGAACGGGCGGTAAATAGCTTTGCTGAACTAATACCGTTGCAATATCATTGCTGGGTGAAGGGGTGGAGGGGGATGGATCTCAAGCTCGTGCTGTAGGGAAGGGACGGGGGATGGAGTCGATGAGGTAAAATGAACAGTTATCGAGACATTTGTTAGCGAATGAATAAATAAAAACCATAAAATATCGTAAATAAATAACAAAATGGAATGACAAAAAAGAAAGTTTGATTGAAAAATTTGCAGTTGATTTTTGAAAGTCGAATTCCTTTGTACAGTTCAATATGACGATGATTTAGTCGAGAAAGATGTTTTTTTTCGGAACGCACGTGTCGTAAAAGTTTTTTGCAAAATACTTTGGGTACACGTGTTGTACCACGTGTACCATCTTGCCTCATTCTCTCCGCATATTTATGTACGCGCAATTTTGCCATGCTTCGTGTCTCGGGGGACTCCCAGTCGTGATACTCTCCTCTCTTCTCTCCCTGCGCGCATGTACCGACTGTAGGTAAATAGAAACGCGGCAATTCTCTCGCGGGATTCGAGAATTCATTGAAAGAATCGGGGGCGCGATAATATTTCACGTCGAACGCCGTAGGTTTACAAAACTCGCTCGGATTTCTAAACGTTCTGGTTTAAAGGTGGAAGATGAAGAAGAGAAAAAAAACAGGAAAAAGAGAGAAAAAAGGAAAAATTCTTTACCAAGTCCGAGGATTTATGGAGTGTCGGATAATCGAAGCGCGCGTTTCCCGACAATGAGATCGTGGTTGTAAAACGTGAACACGAAGTGACTTATTAGCTGGTATGTTATATCTCGCGTGGTTCCGTGCGTCGGATCAACACGGGTGAACCGAGTTCGAGATAAAAGCTCGTTATCTCCAGCGAAAAATCAAGTGAAAATAAAAATCTTTTTTTTTTTTCAAAGCGTGACACTCTTTACGAGCCTGTCACAACGTTGTATATCGATATATTAAATGATTTATGTCTTTATATGTTACGTATAGAAATATAAGAATATTGGGTCGGTGAAAAAAATAATTGCTTTTCTAATCGAACGTCATTTTCTGGGTAAAACGTGATTACTTTGTAGCCAAATTAATAATAATAAATCAAGTATAACGTTGAAAAATAAAAAAGTATATAAATAAATAATTAATTAAATAAATAAATGAATAAATGAATAAATGAATAAATATTTGAATAAATATAAATCAATATTTCAGAGTCGAGCTCGCAGAAAAGTTGGCGAATATATCTAATTTGTCTCGTGTCCAAGCGACACCCTTGGACTCGCTCACGAGAGTTGTCCTACGCAATGCTAATAGAGCGTGGGACGGTCCTGAACGCACTGAATCTCTTCTGGTTCACCGGCCACGCTTTTCGTCATTTCCATTGGCACACACACACACACACACCGTGCAACACCTTTCCGCTACTTGTTGCTGCGTCGAAGTGCATCAGGGTGAATGCACGTTCGCTACGAGATCGCGATATGTGACACCTGCTGTTTCTCGAATTGACCAATGCTTTCGCCTACTCGTATCACTGTTATTTTTACCTCATATCATTTTTTTTTTTTTTGGAATCCTTCGAGCGAGATTCTGACAATGCATTACGGACACTCACGCAATAGGCGTTATCTGCGATGATTGCATAAAAAATAAAAATCTCCCATTGGTATTTATGAATTTATTAATGTGTTTTTTATTTTTATATCGATGAAATTTAAAAGTCCCGCCTTTGCATCTACGTCGCTGAAATCAGTTCGTCGTTATGAACGAAATCGTACTAAACGCATTCTACTGCAATTAGTAAAATATTTTATCAATTATTAATTCGATCGCTATTATCGATTTTATCATTGCGATTATCGTCGTTATGAAGAATTAACTAAAAATTATATCAAACGACGCACGACTCCTATTTCTGGCGAACATGACGAGATTGCTGCGAATTTCGGTTTTACCAATCGTCACTGCGACTCCGGGCTTGTTTTTTTATCTCACACAGAGAATTTCAGTAAATCTATAATATTATGCGAGCCCAGAAGGCATTCTCCGGTATACGCGGTCTATATATAACACTAAACCTGTATATTAACTCCATGAAGTTATCGCAGCCAAACGACAAAGAAAGAGAGAAAGAGAGGGGTGGGGGGAGAACAAGAGAGAGAGAGAGGGAGAGAGAGAACGAGGCAATATGTGGCACGGCACAGAATGGCTTTATCAACAAATGCAGATACTCGTACGAAAATGAAGATTGCGCGCACAATAGCCTCGCAGTCAACGTCTTCCTCCCTAAATTTTACGAGCTTTCATGAAACCACGCCAAAAGACGTTACGTTCGCGCGAGTTAGTCGAGAATTTCCAAAGTGCCAAATACCTCGGCAAAATCTACATGTCACTGAACACATTTTCGGCAAACCCGACAAAGTGTTACGAAGCGCCAAGATTTAGAAGCAAATTTCCTGAAATTCATGCAGCGTATCGCTACAAATCGATAAAACGAATTGGATAATTACACTGGACATTATTATTTTTTTTTATTTCGTTACAATTAAATCTGAATTACACAAGATCGCCTGAGTGAATTGATTATTTACGTCGTGAATCAAAATTTGAAATTGAATTCCAATAATTTCCATACGAACAATTAAACTTTTAATATCGACGGAAAAAAACAAAATTTTTGTCTTCTCTTTGTTTTCAATGTACACCAGACCGAAAAAACGAACAGATATTTTATCGAAAAAAAATATATATATTTGTAAGGGCTCTGGTTTATTTACCCAAAAGTCATAGCGACGTTGTATTTCCAGTTCTGATAAAAAAAAACGAAGATTTATCGAATTGCGACGTGTATAACATCGAGAGTCGAGAGGGGCTCGTACGGGACCGGATGTTTCGAACAACGTAGTAAATATATACATAGCCACAAATATATATATATATCTCTTTCTCGAGGGAGAGATATATATATATATATACTGCTATTCGAAACGTGCACTATATAAAGTCTATATTTCGCGGTAGTTCTTTCGTAGATGTAGTTGACCATGCATGAGCATTGCTCTCGGTCGTTTTCCTGCCTCGATGCAATATGTGCTGGTACATACTCTGCGCAAAGAATAAAAAATTCGTCGTGTACCAAACAGACCGGGAGAGCGAGAGAGAGAGAGAGAGAGAGAGAGAGAGAGAAAGAGAGAGAGAGAGAGCGAGAGCGAACGGGTGAGAGGGAGGAAAAGAGAAAAGGTGGAGTACGCTCGAGGGATATTCCGTTTCTTGACACACGCGATGTTCGTCCATGCCGCAAAAACGACGCCGACGTCGCCGCATATGCTTAATTTATAGTTCAATGCGGCCTAACGCGATAAATCCCTGTGTACTATGGTTAAAGTCTATTTAATAATATAAATGTATATATATAGGTACATATTTATATGTACATACATACATACATATATATATGTACATACGCAAATAACAGATAAAACGACGAAGCAAATAGTTATGCCCTTTATCATTAATTGTCCAAGGAACGTCGGGAATGCGAAAATTCACCGTCGCCCACGTAATCTGCATGCTGTAGTCACGATGAACGAGAGGAGATTCGGTACGAAGCCTCATTGCACGCCTACGCGTACGTAAAATCAAGATTAACGACATTAAAGCGAGAACGAAATATTTTTATATACGCGGTCAAAATCTACCAGTGAGGTTGCATCGAATTTGCCAAATAAATAATTCGATAGAATTCGATCGTACGAAATTAATTCAACTCGGTAAAATCATTTTTATACCGTTACGTATCACGATATTGAACGTTTTCCCACGCTTCGCTGTATTGAATTAAAACCGAGAGAGAGAGAGAGAGAGAGAGAGAGAGAAAATTCAATTTACAAATACGTTCACCACCTTAAGTAGTAAACTCGTAGTCACTATTTGTTGGCTGACCAAAGAGAGAAGTGGATGCACCGTGGCTCCTGCGTACATCTACAAATAAAAACGTTATTTCACGGAGGCGGCGAGCTCTCTCGACGCAGAGGGTGGGAGAGAGCGAGAGAGAGTGAGAGAAAGAAAGAGTATTTTCACAAGAATAGAAGAGAAGCAAAGGGTGCGCAAGCATACGTGGCAAGCAGAGTCTTAAGCAAAAGCACGGGGGTACTTGTTAACCAAGAATAAAGGAGTCCCCTTAAACAAATAAAGCGAGGAAGATCGCAAAGGAGGGCGGTCTTGTGAGCATCGAAGCTACGCAATTATATATACTATACGTACCTACATGTATATAGGATTAGCACGGAGGGAACACGTACATACATCCCCTTGGTCTCCATGGTCTCTCAAAGTTCTTTGTTCGACATGTGAGAGTCCACTGGTGGGCTGTCCAGTGAGAGATAGAGAAAGAGGGAGAGAGTGAGAGAGAGAGAGCCACGAAACTGTGGATGCAAAAGGGATACGTATTTTCCTCTTCAGAGAGGAGAACTCGAACTTGTTCCCGGGAGAGAGTAGAAATAAAAATCGGGAGGGAAGAGAGCCATGGAAGATCGTAAACGTTCGGTTTTAGTGCCATGGCTCTCCTGGCCCAAAGAAGTCGAACGCTCGAAGCGCCTTCTCTGCGTGCAGCGCCATCTCTCTCTCTCTATCTCTCTCTCTCTTTCTTTCTCTTACAGTCTTTCCATTTCTGCGGTCAAGCTCCTACAACTCACACACGCACTGTTCTCGGGGCCATTTTTTTTCTTCTTTTCACGATCTTTCCGCAAGAAACGGTACAGCGATACAAGATGCAAAGCCATCGGGTTATTTTTTGAATGAAGACGCGTGGTACTTCTTCTGGATCGTCTCGGCAGGCGCGCAATCGAATAAACTATAAAACTCGCGTGATAATACTCGAGTTTGATTGCGTTGAGAAAAATACAAATAAAGATAAAAGAAAAATGGGTATGCGAGAGTTTGGGTAGATCGTGCCGCGATCTTGTGATTTCTGGCTTGTGGGATGAAAATCAACGTTCGAAGGGATCTTCGGATGTTACAAGATCGTTTTTTTATCGTCGGTGATTTCACGAGCTTCGATGGAATGAAGGAAGATTGGTATATTGGCGAATGGAAGAAGATTGGCGTATAAAGATATTTTAGCGATGGAAAAAATATACTCGGTAATTTTCATTTTTATTACGAATTCTTTACGATTGATTTCTTTTTTATCGAATTTTTAAGATTCGATTTTGTAATCGAAAATTTCTCCGTATTGATTCTCGGCATTAGCAATTCTTTCAGTTTCTTTGTTTATTTTTGTAATTTATCGTTCTTCGACGAATTATTCAGTTTTATTCATTCAATACAACTTTTTTAGGGATATTTTTTTTTATTATTACGAATTTTTGAAAATTATTTTTTCGTTTTTCATTTTTGGTTTCCGGTATATTTCTCGTAATAATTTTGAATCTCATGGAAATAAAGCATGAGGTCCGTTTGTATTTTCCCGATGGTTGTAAATATTTGTATAACGCTTATCTTGGTCGACGGGAGCCCCGCGAAGCTCGACGAGGTGGGCGAGGCTCCCACAGTCACGGTCGCGGTGTTAATGGCCGATAGTTCATTGATATATTATACGCCGCGAAGTTGGACGAATAAGGCGAGCACGGGAGAGAACGACGATGAGCCGCGCGTTTCGACGATCGGCAAGCGGAGGGTGTGCAAAAGTGCTTCGCCGCGCGGGGGACGAGACATTAATGAGGAAATGGGCGTTCGAGCGAACGCCTTGTCGAGGGTTATAGCGCGGCTTATATCGTGTCGTTGGTCTGGAATCATTAAGGGATATCGACGAGTCTCGGCTCTCCTTACGGAAACGTTGACTCACCGTCTGAACGCTCGGGGCTTTTATGCGCGAGATATTACTCATTGTTAACGCCGACCGACGATCCTCGCTCGAACCTTTATCGAACTTCCGGTCAGCAGGATGATAAAAATCATTTGAATTTTGTTTCCATAAGAAAACAAGAGTGTCTCGCCTCCATTGGTGGAAAAATCAATTTTTTATGCAAATCAAATTTATTTGATTTTCATTATTAAATTTGTTAATCCAAATTTCACACGTCCATGGATTTTGTAATTATTGCACGATAATTAATTTTCTCGTTGTTCGAGACGGATCTCGTCTGATTGAATTTAAAAAAATGTTTTTCGAGTGGCATCGTTTTTTTAAATCATCATTTTCATATGTTTCATTAAACATTCCCATATCGATCGAATCGCTGATCGATCATTAATTAGATATTGATTCGATCTTCAGAATGCAACGCAAAGGATATATTTTTCCATGCGTTTTATTCCTTCGATCTTCGTTCTGAAACTCAGAAGAAAAAAATGACAAATCGATGAATTTATAATTACTTCAATTATTGTTATTAATTAAAAAATATTATTATTTTTAAATAAGCTACAAATTTCACAAATCTTTCTTTATTTTCTTGTCTCGTCGTGGTTATTTTGACATTTTTCGAGTAGTTTGAACGATGCTTTCTCCGTTCGATCCGGTTGTTTCGAAAGAACGAACAAAATACGAGGGACGTGAGGAGAGGGATAGGGGGTCTTCGTTCCTCCGGTGAATCCCACGATCGAGAATTCAACGGGCTATTATATCCTCGCGAGTGTCCTCATTGGGATGCACCCACAGTAGTTATGGGCGTGCGAGCGTCTGTTCGGCCAAAGTGGATAGGGATAGTCGGGCATCGGCGTGGATACGGGCGAGACGCACACCTATATATATTTATATATATAAATGAATATATATATATATATATATATATATCGTAGGTATCGTAGAGCGTGAAGTATCACGATGGCCTCAAAGAGCGTTTGAAAGCGCACGCGGTCGACAACGATGGGACGAACCAACCTGCAGCAGCGAGGCTCTTACCGTACGCACGAGGAGAAGAAGAAGCGGCGTGTTCTAAAACACAATGCAAATACAAGGTGGCTAGCCTTGAGGGAGTGCGGCGACGTGAATTTTCGAACACCGGCAGCGGTATAAACAGCTTGTCTCGGTGCGCGCACGCTGGCGCCTTTTACAGGTCCCTCGCCGTCTTTTACTTTCACTCCGATTTTTTTATTCGCCTCGTGCCCCTTTTTTTTCTTCTTCCTCTTCTTTCAATTATGACACGCCCAAGGGGAAAAAATGAACGCGGCTATTAAAATTATGTTTTATCGGCTTTTTAAATTATTGGTTAGCGATCGATTTTATTCGATTATGGATTAGGGTCACGTTTTTATAGATCTTTATTTTTATTCGTTTGAAGTATTTTTTTGTATTGCGAGGAGAAAAAAGAAAATCGATATTTTGCGTACGATAAATGAGATTTATTTTTTTCATTGATTTCTTTTTAGCCGAGGGCCAACGAATAAATCGGTCGATACGTAATATTATCTTTTTTTTAAATTTAATTTTAATAAATGAAATTATTCGACGAAATTATTATTGTACTTTCTAAAAAGTTATTCGTCGATTTTTCGTAATATTTCGATCAATGGTTATTCGATAATAAATCGCTTCTATTTACATCTGAGAAAGTATACGTCGCCGATAAATTTTCTTTCATTCAAATATTTTTCATACGCCACGAATGCGGAAATTTTATTTTCCTACGAGAAACTCGATTTTTACGCGATCCTTTCGTTATTTTCTTCTCGTTGTCGCCGAACGCCCGTTAAACTTTTGCAACGCAGGTGGACGCGACGAATATGACCAGAGGCAATAAACGTTGGTGAGCGTCGTACTCGATCCCGGTAATATTTACAGCCACGCGCTAATATCATCGGGTACACGATACACGCGCGTATAAACGTTACTTGTGCCGAGGTAAAAGCGCACACGGGAAAGTCGTCGCGAGACATCAGCGAGAACAGGGAATAAAAGATTTTTCGAACGACGTTGAAGCACTTGTCGCGGTTTATTCCGTGGGAAGACGATCGTCCATGTTCTTTGACCACGTGGTACCCGATTTACAAAAACAATTATTTAATCTCGAATTTTTTTAATCATCGTTTTAAACTCAAACTCATGAATCACAACGCGTGTAATGAGTTAAAATTTTATATTTAAGAAAAAAATAAAGAAAATTGATCTTTGTTTTAATTAGAAAAATGTATCCTTCCTAAATTTCCGATTAATCAAACTATTTTTTTTTATATGAGTTATCCTATTGAAACAATAAAATAACAAAATATATATAAATAAAAATAAAAAAGTATGGAAGCTTTCGCAGATCAATCACGATCACCATGTTAGCCTGTTTACTCCGTGTTATCGACAAAGTTCCTCGAGTCTCAAAGGATTGTGTACCTGCGACTGTCGCCCATAAGGAACGACTTACGGCGTGACTCTCGCGCGACGAGAGGTCCATAAACTTTACGCGGACATCGACCCGAGTCATAAATCTTGCAACATTTTCGCCTCTTCGAATGACATTAAAAAAATCAATTTTTTTTTTTTAAACAACAAGATTCGCCAATTTTGGAAATGATCGATACCGAGGAAAAGATCGCGACGATCGGAACTTTCAGAAAACGAGCGATGTTTCGTAAATGCAAAATGGTTATATTGCAGGCCTAGTGTTACTTCGCTTACATAATTCTCACGCAATACGTTTTACTTGACTTTTGTCTGCCCAGCCTCACGATATTTGCATCGAATGTAATAACTTATAGTGGTGAGAGAAACGAAGACAGAACGAATGACAGAGAGGGAAGGAGGGAGGGGTGGGGAGAGGGGGAGACCGTGAAAAACTTACGTGGGAGAGGGAAAACAGTCAATGCCTGCGCGCGAGGAGTTCTCGGTCTTGATTAATAACGAGGAAGCTGCGATAGCGTATGTATGCAATGCCAAGATCCATGCTCGCTCAATATTCCCCCTTTTCTTATATCCATTGCAAGGGCCATAAATTCTCCTTCTCGACTCTCTTTCCACTATCGACGAACGAAGAATCATCGCGTATGCAAAAAAAAATAGAAAACTCGTGTTTACAAAAAACGAAAGCAGGAAATAGCAAGAACAAAGATCGTTATCGTCATTAAAATATGATCGATGTACGTAACGGACGATAGATAATAATTGTTTCCTGTAAAATGAAAAAAAAAATTGAAACACGAATTTGGAAAAAAATAATGTCGTTACAAATAAAGTTGTGAATTGTTTTCTGTAATAATGTCGTTTATAGAAGAGTGACAAAAATAACGATAAGAACGAGACATTTTTTTAAACGGTTGGATTTAAAAACGGAGCATGTATATAAAAAATAAAAAAAAGATTCGGACACGGCGTGCTAAGCACCGGCTTATATTTCGTTTAATTTGACACTGTTGGTCGCGTACCATTAATTGCTTCCTCGTTAACGTCCCTCACTCTCCCTACCTGTTTCGTTATATCTACGTGCGAGTAATCACGACTGTCCGAGAGAGACCACGAGGGATTTTCGCCCGCGTCTTTTGAGGGCAGGTAGAAAAAAGAATGAGACAGAGGGAGAGAGAGAGAGTCGAGCAAAAATGGCGAACAACAGAAACGACCACCGTTGCTGGAGGATAAGATACACGCGTGCCGCACAGATTGCTTGGGAGAAAAAAATTGTCCTTTCTATATGAAAGCCACACAGCGTTCGTTTGGCTCAGTACAACCACGTGTCTAATTCAAAGCAATTAATGAATATTCTCTCTCTCTCTCTCTCTCTCTCTCTCTCTCTCTCTCTCTCTCTCTCGAGCGAGAGAGAACATATATGTACACATAACGACCTATTTGCTGATAAATTATAGGAATGTATTTTTGTGACGTATAAAGTACGAGACTATTACACAGGTGTGAGTCTATTATAGCATCTCCCTTGCCCCATTCCCTCGCTCGTTTTCAACGATGCAGAAGTTTAGTCCGTGGCAATATACGGAGGCTGACACTGCGAAATAGGTTTGTTGTATATGGACCGATAATTACAGCGAACTCTCGGAACCGCATGGCAAAATGCAGCCAAGCATACACATAGAGACAAAGTCATAGTCTCAAGTGCTCCGTGGGCTCGAGTTCTCAGGTTTTGCTGAGTTGGCTCGTTCATGGTCGGCTTCGTGTAAGCATGGACCAGAGGCAAACAATTAATGTCCGACTTCAACGTATTGAACATATCGTGCTATTTACAGGCTGTGTATATATATATGTATGTATATGTCTACGTGTATATATTTCCAGGTAGCCGGGTGCAATCTTCCATGGCCTTGAGCACTCGATGTACCATCGATGATTATATATACCTAATCGAAGAGCCTAAGCGATCAAACGGTTTCTCATTGACGGGACTTTCCACTATCGCGTCTGACCATCACCAACTTTTACTACTAACGCCGGTCGGACGTTGACCCACTTTGGATAATAAAAAATCATGTAAAATAATTATATTTTATAATTATTTAAAAAATCCAACGAAATTTTTCGATTTATTATAAAAAAATAATTATGTCGAAGAATTTCAAATTTTTATATTTTATAAATAATTATCAAAATTATATCTTGACGTAAAATTATTCTGAATTGGTAAGTTGAATTTAAATATTTCCTCTATAATTATCGACGATATGTCTGTGACATTGAATTATTCCGAAAGAGATTGATTTAATTTTTAATGATGCGAAAAAAAATTTACCATTACCCCGATCAAGATTGCATTTCGATGAAAAATCCGTTGCTTGTCGGACGAGAATGGTGTATAATGAGGCCGAAGTGTCTATTTATTCAAACATCATTCTCGGGATTGACGGGTATTTGATCAAGGGCGCCTCCAATTCGAGAAAAAATAATAAATTATAGCAAAGTCTCGTCACTCTCATTTTAGTGCCGTTGTAATTTTAGCACACTCGCAGTGTGTAACGAGTTATAGGTATATAAAAGTCAATATCGCAGGTGCAAGGGCTGTTGGGGCACCAGTGGTCGATTGGCGTTCGGGCGAGCTGCGTAAGGTAATTACTAATTAACCACATATAAGCCTCATCTATGTATGTGCGGGGATTGTAACGAGTAGAAAGCTTTGGTACAAACAACCACCGGTACGTTGGCCGGTACGTCGATTCGCACTCGTAAATAATAAGGAAATACAACAGGGCGGACTAGCGAGATAGCTACATATAAATATATCTACGCGTACAGTTCACCATAATAATGCGGTCTGGTTTATTTAGTATTCGCAGCCAGAAGATACGAGCTTCGCAGAGCTGCCACGCATGAAAAATCTCAGGTTGCATAATAATTGCTTATTGTTATAAAAAGAAATTCAATTTGGTATTTTTCTAAAATATTTGCCAAATTATTTTTCAGTAATTATAGTAAAAGAAAAATTTGTAAAACAGCATTAACAAATTTTTTTAGTGAAATTTGAAAACACGAAACAATAATTCTTCGTTTATTTTCGTTACGTCACACTTTTTATATTATTTTCAAAAACAGTTCTAGCTCTGATAGATAAAAAAACCTCAAAATCACATTGCTTATGTTTGAAAATGTAAGAAAAATAATTCTTTTTTCAGTTTCTTTCGTTTTACTTTCGACGTGTTAGTAGACAGGTTTTATTTCTTGTTGAATTTTGAGGAATATCGAAATCGGAAATCAGCCCGTTGCGTTTTCGGTGACTTTGAAGTTTTCTCGTTTCAGTGTATTCCCGGCGATATCTCGCCGGAAATCTCACTTCACGCTCGATGAAACTTTTCAGAGAATAAGCATCGATGAAGGAGATGCGCGCGAATGGTTTTCCGTTTCTGTGCGTTATGGAATTACTTGGAAGAACCGGGAATTGAATCAAAGAATTATATATATATTTATCAAGATATAATCTCGAGTCTATCATCGATTTCGCGAACGTCACGTAAATTGGCAATATCGGAATGCAGAATCAATACGCGTTCGATTATCGTCGAGTCAATAGTCGCCAATGTTATGCGCGGTACGATCCAGATTCTCGTGAAACGCGCGATCTATAATCCCGCAGCATCCTGATATAAACACACCCCTCTTATTGCCCTCTGGCATAATTTACGTAATCGGGGACACTGGAAGTTCCCGTGAACTCGCGACCTTTATTCTGACGTACGCGAGCGTCGAGCGACGTCAGAGAACCTAAATTTTCAACTTGTAAACTAAATTTTCAGGCGTTATCGCTGTCGACTAACGAAAACAATTTTAAACCATAATAAATCAACTTTAGACGTTTTTATTTAGCTTTATCTTAATTTGCTTACATTGGACTTGAGATGGTGTTAAAATTATGGGCAAAAGATTAGAGAGAATAATGAACGAGCGGGGACTATAAAAACAATTTAACTTCGGTAGAAAGAATGGCCGTGAAAAATGTTAATAGCTTTTTTAACGTGTTTCATTAGTAAAGTAGAAATAAGTTCTCCCGTGGAATTCAAAAAAAATCATTTTAGACCAATTAACATTAGTTATTATGCCTATGAATGTTAATAAAACACGTGTCGAAATTGTTTTGAAAAGTATTCAAACCAAGACGATAAAATTTAATTAAAAGTGAATTTTACTGTAGCGCAGCGTCAAATGATAATTTGGCACGACGGGTTAATTAAGTGGTGCGGTATAAGAAGGAAACTGGAGAAAACTATTCGCGTAATGAGTATCATTGTCCGTTGGCTCGAAAGAGCGTGTATAGTAAGACGTATAGGAGATGAGGAAGGGGAAGGGGTGGAGAAGGGATGAATAGTATCTTTCTCGAGCGTGTGGGGCGTTAGCTCGCGTGCACCTGACGGTAGACGCGTACACACAGTAGGTGCATGCCCCCTTCGCTTTCATTGCGTTAGACGTATACACGTCCGACTATCTAGCGTCATACATGCGCGCGCCGAGCGTTATAGTTAACCGACGCCACCGCTGACGTCGCCCCGATCGCCGGCGACGAGTCGCCACTCCCCGGTGACTCTGCCACATAGGAGCTCGGGGGCTCTTTCGAGAGAGAGAGAGTTCGCGAAGCTCTCCTCGGTACGCCGCAGCTCTTCCACTCTTTCCTCTGTCTTTCTTCTCTGTTCGCTAACTTATGCATCCTAACAGCCCGGTTTCGTGGAGAACTGCGACAGGCCTCTCTCGCGTACGTATAAAACAACCTTCTCCCTCGTTCTCTAGCCAAAGAAACGGTCACGCGATTTTACAAAGTATTTTCAACGATCTCGTTCTCCGTGTACCTTTACTGTGACCCGGAGAAAGGTCTCGGGTGAATGCTCGATGCTATGTAAATTTTTCAAGACGTATTACGTTACGAGAATAAACAATAGGGAGGAGACTTTTGCCAAGTTGACTTTTTGATTGTCAATAATTAAAATTATCATTAGTTTGTTTACAACCATTTGAACTGAGAAAATGCGAAAATTTCGCAGCAAATTTAAAAAATAACATAACGACCCGCTCGCCTTTTTTCTCCTGGATCTTTAAATACGTTCCGTTTCTTATTTTTTTAATCCTTTTAATCTAACAAACTTTTACGATATGCGAAATTAAAGAAAATAGTAAAACTACCCTTAAACTTGTTCGTCGATGTTTAATTGCGATATAAATCAGTTACACGGTTAACTTATTAGAAAAAAAAGTAGTAAACCCTCTAAAAAATTACCCCCTGTAACTCTAGTTAGCTACATATCCTGCAATAATCGGTAAAAATCGAAGGATTCGTGTACAACTCGAAACCCTGGTAAATTATGCACACAGGATGCTCATGAAATTCCGCGAAGCTCTAATGACGTTGGTATGCATGTATGCCTAAGCTACTCGTCGAGTGGCAATTGGCGTTTTATAAGATGCCGATTTTGCGATTCGGTACAGCAGTTTTAATTCAACCAACCCTTCGAGACGAGCGTCTCTTCTCTCTCTCTCTCTTTTTCTTTTCGATGGTGAGACGAGGCTCTGTTGCCAAGGGGGGTTAGGGGAAGTTTTCTTGGAAGAATCATTCGAGACACGCGAGTATCACGGTCCGACACTCGCGCTCGATCTCTCGCTCGGTAAGACCTGCGTGTACCAGGCTCATGGCACGATCTTCTTTTACCTAAGAAAATTTGTGCGCGTGTGTGTCTTCCTATCCGCACGCGACCTATTCCAGGCTCAAAGATTCGAAGAGCCTTACGTGTGTCCGATGGGTCCTTCTATAGGGTTTCACGTGCAGCAACCGCGACACTTTATCCTTGAATAACACGAGGTGCAGCATCATCTTGCCAGGAGGGACATCAACGTACGAAACCGGATTCGCCTACTGTGCTGTGCTGTCTCGCGATCTGCTAATGAGGAATCTCTTTACAAGGCGTCTTCGCTATTGCACAAGCTCGACTCGGAGCTATGAGAGTCGTACCGATCACGAAAATTCAAGAAATGTCAACGAGCTCTCGCTTTCCGACATAGACAAAAAAAAGACATCAATCGTTTGATCGATTTATCTGTTTTAAATATTACTGGAAAAATAGTCGTTTTAGTAAGAAAATCATAATTCTGATTAATCGATAGGGATGACTTCGCGGTCAGCGCGCGACTCTGGTGGTTACCGAAGTTAAGCAGCATTTCCTGCTGCCAATACTTGGTGCGGTGACCGCTCAGCCTTGTGGTACAGTGTAGACAAGTCGTCTACATAAACTTTACACGGAAAGTTTGGTTAGATGAGTGAAATGCGGTTAGGAAAGGTCTAGAATAAAGTGAAGGGTTGAAAATATTTAAATCGGCATACGTTGCAAATAATGGACGGAAAATAAAAAAAATAAAATAACAACCCTGACTCCATTTTCCATTTCTCTACCGCATTCCCAATTCTTCGGCTTCTTCCATCCAAACTCGAATCGAATAGGCACGAATGCATTTCGCCCTCGTAATGAAAAACAAAATTAATGAAAAGAAGGAACGAAGAAAAATATGAAAAGGCTCCGACCCTCGTTACCCCCGTACCGACCGAGTGATGAACGTAGCGTGTGTTTACGCGTCGTGTAAAAGTCAAACGAATGCGAGCCTGAGGGAAAGCCTTTGAAAATGTTGCTACGTTACGCCAACAAGGCGAGTGTTTCGAAACGATAACGAGATAGGAAGATCGCACGATGAGAGACGTCGAAGAATTCCAAGAAGGAGTAGATGATGAATTCGTTGAATTCGTATCTATTGAAAAGAGAGCGAGTGACAGCGTCTCTCTCGTTCAGACTCGGATCATATTTTCCTCTAATGTCCCTCTCGATATTATTAATGCCAAATCGATGAAAGAAATGTAATATATTCTCGAATAACTCGAGGAAGAAATACGAAATCATCGAGAACGCGAGAGTAAACGAGTCACTGGATATACAGGAAAGTCCTTATTTCCCTTATTACCGGTATAAAGTCCCTCTCTCGTCGCAACGAGACGCGTACGAATAAATAAAAATAAAAAACGCAATAATGGAGAAAAAATATATCGACCATGATGATAAATAAATAAGAGAAAAACAAAACCGGAATTTTCTGTGTTGGGTCTGACGTAACCAGAGAAAATTGTGCTGATTAGCCGTAAAAGCGGTCATGGTGGTCAATTGAAATTGACACTTTGGCTAAATATCTCGATGACCGTATAGCTCCGCGTATTGGCGCACTTTCCATTATGATTTGTCGGTAATTGGCTCGTGCTCGAAATACCCCGGGCTATTTTAAACGTGTGTTGTAATGCTTCGAGAGTCGAGAACTACCGATAAACGCGTCACGTTGCTCTACGCGTTTCCTCTCTCGCGGTTCGACAATCAGGCCGTTTTAATTTTTCCTATTAAAACGAAATTACGAGCCCGCGACATTCATTAAAATTCTTCATGAACTCTGACGAGGGATAAATTCCTCGTCGGCATATCGCGCGCGCGTCGATTGAGAATTATTAAACGGCGAAAGGTTGACGAGTGAAAAATTCCAAGGTCTGTCGCAGTCGGTCGATCATCCGATCTTTTGTTTCTCCGTTCTTATTTTCTTCTTATTATTATTCTTATTCTTATTATTATTATTCTCTATCGCGGTTATTTTAGAACGACTCGAAACGCGCGCGAAGGAAGATAAGACGGAAAATTATACGAGCGTCATTCGGGATTATTTGCATAATGTGGCAACATCGTTCCATGGAAAAAGAAACCGTTGGCTCCAAGATTTCAAATACATCGCTATCTTCGCAGTCGTCCTCGAGAGCCTCCATCCTGGATCGACCCAGGAGGGAATAAAATTATACAGTCGGGTAGAAAAATAAATAAAAATAACGCGGACCGGACAAACGTGTTGTGTTCTTTTTTTCTCCGTTGACGTTTCATCCCGAGTGAAAAGTGAGAGTGCACCCCGTGCGCGACACTTCGTCGATCGACTATAAATTTCGTCATCTAACAATTTTCCATGTAACAAAAATTATTTTCATTCTCTCTCTAATTTCGTTTCACCCCCTCGACCGCCCCTCGGGTCAAGAACGCGTGCGGCCTGCACGCAAGCATTGTCGACGATAAACACACACGAGCACTTAACTCGTTAGTCACGGGTAATCAGACGCTAATTTCCTAAACGTCTTTCAAGGCACACAAACCTACTCGGACGATTAGCCATATTTGCGGTAGCTATAAACCATTCGTATACGCGAAAGAGTGTTCGAAAGTTTGAAATTGAGAGGGGGAAAAAACGTTAATCGCCCACCACTTGGTGCGCTCGGTGGAGCTGCGCGCGCAACGAGCCTTAACGAAGCGCGACGCTGATTCGTCAGCCGTTAATATCGAATCTTGTCCCGTGGTCGCTCGTAAACAACGCTTTCAATCTTCCAAATTGACGGGGAGATTGCTAAGCAGTACGATCTTTAAATTTGATGGAAATTTGTTGGAATTATCGACGGAGAAAAACCCTCCAATAAAAATAATAAACAATAAAAATGATAAAAAAGAAAGAAAAAAGAAAATTCTTTCGTAGATAGGTATTATCGATGATTTAGAGGCATCGGTGTCCTAAGCTAAATGAATGTTACCGCAGTGCGACCAGCGAGAACTGGGCTATTATAAACGAAGTTAATGTTTTGCGCGTTCAGCAGTGAGAGGTTAAGGGAACGCCTTGGGGTTTTACGCACTCGTGCAGCTGTTCGATAAATATCAACGGTTGTCACTATCGACTCCTGTCGCGGTGTTTAGTCGTATCGGAGTTGCCATTGTAACGCGTAAAGTCAGTGTCACCGATACAGGCGAGATTGGGTCCAGTGTGGAGAGAGATAGAGGGAGGGAGGTGGCGGGGGAGAGGGGGGAGGGGTGAGATAGAGGTGGAATAAGACCCGGTTGATTGCCCTCGACGAGTGGTCTCTCATATATGACACTCTCTCGACCGGGACGACTTTCAGTAAGCTTCTTTCCCCTTCTGCGTGCTTCCATATTCCATTAAAAAGATTCTCGTCTGTCGATTCGCTCGTTTGCCCGGATGGAAACCAGTTCTACGACGTCGACCGGCCCAACAGAAACGAGATGGAGCAACCATGGAGTTGCGGCAGGATACTGAATCCCCCTAGCACGCAACTATATACGCGTACGAGGTTGACACGATATAGGTGGGCTAACGTGTTCTTCCAGGCGCAGCTGTTCTTCCGATTGAGGGATATCGATCTATGGATTTAACGGAAATTGATAAGATACGTACACGTTTTCTTTTCATTCGCGTTCGATTTAAAGAAAACGTATGCGAAAAGATTTTTCTTCGAGTTGGAGAATTTACGAGATCGTATATCTCGGGTGAAGCCAGTGAAGGAATTTCACAAATTTCATGGTAAATTTCATAACTTTTTGAAAATATTGTAAAATTGGATTTTGAGAAAATTGTATTAAATGACGGATCGAAGATGACTTTGTTTTTTTCGAGTAAATTATAACGAATATACGTTGAAACGAAAGGAAATAAGAATTTTAGCTGAATTCGAAGAGATTTTATCAGAAAATACTGAATTTGGAATTTGTTAAATTCGCAAAATTTCGTAAAAAGTGCGAAGTTCGCTTTGCTTTTTCGTTTAGATTGAGAAGTGAGTTGAGATGGAAGAAAGCAAATAGCAGTTTTAACCAAATTCAAGGAAAACTATTTATTTTTTGTTTTATCTACTTTTTAATTTTCGTCGAGTTCAAAAAACAATTTTAAATCACGGTTTTTATTCATGAACGACAATTTTCAAAATAAATCACCTAAATCTAAGACAACGTTGCCATTTTCACAAATTACATTAAAAATGTCAATTTTTCTTAAAAATTGTAAATTCGTCACAAAGTACAAAGTTTATTGTCATCCCTCGTGCAAACTGAGAATCAGAGGGTTGAAGTAGTTGGCGCCAAGTACCCCGCCCCTTTAACTAAATTCTCGGAGAACTATCTTCATTGCTTTAATTACAACGCGATTGTGGAATTAACGCGCGACGACTCCCACGTCATAAGCCCATCTTCATCCATTCGACTCGCCTCGTCTCCAACAATGGTCGTCCTAACTACGGACGAGTTCCGGAAAAGACACAGTCAAACTTCGAGAGACGTTCTTAACCAGGTCGCGCCTGGGAGTCAGACAGGCTGAATTTACAAAAAGGAACAAAAGTTGCGACATTCGCGACGTATAAAACGTGTCGTGGAAAAGGTGGAGGGGAGAAAAAGAAAGAAAAAAAAACGAGATCGACCAAACTTTCACTCGAGTCTGTGAAAAAGTGAATTCGCGCCAGATGAATTTTTTATGGGATTTCTGGCCTCGTCGAAATTAAATGTGAGAGGTACTTGGCAGTTTCTGACAAATCGAACGATTACGCGCAATCTCAATTTCCGACTTCTTTATACGGCAACGTTGAGAGACGTTGCAGCAACGTCTCGAGATTCGCACCCGTATACGCTCGAAACCAAGATATTCCGTGTTATTAGAGGTTCGACGAGGTTCGAAGTGTGCCGAGTACCTCCCAACCGGTCGTTCGTTTGCGGAATTCGCCGAGACGACGATCTTCATCAGGGCGTTTTCTCTTTCCCTCGCCTCACTCTCTCGCCCCCATTTCCTTTTATTCCACCGCGTCTCCCCATCGCGGTCTCATTATACGAAATTTCGTCAGAGCCTCGACATGCCAAGGGGGAAATTCTCGGCGTTTCATTGTAACACAGTTGGCGTGTAAACACGTCAATAGCGCGGAGGGTGCTAATTACCCTTTTGTATGGAAAATGGGGAGAAAAAAGAAACGATGTTGCTAACTATTATGACCGTGCAAAATGGACCGACAATAATGGGAAGACAGAACGAGAGTTCCCGGAAAAAGAACGGGAAAGATTTATCTCGATTTATTTTTTACAAAAAACCCCAGCCTGTTGAGGGATCGAGACGTTACAAATTAATCGAAAATTTTGATACAATTTTTAGATCGACGAGAACACCTGTACAGTTTTTTGTCAAATTTTCACACATGACACGTATGCTTTTTCATTTCATCTAAACGATTGGGACAATTTTATTGTAGGCAAAAAAGGAATTAACAAAAAAAAATTTTTTTTAATTTTTTCTTCATTTTTTTATCAAAATTTTTTTTATCTTCGAAATTGACACGTATAATTGATTCGAGTTTTGAGTAAGATTATATCAGCCTTGCGAAAATATCGACGTTGACAGTAACAAAGAAAAGAAGAAATAAAAACGAGCCCGGTAGCGGAGATTCATTTTTTTCTTATCATAAATTTCTATTTACTTTTTGTTCCCAGCTATCTCGTGTTTATAGCGGCGAACAAAAAATGCCTGCTGAAATGTTTAATGCAGATTGTGTATTGCATAAAATGCAAATAATCGTACAGGCTACGTATAAATGAAACAATAGCGTGTCTTGATTTTTTTAAAATCTTTTTTTTCTTTTTTTACGAGACCTAAGAACGTTACAAGATAATTTTGTCAGCGACCGAGCGATCGTAAAAGGAAAATTGTCGTAGAGCGAAAAAGCTCCGGAGTAAATTGCGATGCGAGTGACTTCGTCGGTCGCGCGAAGCGGTCTCTTCATTCGCGAAATTGAACGCGCACTCTCGCTCGACCAAAATTCTCCGAAAGCGAAATCCAATTATTGGTTTTCATCGATATTGCTAATTACGCATACGTATCGCGGTCGCACGATAATTTCCATTCGAAAGTCAGGCGTTTTGCCCAAATCGATAACGATATTCATAACCGTCCTATTTCCACGTTGCGAAATTCTCGTTCGTACCACTTATAAATTCATATATTCGCGTCTTTTGTTTCGGCAAAAGTAACGAATATTCATTCAACGATATAAGAAAACGAAACAAAAGAATCGGCCGTTACTAATCCCCATTGTCGAGGTCGAACGAATAGCTCGTTTATTATTCCAACAAGCTTTATTCATTTGTTTCTCAAAAAAGAGATTTATTTATATTTTTGACGTAATTTTAATTTTGTTTCTATTTTATTTCAATTTTTATTTAATTTAATTATTGTGTTAATGCCACTTTTATTTGTATTTTATTCTCGTTTTTAATTTATTTTTTTATCAATTCTCTCGATTTTACGAAACAAATTTATGATTATGTGCAAAAATTCGTTATTTTCGAGGTAAAGTACTACAAAATTCCCACTGGAAATATAAATCCGTCCGATAAGTGTGATTTATACCGATAGAGAACGGAGTGATTTCGACAAATCACTTAACCGTGGGGTGAGAGAAATAGGAAGGGGTAATTTGCGCGTAAATCAAAGAGGAAGGAAGTCTGATCGTCGAGCGATAAAAAAAAGAGACAACAAAAAAAAAGAAAACGCAGCGTCCGACGTATATCCAACGATCGGATCTCCGACGTCTGTACAATATATATCCCGCGAATGAATCGGAGCTTGAAAAAACGAACGGAAGCACTTACGGGAAAGGGATGTGCGTGTAATCTCTTCGTTCTCGTCGATATTCATGTAATATGCGCATAATACCGCGAGGCTATCTCGTTTGCTACATACAAAAGAAGAAAAGGAACGAAACAGAAGAAAAACAAAAACAAAAAATGAAAAAAATAAAAATCATCGAGGAAACCCTACGAGATCGACCAGTTCTTCGGCAATACGGTGGTATCGCTAACTCCCACTATCTCTATCTCCTCTCACTTTTTCTCTTTCTTTGAACATCGCACGCATGAGCACCGCATTCCAAAAGATGCGATCGCGTCTATCGTGATTCGATCGCTTCGATGACACGCGTGCGCGCCCGCCGCGCTCTCTGTATAAACGCATATACGCGCATTCATGCACATAATTAAAGCACACTCGGTATTCTCGATATTAACGACGACAAATCATGCGATAATTTCACCTTCGATTAGAAATAAATCGAGATTCTCTGCTAGGTATAATATCAACGTAATAATAATAATGATAATAATAATAATACTTGATTCAACGAGGAAGGAAGTTGATAAATTTATTTTACAGAAGGGCGATAATTGTTTGATATTGTTCGCAGAGAGATGCGGAAATTCGACGTAACTTTGATTTTTAATCTTCTTTTTTTTAACGTCGCGTTATAGACGAGTGCTCCACTTTCGGCGAAAACGCGATGTTAGAAACTTATTTCCGACATTACAAGCGCCAATTCGTGGAGAAAACGAGATTTTTACCATTGAACAGTTTGCAATTTTTATAAATGTGTCTATTTGTAAATGTATATATGTATGTATATATATTTGTTCTTATTCATCGATGAAAAACGACTTGACTCCCCGTTACAACGGCTTTCGTGTTACGCGTCGACAGTTCGAATAGCTAGAGGCTTTTACGCTCGTAAAATCGCCGCAAACTGCACCAAAGATCGCGAGGGAGTCGGGAAAAAATAACTCGGTAGAACGAGACAAGCGTCTTGCCGATTGGCTCCGTTTCAAAGGCAATAAGCCAGCTACGAAGATTCGAAGCGTACGATCGCAAAGACGTCGAAATTTTTCTTCAACTTTTTTTCTCTCGACTATCCTAGTTCGTATCAATAATCGAAACGACCCCCGTTCGAATTAATTCCAATTTTTTTCATTCTTTTATTTCCATCTTTTTATTTTTTTAATCGACGTAACTCAAAAAATATCGGTCGATGACAAAAAAGTTTTTATTTTGTTTAAAAAGTTTTTATTTTGTTATAAAAATAATGAAAAAAGGACGAGCTTTACCGCGTTGTATATTCTCTCTTCGATACAATATTCGTCGACGTTACGTCGACAAGCACAAAAAGAAAAACGACATTCTCGAAACGACTCGCCGGAAAAAGAATTAAAAATAATTTACAAAAAATTTCCTCCAGTAGTACCTACTACGATTTTACAAAATTTTAAACATTTGTAAAAAATGTAGGAAAAAAAAATTTCCTCCATCAGTTCGATATACTTCCTATAACGTATATGTACACTATTTATATGTATATGTACGCAAGGGTCTTATTCTACAAAGAATTGGCCAGAGTTGAAGTTTGCTCGATGCAAATATGGGTAAGCGTCGACATTGAATTGTAAGTCGATCGTTCTCTCTGGATGAAGTGTACGATTCACACATTTCTGCAATCCGTTTGCAATGCCAAAATACACATATTTACCAGTAGGTACACGTGCCATCATTCTTCTGGATTTCTAAAATATCATACGGCATCAAACGATTTCGCAAGATTCTCAATAATTTATCGAGATGAGACTGACGAATATCGCATTCTATAGCCCCTGTGCGTAACTCCTCAATCTCTCTCAGACCATTCGGGGATCTCACTACAGCGAGTGACTCGTCTCGTCATCTATCATATCGCGATTCTCATTATCCATAGCCACATTCGCGTCCTGTTCTTCCTGCCCGTCTTGCTCTTCCTGCTCATTATCGTTTTGAAAGACAAACTCTGGCTCACAAATATTTCGATTAAGCGATTCCGATCTACTGGAGGAAGATGTTGATTCGATGTGTTGATGATCTCCTGCAAAAAAATGCTGACAAATTTTTTTGTGAAATCTATACAATTTAATTTAAATTATTCGAGTAAAACTTCTTTAGGCACGTTGAGTATACAATTTCAAAGTCGTCATTTTAAAAAATTGCAGTTCAATTTAATCCTGTCATATTTTTATGGAATGTATGATCACCAAAGAAATTTCACTTCCCTCGCGTCCACTAAGATGTACGGGCAAGTGTTTGTTTCTTATTTTTTTAAATAGATTATAAAAATAAAAATAAAAACTTTGAATTAAGAATATTTTTTCTTGGACTAATATATAATATCAATCAACTTTGTAAAAATCATATAAATTATTGGGGATTTTTAATTATTACTTACTGGAAATTGAAGCGTTTGCCTCAGCATAACTTTGCAACGCATCCCGAATTTCCTTCTGTACTTGTAGTCCAAGCGAGGGAGTTCGCGCTTACTAGGTCTTGGATCCTGGCTGGATCCTGACTAAATCCTGACTGGATCCTGACTGGATTCCAGCTGGATTCTGGCTGGATCCTGACTGGATTCCAGCTAGATCCTGACTGGATTCCAGCTGGATTCTGACTGGATTCCAGCTGGATCCTGACTGGATTCCAGCTAGATCCTGACTGGATTCTGACTGGATCCTGACTGGATACTGACTGGATTCCAGCTGGATCCTGACTGGATACTGACTGGATTCCAGCTGGATCCTGGCTGGATTCCAGCTGGATTCTGGTTGGATCCTGACTGGATTCCAGCTGGATCCTGATCGGATTCCAGCTGGATCCTGGATGGATCCTGACTGGATTCTGACTGGATTCCAGCTGGATCCTGGCTGGATTCTAGCTGGATCCTGGCTGGATTCCAGCTGGATCCTGACTGGATTCCAGCTGGATCCTGACTGGATACTGACTGGATTCCAGCTGGATCCTGACTGGATCCTGACTGGATTCCAGCTGGATCCTGGCTGGATTCCAGCTGGATTCTGACTGGATTCCAGCTGGATCCTGACTGGATTCCAGCTGGATCCTGACTGGATTCCAGCTGGATCCTGGCTGGATCCTGACTGGATTCCAGCTGGATCCTGGCTGGATCCTGACTGGATTCCAGCTGGATCCTGGCTGGATTCTGACTGGATTCCAGCTGGATCCTGACTGGATTCCCGCTGGATTCCAGCTGGATCCTGACTGGATTCCAGCTGGATCCTGGCTAGATTCCAGCTGGATCCTGACTGGATTCCAGCTGGATCCTGACTGGATTCCAGCTAGATCCTGACTGGATCCTGACTGGATTCCAGCTGGATTCCAGCTGGATCCTGACTAGATTCCAGCTGGATCCTGGCTGGATTCCAGCTGGATCCTGGCTGGATCCTGACTGGATTCCAGCTGGATTCTGGTTGGATCCTGACTGGATTCCAGCTGGATCCTGGCTGGATTCCAGCTGGATCCTGACTGGATTCCAGCTGGATTCCAGCTTGATCCTGACTGGATTCCAGCTGGATCCTGACTGGATTCTGACTGGATTCCAGCTGGATCCTGACTGGATTCCAGCTGGATCCTGACTGGATTCCAGCTGGATCCTGACTGGATTCCAGCTAGATCCTGACTGGATTCCAGCTAGATCCTGACTGGATCGTGACTGGATTCCAGCTGGATCCTGACTGGATTCCAGCTGGATCCTGGCTGGATTCCAGCTGGATCCTGGCTGGATTCCAGCTGGATTCTGGTTGGATCCTGACTGGATTCCAGCTGGATCCTGATCGGATTCCAGCTGGATCCTGGCTGGATTCTGACTGGATTCCAGCTGGATTCTGACTGGATTCCAGCTGGATCCTGACTGGATTCCAGCTGGATCCTGGCTGGATCCTGACTGGATTCCAGCTGGATCCTGGCTGGATTCTGACTGGATTCCAGCTGGATCCTGACTGGATTCCCGCTGGATTCCAGCTGGATCCTGACTGGATTCCAGCTGGATCCTGGCTGGATTCCAGCTGGATCCTGACTGGATTCCAGCTGGATCCTGACTGGATTCCAGCTAGATCCTGACTGGATTCCAGCTAGATCCTGACTGGATCCTGACTGGATTCCAGCTGGATCCTGACTGGATTCTGACTGGATTCCAGCTGGATCCTGACTGGATTCCAGCTGGATCCTGGCTGGATCCTGACTGGATTCCAGCTGGATCCTGGCTGGATTCTGACTGGATTCCAGCTGGATCCTGACTGGATTCCCGCTGGATTCCAGCTGGATCCTGACTGGATTCCAGCTGGATCCTGGCTGGATTCCAGCTGGATCCTGACTGGATTCCAGCTGGATCCTGACTGGATTCCAGCTAGATCCTGACTGGATTCCAGCTAGATCCTGACTGGATTCCAGCTGGATCCTGACTGGATTCTGACTGGATTCCAGCTGGATCCTGGCAGGATTCCAGCTGGATTCCAGCTGGATCCTGACTGGATACTGACTGGATTCCAGCTGGATCCTGACTGGATTCCAGCTGGATCCTGACTGGATTCCCGCTGGATTCCAGCTGGATCCTGACTGGATTCCAGCTGGATCCTGGCTGGATTCCAGCTGGATCCTGACTGGATTCCAGCTGGATCCTGACTGGATTCCAGCTAGATCCTGACTGGATCCTGACTGGATTCCAGCTGGATTCCAGCTGGATCCTGGCTGGATTCTAGCTGGATCCTGACTAGATTCCAGCTGGATCCTGGCTGGATTCCAGCTGGATCCTGGCTGGATCCTGACTGGATTCCAGCTGGATTCTGGTTGGATCCTGACTGGATTCCAGCTGGATCCTGGCTGGATTCCAGCTGGATCCTGGCTGGATTCCAGCTGGATCCTGACTGGATTCCAGCTGGATTCCAGCTTGATCCTGACTGGATTCCAGCTGGATCCTGACTGGATTCTGACTGGATTCCAGCTGGATCCTGATCGGATTCCAGCTGGATCCTGGCTGGATTCTGACTGGATTCCAGCTGGATTCTGACTGGATTCCAGCTGGATCCTGACTGGATTCCAGCTGGATCCTGGCTGGATCCTGACTGGATTCCAGCTGGATCCTGGCTGGATCCTGACTGGATTCCAGCTGGATCCTGGCTGGATTCTGACTGGATTCCAGCTGGATCCTGACTGGATTCCCGCTGGATTCCAGCTGGATCCTGACTGGATTCCAGCTGGATCCTGGCTGGATTCCAGCTGGATCCTGACTGGATTCCAGCTGGATCCTGACTGGATTCCAGCTAGATCCTGACTGGATTCCAGCTAGATCCTGACTGGATCCTGACTGGATTCCAGCTGGATCCTGACTGGATTCCAGCTGGATCCTGACTGGATTCTGACTGGATTCCAGCTGGATCCTGGCTGGATTCCAGCTGGATTCCAGCTGGATCCTGACTGGATACTGACTGGATTCCAGCTGGATCCTGGCTGGATTCTAGCTGGATCCTGGCTGGATTCCAGCTGGATCCTGACTGGATTCCAGCTGGATCCTGACTGGATACTGACTGGATTGCAGCTGGATCCTGACTGGATCCTGACTGGATTCCAGCTGGATCCTGGCTGGATTCCAGCTGGATTCTGACTGGATTCCAGCTGGATCCTGACTGGATTCCAGCTGGATCCTGGCTGGATCCTGACTGGATTCCAGCTGGATCCTGGCTGGATCCTGACTGGATTCCAGCTGGATCCTGGCTGGATTCTGACTGGATTCCAGCTGGATCCTGACTGGATTCCCGCTGGATTCCAGCTGGATCCTGACTGGATTCCAGCTGGATCCTGACTGGATTCCAGCTAGATCCTGACTGGATTCCAGCTAGATCCTGACTGGATCGTGACTGGATTCCAGCTGGATCCTGACTGGATACTGACTGGATTCCAGCTGGATCCTGGCTGGATTCCAGCTGGATCCTGGCTGGATTCCAGCTGGATTCTGGTTGGATCCTGACTGGATTCCAGCTGGATCCTGATCGGATTCCAGCTGGATCCTGGCTGCATTCTGACTGGATTCCAGCTGGATTCTGACTGGATTCCAGCTGGATCCTGACTGGATTCCAGCTGGATCCTGGCTGGATCCTGACTGGATTCCAGCTGGATCCTGGCTGGATCCTGACTGGATTCCAGCTGGATCCTGGCTGGATTCTGACTGGATTCCAGCTGGATCCTGACTGGATTCCCGCTGGATTCCAGCTGGATCCTGACTGGATTCCAGCTGGATCCTGGCTGGATTCCAGCTGGATCCTGACTGGATTCAAGCTGGATCCTGACTGGATTCCAGCTAGATCCTGACTGGATTCCAGCTAGATCCTGACTGGATCCTGACTGGATTCCAGCTGGATCCTGACTGGATTCTGACTGGATTCCAGCTGGATCCTGGCTGGATTCCAGCTGGATTCCAGCTGGATCCTGACTGGATACTGACTGGATTCCAGCTGGATCCTGACTGGATTCCAGCTGGATCCTGACTGGATTCCCGCTGGATTCCAGCTGGATCCTGACTGGATTCCAGCTGGATCCTGACTGGATTCCAGCTAGATCCTGACTGGATCCTGACTGGATTCCAGCTGGATTCCAGCTGGATCCTGGCTGGATTCTAGCTGGATCCTGACTAGATTCCAGCTGGATCCTGGCTGGATTCCAGCTGGATCCTGGCTGGATTCTGACTGGATTCCAGCTGGATTCTGACTGGATTCCAGCTGGATCCTGACTGGATTCCAGCTGGATCCTGACTGGATTCCAGCTAGATCCTGACTGGATTCCAGCTAGATCCTGACTGGATCCTGACTGGATTCCAGCTGGATCCTGACTGGATTCTGACTGGATTCCAGCTGGATCCTGGCTGGATTCCAGCTGGATTCCAGCTGGATCCTGACTGGATACTGACTGGATTCCAGCTGGATCCTGACTGGATTCCAGCTGGATCCTGGCTGGATTCCAGCTGGATTCTGACTGGATTCCAGCTGGATCCTGACTGGATTCCAGCTGGATTCTGGTTGGATCCTGACTGGATTCCAGCTGGATCCTGGCTGGATTCTAGCTGGATCCTGACTAGATTCCAGCTGGATTCTGGTTGGATCCTGACTGGATTCCAGCTGGATCCTGGCTGGATTCCAGCTGGATCCTGACTGGATTCCAGCTGGATCCTGACTGGATTCCAGCTGGATCCTGACTGGATTCCAGCTGGATCCTGACTGGATTCCAGCTGGATCCTGACTGGATTCCAGCTAGATCCTGACTGGATTCCAGCTAGATCCTGACTGGATCCTGACTGGATCCTGACTGGATTCCAGCTGGATCCTGACTGGATTCTGACTGGATTCCAGCTGGATCCTGGCTGGATTCCAGCTGGATTCCAGCTGGATCCTGACTGGATACTGACTGGATTCCAGCTGGATCCTGACTGGATTCCAGCTGGATCCTGGCTGGATTCCAGCTGGATTCTGACTGGATTCCAGCTGGATCCTGACTGGATTCCAGCTGGATTCTGGTTGGATCCTGACTGGATTCCAGCTGGATCCTGGCTGGATTCTAGCTGGATCCTGACTAGATTCCAGCTGGATTCTGGTTGGATCCTGACTGGATTCCAGCTGGATCCTGGCTGGATTCCAGCTGGATCCTGACTGGATTCCAGCTGGATCCTGGCTGGATTCCAGCTGGATCCTGACTGGATTCCAGCTGGATCCTGGCTGGATTCCAGCTGGATTCCAGCTGGATCCTGACTGGATACTGACTGGATTCCAGCTGGATCCTGACTGGATTCCAGCTGGAACCTGGCTGGATTCTAGCTGGATCCTGACTGGATTCCAGCTGGATTCCAGCTTGATCCTGACTGGATTCCAGCTGGATCCTGACTGGATTCCAGCTGGATCCTGACTGGATTCCAGCTGGATCCTGACTGGATTCCAGCTGGATCCTGACTGGATTCCAGCTGGATCCTGACTGGATTCCAGCTGGATTCTGGTTGGATCCTGGCTGGATTCCAGCTGGATCCTGGCTGGATTCTAGCTGGATCCTGACTAGATTCCAGCTGGATCCTGGCTGGATTCCAGCTGGATCCTGGCTGGATCCTGATTGGATTCCAGCGGGATCCTGACTGGATTCCAGCTGGATTCTGACTGGATTCCAGCTGGATCCTGACTGGATTCCAGCTGGATCCTGACTGGATTCCAGCTAGATCCTGACTGGATTCCAGCTAGATCCTGACTGGATCCTGACTGGATTCCAGCTGGATCCTGACTGGATTCCAGCTGGATTCTGGTTGGATCCTGACTGGATTCCAGCTGGATTCTGGTTGGATCCTGACTGGATTCCAGCTGGATTCCAGCTGGATCCTGGCTGGATTCTAGCTGGATCCTGACTAGATTCCAGCTGGATCCTGGCTGGATTCCAGCTGGATCCTGGCTGGATCCTGACTGGATTCCAGCTGGATTCTGGTTGGATCCTGACTGGATTCCAGCTGGATTCCAGCTTGATCCTGACTGGATTCCAGCTGGATCCTGACTGGATTCCAGCTGGATCCTGACTGGATTCCAGCTGGATCCTGACTGGATTCCAGCTGGATCCTGACTGGATTCCAGCTGGATCCTGACTGGATTCCAGCTGGATCCTGGCTGGATTCTGACTGGATTCCAGCTGGATCCTGACTGGATTCCCGCTGGATTCCAGCTGGATCCTGACTGGATTCCAGCTGGATCCTGGCTGGATTCCAGCTGGATCCTGACTGGATTCCAGCTGGATCCTGACTGGATTCCAGCTAGATCCTGACTGGATTCCAGCTAGATCCTGACTGGATCCTGACTGGATTCCAGCTGGATCCTGATCGGATTCCAGCTGGATCCTGATCGGATTCCAGCTGGATCCTGGCTGGATTCCAGCTGGATCCTGACTGGATTCCAGGTAGATCCTGGCTCGATCCTGACTGGATTCCAGCTGGATCCTGACTGGATTCCAGCTGGATCCTGGCTGGATTCCAGCTGGATCCTGACTGGATTCCAGCCGGATCCCGGCTGGATCCTGGCTGGAACCTGGCTTGGTTCCAACTGGAAAGCGTTGGTCAGTTGATGAATTAGCAATAATCAATATATCAATAAATTAGCAATAATTGGTCAGTTGATCAAATAGCAATACTTGCTATCCTTCTTAAATAAAATACGCCTAGTAGTTTACTAAAATTTATTTATTTATTTACGCTCACTTTAATTTATTTATTTATTGCGCTTACTGGTCATTACACCATTCACGATGGGACGCCAGTAAATGAAGTCCTCGTCTTAAAAGCTACTGGAAGTGCGGGTTTCAATTCAAAAGATTGGAATGGACGAAAAACTCGCACAGAAAAAACAACAATATAATATTATACGTTGTATTATACCCCTTATTCGAGTTAGTTATATACCCTTATAGAGTTGTTCTAGGTTGTCCTATGGGTGCTTAACATTGTTCCATATTTTGGTAGCTCTGGCTCATCGTTATCGGTCGAAACAAGCAAACAAAAATTTGTACCTACAAGAGTGAAGTGCCCTTTGTACTTTGTTCTGGGCAAATTCCGAGTTGTTCTGAGTTGTTCTATATCTGAATAATATTGTTCCATATTTTGGTGGCCCTGGCTCAACGTTATCGGTCGAATAAGGGGAAAACAATTTCGTACCTACAAGAGTAAAGTGCCCTTTGTACTTTGTTCTGGGCGAATTCCGAGTTGTTCTGAGTTGTTCTATATCTGAATAATATGGTTCCATATTTTGGTGGCCCTGGCTCATCGTTATCGGCCGAAACAAGCAAACAAAATTTCGCACCTTCAAGAGTAAAGTGCCCTTTGTACGTTTGTTCCGGATAAACTGAGAGTTGTTCCAGGTTGTTCTATGTCTACTTAACATTGTTCCATATTTTGGTGGCTATGGCTCATCGTTATCGGTCAAAACACGCAAAAATACGAATTTAAACAAATTACGCGCTTGATTTCTTTGTTTCGCTGTATCCCTTTAAATTTTTTTCGTAGGGTTCTAATACTTTGGAACAATGTTAAGAACAACTAGAATAACCCAGAACAACAAAAAAAACATTTTTTGAAAAATGGGGGACTGCTAAAAAAACGGTTTTTGCTATATCTCGTTTAATTTTTTTCGGAGGGTTTTAATATTTTGGAACAATGTTCAGAACACCTAGAACAACTCGGAACAACAACAAAAATTTGACTTTTTGAAGAATGGGGGTTTGCTAAAAAAATCGTTTTTTTTTAATTTTCCGCCATGTTTATTTGTTTATCGACTTAAAATTCTGGAACAATTTAGAACAAATGTAGAACAATCTGGAACAACAACAAAAATTTGGAAAATCTAAAAATGGGGGGCTAACTTCATAGAGGCTATCTTATACGCTGGCTGCGGACGAAAGCCGTGCATTACCCCACCGGTGATGATCTTTCTGCGAGATAAAAGATGCATCATCCCCATTTTGCATAAGAACAAGCATATTATATACATATATATATATATATATATAATATGCTTGTTATATATATATATAATAGTGTATAATATATATATATTTATATACACCATTCTCACTCTGGATCTCTGCATACCGTCAGTATTCAGAAGCGTTTGACGCTTGCCTGCGACTGCGAAAATATACAAGGAGAGTTGCAACATCGTGCGACTGAAATTTGCTCCAGGCTATGCCATTCCATATGATACCACATAGCTATGTATATAAACATATATATGTATATATATATAGATTTATCTCTCGTTCTCTTGACACGTATACATATATGATACATGGTCTTGCATGAATTGTTTGAGAAGAACATCGGCAAGAATCACAGTGAGAGCCGTCAGTCACGGTAAATAAATGCACGTGCATTCATATGCGCTCTGGTACAGAAACGTGCGCCTGTCATTGCACACGCAGAGAGTTCTTAATTAAAAATACGCTCGCATCAACGAGCACAAGAGTCCTGCCGCCTCGGGAATCAATGAGAATGAGAGGAAGGGTGAGAGAGGGGGGAGAAAAGAGAGAGAGAGAGAGAGAGAGAAAGACAGAAAAAATGGAATTATGGAAATTGGACGAACGTAGAATGGATCACTTATCGTATTAACTCGCAGAATGTTCATACGTTCCGTTGAACACCAGGTCAGGAAAAAATTGTTTTTTTTCCACTTTCTCTGTTGCAATCGACGTTTTTGTCTTTGAACGCAATCGACGGATGAATACAAATTCTATGGGTGTGTCAATTATGCATTTGACAATTGACGACGACAAAACTCGATTAATTAACCGCTTTTTTTAATGAAAAAGTCTTTTACGGTTTTTATCAATTAATTTTTTACATTGCCATTTATCGTTCGGAATTCTTATTTTGAAAGAATAAACGAATAAATTTTCACGCGTAAATATTAAAACAAAAAAAATGAAATTAAAGATCGAAGTTTCGTTTAACGAGTATTTTGTTCCTACAAAAGATTTCTTTGTATCCCCTCTCGTGGAATTAAATTTTCGCGCTTTCACACGTATTTTTTCTCCCCCCCGCCCCCCGCCCAATGACAATCGAGAATAAAACCTTTTTACGTTTTCTCGTCCCTTCGTGTACACAGCGTGGCGAAAGAGTCCGAGACCACGCGCGAGAGTTTAAGAGTCGGAAGATTAATTCTCGGCGAGAGTTGACCCATGACGTTGGTCACGGTCTTGGAAAAGGGAAAACACGGTGAGCGTGATGGAAGTCCGTTTCGCGCGCCGCGACTTTATATACGGATAGTTTAATGTCTATATACATATATCGATCGGATCGACTATATACCTATCGATATACAGCAAGCTCGAAGGCTAAAAACGATTATCCTATTTTGTGGCCAAATGGACCGCGAGATCGGGAGAAGGCAAAAAAGGACGATTCGAGAACGAAGATAAAGAGACGGAGAAAGATAGTGGAGGAATAGTACGGGGAATATCGAGATATAACTCGTGCTTGGATAATGATGCGGGAGAAGGTATACGAGTACACGTGAGATAAAATTCCTATCTAACAATCGACCGAGAGGCCAATAATACACGGGATCTCTGCGTGCGAGAGAACGGCAAGGTAAAAATATATGAAAGGAGTTGCTGCCGCGTATACGCGAGGAAACAATGCGCGCGCGTTCGCACACACATACAGTAAAAGGGAGTGAGAGAGAGAGAGAGATAGGGTGAGAGAGGGAGGGAGAGAGGGAGAGAGAAAGAGAAAAGCTTTGAGATTTAACCACGCGCGAGCAGTTACATTGTCGATCTTGGGCGGTGCTGGAAATAGGCAATAAAGGAAATGGGGAGACGTACGTGAGATCTGGATTGGCTGAAACCGCGGTAGCTGGTGCAACTGGCATTTTTATACATCGTTTCATAAATCAAATTATCGAATGCCTCGATGAAAATCGAGAGTTTGGAAAAATATTTTTTTATTTGCTTTATTTCGATCAAATCGATAAAGAATTCTCGATTAAATATATCGACATTTATTTCTCTACAGTAAGATGTAATTTTTATACGAAAATTGCTTTGAAAATATTGAACTGAAATTCATTAATTGCTAATTATTTTATAATTATGAATCAAATTTTCGTTTGAATTAAAGATCGTTGAAATTTTTCGTCTTAATTTGGGGCAAATATTTGGGTTTAGGGTAAAGTCAATGTACCGACGACGATCGATCCATCGGGATTGGAGAGCCTTTCGTTTTTCACGACTTCTCGCGTCGTTTCACCGACGCTCGAACAAAATTATTCTCTCTCTTTCTCTGTACGTTCGAACCGACGTTCTCTGCTCTCGATATTTTTTTTTTGTTTCTCGTAACTCCAAACGACGTGACGAAATGACCCGGAACGAGAGAGAGAGACAGACAGACAGACAGAGAGAGAGAGGGAGAGAGAGAGTACCGTGGAACTTTGTGTACCGGGTAAATTTAACGCGCACATCGGGTAACAAAAAATGTCGCCCATGTCTCTTTTTCATTCGCGGTGTAAACCAACACGAAAAACACGAAAACCTCTCAACCTTTCTCAAACTGTCCTATTGTGAGAGAAAACAATTAAAAATTCGCATTTATTCATCCAACTGCGGAAATCGAACGTACAGAACACGCGTATAATTTGACGTATGGTTCGCGGTTGAGAAAATTCTCGGTCTAATGGAAGATTATTGAAAAAAAACGTAACGAGAATAAAAAAAGGAATTTTTTTGTTTTCACGTTTCTCGTTCTCTCGTGATGGACGACAATTTCATTGTATTACATTCCCAATTTCCTTTCAACGCTATCGAAACGATCGATTTATTACGAGGGAATGAGGAAAAGGGGGTGGGAGAGAGAGAGAGAGAGAGAGAGAGAGAGAGAGAGAGAGAGAGAGAAATAAAGAGAATGATATTTATTTACAAGTGTTTTGTGATCAAAAATCGCGTGAATCGAGACCCTATAATTTACCCTCTAAACTTTACGACTGGTATGGTCGAAGCGATCAAACGCGATATCGGCGGACGTGACGAGAATACCGCACCCACGAGTTAAAGAAGGTAGGAAGAAATCGAAACTGGAGAAATCGAAACCGCATCTTACGGTAAGTCGGTGGTCAGTTACGCTCGTATAATCGTGGCGTGCAACATAGTAAAAATTGAACAATCGTACAACGAGAAAAACGGAAAGTCGATTTCGTGAGTTTTCCGGGTAGCGGAAACCGGTACATTAATAATAAGAATTTTCAACGATAAATTTTTCATGCGTATCTGAAGAATTCACCAAAGAACTGGAACGGAAATGAATATTTCGAAGCGACGCGAAAAAAAAGAATAAGGTACCAGCAAAAAATAAAAAGTTCAAATTCAAAAGTCAAAAAACAAAACTTTTAATATCAAAAATTAAAATCTTATCAAAGACAGAATTATCCAAAGATCGATGTTGCATTGAATAAAGGAGCGAATTAAGAGTGTATAAAAATATTAATTTTTGTAAATCGATAATTCGTCGAATTTTGGAAAATTCGATGAATAATCGAGAGTCTTGAATACGTGGAAACACTCGGGATCGATCACGCGATAAATAATTTAAAAAAAGCTGTTGATAGTGATCGTACGAGTCGAATATCAGTCGCGTAGTGTCGAAGAGTTAAAAAGTTTGTCGAATTATCCGAGGCAGCCTCAACAATTCCACGCGACTGTCCAATGCGTTAGCTCGTACACGTATAACGAACGTCCCCTTTCATCGAAATTCGATACGCTCGCGTGCTCAATTACATTCCACCCCGAATGATGGAAACATCGAGTCTGGCAATGTTCGGACAAAAGAGCTCTTTCCCCAGTAGCTATCCCTTTCGGATACTCATCTCGTCTGTGTAATGGCCGAATCCGATTTCGATATATTTCAATTTATAACGCGATGTCCCTCCTATTATTGACAATTCAACGATAGACATCCAGTCGCCGATCGTATTATTCGTCGATCATTAGCATTTCCCGGTTTACGTTATCAGTTTACCCCCGACGCAAAGAATACAAACAAAAAACTGTTTCTATTATCTGCGATGTATCGTGTCCATTTTTGCACGAGTGTAATAATAATGAATTAAAAAATCAATTGGGTCGAAACAAGAGATATGACGTTTCATTGTTTCGTTTCCGACCTAATAAATTTTGTTCCCAGCGATTATTTTTAATAATAATCTAGGGATTTTATTTTATACGGCATTATGTCCTTTTCAACCCCGGTGACATTTTCTCGAGTGCCATTTTTTTTGCAATCATCTAGGGATTTTAGTTTATATGGTATTACGTCCTTTTCCAACGTGACTAATCTTTTTCCCAAGGTGACATGCTTTAAATTGTCTAGGGATTTTCGTTTCCATGGCATTACGCCCATTGGGAATTTCGCGAAAATGGCGCATGGGGGAAGGTCCTCAAAGGGCTCCGAGACACTACTATAAAATACATAAAGACGCACCCACACGTACATACATACATATATATATACATAACCATGTGTTACATAAATATATCTACGCACGTTTTCCGTTCCCGGTCTTGGGAGACAAAAGAGCGGGTGGCGCAAGGAGGAAGGAAGAAGAAAAAAGGCGAGTGACGCCGTAACGTCGCGAAGCCACTGTAATTTCGTGTACTACACAGGAGAGAAGAGCGTAAGAGCCCTCGGAAGAACCGACGCGGGCAAGTCGAAGGGAGAAAAATAAGACGCGGCTGCTAGCTTCGAGGGAAAGCTACATATAAACTATGATCGACACACACACACACACACACACACACACACACACACACACACACACACACACACACACACACACACACACACACACACACACACACACACACACACACACACACACACACACACACATATATATATATATATATATAAGCATGGGATGTGACCACGAAGAATAAAAGGAATAGAAGACGCGGAAGACAGAAACTAAATCTTTCTCTTCTCCCGTATCCTTCTTTCCCATTCCCTCGTTCTCGTTCTCTTTTGCTCGCGCTTTGCTGCATATTCTCTGCTTTCATACATATACATGTATAAGAAGAGAGAAAACCGCTTGAACCACGACGATAAGGCTGCGGTATCCTCCCTTTCTCTATCTCTCTCTCACTTTCGCGACACCGCGAAATTCTCTCCTAACAAAAAGATTTTCTCTCGTTGATTTCGTACCACGGAAACGTCTCTCTCTCTCCCACTATACCCACATATACATATATATATATATATATATATAGATTATTGTATAGTAGGTGTGGGAGAAAAGAGAGGGGGAGCTCGCCATTAAAACCCGCGGCGACCGAGTTTCATTATGTAAAGTCTCGCGCGTTGCCTTACGAGCCTCTTTCTTTTTTCATTCATCGTTTTTTTCTTCTTCTTTCTATCTATCTCGCGGTTATATTCTCTCTCGAGGATGTATAGAATCTCGTTGTCTCTGTCGAGCTCGCGAAACGAACCCCTCGTGCCCAACCACGATGAACGAGACTCTCGGCGATACCGATCGTACACACACACACACACAGACACACGCACACACACACACACCGGTGCCGGTTTTAGCTCGATCTAACCGAGCTAAGATCATTTTATAGCGATGTATTTATATGTACGTTGGGCAATACACGTGTATCTATGTATTTATGTATATCGTACTGTCTGGAACATTGTCGATCCTTAACGGGAACGATTCGAAAGCAGAAACAGGAGCGGTTGTTCTGAAAAAAAACGCGTCATACGACCGTCATATCACTGGCCGCGACAGTTGGTTATTATCGATCGTAAATTTATAAACGACGATGACGTAACTCTCGAAAAATGACGAAAATTTTCACATTAAAAAAAAGATTGAGAACGAATTAAAAATTTGCAATTTTTCTATTTAAATTTGGCGATGAAGAATAGTGGGAAGCAGAGGGGGCGAATATCTCTCGGACTTTTTCATCCGCGACTCGCGGTCTCTCGTTCCCGTTATCGAATACATACACCGAGAGAAAGGTTTCGTAAAATGAAGAAAATCTTATTCTAGTCAAATAAATCCTGCATTTGCGGGTGGCGAAGGAAATATTTTCTTCAGTTAAATAAATATGTCTATCAAAATGGAAAAAACAATTTCATTCCCACAAACATATATACTTTTGAATTAAAGGAATCGACAATCTACTTAATTCAATGTGACATTATGTCAATCGTAGATTTATTTAAATCGACTTAACGCCAAGTTGACTGGAAGAAATTCGCATTTGACGTAAAATTGGAAAGATTCGATTGGAGTAAATAAAAATTCAATGCAACGCAATATTTATACGGATTGACTATATAAATATTTTATTTTATGTAATATTTAGTCAAATATAATATAAACACGATTGAAAGAAGTTAATGGGGCGATGACATTTGCAAAATATATTTTTACATTGAATCTTCTCTTAGTTGACGGGAAAGAGTGATGCAGTATAAAAAATATTTATATGTGCACCTTTACCATAGCAAGTCTGATCGTGTTGAATTCCATGTTCGTCAAGTAGATGCAGAATCACCTAAGAGTGATGTGGAAACGCTTCGTATAGGTCTGTATATATTTAAAAAAAGAACAATACAATATATAGAAACACTATTTAATTCGACAATTTTAGATCGGATATGCATACATCATAGACAAGATTATAAATAAAATTATAAGGCAGTATCAAGAATGCTGGGCTTGAACAAAAATAAGTATACCGAAGAAAAACATAAAATGTGTAATAAAAAAACATAAACACATAAAATTAAAACATTCAATGTTTTATATACATATCTGTACTATGACGCTTCCCCGCGTCCCAATCTCTGGAATCAATGCATTGATGTCTTCGATAATCAATTGTCCAAAAACCGCTGCGTCCACGTTGTTATCTACAGAAAGATGACACGACATACATCATCGTGAAAATGCGTGTGGGTACAGGGCAAGTGAAAATTGTCGATGTATTTACGTCGCGAAGACACTGTTTTTACTCGTGCACGACTATTACGAAAAAGATCGTCTCAACGAAAACGTACCCGAAATAGACGAAATACTTCAAAGTAGTGAGGTTATGAGAGAGCCTTGCATATGAATAACCGCATAAGCAAACACGCACACACGCACGCGCGCATGCAACATACAACAAAGCAAAACACAAAGCCGTTCGCGAAGTATCCACACTCTTTGTCCCATGCTATTCTCTTTCTCTCCTTCACTCTCTCTCTCACTTTCTCTGTCTCTGTCTTTGTCTTGCATGCTCGTAATAACAGGCAGCTAACGTGAATACACCGTCTCAACACATCGAGTATAGACAAAGTGAGGAAGAAAAGCGGGAACGTCTCGATTCGTACTTACCTCGAAATCTTTCGATTAGCGTTTCTAATCCCCATTCGGTTAATTTTGCACTTACGTCCTGCTGGTCCATTATGATGTTTCTGGTGATCACAAAACCTGTTGTGGTTAATCGATGCTTCTAAGAAACTCTTGAATACTCTTGGGTTGAACATTCGGCGTCCCGACAAACAATGACACTAATGGCGCAGTTTAGCTAGTCGCCGGCGACTATGTGCGTATTAATTCTTATAAGGCGCCTGCAGACGTATATCTATGCCTAAAAGAGCGCCTGCCGCGCCGGTGGGCACTCTGGAAACCAAATCCAGATAATCTATTTTTGTAGCTAGTAAATATGTTGTAGCGTTTAATAAATCGTTTGATTGAAAAAAACATATCCATTTTTCTGGTCAAACGAATTTATCGTTACAACATTGAGATGTTTAGTTGAATTAACTAAACAATTTGGTCGACGTGAAAAGATTTTCCATTCTACCCAACTGTATTAATGCTTCATATCAATAGCAGATTCTTTTCTCCGGACGATACATACAGTTGAAATAAATAAAAAGTACATTCAAATGAAGCATATTAAAGAGTAGAATTAGTCAATATTTGATTGAATTGAAAAATATATATTTGAATTAATCCGCATTCAGTTTGTTTTGACCAAATCCATACTTATAGTGAGCGCAGCACGTATTCGAAACAACTATACCAGTTTTATTAATTAAAAACTGATATAATTAATTTAAATATAGTTCGATTACTTTGAATGAATTTCCCTCAAATAAATCTACATGGTAAATATTACGAAATCTTTCTCTCAGTGTAGAAATTCAACGTCTTATAAATAAGCGTATGGTTGTACGTAAGGAAAAATACCTGCATATATCTTATTGGTCGCGCACGCACGATTCTGAATTTTCCGCGTAGACATATATGTGCCCGGGTGTATATAACCACGAAGCAGTTATGAACAACGAGACCTTCGTATGTGCGACGTTCCACATGGAGCAGGTACTGCGGAAGTTACGCAATTTATCACGCTCACGGGTTCTAATGGTAAAGTAGAAACAAGCGTGATATCACCGAGAATGAAAACGAGCAAACGCGAGGCGGTCCAGTCGCGCTTTTTGCAAGCGCGACACGAATAAAAGTGGGACGGGTTCATCGCGCTAATTATAACTTAACGTAGGTACAAATTTTGCCCGATTACGTTCGAAGTTTATTTTTATAAATTTAAAAATCGTGAAATCCTGGAGGAAATAAATTTTTGTTCTATGAAATGCCGTTCGGTTTTTTTTTTAATAAAAATTTACGTTTAATTAGCGTTTGATTGACGTTTAATAAGGTCGCGCTATTTCTTCGTGAGATTTATATTTTATTTTAAATAATTAGTAAACAAATTTTCAAACGTATCGAAAGTGTTGTGTGTAATTAACTCCTAATGATTCTGCAAGTTCAGCTGACGTTTTATAAAAAAAAATGAATTTATCGATACGTATCGATCGTTATCGATTTATGTTAAAAAAACAAATGTAAGTAGAAAAATGATGAAGATTTAGACGCAACGTGTCAACTCTGCGCTACTTATGCACGTTTGTGCGGCCCTTGCGCGTTAAATTTATTCCACGGAAACATATGCATTTGTCATTTGATAGCATTTTATCGAGAATTTTTTTTTTCTTTGATATCGGTGCGTTGATATCGAGGTACGCGAGGTAATAAATCTGGTAGTCGATAATATAGCGGTAATTGATATCGGTTGCGCAAAGGTTCGAGGCAGGAATGAAAAAAAAAATGTGAGAAAGCAATTTGACTGGAAGCTTTTCGTCGAATATAATACAAACGAAAACGTGAGTACGGTGACGAGAGAATTTGTATACGTTGCGCAACGGCAATCTAATTTTCAGGACACAAATGGATTTTGAATTCAGGTCGAACGCCCTCGTCTCGATGCGTTTGTTTGTTATATAAAGTAAGAAAATTCTTCCATAACGAAAAACTGGAGCGATATACATATATATAAATATAGGTATGTAACGTAATTTATAAACAGCGTAATAACTCACGAGCCATCAGAAATTTAACGGTGACGTAACAATACTCGGGACGTCATCGAGTTTTCGACTTACCTAAAAAAAGAAAAAAGAACTGTAATTATTATTTTGATCATAAACGTTTGATTAATGTTCAAATTGATTGATTGTATGATTAATTCAATTTTAGACCATATAAATTAATTTTACGTTCAATTTAATAATGAAAAAATAGAAAAACCGATTTCTTGTTGACGTTTTTCGAATATTTGACCGACTAATTGGCAAAATTTCTTTATAATATGAGTATAACAAAAACTTGTTCTCGTTTTTTTTATTCATTTACCGATTAAAAATTGAATGAAAAGAATATTTTTACGATTTTTCAACTTTTCGCAATAATTAAATTTGTATCATACATCTTCGCAATGATCTCCGGCTATATTTGTATAACTTCACTATACCAATAGACCTATACATGTATCTAGTGACCCAGTGAACCGCGTGCATACATAAACGGAGACGGTTTTCACACAGTCCCGCATAACAACGTATCCTGTCGTCGTCGTCGTCGACGACGTCGTCACTCTGATATCTCTCTTCTACCACGGTAAATATCGACCGAGCGCTCTCGTCTCCTACTGTGCTTCACATATAAACTTTATAGATTTCTCATCACTACAGAAATAGCTTAATTGCAATTAATTATCAAAGGAGCGCAGAGTAATATCCGTCTATTAGGAATAAACGTGTAGCTTGAGGAAAAGTAAAAATCTTTCCATCCTTAAATTCAATGGCCACTGAAAAAAATAAACCCTTTAAATTAGCCCTCTACTGTTTTCATCCCCCATTATAATTCCTCAGCGCAGTATAATTCAGATTATGTTTATCGCCAACGCCTCGAAAATCAGCCCGATCGAAATTTCATTAAAAAATTTCGAATCTTCAAATCGATCGATAAGGAGAATCGCATGTAAACAAATTTTTAATACGCCAATTAATATAAATTTTTCGCGGGCCGCGCGCGAAATTACTCGCAGCGCCTTCCGCGTCTCAAAAAGACCGCCGAGGAAATCGATGAGAGTCACGTCGCGACGCCAGCGCCACCGTCCCCTGGCTCGTGGCGCTGCGCGTCGTTTCATTCTTCTCTCGCACACTCTCAACCGCGACACGTGACCTCGTTCGTTCCGTGAGCGTAGACGATACAGCTCGAGCGACAAAATCCAGATGCGAGAAGCGCGCAGTGTCGTGAGCTTCTCTTCGCGCCAGGGCTCTCCCACCATATTTACCAAGGGAACGAGAGAAAGAGAGTTGAACAAACGTTTTCGAGCTAAATGCGGGCACGATCTCGTTGTACGTATCTTGAATAGTACGAGTACTATATATATCTAATAAGTACATGTACACGGAGAACGAGAGAGACGTGAGCCCGATTGTACGTGTCGCGCCAGCGTGGTCTACACACGTGTCAACGATATATATATATATATATATAGATATATATGCATTAACACAAACGTGTGTGCGTGTTGTGTGTAGACGCTTTATAGCTAGGAGGTTGGCGCGTGACCATTTTCTCATGTGTTGAGGTGCATACACAACCCGTGGCGTAAAACGTATTACGGAGGATTTCGAGATAGAAGCGAGACGAGGAAATAACGAAGTTAGTACTCGGTTCATTCTGTTTTTGAATACCAACATCGGTTTTACGACAGTGATTGGCCACCTGGTACAGTGATTGGCAGTTTCTCGTAAACCGATTTACCTGATTATAAAGTCAGAATGTGGTGTATGCCAATCACAGTACTTTTGTCTCCGCGTGACCGGCCAATCACTGTGCTATTTTCCACATTACGCATGTGATTGTGCACGAAGCACTGAGGTTTTCTCGTTCGTACTGTGGAAAGTTCTGTATTAAGTGGCCAATGACTGTGTCATTTTGTGGCATTCGCGGGCCAATCACTGTATCCGTTGGCCAGTACGACTACGTGAGTTCTTTAAAGAGGAGGTGCGAGAAAAGCGATCAGCCGAGGAGTACCTACTGGCGAGTGGCAAGGCAGAAAGGTTGATGGACACGTACTGCAGCCAAGACGCGTGTACCACGACCCGGAGCTCGCAGGTACTCGCGGGCGATTGTGTGCACAGGCACGCGTCTATACACATACACACGCGCACATACACATATATGTTTATATTTTATTCCGCTATAGAGCGCGCGTCGGACGCCCGCGTCCTAGGTCAGTCCTCACGAGCGCAAGAACATCATCGCTCGTCCATTACGCAATGATATACGATAATGGCTTATTCCAAACGACGATAAAAATTTTACGAACGAAAGTACAAGTAGAAAAGAAAACGTGTCTTTCGTATTCTCTTACTTAACAGTATTATTACTTAGTACAATGAGATTTTTTTTTTAAATTACTTTTTACTCTCGTGCTCCCATTGTCATAATTGGCGCACGATGAGAGAGTCGGTGACTAGGTTAGCCGAATGATCGGGCGATTTATTAAACATAGAGCTGACTCACGTGACTAAAGACTCTCGTTAAAATAGCTTCGGTCTTGTTCAGCCGTTAATTAAAAAACGATTAACGCGAAAGTGATCTCGTTATACGGATCTTTTAGTTGGGCGGTCGGTAATGTAGAGTTCGCTCTTATCGGCGGGCATGTGTTGTAACACACAATTCTAGGAAACGAAGGACACGAATGTTAACGAGTTAAAATGGCAAGGACAACTCATTTGCTTGGTCGAGATAATTTAAATAGCCAACAGCAGCTGGCGCATAACTTTATTTGGATAAATAACATTTGCGGAACAAATTTCGTTGCGTCGCGATTAAGCGAAGAGTACAGGAGTGTGACATTTCTACCAAGCCCTTTGACCAGCTTCTGTGTCGTATTGTGTATGTATTGTTGGTTTTATCAAGCCCGTGTGCCGTTATAATTAACTATACTGTACGGTAGAGATAGAATTGAGATAGAGTTGAGAGTGTTTCTTGTCAACCTTGACATTTTCCGCGCGTGTGCACGACAGACGGCTGCTGGCCCCTGTGATTGCTGCTCGCTCAGTGCGTTTATTTTAGAAAGGTACGAGGGGTAAATAAACGCCATGGCAAACGCCCCCTGGCGTTTTCGTATAACGTTAGGCTCCATGTCTACCGGGGAATAGATTAGACGTGTGCGCGCATGCGCATCCGTGTATCACACCCTCGGATTTTCTCGAGCGAAATCAAATTTTGCACATTCCTTCCTCCTTATTTTATCTCGCTCGAAACGCTCTCTTTAAGAGGCTGGATTGTTTTTTTGATACGTAGACAAAAAAATTTCAACAATTTTTTTAATACGCTTGTTTTTTTTAAATAAATTTTTGTTTTGTATACAAAATTTATTTACTTTATACGAAAATATTATTCTCTTTTTTTATTCGTAAAAATGCAATTTAGTTTTTTTTTAATTTATACGAATTGCAATTTATTTATTATTAATTGAAGAGTAAATGGTGGCTTCTCGTGAGCCAAGTGGTTTTCGAAAGTTTGAGCTGCATGATTCGAGGTTTAAAATTACGAACGTGAAAAAAAAAGAACAAGCTCAGAGTCGATCGCTACTCTATCAAGAAGCTTATGTAGGTCAAAAGAAGTTATACGGTACCGATAAGCGCCGGATAATCTAAATTCACTTTTATTATTCTCAAATTCGTTTTACCATAAATTCCAGCATTTTTCATCCCTACATTACGTCACGTCGTCTACAATCAGCATTTCCTCTCGTCCGCCAGCTCCTTTAGCTGCCACGACAGATTTTCCCCCGCTTCGAGAAAAATCGGGGGAACTCGAGCGAAAAACGAACGTGTGAATGATCAGCAGTCTTCGAGCTTTTTCATGGAAGACATCGTTTTTATCGACGTGCATCGATGGAACACGAGGAGTGAGGGGATTCGCAAGGAAAGGCAAGCCCTTGGCTTCAGAGGTTAGCTATATTAACCTTTTCTTTCTTCTTCGAAGCGCGTAATATATTGCTTTCGTCGAAGGCACAGTGATTGGCCATTTGTCGAAAATAGCGAATGTAATTACCGGAAAGATAAAAAACATTCACAAACGTCAACAATATTACAATATTAAAATTTTTTTAACACTATCAAAAATAAAAAAACATTTATGTCAAAATAATCGATTAATCCTCGATGCAAAAACAAATCATTAAATTCTCGATAATGAATCGATAATAATGTTCGAAGAGCATTCTATAATTAAATTATAGAAAATAAAACGAAATATTGCAGATTCCTCGAAAATTTTCGACTTGCTATCTAAACGTGCCAATGACTGTACCAAACATCCAATAACTATCTAAATCCCGATCGCAACCGAGAGTTCGAAGAGCACGAGGATCTACTGGCGCGGATATCCCACGGTACCCGTCGACATGTTGAATTATCCAACGGGAATATCGTTGAGAAGGAATCGTTTTTTTCCGCATTACATTGGATTCGAGCGTGTGAAGAGAGCGTTCGGATAGCGCGGTTTCGATCCGTATCGTCGGTCCGGTCTAAGAGTTTCGCGCAGTTGACGAGACGCGGTCTCGAGGTCTTATAGCTCCTAGTTTCCACGGTACACGTTAGAGTACCTACTTTCAATCGGTCCTAGCGGTTGGCATATCTAAAGGACAGATCTCGCGACGCTGAAGTGACCGCGGAAACGACCAAACGACGTTTCGCCATATATATTTATTCACTTACCTATATTATATTATACTTATATTATACTAAAAATAGGTCCTAACGAGCTACCTTCTACAAACGAAAGAGCCACCGTGGACTTCGTATTTCGTTAAATACATGGACGTAGTGAACGATCAACGTGGCATGTCCCATTTCAATTGGCCGGCGGGTTCGAGCAACTATCACGTGTTGCGAACTGGATGTTTCCCTTACGTCAAGTATCATTGCACCAAGAGGCCCAAGGAGGATCTCAGTCTCGACGACAAATTCTACAAGGCTATCAAGATCCTTAACCTTGGTATTTGCATAATTTATCGATCTCTCGACGATTACAAATGGAAACGATGGAAATATGGTCGAACGAACGAAACTGGATTCGAGCTTCGAGTCTCGATCGTTACAGAGACAGAGAAAATTTATACGCACTGTACACGCGTGAATCGATCAGAATTTTTTTGTTTTTTGTTTTTATAAACAAATAACAAAGAGCGATTCGTTCCTCGACGAAATTGTCAGAATTTCGATATTTTTATTTTCCTATATCGAGTTAAATGTTTACTAATCGTTTTTTATTCGTTGACTTTATTTTCTCATCAGGAATTCCAACTTTGATGTACGGCCTGGCAGCGACCCAACTGATCAGACACGAGGAGTCGGTCAGAACGTCCCGAGGCGACGTCACGATATATTTCCTGCTCCCGGAGGATAAAGGATCGCGGTACTGAATAATGATTCTCGGCTCTCGCCAAAGACTCAATCATCGATAATGCTCGATCGACGTTGCGAGAAAAATAATTTCAAAAAACAAAAAAAAAGTCACAGCATAGACTAGAATTTAAAAAGTGTACAATAGAGACGATGAAATAAACGCGAAGACGGTTTTGATTGATTTTTGTGTATTTTTTTTTCGTTATCCTTTTTTCTTTCGAGTGCATATCTGAACGAAAAAGAGATTCATCGCCGCTCGTATTACAACCCTGACAAACTAGTTGCTATCCTCTTACTCGAAGACCCCCCCCCCCCCTCCCTTTCCTCCCTTCCTCGCACCCCACTCTTATTTTCCCCACGACGTTTCTCTAAGCCACTCCGGGGACGGAACTTAATGACTGTATTTATAGTCGTCCCTAAATTGTTCGAGATTCCTGCGCGGTCGGGTAGAAATTCTCGTGGAACGGCGACGCGATTTTAATGCCACGAAGGAGAAGAGAGATCACGGGAGAAAATTTTCCCCTCTCTCGATGTTACTACCGGTTTGTAAAAGTTGAGTTAATGCATTTTGATATCTTTAATGAGGAATCGCGATGTAGATCGTACCTCGAGAATCTCTCGAAGATGCAAAAGTCCACGAACCATTTGGTGATTCCGGACGATATGTAATGTAACGTTAATTATCGTCGAGTGTAACGAGCGCATCGATTGTCGACGACGCGACTACGTCGAGCTGATATTTGCGCTATTTCAAGAAATATATAAGTCGTTCCGTTTCGACTCGATAATTTTGTTAATTCATTCGACACAAATTTCCAATTCGATAAGAATTCCTTATCTTCGGTTTCGGAGGTCGAAATAGTTGTTCGTATCTTCTAAATATTTCGTAAAAATAAAGGTATATTCGATATTTTTTTCTAAGAAAAATTCACAAATAGAAGAAAGGTTCGAAGCTTTTTTTTGTATCTTCGCAAATTTCTTGAAGACACGGATTGTCCCATAGAAATCTGCTTATATATAAATGCATAATTTCACTGTCGCACAAATAACGATAAAATATATTTTATCGACTCGGCGATAGGATATAATCAGTTCTCGAGTCTATCGCGGGTATATCAAACGTATCGAAGAATTTATACATCCACATATAAATATATATTCCACCCCCCCCCCCCCCCCCCTCCACCTCTTTCTCTCTTGTACACGCTCACGTGGGTGACCCGGGGTACGATCGTGATGCATAATAATTTGTATTAATTATGAACGGTGCGTGCGGCTATATATGTGGTGGATCGGTCTGTTGGACAAGTAAGACAAGGCAAGGTAAGGAATATATAACGTATATATATCTATATACACGTGTAGGCTGTAGTGCGAGAACCAAGCTCAGAACTACGCCCACCGTTACCAAAGGGGGATTGACGTTTATAGAGAACAGCGGAATTTCCAATGAACGATAAGACATCTCACGTATGCGTATATAGTCTACACTTACGAATCTACGCATTACATATTGTAAAATACATTTCATATATTAAATTTACTATATTTATATATATTTGAACTATATAAAGGGTGTCCCAGAATTCCCACACCCACGTGCTACCTGCGTGTAGTTGGTGGTGTTAGGAATTTACCCACGAAGTCCGAACGCTCGATTCCCGATAGTTTTTAAGTGAGAGACGTTGTAAGTTTGTCCAATCGGAGAGCTGGAATCGGCCGCGTTCCAATCAGCGCACCGCGCGCTGTGCTCTTGCGTGAGCAATGCCCGAACTACGAACGGAGAGCTATAGCTCGTGTCCAATAGCTGCAGTCTTCAACGCGACCTTACATCGGCGACGATCCATGTCCCTTTGAACTTCGGACACCCATTGTTATCCAATCGAGTGCGTTCGGACCTTGCCAAATCCAGCGCTCCAATTGGACAACTTAAAACGACTCTAACTAACAAACTATCGCGAATTGACCGTACGGACTTTGCACATGCATTCATAGTACCGCTAGCTACACGTAGATGGCAGGCAATTAGATACTTTTAGGACACCCTGTATATCTATAGAAGGGGAATATCTATATAGATGTGGTTGAAGTTCGCAATGAGCTCGGTTATTGCACGTATGGCTGACGAATGGCCTAGAGCCGCGAGGCTATCGACTCGAACATTAATAACAAGATTTACGAAGGTAGTAAAAAGTGCGGAGATTCTTGCCACGCCGTGTGCTGAGTGCGCGTCATTGTCAGACGCGGCGGCGAGATAAATCGTTCTTTTCCTCTCCCTCTCTCTCTCTCTCTTGCTTCTCCAGGTGTGCGTAAACACACACGATAAAGTCCTACAATAAGGATCTGCAGTATATAGTAAATTTGCTCAATGTTTGTATTACTATATCGATTATGTGCCACTCGCACATCGGTCCTAATCGATATTCAATCGAACTTCCCTGTTTTACTGGCTGTGTAGGTATATATATATATATATATATATATATATATATATATATATATATATATATATATGTTCATTCGGAGAGAAGGCAAGAAGTCTTTCGAGAACGACAGCTCTACTATTACTGTTACTTTTATGCATTTTTCGCCATTTGCTCGAAGCATTCGGGAACACTCGCAGCGAGCACATTCCGATATTTTATTCATGACGAAGATTTTCGATACCGTCGCGCTTCTATTTCGCGCCATAAGCTCGAGGTGTAAATATTTCAATTTGATTTTTTTTGTCTCTTTTACTTTTTATCGTTGTGAAACTGAGAGAGGGAGAGATATGATGTATATCTGACACGTTGCGAGAACCGACTGCCGGATAGACGCGGAGGGTCGAACGAGAATTTATTCGTTCGGCTCTTGCGACAAACTTTGAGGAAATCAAATAGTTGAATGAGTCATGTGCGATGCATTGCAACTTCTTTTGAAAACGATTACGATTTTTTTGTCGAATCAAAGTTTCTCGGCATTTAAAAATTCAAATCGTTCCAAACGCGTATAGTTTTTATCGTGTTTTTTATGCTATTACATTGTTTATCGTACACGTCCCCGAAAATATAAAAATATAAAAGTACTGTAATATAAATGATTTACGAATTGACAAATTATAAACGACGTTTGAATTTCTTAATAATAATTTTGAATATTTTTCTTCCTCGTTGTTCGAATGAATTATTGTCTGAAAATTCTTCAAATTAACAAAATTAAGAAAATATATGATTTCCTTTAATTCGCTGGAAAAACTATTATCCCTTGAGTTCGATACGTTCTTCTACAATATTATAATTTTATCGTGACTGAACTTCGTATAAATTTATTACGACGATTCGTACGAAATTTATTTTGGTTCTCGTTTTTTAATGGATTTTCTCGATACGAATTATACTTGCAATAGCGAGAGGCGTCTCGAGTACCGCCGATGTGTATTTTCGGACGCAGACACGCCCAAGAGGGAGAGATAGAGAGAGAGAGAGAGAAACGAACGCGAGGCTAATGATAATCCGGCATGGCTACTCCTATCAACCACCCGCTGGGGGCACTGACGCTGCAGACACAATATTTCGCAATTTTCTCAAGAGCGTGTAACTCAATCCACGCATTTATATCCGTACGAACACGGATCGAACCAATGGGCAAAAAGAGAAAAGCAAAGAAATTTCATTTTACACGCTGTTAACACGAGACCATTAATTTGTACAGTCTTCGTTGGCTCGAGGTTAATCAATTCGAAGCGGAGCAAACCTCGATGGTGCGTAAGTTCGTACTTTAACTTCAGACGTAGATGGACGTAACTAAAAAATAACAACAAAAGAAAAAAAAAGAAAAAAGATTGATCTTCCTTAATTATTCAATGTTATCATTTGCATTAATGACTTTTACTTGAATTTGATTATTTTGTTCGATCTCATTGCGTTTGCTTTTCCTGATAAACCGATTCGAGTGGAAAATAATTGGCGAAATAATCGTTCTTTGCGGTAGCTCTAGAATATTGTTAATATTCATCGATATTCGTAGAATTCTTGGAATTTTCATCGCGAAACGTTCGATCGCCTATCTAGTCTCCGACGTACCTCACGGAATTGCCCCGTAGCACCTTGCAATTTTCACGATTAAATTAAATGTAGAAAGCACCTGGTCGGTGTGGTCGAACAAACGCGGAAATTGCGGTATGCCTTTCGAATAATCATGAAAGGGATTGATGGGACGTACTGAAACTACTCTCTCTCTCTCTCTCTCTCTTTTTTTTCTACGTTGCGAGCGATATTATTACCGATGTCGTGCGTACTAATTTCAAGGATATCGAACGACCATTTTCAAGGACATATCCCTCATAAAAGGATAAAAATCTTTAATATAATATTTGTATTATTTATATTTATCACACGGCTTGTTTGATCAAAACAATGCTTTAATTTTTGAAAAGTAAAATTTTTGTTTTTATTTTAATATGGAGCGATAACAAATTTTTAATAATTAATTCAACAGTTGAACAAATTTAAAATGAAATTATAAACGTCGAATATTTATTATCGACGTTGAATCAAAATCTTCAAAAAATTGTCTTCATTAAAACCACACACGAGACCCAATAAATCATTGATAAATATTTTTAAAAAAAAGGTTTCAAACGGAAAGATTTACGTACGAAAAAAAATATATCGACGTAAAAGTACAAAAAAAACACTCGATTACGAGTTGGCGATCGACGCGACTCTGCCCACGGCAATCGAGAGAGCTTTATCCAATTTCCGATACAACCTTTTCGTACACACGAGATATGCAAATTCCCGACGAGCTTGTCGTTAAAAATCGTTTACAGATTTTCGCTCGCGACGAAGCGTGAAATTGCGCAACGCGCCGATTTAATTTCGCATCTCGGGGTTGGAAAACGAGTAGAGCGCACCGTTTGCGAATCGTTGCGCCAGGTCGATAACTTGTCGATTCAATGATGCGGGACGTAGTGTACGTTGTTTTTAGCCCGATTTTCGAGGTCTCTCGCGCCTCGTTGTCGCGATAAAACGCGGTTTATAAACGCGACACCGACTCTTTCCCATTTTTTCAACGCGACTCGTTCGTCCGTCTGATATAATTCGTCGCTACGACGGACGACGAAAACTTCCGGGAGCGCATGCGCAGACGCACGTATCGTAGGAAAAATAAAAGTTTTAATTAGCCGCTCGTCTGTCGTCACTTTCACCTGCGCGCGATATCTCGCGAGAGCGAACGTACGCGAGCTTTCCCCGGTGCGACCGGTCACCGATATCGATCATTGTTATTAATTCGTTTTTATTTATAATAGTAGGTATTTTTTTTACTCGACGAGAGGGGACATTATTTTTTTAATCGAATCGCTTTCGTTCACCTTTCTAGCCTCTTTTTGTTTTGTGGAATATGAATTTATCGTTTTTTTTACATATTTTTTTGTTTTTTTTTTGGTGGTGAGATTAAAGTACGATTAATTCGAGAGAAATTTTAAAAAGCTGTTCTTCGCAACGTTCCAATTCGGGACGCTTTCGAATTCGCGGAAAACAAATTAAATTAAAAAATTCGCGCCGAATTTGGATTTGAAATATTTTATATTAATATTGAACATTGAATCTTTCTTTCTATTAATTGTTGGGAATTAAATATCCAGGGAAAAAGTGACTCGACGTGTTTTAGAAAACAATTTCTTGAGGTTCCAAAAAACGGCTCAAAAATGTTCTTTCGCGTCGTATCGACGTTTCGATCATTTTTTTTCACGACGTTCTTGAACAAATCGACATTGGTGAATGTTGCGACGTACAGTCGTGTGACTGGCAGGAAATAAATTTTCACGTAAATTGGTCAATTATTGGAAAGAAAAAGGAAACGGGAATTTTCAAGAATTCTAACCGGCAATTGTGCAAGAGGTGTTAAGCGAAGACAAACAAATTAGCCACAATTTCGTTTACGATAAGTGCTTTCCTCGATAGGAGAATTTTTTCACGTTTCTACGAACAGTCGAGTGTAACGTGCGATGTTCGTGACTTTGGCGTTTGTTCGGTTTTCTTCATATTGAAATTTTGATCCGGTCGAATTTTATCGACTCGATTAATAATTAAGAATTTGATCGATTATAAAAAAATGCAACAGATTGTCATGATTACTCGGACTTTATTGCTATGGCTCGGTTGCTGTACGATCGCGACTTACGCCGATCTCACTCTCGATCTGATACACTCGTGGAGGTACCTCGAGTATTCGTATAATTCCGCCGAGGAAGAAGCCGATGCTGTCCAGAGTGGTAATTACTATTTCAGAAAAAACATTCCCGTTGACGTGGAAGTAGTACCAGGTATGTAAAAAAATCTAAAAAACAAAGCAAAAACCAAATTCAGGGAAACTTTTGTTCCAGTTTTAATTCTTTTGCGAATTGTTTCCTGAATCAGTGGTTAAATAAATTGTACGACCTAAAATATTATTCAGTAATTGGAAATGAGATGCATTTTCGATAAAAAAATTTAAAAAAAGATTTTTTTTAGAATTGCAGGCCAACAAATTATATTTTTTATCTAATTGACAGTGATAAAGCATGGCTGTCGAAAGGGTTAAAACAAATGCATGTCACCCTAGAGAATCTTCGCTTTCTAATTTCGTTCATTTTTTAGGCTTCTGGCAAATATTCACGACACTACGAAATTCCCATTTCCGATTATTTCCAGATGGCAGAATGTTCGTGACGGTACAAAGAACGTATGGAGCACCAGCAACCTTGGCCACGATAACCAACGAAATGGGTGAGGGTGGTGGTCCATTGCTGAGACCATACCCAAATTGGGAATGGACCGATATCGACGACTGCGACAATTTAATCGCGGTTTATAGAGTGGCCGTGAGTTATTTCCAGTCAAAGTTTCCACCCAGCTTTTTTTATTTAAGATAACCATCGTTGAACCATTTCCTATTAGCAAGACGAGTGCAATCGTCTTTGGGTCTTGGATTCCGGGAAAGTTGACGACAGAGTAATTTGCCCACCCAAATTATTGGCCTTCGATTTATATACCGACGAAATGGTGGAACGAGTCGACATTCCGTTGGATTTGGCGAGCGACGCGAAGGGCGAAGGTCTTCTCGTGGCACCCTTCATCGACACAGTAGGACCGAATTGCTCGGAGACTGATGTAATTGTCCAAAAAGTTCATTTTTCGGCACACCAATTTTTGAATTAGTCGCCTAATACTTAATCGAATAATTTTCCTGCCGATTTTTCCTAGGTCTACATGGTGGACACGAAGGGCTCGGGTCTCGTTATATACAACGGAAAAACGGTATGGCGAGTCGAGTCGCCGTACTTCAAGCCTGCCCGTAACGCCGAAGAATTTTCGGTTCATGGTATTAATTTTCATCTTGCCGATGGTTTATTCGGCGTGGCGATAACTCGCGACGAGCCCGACGTGTTCAAGAGACTATTCTACTTTCGGCCACTGGCATCGTACGACATGTACGAGACCAAAGCCGTTTATCTTCATCTCAAAAAAAACGATCAAACAGCGATCCAGTATAACACCCAACCGGCAAATTTGGCAGCTCAATCGGCGGCTCAAGCTTTCTCGTCGCAGGGCATTTTGTTTTTCAACGATGTTTCCGAATTTTCGATTCTCTGCTGGAACCGCAACAAGCTCTTCACGCATGAAAATATCGTCAGTAACGAGTACCGATAACGATAAGCCAATTTTTTTATTGGACAATGTTGAATATCAAAGAAATACTTTGATGTTTTTTGGTATTTTTGTTGTTGTAATTTTTAGGTGACTATAGCCAAGGACGAGAAGACTCTGCAGTGGGCGTCTGGTCTGAAAGTTCACGAGGGCTCGAAGGGCGAAGAATTGTGGGTCTTGACGAATCGTTACCAGGAAGTCGTGACTGATAAGCTGAATTTCACGAAAACGAACTTCAGGGTTCTCTCGGGGTCCGTCGAGGAACTCGTTAGAGGAACTAAATGCGAACTTTAATAAGTTTTGCGAAATCGTTATTCGTGGCAAATTTCAGAAAACGGACAATCGAGAATAATAAACAAAAGACGATGTTCGAAAGAGCGTAAGGATTCATCAGGTATGATTTCTAATTAGGTGAAATTGTTCAACTGGAAACCTTACAATGTGAAGGGGGTTCGATTTTCCAACTCTGCCCAGGAAAAGCGATATTTTTTTCTCATTAAAAGACATAATTAAATAAATTGAAGCAATCTGCATTAATTTATCAAAAAGTGAACTGTAAAAAAAGGCGTTCGACTACGAATCCAGACTATAAAAAAATAAATATAAAAACAAATGCAGAATGGAAATAAAAATAAACAAAAATATTACAATCTTATTATATTACGATTATAAACAAATGGAAACAGAATTAATAATAAAATTGTCGAACGTTTTAATATTAAAAAAAAATTACCAAATAATAAATATAAAAAATCGAGTATATCTATATTCAAATAAAAAAAATGCAAATAAAAATGAAAATTCCGTTAGGTAAAATAGAGAAATGCGAGAGATTGGGGGAGGAGTCGCGTAGAAAAAGAACCAGTCGACCGGTAAGACGGCATCGAGCGATGCAAGAAAATACTTTATCGATGACACGTATAACTCTGGTAGGCATTACGAATCCGCGGGGAAATACAGTCTGGCCAGATTGCGCTTGAAGGATGCTCGTTAGCCGAAGAATATTCCTCCGTACGATAGTCGGTAGAGCCCGGACCACACTGGTACCAGTCTCGTTCAGACGGCATTACTCGCATAATATTCGCTTATCTCTTTTTCTATATATATCATCATACCCTCCCCGTCTCTCCATATAATAATCTCCTGGCTTATGCATTTTTATTCGCACATCCGAGTCCCTCGATGGAAGTCCGGCCCTCGAGGAAAAAGTGGTTTGACGCGACGGGCTTGTTTGTCGGGATAAACTAGCCCGGTGTATTCATTTTTCACGCATATAAATAGTGTCATAAGTCTATTCAAGAATTTTTCTTTTTACAATTTTTTATTGTTTTTTATTTTTATTTTTTTTCATTGATTTGTTTCGTCCAATTGGTTCATCGTGTCGCCAGATCGGTGAAGACATCATTTCCAACCCCGATGGGTGGATGGACTGCGTGTCGTGTTTTAGCACCGAGTTGCATAGATGTATATATAAAGTATCGATAAGTCGAAGAATTGCGATCATGAAATGTGGACTTGGGGTGTTTATGTAGGACGTGCGAGCGAAGCACCATCCTGATTATCGATCCTCGATGAAAGATATCGGCGAGAGAGCTCTCTACGATGCCCGCATGAGCTTGGTTCTCTCCTGGCTTGTAACCGGGAGATAACGAGATCGCTGCACCGAAGCGTGTGCCGATTGCGAGGTTCGAGGTCTTTTCCTCGGTAGGTTTATACTTATATATATATGTGTGTATATAGATATGTACATCAGATATTCCAAAAGCTGAATGAGGATTCGAGCGTTCACGATCCTGTCGCACCGGACCTGCGGAAATTCTGATATAAAGGATCGAGGGCTATTGTTCCGAGATGTGGTTAACAATGAGGAGAAACTAAGGATCATCCGATTTTCAGGAATCTCGTGGCGATAAGCCTTTCACTCAGAAGCTTATTATGGCAAGTAAGTTCGTGCAACGGGCGAATTACGAATATTCGATAATTTCAATATTGTCGTTTTTCTTATTTATCGATTAAACGTGCAATAATTTACGGATGAAAAAAACTCAAATATAATTGAGACAAAAATTAGTTATACATTCGATAGTCTTGAATATTCATTTAACGTTTTAGATAGAAATTTTATTTAAATCTCATGCAAGCTTGGGACAATTATTATCTCGCATGAACAAAAAATAAACTGCTATATAATTTCACAGTGCGTTTGGTATTTTGTTATTATTTTGAATTTTGCATAAGATACTGTTTTTACATGTAACGATATAGGGGATTGTTCGAATTGATAGGCACAGGCTGTATAATCAAGGAGATCAAACGTCATGGGTAATTAATTAAGCGCGACTGCCGCAGTCCATTTGCATACACGGCTGCTCTCAGGCCGACTGAATTAGAGATGCGTATCGAGTCCGCGATCTATCGCAATATCGAAACGCTTCAACAAGTTTCGTTTTACGGTACGATCGATATATGCGAGTTGCTAACCCAGCAATCATATAAAAAAAAGTTTTTAACGGAGACTTAAAAGAAGAAAAAAAAGGTGGATAAACATCTCGGGTACCTCTCGTTATGAAGGGTTTGAGATTTGTCAGGAAGAGGCGCGGGAGGCATATCAGCTTTCGCTATATTTCGAGGACTTCACGTCGAAGTAACCCGACGTCACTAACAATAAGTCCACTAATTGGTGATTGTTCCAGTGGTGGCTGCGGTCCATAAGCCATGGAGATAACGAGAACATCTCGAGCGATAACACGAGAGGTCTATAGTTCCGTCTCTTACAGTTAACCGATCACGCGTCGTATCGCGTATCGTTCTCTTATGCCTAAACGAAAATGTTGTTTACCGTTTCGACCGTGAATGTAAAAGTTTGATCCCAATTTTTAATCAGTTTTCTGAATATTGGAAGTCGATTCTTCGATAGTTAGTGAATATCAAATTCACTCGGGCTAGTTTTCGATCTTATACGAACAATATGTTTTATTCGCGGAATGAAAATAATTAATTTCAATTTTGATCATTAATCATAATTTCTTACGATTCATTTCTTTTTTTAATTGATTAATTTGATTAATTATTTTATTCCGGTCCGAATAAAAACGAGTTTTTTAACCTCGTGCCGTTAATTCGTTAATCAATGTTCATGCCATTTCTCAGGATTATCGAACAATATTTATTTCTTCAATCCGACCAACAGTTCGTTCGGAATAGAAAAATTAATCCGAATAAATCGTTCAATTTTATTCTTGATCAAGAATAATTTATATTCTCGATCGTTCTCGACCCTAATACAAAAAAATTCTTAAACGTACGTTTATTTATATCCAATCGTCGATTTATATCGTCGTTCGCGATATCGAGCTAATCCAACGACTCAGGTGTCAAGACTTATGCGATCGCCGGAGTATCTCGTAGTCGTACGAATAAAGTATCGAATAAAATATCTCGCGACTCGGAAGTCTTGGGGCCACGAAGCTTATGTATGTTTTCTCACACTCCCAATCTCGTATGGACTCAACCGCGCGTTTCTCCAAGCGCCCGTGCACCAACTAATGGACCTCGTAGATTTTTCCCTCGAATCGTCCTTTACTAAAGATATTCGATCCTTAAAGAGATTCGAGGTGTGGTCCACGAAGTTTCTTCGACATTCTGCGCGAGAAGTTGCATATCCTATCTCGCTATTTAAACCGTATTTATGTATTACACGTAAACGCATATAAGCCATGCGGTACGGGGTATGGACGCGTTAACAGGGAGGGATGGTTATACACAATGCGTGCTCGCGGTCAACGGCTAATGGTCTCGTTATCGGTATACCGCTCGAACACACGGACCTCCCGATCGCTTCGAGCATTGAAAATACTTGTTGCCACGGGCTTACACGTATAGTTAGACAAAAACGTATTTCTAAGGAGCGAGCACTGCGGTAGGAAACTCGAGAAAAAAGTGGGATGAGTTGGGGGCAGGGGGGGGGGTGGAAGTAAGATTTGTAATAAAACGAAAAAAATAATAACGGGTTGAATTAAACGTCGATCGTGTAAACTACAGGATGGGAGCTTGGAACGGTATGTTCTTGGTAGAAAATACACAAGTGCGAACATCCCTTGTACCTAGGCTTGTAGAAGGAATTTTTTACAGGTTGTTGAAGTTTTGTTGCGATGGTAAGAAAGTAAATGGATAAAAAACGTAATTACTTTTTGGCCAGGGTAATGATGAAATGATTTGGTTTGTTTGTTGAATTTTTTGTAATGGATGTAAGAATTGATGGGTGTATTTATTAAGAAATGATTAGATTTTTGGCATAAAATTATGAATAATTGTGATTCAAATTTTTTTTTTTTCAATTTTATTATTGTATTTCGATCTTTGCTGTTAAAGAATTGATCAATCATCGAACACGATCGAGATTTAATATTTGTCTATAAAAAAAATTTTAATTTCGTCGCATTTGGTGAAAAAAAGAAAGTTTTATAAATATTTTTTGGAAAAGTGTTTCTAGAAAATTGAAGGTAAATGTGATATGCTTGGCGCGTACGAAATATGCAGTTTATTGGTGAACTGCATTCGCAAGGTAGTGCTCGAGATCGACAGTTCGAGACGCGAATAAATATTTTAAAAGCCTCTACACGCAGGCATGCGAATAACGTCCCGTATACGTCGTGCACTAAATTCGGAATCGACTGACCCTCTCTCTCTCTCTCTTTCTCTCTCTCGCCCGATTGCGCGGCTTTGCGCGTCAACTGATTAATGCAGTGGCAGCTGCACCGGCACCGATGGATCCAAGAAAGCCGACACTGGAAGCCTTGGGAATAATCGATTTGGATCTTGCTCTCGCGTGCTCCATTTACGACGCGAGCAAGTATCCCTCTTCGAGGACAAGTGTATGTACAAATAAAATCGGCTGAAATCCAGCAATTTTTCGGCGACCATCTTGGATTTTTTTTAGAATTGAATGTAATGTACAGTTTGTGTATAAATACACATAAATCTTGACAAACCGGGAATTAAAATGTGACATTCGTGTTGTACGGGATATTTCGGATTTTGCAACTTTCCTACAAATTTTTTTTGGATAAGAATAAAATTCGTTCCCTGGAGTCACCCTACCTAATCCCGGAAGTGGAAATTTCCCGTACAACACGAATATCGCACTCTCAATCTTGGTTTGTCGCAATTTGTCAATTGAAGGGTGAAAAATTGGGTTTTTTTGAATTTTCGTATGACAAATTTCTACAAATTGAGAATAAATATGCGACAAGGATTATTTGTAAAATATTAATATTATGTTTCAATTTCTCGTTTCCATAGTCATTATTTTGTAATTATACATGTATTAATATTCCGCAGAGCAATCATTTTTCCAAAACTTTTTCAGTATCACTTCGAGGTAAATATACGTTAGTAAGCGCAACTAGGAAAAAGAGGTTGCCTCAAGGGTTGTTAAGGGCATATCCCTACGAGTTATCTATCTTCTCGGCTCATTCCACGCCGGAAATGAGAACTCTCACCTCTCCTATTTGCTCGCAGAAAGAACTCTCGCCTAGAGAGAGAGAGGGGGGGGGGGGGGTTGACTCGAGGAGTAAGAAATTCGCGATAGATCTATCAACACTCTGATCGAAGTTGTCGGTGTGCGCGGATATTAAATTTGTGATATTAGGAGCAAGTTCGCAACTCCTTCGTGGAACTCTTTATTGAATCTTTCTTTGTCCAGAATAAAAAAGGTAGGGGCGCTCGGCAAAACCAATGGCTATGAACAAGAAAATAAAACTTCACAAAATCCTCTCTAGCGCGTGTATAATATCCTTAAAGCGAGTCTGTTAAAGCAGTTATCGAAACCATGCCCCGAATTTGAAAAGAAATTTTGATTTAATTCAAAATTGCATTTTTTGACTTAAAAAAAATATATATGAAATGAATCTCGATGAAAAAATTAAAAATAAATATTTAAATTTGACTTTTAACCCTAGGACCGTTCGAAACAAAAATTATGAGCCAAATTCGAGAGATTCAAGGTCCGGCGTTGATAGAGTTGGCATGGAACGCCCCCCATATATATATATATATAATAGATAAACTATTCGAATTGGTTTGGAACGTTCGGAGTTTATGAATGAAACTCCAACGCTTCCGGAATAGAGCGATAGTAAAGATGTAAGATTATCCGATTGGATGCTCGCAACTCGAGCAAATCCCTGGGGGGCAAGGAGTTCCCATCCGCATCCGGTTTGTAACTAGTTCCGCCAAGTGCCTTGAAGCGAAAGTTTTTGTACCACGGTCTTGGCTCGAATATTTTTTTCTCTCTTCACATCTGTTAATTGCTATGTAACACACAGGCGTATAAATGTACGTGTGATACGAACATTTGAGATAATTTTTTTCTTTCTGTAAAGGAGAGGAATATGTACCGACACGTATTACTGCCACCCTCGTGACATTATGAATACTTTTTATACGTAACACTTCAACTTTCTGCAGCAAGATAAAGCTCTTAAAACGGTTGCAGAACAAACTTTTGCGGATCAGGAGATTACCCGCTGTGGTCCTAAAAACGTAAGAACTGGCTTGAAAAACTTCCCCCTTAAGGGTCGTGGCTTAGTAAAATAAAAAAGAAGATTAAAAGGGAATGAAAGAAAAAATAATAATAATAATTTTATGCAGGAGGAAGAAAGGGTGCATTTATTTCGTACTTCAGAGTGAATAGGACCAATGAAAATGCGCCTAATGTTATTCGTATGTTTTCATTGGCTGGCATATACCATATATACAGGATGAACCATTTCAATTCATCGATTTAAAACAAAATTCAAAATGCTGTAAAAGCGTAGTTTTTGAAACCGTAAATATTGATTCCTTTTCGTTGTTAGTTGAAAAATTATAGGGTCCATTTTGAAATACCGATGACGAACTTCACGTGACCTCAATGCCTGGATAGATAAAAAATTGCAATATGGATATTGTGCGTTGTCCCCCTCGAAACCATAAAACTTTCATGGGAAATTTTTGTTTTCGTACGACCTCGTATTTCAATTTATTTCCATCGATAAGTCAAAATGGGACACCCTGTATATATTTATTTTATATGCATAAAAAAAGAAGGACGAAAAGAAAGAACGAAAGAAAAGGAGAAATGTAGAAAGGAAGCACCATTTAATCGTCCATGCATAAAATGCCACCGGTACCCATACAATTTCGTTCGTGCTGATGTCGATGGAACTCATCGCGTATTTTTTATCCAATTCCACCTACTTCACTCTGTCGGAAGATCCGACAATTTTGCAAACCCGACGACCGGAAGTCGATCCAACTATGTTTCTCAAAACCTCGGGACGTACAAAATGTGCAAATATTCCAAATACACGAATAAAAATCGACATTTATCTAAATAATTGAACATAATCGATTACGTTCGGTCGATTATACCGATAATTTGATTTCTATTTTTACAATAATTCGAATCTCAAAGCCAAAGGCTTATTGCAGGTTAAAAGAGTTACAAAGATACGATTCGCGACGAGCTCTCTTTTTTGCCAGCTTCAGCAATCCGATATCCCACCACGTCCATCTTTTCTTACCACATAGGTGGACATCCGATATCACCGTAAGGAACGACTTTTTTATATTTGTCCCCCCCCCCCCCCCCGTTCTTCTTTTACTCAATTTGCGGATAGACGCATCTGGTTGACCGTTGGAAATACGAGCCTGTCTACTTTATACATTTTATATGCATATGCTATAGCTATATATAAATTGCTCCGTGAACGAGCGGAAATCGTAGTACAAGGTTTCAGTCAGCGACTTTTAATATACTTAGTACTTTATACGCAGATATATGCATATATGCAGCATGTATATATAGTCATGAATACACATTAACCGAGGTGAATATAGTGCAACCGGTGCTTATGCCACACCTGTGTCCATACTGGCGGTCAACATTGCACGACCCGCGACAGTGCCTTAACGGTATCGCATAACTTGCCATTATGTATCGCCTCGAGATTCATTTTTCTTTTCTCTTATTTATTTCATCATTTTTTCTGCAAATATTCCCACATCGATAAATCTTGTGGGATAATTGTATTATTTGAAATCATTTAAGGATGTCGGGACATATATTTCCAGGAATGGGAAAAATTAAAAGAAAGAAAAAAAAATCGATCGATGAAGAGAAGAAAATTACATTCTCTGATTTATAAATCAATATTCGTCATTGCACGCGGACGATTGTCTGGAAGTAATGTTTGTTTTCTTTTTTTTTTTTTGAATTCTCAATAGATCGTTCATGCAGAGTAGGAATTTCTCCCTCTCTCTTGTCGTTGCACGCGATTCGAATTTATTACGAGCGAGTCATGGATATTGTGCTTCGTGCAAAAGCGCGAGTGCCCCGGCGCGATTTCCAGCGTTTGTTTGCAATTATATTATAAATGTACGTAGCAATTATCCTCGCATTCAGTGAAAATATCCGACTTTTGTTCTCATCAGCCATGATATAATATCAATATATAATTATTACTATAATAAAAAAATTTACTTTATATAAAAATTATTTAGCTACATTTTTTTATTATTTTTCAATCAATTATATAATGTTTGTTATATTTATACGGAAATTATTGACATTTAAAATTCATAATGCAACGATTATTATTATTATTATTATTTATCATATGAATTTATTTACGTTTATGTATATATTAAAAATTTATATTTATATAAAAATTATTGATAGACATATATATATATAATGCGAATAATCATTCGCGGTGTTTCGGCTTCAGAGCTCTCGCGTTCGTTCGTTTCAGCTCGCTCTCGCCGCAAAGACGTGAGACGACGGTATGAATATCAATGACGTTGCTTGACGTGTGCGACGCCAGCAACGACGAGAACATCGAGAGGACACACGACTCCTCTCGGTGAGAGGGATCGATGAACATCGATGATGTCACTCTCACCACTCGTGTGGCCCGAGAACAGCATAAAAACGAGAGGCTCTCCCCTCTCACCGCGGCATTATCGTTACTTTTGTACACACGATGTACGCCAATAGCTATACATACGCAATTAGCTGACTAGGCCGGAGTATTGAATTCGTAGATCGAGGTAGCGTGGCTCGTGCCGCCAATCCGGTTACGTCGAAGATTTTTTTTTCAATGTCGTCATCTATAGTGAAACCATTTTAATTAATTTCCGGTATTGCTAGAATTAATTTTGTCATTACCGCTGTTACGCAATTTTGACGACCTTTTAATAATATTAATCATGTAATTATGTATCGGATCGATCAAATCAAAAATAAAAGAAAAGAATTGATCGAATCAGTTAAAATAAAAAAAATCCGGATTAATTGAATGAAAAATAGAATACAAATTTTAATTTGCAAACAAAAATCTGATTATTTAATAAAATATATATCTTTTAAATAATACAAATAATAATGTTTATGCAATTTTTTAATGTAAAAATTAAACAATTATTAAAAATTATATTGATAATTAATTAAATGGAAAAATAAACTGCATCGTTTTGGTCCGTTCGAAAGATGCGGAAACGCAGTTTGATGTTTCGTTCCCTCGAGAGATTGCCTTCTCTCGCTCGGTGCAAGGTGAATAATAATTTTCCGGTTTCTCGGGAATACCACGTGCCGTTGATCAAGTGTCGGTGGAGGTTAAATTGAAGTTGAATCACGAGGAATTCATAGTATAATGACGTGTGTTTCGTTCGTGCTTTTTCGTTCCACCGTTCGCTTCGTCTCGCGCAACGTAGGTATGTTCGTTTATGTTTAGTAATTGAAAGGATCTCGTTATATTCCAGAGGTACCAAGGAACACCGAAGGACCTTTTCCAATTAGGCTTACGCGCTGGGCATAAGACACTTTCGTCATCGCTCGTTTCAACTCACGCTCCGCTCCCTATTGTGTCATTCTTGTGCGGAATAACGAGATCTCTCTCTCTCTCTCTTAATCTCTTTTCATCTCTCGTTTACCTTGTGCCTTTCCCGTACGAATGAGACACCGACATACATTTCTTACTCCTCATCGCACTCGTGACCTTCAATTTTTGCTCCCTCATTGACATTTGTGACATTTGTCTCTCGCATTTTCATAACAAAAATCAAAATTAAAATGTAACTTTGGAAAAGAAAATATTCTTTAAAGATTCGAAAATTTCATAATTTTCGATGTAAGAGAGAATGTAAAAATTGTTTGTGTCTCCATACCTAAATATTTGTTTCTTGTTAAAATTCATTATTACGAGAAAAGTGTAATTTTTTTACTACCCATTGTAACTCAATTAATTTCATCTTCTTCGGTCCATGGTTCGTTTTTTTTTCGAAATAATTCGACAAGTGATAATTTTCAACCTGCAAGCTGTTGCCGGGTCAACTTAATTTATTTTAGCAATATCAATCAACATTTAAAAAAATTCTTTTTTTTATCTTATTCTCGAGAAAGTCGTTTGGAAACAAACAAAAAACAAGTAAAAAAAATGAGAAATCATACTTATTTCTATCTGTCAGTCTTCGGCTCTATCCTTTCATTCTCGAGCTCTTTTCCGCTGCTCCTGGTGAGCAAGCAAATATGAATTCTCGAGCCTCGGAGCGAACTACCGTGAAGATTAATCCCTCGCGCGCTTGTCAGGTGCTCGGGCTCAACGAGCGAGGAACGAGGAGGAGCGGCAACCTGTTGACATCAGCGCGAGATGTTTCGAGGTCTCTTCTGCTCGACCGTGCGTCGAACCGCGCGTCTCTTTGTCACACGGAAATCTTGGATCAAACGACGATTTGCTCTGCTTACCTGTATTCACCCTCTTGCCACCCCGTCCATGTATTTGCCGTTCTTTTTTTTCAGCTTCAAAAAAGAAAAAAACATTTTTCTTTTTTCATCCTCACGCGTCGGCTCTCGGACGTAACTTTTCTTGTTCGCGTCTATTCGCCACCGTGAAATAAAATCAACAAACATACGCGCGCACACAAACGGACTTCTGGTTTACGTCCCCTCGGGCCGGTATATAAATTCATCATCCACCGGGTGCTCGCACCTGGCACTACCTGCGCTCGTCGAGGGAGAGAAGAAAAGGGCCGAGGAGCCGAGGACTCGCAGGTTCATCTCCGAGGGGAATCTTTCCCTGGCTAACTAATAGCTCTGCCAGTCGGACTATTCCTACCGAAGTTATCCGGTATGGTCGTAAAATGGAAATCTTTTTCAGGCTTCCTCGATCCCGGATGCTTTTCGGTCACTGAGATTTTTTCTTTATGGAGATTGAAAAAATTCGAGGTCCGTGGACACATTCTGGAGTAAAATTTGTCAAGACGATTTCGAGGAAACGAGAGTCATGTCAATGACGACGAGACTTTCGGGGAAGAATCGAAAGTCTTTTTCATCTTTAACTGCGCGGATAATTCTTTGGAATTTCCTGGTAGGAGGATTAGGACGATTTTTTACGAAGATCTGCCGAACCGTTGGTATGTCACGGATTGGTCGAATTTATTGTTCGATCTTCCATTGAATCGAATGTACGGTAGGAATAAAATAATACAACGAACAATAAGTCGTTAAACTTATAATCATTTTTATCATAAAATTAGAAGAACCTTTTAAAAGAGACGGAAGAATATTTTCTAAGGGTACTCGAGACTTCCTCGCATTGATAACAAAGTGGAGGCCCACCACCCCTGTTACGCTGGATTAAACGATAATTGCTCGTTAAAGTTTTACCCCGTAACGGATGCAGCCGGCGTTTATTTCAATTTGTTTTTTTCTTTTCTTTTAATTTTTCTTTTTAACATCACGACGTACGAAGAAAGTGGTAAGAGGCGAACAGGAACGTCTCGTTAAATCGTCGGCGCACCCCGTTGGGCTTCTATGCAAATCTCCAATTAATTTGATAAACGTGCTCGCCTCGTCCCCCGGCGTAATATCAACGATATCCCCTTCGTTGCACGCATACCTATCGTTTCTGCGTCGTATATACGGCGTAGCCGGTGTCTAAGAGACGAGAGGTATACGCGTGCCAGGTTGGCATCCCGGAGTACCCCACCCTGGACCCATGGATCGCGAGTATATCGCCACATAGCGAACCCACTACGAAGAATGCGATCGAGCACATAGGGGCAAGCGTATATAGGCGTATAACAAGGTTTATATATATATATAAATGCAAGCATGTATGTAGGGTGTCACATAAGCTCGCAACGACATACTTCCAATCGGCAATATATAACGTTGATTAACGAGAGAGCCGAGGGCTGAATACGCCCAGGCGGACTTTAATTATCACTGAGGAACTCCCGTAAACGTCTACCCACGCGGTCTCTTACAAACCAATGATTAGATTACACGATGCTAAGGAGTGATGAAAATATCCCGAGATTTGTCTCAAATATCACGGGTTATGTCTACTCCGATGACGTAGGGTAGCTCGAGCCAACGAGAGCTCGTACAAACCTATCGTCTTCTTTCCATACTCGTAAAATTATGAAATGGTCACCGTTGAAGTGCGATAACCCTAATAGTCTTGGTTCTTTCGCTGATATTATTCAACAGCTTCATACTACTACGTTCCGCGGAGCATCAGTTCCTTGCGAAAAACATCTTGCGCCTCGCTCCCTCTCTCTTGTGGTGTATATATACACAAGACACTTTAAACATACAAACCGATCCACAATCTTCCAGTCTCGACGCGCGACGGTTTACGTTCATTGGGTTGGGATAACGGTCGAGGAGGCCAATGATAGCACCTCGCGTTCCTTTTTCCTCCACTGCGGCAAAAAGACCAGCTATGGCTGCCTTTCCAAGTCAAATAACATAACTACTGTGTGTTGGTGTATGTTTGTGTATGATAGTAATAGCGCGGTATGTGTCGAAGGAGATATTCCAGAGACCAGAACAAGACCGGTGCGAGAGCCAGTTCGCTCGACTTCTGCTGCCGGAGATTGCGCGCGCGGGAAAGAGGTGCTGCGACGACCGCGTGGCGACCCCCCTCGGAATAGTACCGTTCCGACCGGTCAACGAATTCCGCCTTTCTCGCGGTCACCACGAAGGTCCTCCTCCCGTCGCTGTCGAACAACAACGGAGCGTACCATCGCCTGTGAAGACTCTCTCCTTATTTGTCCAGTACCGAAAGGCAATGTCACCAGGTAGCTGAGAAAGGCGTCATTAGGAATTTGTCACGATGCTTTGGTGCTTCGCGACGAGGCATCGGTGGCTCGATTTTATGTACGTCCGGGGGTCCTGGAGAGTCGTCACGTTTTACGTGTTTACGCGCTACTGAAAGTGCCCTCTAACTTTGGATTGTAATTGCAGATGGGGGCATTCCACAATTTCTGAGAATTGTCGCAGTAGTCGCCACAGCTGGTGGTCCTCGAGGAATTTGCATTATTGTTTGACATCGCAAGCACGTTCGCGTCTTGGAACATGTTTCTCGAAGGCTTTTTCAGATCCACCGTGAATCCTTGTACTCTATGTTGCTACAAGTATATGAATATTTTTATTTGGGCAGCCTCGAACCAGCTGGGGGTAGGAAGGCTTCATGCTCCTAGGGTCGATGCCTTTTTACTCGTTAGATTCCCTCTTTCAGTGGTTTCCCTACACTAGCGCGTTGATTAGACATCGTCTTGCGGATCAGGAGATGTCCTTCGACGATTCTGTGTTTGATCCAGCTACCCAATTTCTGTCCCTTAAAGAGTCCGAATGCTTTTTGTTCGTGACGTAAACGAGTCTGCATCACTGAGATATCCACGAAGGTGATGCTTTTCCTAGACCTCGAGGAAGCAGTCTCTCCCCACCTTCGCGTGATCGATGCCCGATCACGTTTCGCGCACTGCTGCCGATTCGGTCCCGTGCGTTCACGGAGAAAAGAGAGGAACGAGAGACCGATATCTCTCTCTACCTGCAACATCAACTACTGGAGGTAGCCAGCCGGGGCATGTTTTGTCAACCGGAAATTGCCGAGAGAGCCTCTAGCTGAATTCCACGGTGCGTGACGCGTTAGACAACAAAGATTCCTCTCTCGTATCCCAAGCATCTTCGTCCACGTACCAATGAACGGTCACGTTCTTGGCCAATTTTTTCCTTTCTCCGTAATACCGGAGAAAGAAATTTCGCGAGAAAATAGATGTGTCAGAGCTACGTGGACCCGTTTGTATTTCGCGGTGTGGAACTCTCGCGCGAAGGCACACGGAAATAGTATCAAGATTAACGTCTGGAATTGGACGGGATCCAACTGTTTCCCGATAGTTATGCGTGCTACGGGAGACCGAGAGAGACAGAGAGAGAGAGCTCGTTGCGAAGAGAGATTGGCTTCGAGTCGGTAAATATTCCTTTGCCGGAATTGTAGAAAATAAGTATGGAAGCGGAACGAGAAGTCGATATGCCGTCTAGTTTGGTAGAAAGCAATCGTGCATGAGTGTATTATGTGAGCTGCTTTTTGCATGCAGCTGTGCCACTATTGAGGTGCTGTCTCTCTGAACTCCCTCTCGGGCTATAGGGCACGGGAAAGTAGGTATTTGTCTTCACTCGTTTCAAGTAACGTTCCGTCGACCAGACGACTATACGTATGTTTCTAACCAACAACTGTACATACAGTATCGCAAAAGGTGCGCCATATAACTCAGTCCCTCCACCTTCTCCTGTCACTATCTCTCTCTCCCTCTCTCTCTCTCTCTCTCCCTGAGTGAAAATATGAAGAACTATGTCCGTGTGCTTCGACGAATAACTATTATACGATCTTGTCGATAAAGAATGTTTATCGAACGTGATGCACATACCGGTTGGTTGAAAGAAACTTTTTACCGATTTTTGAGTTGCGCATGCGCGTATACTTTCCTGTATGCACAGCGGGAAATTACGAACGTGTACGAATCAACGATGGACAATTTGTAACCGATTTTCACCGGACAACGTTCTATACTACCACACCAACCGAAATGCAAACGATGTTCTTGATACGATGTTTACGGAAATACGCTAACGGTGTAAAATGTTGATCAATATTGAGAAATACGGAGAGAAATTTGTCGTAATTCAGTTTCGCCGGGGTTAATCGTCGTTTCGATGCATTCGAGTGGTCTTGTAACGATCGTTTTTTTATTTTTTATTTTTTTTATTGACCAGTACGACTCCTGGTTATATCTCACCTATTCGACCATATATACGTATATACGCACGTTTCTATTGGCATATGTATATATAAATGAGACTAATTATAAAAAGTAAAACCGGTAAATGTGAACCGTTCGAACGTAACCACAACTCCCGGGTATCGATGTATTATGGCCTAATACATACTGTATCGGTGAATGGAGGTTTGACAAGTCATATATACATATATATATATACATATACGTATATATAAATGCATATATACATACATATATGTCCGTCGAGGCCCGAGGCTTCTCACCCAACATGAACACGCACCCATTATAGATCATGCTCGCGATTTATGCTCAATCGAAGTATACAAATCGAGAGCTTGCAATGCCCCTTCGGGATTTCAAACGAGACAAGATCGTTAAGAAGTCTTTAAGCGAACTTCGAAGCGACGCTGGCGATCGATTCGTTTCTTTTTCGAAATTTAATCGCGTATCACGTTTCAAAAGTTATTCTCAAAGACGCTAAAAGCGAATGTAAAAGAAAAATAACTAAATAATAATAATATTAATAATAATAATAATAACAATAATAATAATTCCAAGAATTCCAATCGAGCTGTTTTATCGAGTTGTCAGTACGTGACAGCGACTCGATATTTTTTTTTTATTTCCCCCTCGCGTAATTAATCGATCGGTGATCAATATAGTCGGGCTGATTGTGAGAAGTGGAAGATGAACTCACCGGGTAGCGTCTCTCGATATTAGGACGACGGGGTCAACGTATTATCGACAGTCTCGCGGTATATATTATTTGCATCTACGTCGATAAATACACATCTACATATATATACATAAATAAAACAGCCGTAAGAATCGGGCGTCGGTCAGCAGGAAAATAAGACGAAACGAGTGTCGAGAAGAAGAAAAAAGGTGAAAGACGTTTCGACGAAAGAGAAGGAAAAAAAAGGAAAGAAAAGGGAAGAAGAAAAAAACGGAATGAAAACGAAAAATAAGAAAAAAGAGGATTCGAGCGGGCGGTCCACGCTGGGTTCTGGGTCCCCGTAGCCCCGGTGGCTGCGACTGGATCCAGGTGAGTCAAGACTTCGAGAGAGGTGTTTCGCCGTGGGCGCTGATATAACGGTGACGGTCTCGGGTCGCCAGTGGCCTCCTTTACCGAACGTGAAACGTTCCTTCCTCCTTCTTCTCGCGCTCGGGCCCTCACGGCTTGTTCCTCTCACTCCATACGTATATGTTTATGTATATATGTATATAGATATAGTTCTCTGGGCTTTTTGTGACGTGTTCGTCCGAGGGCTCTCGAGTTTACTCGCGGATCCCAGCAGCCCAAGTGAGATTCGTGTAACTGTACATGTACGCGGTTTTCTCTTAGCACACGTACATATATGTATATATATATATATATATGTATATATAGACATATACGCATTATACAGTGCTGCTGTGACCGAATGGTGGCCCCTCGATGTACTCTCGCGTCGTAAATAAAATTAACTCAACGGTTGATTCATACATATATACAAGGTGTTAGGCAACTATCTTGACGCAGAAAACGTCGATCGACGTCGATACAAGCAAAATGATTTTTTTTTAAATCGTACTGGGATGAAAAATGGCCGAGATATTAATTCGCAAAGTTCGAAAGCTCGTGCAGTATTATTGAGCCCCTTGCGTCGTCGACTCGTTGTTCGTTTATCATTTTATCAAGATTTTGTAAAAAAGGTAAAATATGTGAAAAAAAAACGTTCTGAGCGGGGCTCGAACTCACGATCCTGGCGTTTATGGACAGGAGCTTCGATCGCATTGTTATAATTTATAGCTCGAACTTTCAAACTTTGTAGATCAAAATATCACGGACAATTTGAAAATAAAAATAGTTTTGCTCGGCCTGACGACAACTACTTAGGAATTTTCTGTGTTTGGATAATTGCCTAACACACTGTATGTACGATCAGGCTATGAAAAATCATCCAGTGAATTTGTAAAAAGATAATGCTCGTAAAAAAAGGTAAAAAAACGAGTTAGGTGTAACAAGTTTATAATTAGGAGTTAACTTTATAATTCTCGCGAGATTTTGCCACGAAGATGACGCCTTTTTGTCACACGAGATTTTCTGGAACGCGAATCAACCGTTGCTTCATGATTTGGTTAATGTTTTTCTCAATTTTCTTATTTCTGTCTTTCTCTCTAAAAATCTTTGAGAATATTTCGCTCTATCTATCGTGTGAGAACGACAGGAGATAGGCGGAGAGAACGTGGACGCGGGTAAACTTTTTCGCGGTTTACCACCGAGAGAGGTGACGCACGATCTCGTAATTTTGTGGAGAAAATAGTGATCTTGGGTAAGTTTTGTATTGTGAAAATTGTTGCGTCGCACCTGCTAAATATTAACTTTTTGGAGTTTTTGATAAAGGTGAACGGGTCACCGAAAACATGAGTTTTAATTGCAAGAAGGGGGTTGAATCAATGTATAAGTCAAAGAATCTGCGACTGGCTTTATGATCGATCATCGAAACCAACAGTAATTTTTTAAATTCACAAATTTCGAATTTATGATCGATTTTTAACCAATGAAAAACCATCGTATTTTTGTTTGTTTTTAGAATAATCTTCGACAAAATCATAACCGTGACTGATAAAACTTCGAATTAATATTCAACAATTTTATATAAATTTTTCAATCATTTTCATTTTCGTAGTTTCGTTAACGTTTCCCAATTATAAATTAACTCGCTTAATTAACATTTACTAATAATCTCAACCCCCGTATAAACTATATCATTAACAAACGAGTCACACGCTCTCAAGAACCAAAGAGCTAAAAAAAAAACGAAAATAAAAATGAAAGTAAAAAAATTTCGGGTCAACTTTCGAATTTTTTCTTTACCTCACTCGATTGACAAACAAGTGGCAATTTTTCCGCATACCATTGTTACAACAAGAAAGCAAAGGTTGACTACTCTTTTGTGCATCCCCGAGTAGAATTGAATTCGCGCGTGATCAGCTGTCCCTCCCTCCCTTTCTCTCTCTCTCTCTCTTCTAATATTTGCTTACGATTGTTGGTTGTTATTCGTCGGGCGTGTGCAAAGGTGGCGAAAGACCGTATGGACTGAGAAAATTTGTACCTGTGCGCGAATTAACGACGAAAAAAAAAGCACACGGCCATACGTATAATATACGCGAGGTACGGCGAAATGTCGAGAGAGATCGTGCGTCGCGAGAGGATCTATCCGTTACTTCGCTACGGTACACCTGACGCCTTTATAAAACACGAATGTATATAGTGATACGGAGAGCCAGTAACCTGTAGCAGGGGCTCTGTGGCTTCTGCAACTTGTAGAATTGTACATAACCGCGAGAAGTTATCTCACAGTCACGATTCTTCGAAAGAAGATCCATGCAGGGTCGACTTACCTTTTTTCCTTCCTCCCCGACTTTTTTCCCCCTCCCCTTCTTACCACTCAACCGATCGAGGCCCACGCTCCACTTTTCGATATCAATCGCCGCGAGTCGATAACGTAACGTAATTTTTTTTCTCCCTCTCCTTGGGAATTACGTTCGACACAGGCGAGACGAGGATGGTGGGACGTTTTACGATGTATAGGGAATTTCGTGCGAACTGGAGGGTTCATCAATTTTTGACGATATGGAATTTGAATTTTGGAAGGTTATATATTTTTTTATAGACACGGGTGAACGGGATCAACGTTTAGAAAAATGTTTTTTTTAAATTGATTTTGGGATTAATTGAAAAATGGAATATTTTAGATTGTAAGAAATTATTAATACTCGATCAATTGTTTAATGAGATATTTTTCTCGAAGCTCAGAATTATTAGAAAATTCGAATATTTGACAATATTTCGTATTATTGTTATTTACACGATCGATCCACAATACAATTTTCGATAATTTGAAAATTCAATTTTTTTTAAATATTTCCAATTATAATTATCGATTGATTTTTCCATTACAATATTTTTCCTCGATTTTTTTAATAATTCGCATAATAATGTCAGCTTGAGTAGATAAATGACAATTTTCAAATAAAAAAAAGAAGATAAAAAATGGCAACGAACCAACTGAGACGTTGATCTAGTTCGCATGGAGCGTGGTCGATGTAAATCTACGATGTTTATGTAAGTTATGAATAAACGCGTGAAACTGTAATATCGCTCAATGCCTAGAACAAATATCCCATATTCGTTTCAATGGGCTATTGTCATTATCATCGCACCGTGCGCACTTACATTGTCCGAGTTTGGCGAAACAAGGACGACGTAAGAAAAAAAGAGAGAAAAAAAAATTGAGATAAAAAAACGCACACGGTAAAAATATTCACGTCCTATCTCGGCTCCAAATCGAGATGCATTCTTAGCTGGCTTTTATAACCCGTTGGATTTTCCGCTGCGTGAGTACCTAAGGTGAGTACAATTCCGTGGCACAGACTCGAATCGCTCGCGGTTTCTCAATATTTACGATGTTCTCGCGTTCACTCGGACGTGAGAAAAAAGAGTTTCTCGGCTCATGAGAATTTTTATGAGTTATTGTTTAACCATTAAAAGGAGACGATCGCGATTCGATCATTGTCTTACGTATAAATATTTAACGTTAGTTCGTATTAAAAAACGTATAATACATAATTAATGAAACGCTTAATTAGATAATTTGAAAGGTATGTATTAATTTTCTAATATTTTTCATTGTTTGTAATTTGCTCCATTTATTCGCTCGGTAGCTTCTTTATTCGTTAATTCGTCGACCGGAAGTGCCAGGAAAATCACAAGGAATTAGTTTTCCTGGTGAAAATTCTAAATTTATTTTACGACCGTGCTGTTTGAATTTGTGAAAGACAGATTTTTGCTCGACGTAATATTATTCGAAAAAATCTGTTACGACGTAAAATTATTTTGAACATTTGTTTCGATATTGAATTATATGGAAATTTTATTTTCGTCGTCAATTCGATTGAAATTTGATTCTCAACGTGAAATCGTTAAAAATGTTATTTTTACTGACTCGGAAAGTGATAACTTTTGAGCCTTATAAATTATCGGGCTCGTAGTGAAAAACGAACTTACACGCTGTATATGTATATACAGGGTGTCCCAAAAGTCTTGGAGCGCCCGGTGTCTGCGTGTAGTTCACGGTTCCACGAATTCATGTGCGAAATCCGCACGCTCGATTCCCCATAGTTTTTAAATGCGAGACGTTCCAAGTTTGTCCAATCGGAGAGTTGCAATCGGCCGCTTCGATTGGACAACTTAGAACGGCTCTCATTCGAAAACTATCGCGAATTTATCGTCGAAACTTGGCAGATGGCTTCGTGGCAGTGCGAACTAGACGCAGGTACAAAAACGATGCGATACTTTTAGGACACCCTATATATACGCTCCTAGGCAAAGGGACTTTCAAAGGGCAGGACGTAAATTTCAATCGTTTTATTTCTAATTCTGCAACTAATTGCGTCTTCCAGCCTCCAAGCTACCAGCTACCCTCGAGGGTGTGTAGTAGCTTCCGTTGAGCCTGTCGCGTGACGTGAGAAATGTTTTAACGCACGTCGGACCGACGCGCCTGCGCCTGTACAAAAACGAGGGAGAAACGATAAATGCGGCTGTAATGCCGTCTGAAAATTTACTACACTTCCTCGCAAAGGCTTAGACTCGTAGAGACATTTAAGCACTTATATATTATAAAATATACGTATATGTATATGAATGCAACAAATGTAGAATTAAATGTAATAAATGTAAATGTTTTCCCGCCCCTCTTTCCGGGAATATAGTCAGATATATTGTCCATGAAAAAGACAACGTAGACCTTTACCGCATTTCGTTTCAGCAATTGCAGGTTCGTGCAATTTAAATCGCGTTAACGAATTTACAATGTTTATTCTGCAAACGAATGAAACGAAGATAAATACAAAATTTTTATCGTCGATCGCTTCGTTTATTGCTTCGATAAACAGCGCGCGTCGATGCGAAAAAAATAAACATAAATATAATCACAACGCCGTTGTGTAAATCACGTTTCGTCACGAAAAGTAATTCAACCGTTCGCGACGTTATCGCCGATACGCGATTGTGATAAAATGCATGATCGATTATTCAACATTATTTGCCCCAAATTTTTCAAAACATCGTTGGGAAACATTGGTTAATTTTAAATTGAAAAAAAAAGAAAAATGTAAACCCATAACAAAAAAATAATTAAATCGGTCAGATTTTAATCGGGCGAAAGTTTAATTAGGGATTTTAAGAAAGTATTTTAATTACAGAATTTTTTCGAGTTCGAAAATGAGATCGAAATATTAATCAGTACCGAGAAGCTAATTTTCGAGTCTTCGTGAGGAGAGCAATTTTTTTGTTTACTTTTTTTTCTTTATCCAACGTCGGTGGAAAGGAAGTGGTCCGTACCGCGAAACAATGAATTAATCCGAGACTGCCCGCGCCGACGAGAACGTTTCACGACGCGATCTCAATTCGTAAGACGAGAGTCTCATCTCGCCCCGTGAAACTCCCAAAGGGGATGAGATTGCATTATACGAATTTCACGGAACTGCATGGACTCTCCTCCTCTTCGGGCTTGAGACACGTAATACGTGTCCTTAGCCGGTCGCATTTCTTGAATTTAAAGTAGGATTCGCGAGAAAAAGCAAAACTGAAACTTATGGTAATAGCGATTGCGCGAGGTACGAGTGGAATTTTCCGAGCGTAAGTGCGTTAAGGGAATCAAGAGCAAGCAGAGAAAACACGTGTACCATTTCTATAAAAGAACGAGAAGAAAAATCTTTCGATAATTTTTCGATCGTTCAGTGAGATCGACTGGAAATTTAATAAAAAATCCGATAAAAATATTCGTATTAATATTAGAATTAATTATGATGATCGAATAATTGTTTGGTTCGATTAATAAGTAATCAGTGTTAATTTAGTGAGAACAATTTATTGCCAGGAAGCAACGTACGTCATAAACCAACCATTGAATTTTGAATTCGATGATTTTTTTTATTAAAATTCGACTTGTTCACGCTAGGAAAGATATCCAAAACATTTTTTCAATTTTTTTCAAGGTACGATGAGTACCATACACATTCCTTATAGAACGATAACTAAATTTAATTTCTTAAAAATATTTTTTCTATTTTTTTACAAGTACGATTTTGTCTACTGTATTTAAAAAATATTTAAAAAATTAAAATTTACTTGCATATGTACTTGTGTATATATATACACGTATGCGAGCGTCGTACATAATATTTATGTGGCTATTGGTATCGAGAATAAAAAATATCACGTTTAAATCTTCGATCTCGAGATATATCGAGGGTCCTATGATAAACTATATATAAGTAACAAGTACACGAGTGAGTGAGAGAGAGAAAGAGAGGGGGGAGAGAGAGCGATGATCGTAGCACATCCCTACGGGTCTCTCTTGCGTCGGCTATGAGAACGAGCGGCGCGGTGCAGAGTCAAGTTCCACGGGCATGTTACTACCTACCGGCAAAGAACGTAGGAACGTTATTTCCCCGCGATCGTATACCATACGAGATATCCTTCTCTCCCTCTTTCTGTGAGAAAGGAAACGACACGCGCCGGAACACGGACGTCGCATATCCTCGGCTATCCACCGCGTGTATAAACCCGTTCCTCTATCCTCGCCAACGACGATTATTCATGCGAAAATGGCATACGACGATGTCCGTTGCCGATCGTAAACAAAAAATAATAATAATTCGAAGAAAAAAATTTAAAAAGGAACAAAAAAACGAAACAGCAACTCGGCTTGTACTTTTCGCCTATCGTGGTCGATGCTCGAAGTTACTTCGACAAATACCCAACGAGTTTCGACGAAATGGAAGCATTGCGAAATTGAGAAAAGAACGCGGTAAACTCGTACCGAAGAATGTTCGTATTGCAAGTTTTTTTGTTTACGTTTTATGTACGGAAAGTGAGGAAACGTTAAAAATTTATTCGTAGAAGAAGGAATATAAATTGTAAAAAATAGAATTTGGTATTGTTATTTTTTAAATTAATTAATTCATCAATCACTGAGTAATATATATTTTTATACGTCCGATAATTATAACGTATTTCTCATTAATGCGAAATATTTGTAAAATTTTATTTTCATATTTTGTAAATATTAGTCGACCAAAGGATTGTTTTTAAATCGTTCCATCGACGAAACGCCGTAAAATTGATTATCGTCAGATTAGCCAGCTACAGTCGTTGACGAAAATAGAACAACAAAAATTCGGCGTGCGAAAGTATAATTGCGTCATTTTAGAACGTGGGACAGTCTTCGAAACTATTCAGCTACCACGTAATTCCAACCTTACGGTGTTCAAAAAATTGGTGTGTTTAGTAAAATTATATTTATCATGTATTTTCAGGTTTTTGTACTCCCACACCCACACACACCCACGCATACATACGAAAATATATATATGAGAAATTTCACTCCATTCTCGCAGTCTAAACAAAAGATTACACATTTTAATTTTCATATGAATAAAATAATTGTACATAGCCCTAAAGTGTAGTTAAATTATTCAAAGACTTGGGGAAAGCAAGCAAGTCATCAGAAATATTTCTGACGTCTCAGCAGCTTCGAGGTTATAGCAATATTAACGACGATTTTTTTAAAGTAATTTAATTTTGATATTTAATATTTCTAATAAATTCGGTGAACGAAATTTTCATCTTTATTTTTATAAAGATTGTAGATATACTAAGCACTGTGATAGGCTTGAAATATATGATAAATTATAATTATTTTTTTTTTTTACGTTATATAGATATTATTGATGTTTGCATGAACACTGAACGCCCCATGTATTGTGAATGGAGTCCGAAGGGCAAGTTTTATACTCTTACGTTTCCGTTACAAAACGAAAAAAGAAGTTACAGCCTCAATATTATGTATACAACAATGCAACAGCGTACTCACCATGGCCGGTGTGGTTTAATTCCAACGATCAGCAAACGGCATATCCTCCCGACGTTGATCCTCGGACGCACGACGCTTACGATCTCTTATTATCTCAGAGGATTTCCCAAGGGCATATCGATTGTAGCACGCAACAATAACAATAAAAACAATAGCGAATAAAAGAAAAAGTAATCACAGATAAAACTCAAATCATAAACTGACACTCGGACCCTTCCACTTGGCACACTGCACAATCGCAATTTTTATAATTTAACAAAAAAAAACTTATTTATTTTCTTCTATGCAAGTATAACTCGTTTGTTTTCGCAGTGTCAACGATACTGCGCATGCGTCTTCGACACCGGCTTCCGCTGGTCCACGAGCACTTTTTCGTTTCGTCGTTTCGTCACGAAATAAACAAATCGGCTGGTCTCGCGGCGAAGACGAAAAAGACGACAGCGAGACACAAAAAAGCACGGCCGGCACTTGCCCGTGATGTTTTTTTTTTCGAAGGCTCGTATCTTCGTACCGATGCGAGGACGACGCTCGTCACGTGTTTGCCGGTGTCCGTTTGTCGAAGAAACGCGAAATGCGCGTTCGCGATATTTTGTAAAAAAAGCCCGTTCGAGATGTAAAAACGCCAGGTGGAAGCGACGAATTTTCAACCTGGCAGCACACAGCTCGAGACTGAGGCTCGAGAGTAACCGGCAGGTAGCTCCAGAGCGGCGGTTTGCTCTCGCGCCCCACCAACGCGACCACGCGCCATTCTAACCACGATCGCTAACGCTCACTCGCGTGTATTCCCGCTATACGCGATACAAAACACAAACACACACACTCGCACGAAGCGTTCTTTCTCTCTCTCTCTCTCTCCCTTTTCCTGCCAACTTTGCCATCACCTCACTGGCGGGAGACTCTTCGTCCATTCTTCGATGTATACTCGAGCGCATTGCAACTGTTGCAAGTTTACGTCGCCGGCGACGACATTACGATGTGAAACGATCACAAAATCCACGATTACGAATGTTTCTTTCGAATTTTTAGATCTTTGGGAAGAGATCTGAAAATCTATTTAACGCGTACGAAAAAGTTGTTTGCGTTTAGCTGTGGGGGCGACTCAGGTCGGGTTGCACCTGCCCCCACGCGGGCAAACGCATGTACTCGCGTTTCGTGTGGGTATATACATATTTATGTATAACGCACCTGTTACTCTGTCGCAATGAACACACCACACTATATCCCAAAAATTATCTCCACATTTAAATTCCTCCCAATGTTTCGACAGTTTCCCGCCTCGATGTTCACAATATTTTGATCAACTTTGCGACCGACAAGCAGCAACAAATCAAACCGTGACGAAAAGACTCAGCTTTAAACCCGCGAGTTATGAATTACTCACAGAGTCCCGGAGAACGAAACGATTTGAAAACTTGAAACATACGTAGAGTCCTCCTCAATCACAACTCAACCATACGGCAATTTATAGAACTGTTTAACCACGCATGCGCAAGTGGTAGCGCTAGTCACGTTGTTCTTTTAAATTTACATTCGATCGTTCCAAAATATGAATTTTTCAGTTTACAGTAAACAATTTATATTTTTTTGCGAGTCTTAATGTTCATAACGCAAAAAATAGCGTTAATATCATTAATTGCGTTTTAAAAACGGGGAAAAACTATATATAGGATAAGTCCGGGAGAGATGTCCCTATTAACTTTGAGAACTTATTGTGGAGAAACTCTGATAAATAAAACAACCACTTCAATCGGAAATAAAACTTTTAATATATTTCTTCCGCAATGTTTATTATAATCAGTCTCAAAATCAACAAAACTTAGATTTATTAAATAACCAAAAAAGGTTACGACCGGCCAGCTGGCAATCTCTATCGAGTGGCAATCTGTCCCGTACGGTCATCTACCCCGGACTTACCCGATATATTTTTTTTCCATACGACACTCATTTGACTAGGAAGTATTCCATTTTTTTCTTCCGAACAACTAAATACGACCAATATTCAAAAATACCTATGTAATAAAATATATTAATGAAACTTTCGGAAATTTGACAAAGACGATAAATTCCAATTCTTCTCTTTCATTTAATTATTCAACAAAAATACATGATAAAGTATTTAATATGCAGCTACAACGGTCTCTTCCTCATCATCATCGTCGTCATCATCCTCATGCTCCACGTCTTTTTTATCCTCCGTGTACAACGTATGATCCACCTTGAGAAATTCTTTCGCCAATTCGGTAGTTATACATATTCTAAACAAATAACGTAATAACAACAGGAAAAATCATTCTTCCGAAATAAAGATTTCAATTTTCGAAATAAATCATTAAAAATATAAACAAACCTCGTGATAAATTCACCATCGCGTTTAGGACGATACGAATTAATATGGCCGATTATAGCAGCAAAGTTTTCCTCCAATTGTTGAGTTTCCATGTTAAGCTGGAATTTATTAATAAATTGCAGAAAATTTTGATATTATATAGGGAAAAAAATGATCGATTAGATATTACCCTGCCGAAAAATACATGGCAAGTTCCGTAGAGACGATATCGTTCATGAGGATTACCCGTGTATTTGATTCCGTGTATGAATCTAGAGGTCATTTCCGACATATTGATACCGAGCGATCCTGAGGAAAAAATCAAAAATTTCTTTATGTTCACAGTATTAATGTAAATTCCGTGTGAATGTAACGATGAGAATAATCTTGTAATACCTGCAGTTGCAGCTGGGAATTTTTTCTTCAATAGACCCTTAATAACGACTAATTCGGCCATCATATTGGGATGAGCGATGATAAATTCGTAGTTGGCCACTAGGATCTTTCCTTTCTGGAAAGGATGAATTTATTAATACTTTTATAACTTATTCTTGAGGAATTTGTGATTTCTTCGTTTTTTTCTTTTATTTCGTTGATTTAGAGAAAAGATCGAACCTGTATTTCGCTTATAATTTCTGGTCCACCGACGTGAGTCGCTCCAGCTTTTCTTGCTTCTTCCTGCAATTCTGGAGTTTTACACAGGGCCAATACAGTTCTGGTCTCTCCGTGATCGAAAATATGGGGCGGGAGAACGATGCGAGAAAATTTTGAAACCGGTTTACTCGGTTTTGGACCTTTCATGTCCATCTCGACTACAGCCTTGATATACGCGTCGGGTGTATCCAGCATTCCCATACTATGAGTTTCTTTGTGACATTGAATGGTTTCGGCCAGAGGATAAATCTTCCATTTGTAATACTTTCCTATCCAAACGTCGTCTTGCGGAGGATCCGCCTTCCACGAGTCGTCGATTCTTACGTCGTTCAGAGTGAATACTTTACTAAAACGCAAATTTACGTAATTTAGAGGATTTTCATGAGACGCGCCAGAGTCCCGACGATAAAATGGAAATATATTTTATATAATTGATTTACGAAGTGATTAGTCGGTGATTATTTTAATTTTCCAGTGTTTAATGAATTAAATTACGCCTTTGATTTTTTGCGCGCGGATTTTAATTTAATTACTGATCAAATTTGTGGAAACGTGTATACGATCGGACTCTCGGAGGGGTGGAGATAATAGGAATAACTTTTATAACTCTTTGAACATTCTAAAACGTCTCGAGTATAACGAATTGCGAAGTAAAGCGGGCGAAGATAATTTTTAAGAGAGAATAGATGAAAGGATCGAGAGAATCGGATGAATACTCACTTATCTTTTACTCGATCTTTGTGCGGAATGAAAGCAACTTTATTGACCACCACTTTGACTTTTTTCTTGTTGGCTTTCTCTCTCGTGCCCTTACGTGCTGCATAGTTACGAATTTGCTGAAGCGTACAGGACTGACCGTATCTCAAATTAAGACCACGTCCTGTCGTACCCCTCATAATAGACAGGGTACTCACGAATTTTCCTGATTAAATATCATTCGCATTAGATTATGAACGAAAAAAAAATAAAACATAAATCCGTGTGAAATAAATATTTAATCATAACAGATTACGTTGATCGGAAAGTTGTTTAGAATTATAGGTTATGTTGCGCGGTTTTTAGTGAAATGTGAGATGAATGTGAGATTTTTTAAACTTGTGGATTATTTATAGCGATGTTTCATCGATTGAGCTAATTTTTGACATGAATCCATATTTTTATCTGTAAATTAATGATTCTAAAAAAATATTGCTACCTGCGACCGACGCGGCCATCTTGAAATCTTAAAGGGACCGACCGGTTATCACTAGAATAACGACGGGAAACTATCCTAGAAATTTGTGTACCACGCGCAGCACCGGCAATACTGTTTTCACAATGAAGCCGATAAGAATACACGCTATTGACTTCACTAAAGTACCATCTCCGTGAAGGTAGTCGCACGAATCTAACATTAATTTTTGTTATCCTGATGTTTGTCAATGTTGTAACGAGATCTCTGATGATTGATAGATTAATAAAAATATCGGTACTCATTACGATGTAAACAGAATCTGAGCGGCCAAAAGGTGAACTATTTTACGTGGGTACAAAATAGTTCACCGTTTGGCCGCTGAGTAGTCGCAGAACCAGGTTTCAACTTTTGTCGAGCGTTTCTGATCTCCCTGCTAATCTTTGCACATACTTTCTTTACCGACGTTCGCGACGTTGACTTCATGCCGTACAACACCGCCACCTGATGTTTGGCGGTTGCTTCAGGAAGTTTGTACGATAGTCGAGTTCCTATCACACAAAACGCGCGTGATACGTGATCGGTGCAGTTGATAAATGGAGGACTTGTGTTTGTCAAGGTAGTTTTGTTTACGCGTTTAATTTACACTCGGAAAAACAACTCCCCGTGCGTCTCGTGTGTGCTAAGAGGTAGATGAAGGTGCGTAAAGAAATCTATACACTATATTCTCATTAAAACTGAAACGTTCTAGCGTCCCGAGCGCGTAAAAACATAATTTTCATCGCATGTCACACGTTCGAACAGTGATACGTCGTTAGCACAAAGTACACGAAAACTTTCTCACGGTACAAAACTCTTGTCTCCTAACATAAAAGGTGTAAGTTTCATCTCTAAACTTGTTGTGAGAGTCGCGTCGACGATATGCGTTATTATCACGTCGTCGAAATACGAAAAATGCGGCGAGATTGAGCGTAGCGTCCCGCCTAAATCTTGTGCTTGAAAAACCCATCTCATAGGTTAGGCATCGTCATTTCGATGCAACTTCTCATTTCGCGATAATTCCAGGACGTTCTTCGTTCGTAAAACCACGAAAGATAGACAATTCATCATATTTACGACAAAATCCGCAATTTAAAAAAATAAATGATCAAATTTCAGTTGCTTAAACGCATCGTCGAGTGTCTTCGAACGTAGTACGTGATATCGTACGTAATTTAGAAAAAAGAATATATCTTTTCGAAATTAATATCGAATTAATTGCAATAGAACGCTATCGGTTCGTGAACAAAGTTACGATAAACTCTTTATGCTTTTCTCGTACTATTTTCACCATATAGTTTTTTTTTTACCAATCGAGTATCAAAGTTCACGCTTGTTTAATAATCGAGACAAATTTGCAGCAGAAACGATTAAATCTAAGACTTTGTCATTTTTTCTTCAATTTAAGGAAACGCTCATCCGACCGATGAGTAAAATGTGGTCAAACTTTTCGCGTTGCTTTCGAAAATGATACATTGTTAAGATTTCCAGATTAGCCAAATATAAAACAATTTCTTACGTATCTTTTGGTTTTGCTGCTTTTCGCCAATACTCGGTGCTTTCTCTCCGTCTATAGTCTTTGTCGAAACAAACTATCCATTCGTATCAGAGGCGCTTTGAGATTTTATGGAAAATATCGTTCGTTTGGCTTTTATCTTTTCTCGCGTCTCCATACATTTATTTATACTCGCAAAGACTTACAATCATTCAGAAACGTATTTTCTTGAATTTTCTCTAGAATTTTACCCGTACCTCTGCGATATCCTGATACACCCGAGCTCCAGTCGTATGAAAATTTACCAATGCTCCCCGTGGATTTTTCCCTCAACATGGCCCTACCCGTGATGCTAGTACGCGTTGAAAATCCTGCGATACGAGAAATCCCCCTGTTACGTCTCGCAATAACAAAGAACGGTGCTTTCCGTGCGCCCGTATGTCCCGTTCCCTTCGCATCCGTTGGAATAGGTCAGTTGTGATCGATCGACGATAATAATTATCGCAACGAACAAATATCCATTTCTATCTCGTTATCCCTATGTTCCCATCGTCCTTATTAAATCTACCCACGTTTCGTTCATATTTCGCGACGTAAACTATTTTTCACAAATGCCTTAAAGCGTCTTATTAATTATCCTCCGATCGTTTCTCTCCTTTCCTTCTTTCCAGGATTTAAGATGTCCCGCAATAACAAGGACAAGTATGAGAACTCCAATCCGCGTCGTACGCACACTATCATGTCCACGGAGGATGCAAATACCGGAAAGAAATCTTATTGGCCGGAGTTGGAGATAACAGGCAGTATAAGGAATTTGAGTCCAAATATATGGCAATTGACTCATTTGACGGCGCTCTATCTCAATGATAATAGCCTTCAAAGGATACCCGCCGAAATCGGACGTTTGGTGCATCTACGGGCTCTAGATCTTAGTAGTAACAAACTTCGTAGCTTGCCAGCCGAGCTCGGAGATCTCATCTATCTTAAGTACGAATTTAAATCTTTTTCCATTTCTCATAATTGCCAATCTCAACGACAATAATACAAAAATATATAAATTCGACGCTACTTACGAAAACTAGCGTGTTTCAGATTTCTTACGAAGAGAAGCACGTTTGATATCGGCGCGAAAACTAACGTGTTTCGACTTTTTACACGAAAACTAGCACGTTTCGATATTTGACGCGAAAACTAGCATGTTTCGGCTTTTGCCACGAAAACTAGGATATTTCGGGAATGCCAGTTATCGCGGCAGAAGCCGAATCATGCTAGTTTTCGCGTCGAATATCGAAACGTGTTGGTTTTCGCGGTGAAATTAGAAACGTGTTAATTTCCGTAAGAAATTTGAATCGTGCTACTTTTCGTAAGCAGCCTCGAATTATTGTCTAAACTATATCGTTCTTTTTTTCTTTTATCTTCAGGGAGTTGTTGTTAAATCAAAACTTTCTGCGACTGTTACCGTACGAAATCGGCAAGTTGTTCCAGTTACAAGTGTTGGGACTTCAAGGAAACCCGTTGAGCAAGGAAATAATGGCGTTGTATGGCGAACCATCGGGGACTCATAAGCTGCTGTCGTACATGCTCGACAATTTACAAGGTAAGCTAGCGTTTTACTATCTAAAAAAGACATATTACGATTTACATTTACGAAACAATACGCGCGGCGTCGCGATCGAATTCTCGCTAATCGCTAGTAAATGCAGTTTTATACGTTATCGACTGAGTTTCGTTGTTCGCTGGAATTCCGCCAGATGGCGACAGCTACACGATCGGGAGAAACTGAATTCGCGCAATCGCGTGTTAGCGACGAGCTTCGAGGTGTCGGAGTTCGTTAGATCTCGCGTTAAATCGTATAATTTGCTTTCTCTTTATTTTTTTATTTTTTTATTTTTTTTTTCGTCCGTTCGCAAACTAATCATGATCAATTTCACACGGGAACGAGCCCGATAATTTCAATAGTGCTTAACAACCGTCGATTAAAGTCGATGCGAGCAATTTCTAACGGAAATGCTATTCGCGCTCGTGTTTGGCGTCAGCTCATTTTCAAACTCTCTCTTTTTCTCTCTTTCTACTGTCTCTCGTTTTTTTTTTTTTTTTTTTTACAAGTTTCGCGTTTATAGCGCGCGTTTAACGATTTATATATGTCGTTTACGTTTCACAATGAAATACTATTCGACGAGGTATCGGCGCTTCGAACGATACATAAATAACGCTTGTATTACAGAACGATACAACGTTGATCGATTTGTTTTTAGTTTCAATTAATCATTCGTCGAAAAAACTTTGGTCATCGAGTGCAGTGAGACATTAAAAATAATACGCTCGCTGTTTATAAAAAGATCTGAGAACTTTAATTCGAAACAGGACCGGGGTAAACATTTAAATTCATATAGCTTCAAATTCGTTCCTTCGATAGGGTTAATATTTAGCAGGGGACCAAAGAAATTCAAGTGACAAATTATTCAACAATTTTTAGATAAAGGAACTTTCAAAAGCAAGAAATTTTAAGAAAAAATTGGATCGGGCTTATGTTTAGCACGCGATCAAAGAAATCCAAGTTACAAATTATTCAACAAGTTTTAGCTAGAAAGTACAGGGTGCATTAAAAATAATACGCCCGCAAGTTTATAAAAAGATCTGAGAACTTTTATTCGAAACAGGCTCGGGGTAAAAATTAAAATCCACGTTGCTTCAAATTGATTCCATCGATCGGGTTAATATTTAGCACGCGATCAAAGAAATCCAAGTTACAAATTATTCAACAAATTTTAGATAAAGGAACTTCCAAAAGCCGAAACTGCGAACAACAAATTTGGATCGGGCTTATGTTTAGCACGCGATCAAAGAAATCCAAGTGACAAATTATTCAACAAATTTTACCTATAATAAAGTAAACGATCTTCCAAAAGAAAAAAAAAAGAAAAAAAACTGAAACATCGTATTAACCATAACCTCTCACATTTCTTCACGACAAACTTATATTTCAAACGATTCGTTTCATCGAACGACCCGTGATCGATGTTTAAGGTAGTTCTATCGGTACAGTCAAATCAAAAGTTTTTTTCTTAGTTTATCTCCGTACCATATGATTTTTAAGCTTAAGTTTATTAAGAAAAGTTGTTGAAAATGCATTCAAGAATAACATACTATAAATTCATGGTCATCCAAGGTGGGCTATACTCTCTACGTACGTTTGTAAATCATGAAAAATAGTTTTTTAAGATTTTTTACAAAAACTACGGGAAGCTTCTTTGAAGTATTATAAAGAGACATGCAAAATTTCAACAAGTTTCACCATCTCAAAGTCGAGATATTTAGGATTGAAAATTGCAATATTTAACACGTATTCTTATGGGAGAACGCCGAAAATTATGATTTTTAACAATAAATATCTCGATAACTACGAGGTCAAATCTCTTCAAATTTGGCACACGTATGTAGATCATATCGTAGAAAGCTTGTGCAATTTTTCAACGAAATCCTAAAAAAACGATTAAACGAAAGAACTACCTTAACATAAAAGCATATCGATAAAAATTTTTAAATCCTCAACGAGACTTCACCCCCCATGGTGAAACGTTGAAACACCGAAGATTTTCTCCTCGCGCCAGACGGAAACGGTTTTGTGAGATAGCAAAAAGAAAAAAAAAGGGAGAAAGAGACACATAGACACGCCCGTCTCAGCACGGGGCACATTAGTGCCTACATAATTTCATTTCTTTTGACATCGGGGTCAAGTGGGTGTGCCGAGGCGCGCATGCGCTCGCTCCAATCGTTTGCTCTGGTGGGTGGATGAATCGCGCGGCGGTGGCGGCGTTGTCGAAGGGAGGATGGCGGTGGCGGCGGTGGCGGCGGCGGTGGCGGCGGCGGTGGGCTAGAGGGTCGGGGAGGGTGGTCGTGGCGAGTGGAGGGGGGAGAGGCAAATCTCCGTTTCACGGGCTCGCTCGTAGGACGTGGCCTAGGGTGGATGGAAAACGCAAGAGCATCGCGTCCGCGTGCACGTAAGAGAAAGAATATTGCCGCTCGGAGTACGCTCGGTTCACCGAGAGAGGGCGTGCGCTTCTATCCCATTGTGTACAAGGATTTTTAGTATTTCTTTTTTTTTTTTTTTTTTTTTTTTTTTACCATTTATTCCCCGATTGCCCGAAAGGTCTCGGTTGTACACGATTCCCATCGCTCTTGCTCGCTCTCTCTCTCTCTCTTTCTTTCTCTCTCTCTCTCAGTCTCGTTCTATCTTTCTCTTTACTTCCCATTGTTCCTTGACTTTTACTATTCGGTTTTGTAAAGCCGCGCCCGTCATCTCATCGCCGGTTTTACCCCCGGACAAGACTCGACGAACGTCCAGATCGTCCGGGGGGGCTTATCGAGATACAGACACACCGGTTTGTTGTTGTATATTCCCTTCGTCATGGTATATATTTTCTTTTTATGGGCTGGGAAGATTCACTGGCTCGTTTTCCCTTAGTACACTCGTATATGGGCCGTTCCATCGCTAACCGACGTATCATTCGTTCTTTGGCGTTTTTATATTTTATTTAAAGCGATAAAAATCGAATTTTCGAAGAATTTTTTTCATTCCTCGAAATCTGGGGATTTTTGTAAAAGTGTCAAGGTTTAAGAATGTTTTTTTTCTGCATAAAAAAACGAATGCTTCGATTTTATATTTTTAGTGGGAATAAATATTAAGATATTGAGAATTTAAATGTTTCGAAAAAATTCAATTTTTAACGTTTTTCTTTGCCGTCTTGCACATTTTATTTTCACTTTCTCGTTACTTTAATACAAATCGGTAGCCTCGAAGTTTCATAGATCGTAGATCGAATTTCTTTTCCAGACGGCAATAACGATTTGTTTTTTGAGTAAAATTGTAGAACTTTTAAGAAATGAAACAAATATCAACGATTAACGACGAAACGACCGTGTGTTTCCGCGGCGAGCTAAATCCTCCAAGATCTTTCGAGGGTAGGTCCTAACGCGTCAGATTTTCTTTTTTTTTAAGAGTCGACGACTTTTCACCCCCATTACGCGAATCCACTTTCGTTTATCGCTTCTTACGATTACCAAACAATTATCGTTCACCAATAACTATAGTCAATATTCCTTAATCGTCGATCGAATCAAACTCCAAAAAAATAACCATCCCCTATTCATCCACCCTCTCGTCTCTCCCCCAATTTCTCTGTTCTTTTCCATTTCTCTCATCTCTCGTTTCCCTTATCTCTAATCATTTTTCTCTTTCCCTCTCTCTCCCTCTCTCTCTCTCTTTCTCTCTCTCTTACCCTTATCTCTCTCAACCCCCTTATCGTTCCGTTATATCTTCCGTTCGATCCATCGAAGTTGGACTCACAACGTAGACAGGAAATTTCCTCAAAGACGTTCTAACAAAGTTGTCGTTCGTTCCTCGCGTCGCCAATCTCTTCACCCCCGTCCTTCTTATACATCCTAATACACACACACACACACACACGCACACACACACACACACACACACCCATACACACATACACACACACACACACATACACACATATATATATTATCTATAACATTTCTATTCGACCCTGCTTAAGCCGAACACGACTTCTCTTTGCTCGTTCTACAACATCACCACCTAACCCCCTACCCCCTTCCTTCCTCCCCCCCCCCCCCCTCTCTCTCTCACCGGTCCTTCCGTTCCTTCCGCTCTTCCACTGCGCCGTGCACTCGGCTGAATCTAACTCTCGTCCTCGAGATCTTGACTTTGTACTTGTAAACGGAAGTTAAGCGGCTTAAGTGCACGCCAGCGTGGTTATCCCCCGTTCTCCATGTATATATATAGCGTGTGTATACACAATGCACGTGTATATAGATATACGAACGAGAGTATGTAGGTATATGATGCTCGTACGAAGATTTCGCGTTTACCACCCGAATGCTTGACCCATTTTCACTATATTCTGTAGCTATGTATAACATGAGTATATATGTATAGGGTAGACGATGTGGGAGAAATATAGATACGAGACTAACCAGCTCAATTTCTTGGCTATAGTGGATGACTGTCTGCCCCCCCCCCCCCCCCCCCCCGGCCGGTAGTGTCGCAGGAGCGAGGCGGAGTATGAGAGGGGTTGGGGGTTGGGGTTTGGGGGTGGGTGCGTCTGGCGGCTGCGAGAGCGAGAGTGGGGAGCGTCACGCGAATCGTCGAAGCGCGGAGAAGCTCACTCGACTTCCGTTCACGGTCAGCGAGTCTTCCGGTCGAACGGTTCGACGAGTGAACGGGAGCGAGATAGGATAACAGTCGTTGCAGTCGGCAATGTGGGGAACGAAATTGTTTTTATTATTTTTTAATTATCTTCGTCGCTCGACGCGTCGGACACGTTTCTTTTTTTTTTTTTTTTGTCTTTTCACGGCTCGAACGTTTATCTACGTTTTTTTTCTCACCAGGGTCAGGGAAGAAGAGTTTGGTTATTGCTATTGAGTAAATAGTTTGGTTTTTTTTTCTTTCGTTTTTTTGTTAAATTGTTGCCAGTGGGACGATACGTTAGAAAATAAACAAGGAGACATTTAAAATTGCGCGTGACTTGGCATTTTTTTTCCTCGAGATTCACGAAGCGTCGTTTACGAGAAAGACAAAATTGAGAAAGCTAGGGAATCACTGTTCGTTGTCCCGCGCGGTGGGCGAGAACCCCCTTACTTCCGGAAGTAGTGACCAGAAACCGTCGAAAGCAAAGTCACGAAGGTTATACGTATATAGTACACGTCGAACATTACTTTCTTACTCTTTTCCTTTGCTCGCTATCTTCCTCCCCCCCCCCCGTCTCTCTTTCACCCTCTCGTTGGCTTGGAGCCCTTCCAAAAAACGTGGCTCTTCAATTTCAACGGAAGCCCCACCGTGTGTTTCGTTCCGTTTTCCCTGTGCTGCGCGACGTTGCTGCCATACACACACATATACATACGTTTGTGTGTATTATATTAGTACGTAGATTCACCACCGCGGGCGTCGTTGCGCTGTACTCGTCGATGCATGCGGTTCGCCTCGCCTTTGAGAAGCTTTTTCCGTAAGGCTGAAAAGAGCTATCTCATAGAAATTTATCGAAACATCCCTCTCGGCAATCGATCGAAACGTACGAGCTTTCTAACTCGGTCTGTTCGCTCTGTTCACTTTTCTGTCTGCTCTGCTATGGCACTGTCGTTATACATACGTTTGGGGCGTTTCAGCCTAGTTCGACCAAAGGGTTTCTCACCCTCTGGAATTTCTACCCCTCCCATTTTTTTCATACCCTCGTTACAACGATGAAATAAAAAAAGCATTAGTTTTCGCCGATTTTTTTGACGAGTCCCTCTATCATTATAATTACATGAAAGAAAGGAATAACAATTTATAATTATAAATAATTAATAATATTTTATTTACGATCGAAAAATATCTTTATCGACAAATATTTTTGAATTGATTAAAATCTAAAGATACCGATAACGGTCGTTTACAAAAATACCTAAACCTAATTGTAGAGATTCAGGGTCGGGTATACATATACGTACGAGCATCTACTCGACAAGAGTACCTACTTTTTTCCAAGAGCTTTCTCCAAGTAGGATATATACATTTCGAGTGCGACTATAGTGTACATTTTATTAGAGTAAGAGAGCTTTTCCCGAAATGGAATATAGAGAAAGCGTTTTCAATGGACTTGAGGGTGTCCCCAAGTGTAGGTACTACGGTCTACTATCGGCCAACTTCGATTCTCCGCACTCTCATCGATGAAGCCAAGTTTTGTAATAACGGCCATATACATACACACACCCACACCCACACCCACACGCACACACACACACACACATATATATATAAACAAGACGAAGGTACTTATGTATTTTCCAATAATTAGATAGATGAGCTGAGTGTATATTATACGGTCCTGTAATTCAAAGGGCTTTAACGGCTAATGAAATATTCGTAAATCTATGTCTATATATAACCAGTGGCTGAACACGAACCTCGTGAAATTAATTAGTGCGTATATATGTATACGGTATATAGACAACTAACTTACGCTTTTGAAACGGTGGACCAAGAGAAGGCGGCACGAAGCCTCTATCGTTTATGAATACCTGATGAAGTCTGTATATATTCAGACGTCTTCTCGTCTCTCGAGAAATCGAAAATTATACATAGCCTATATGCTCCTTACAACGCGGGAGTATCGCTTTGTATCAGACGTTGACTCTGGTACATTGGATCGAATTTTCGATGAGTAGAGACTTTTGTCGAGTTGTTGGAGGGATGTAATTAAAGTTTGAAGAGAATGGAATGGCTCATTGGATTGGAAGTACACGTTCAAGTATCATCAAAACTGTATTGGGCATATATATTCGCGAGATATCGAATATTTAGGGTATGGGGATATTTTACTATGCGGAGAGAATACGTATTTAATTATTCGAGGCACTTATGGGATACTTTTTACACGACGTAGAATTTTGTCAATCGTTTATAGAAAATTTTCAAGCAAGATATCAGAATTTTTTTCATTGGTTTGAAAATCTTTTTGTGATGATTAGATTTTTTTTATTTTAGCTGGATATTTACATTATGATGAGGAATTTGTTTATTGCGATATTCGTTAGTTAATTAATATGTTAGAGTAATTCTACCCCTGGAGTAGAACAACTTTAATCTACTCGATAGTCAGAGAATTTTTATATTTTTCAGATGTTTCTCGAATATCCAAGGAATATTCGTATCTACCTAGATATTGACGTGATATTTAGACAATTTTCATATTTTCGAAATATTTCTAGAAAATCTGGGTTATTTTTATATTCTCTAGGAGTTCGCGTATTATCCGTGAATTTTTTACATTCGCTATGAAATCACATATTATTCAGGACATTTGTATAATACATATAAATTTTGGATACGTTTCAGGATTTTATTAGCACGAACTTTAAATTAAGGGCGTACATATTTGTAAAGAAATTAATACAAAAGTTGATTTCTTTTATCGTTTGGAAGTAAAGTCGAGTTCGGTCCATTGTATTGGCAGTTTATGCAAGGAGAACCAAATAATATTCGACCGAGTGAAGCCCGTTATCGTGGACGGCGCGTCAACATAACTGGAAAATCGCTTCCAGATTTCATCGTCCTTTGGATCGAAATTTCCGTTCGTCGAGCGAGAGGGCGAGCCATGCATACCGCACTAAAATTGGTTCTCCCAACGGGCAACCCGCATCAACAGCGAGCTTGCACAGAGAATATGACGTTGAGTCTCTCGATGCAATGCCGAGGTTGCAAACCGGCTCGCTTGGCAACTCCCTTACCCATATACTCCCCTCGACTTCTCCACCCTTTTCGCTCACGCTCCTTTCACGTTGTTGTCGTTCTCGTCGTTCGCGTTTTAGTTTCCTACAGTTTTCCAAGCGTTTCCGTGCTCGGACGAGAATTTCAACCTCGTTTTCCGAAGGAAAAATACGCCAGATCGTAAGTTATGTGTATGGCTTATTTTCGGTTTGGAGCGAGCGTTCCACTCGTACGGTTATTACGTTCCACATTATTTGATGAACTTTTTGTGTTCGTTGTTATTAATTACCGGCGGTATTCTCGTGTATTGTCATTGCACTGGTTTACTCTTTAAGTCGCTAGAATATTTTTTTAATAATGATGGAACGAAAATAGCTTTGAAATAATAATTTTAATCAATTTTCAATGAAACTTCAGTTTTTAACACTTGTTAACTATTTAATTTGCTCCAATTTTGTGGGAATAATTATTTCAATTTGAATGATGTTGGCATAATAATTTTAATAACATTTGCTTTCGTATATTTATTACATTTTACATTATTTAAGGAATTTTTTCTTATTCGTCGTTATTAATTATCGGCCATGTTTTACCATTCTGGTATATTTTCATTGGGCTCGTTTAATCTTAAATTCGTTGGAATATTTGATCGGTAATGCTTTAATGTGAATGCTTTTAAAATTAAAATTTTAATGAAATTATCATTTCATTTTCTATTTCAAGTTTCGAACGCTCGTTACTGTTTAATTCCACTCAATTTTGATCAACTATTGATTTTAATCCGAATAACGGTAACATCTTAATTTTAATAAAATTTCCAATGACATTTTCAGTAATCCAATTTAGTCTACTTTAAATTCACATTGTTTTTTACGTTTTTCTTTATTTCTTTATTTTGCATCTGTCATAATACTAATGCACAATCATTTTATTTATAATATCATTACGGCTCATTTTTATTCAACTGATCACTAATTAAATCATCACTTCATCGTTTCGATAATAATTCCAATAAAACTTCCAATAAAATTTCTATCTCCCTCAAATTCTGACGACCTCGTCAAAAATTAAAGCTTAGCACAATTTATCGATTAAGGTAACCTCATTATCCTTTATACGTTACAGCCCCTCAGAAAGAAAAAGAAATCAATTCACAAAAAAAATTGTCTCGATTGTCCAATTTTTTAAAATCATAATAATTCACAAAAATTATTATTTTTCCTATCTCAAAGTCTGCAAAACTGGTATTGCGTTGGTAGAACCGGTAAAAATGAAAATTGATCTATATAGTGCACGGTAAGTAGCGCTTTTCGTCCATGCATGAGCGGGGGAAAATGTGGGTCGTAATCGCTATAGCAACTGTTGAAGGGGCAGTAGGAGTGGCGGGCTGGAGTGGCGGGTGGGGGGGGGGGCGCTATCCCGGCGATAAGCGTTCGTTGAGTAGCGTGTGTATAGAAGCCCACACGACTAGAAAGCTAATTGCCGAACGGCCGAGAGAGCGTGCTCTCGAGAATTTATTAGCTACCGAATCGCGAGTAACTTCGCAAAGACTAGCGGTCGCGTGTATATAATATACGCACAGGTATATACATATATATATGTTTATGTATTCAGCTAATTATTATTGATCCTGGTGCCCGTACTTTTACACTGTCACTGCTGAAAAATCGTGTGCTGTTTTTTTTTTTTTGAAATTTTTTGATTCGACACGGACGAACTTTATTTTATAAATTCGATCACGTTTTCTCGCATCGCGATACCGAGGAGAGTTGCTAAATTTTTTACTTGTAGAGCAGCTCGTCGATAGACTCTTGGCGCCGGAAGGAAAAAAAAACGTTTCGGCACGTTTGAACGAGACAATTTTGATGATTAATTGAGAATTTAAATCGATGTATTATTTTTCGATACTCGTATATATAAATATATTCTTATATGCACACATACGAGGCGGTTCGACTCGAAGCTCCGAAAAATTAGAAAATTGCGATTTCTAATCAATGTAAATATCTTACGAACGAAATATACACTTCAATAAATTGCTAAAATATTATCAAAATTAATACAGGATTTTAGTTAATTATTAACAATTTTTTAACCCCTGAGATTTTATTTACGATCGATCGTCATTAAAAAAACAATTCTCAAATGAAATTAACAATGTAACAAATCAATAATAAATGACTCATCCCTCTTAGCGTCGTAGCAACCCCTTAATAAAATTCGGGAGGGAAACTAGGACGTCGAGTTTCTCGAATTTGTCGATTCGACACAGAACGACCCATACATACGCGTTTACATTCTACCGAGCCCTCGATCTTGGCCATACGTACGAGTATACGTATATCCTAAGTATGTAGGACCGACCGGCAAGTATTGCCAGGAGTAGAAAGCTAATTGCGATCCGTGAGCCGATTCGTTAGTTGGAAAATAAAACTATGTATAGCGACTATAGAGGCGCGTGTATGAGGGAAAACGTGTAGTTATAGCCGTGATGCGAGAGAAGAGAAGATTAATACGCGATGAGTGCCCGCAATGTGGAACGCGATGTGTGTCTGTGTGTGCGTGTGCCTGTGTGTCTGTGTGTATACCGGAGCGCATGCTCGCTACTTTGCCCGGGCACTATTCGCTTATATTCTCGCGGAGGCGAAGTTATCTTTTCATTCGCTCGGCGCTCGTGGTAGAAAGCTGCCGTTCCGAGTACGACTGATGGATCTTTAATCGAGGATCTTCCGGAGAGCCTCAGCCTCTTGGACTCAACGCCATGAGAATATATACTTTATTTATCAAAAGAGAAAAAAGCAGAATGGTTCCGGTCCCTTCGTTCGCGTTCGACTGTCCGGAAAGTCGTACGAAGCCGCGTAATTACGAGGGATAGGGAAACATTTTATTGTAGCTCGTTGTATCGTTAATATTTAATTAACGAGAACGCTTTATTGTTCGTCCTCGTGCATGAAAATTCGTAAATTTTTCATCTTTTTCGTTGATTAATTATTTTTCTGATTAATTGGAAAGGGTTTTTTTGGTTGTTGTCGAGGGGTAGATAATTAATTAATTAACGGAGGACGTATTATAACGATGATGTCGGGAAATGGTGGGACGCGTCGCATTTTCGATACGATCGGTAAACAAAAAAAAAATTATCGATGTGGAATTCACGATCGTGTTTAAAATGACGCTGATACGTTTCATTTCGATTACGTTGCGAATACAAATGGGACGTAATTGCAACGTTTTCACCCTGAATAGTCGATGCTGAAGTTAATATATGAAAGTAATCAGCGATAATTACCGCTTTGTAAAAAAAAGGAATTGTTCTTCGTTGGAATTTTTTAATCACGCTCTATAAAGATATAAATTCGATTTCTTTTCGTCAGCTTCAAAATCTCAAAATAAAAGGAAAATTAAATATTTGCCACGGATTTGACGCATTTGATGAATTTCAATGTTTAATCAATATTTGATATTTAAAGTAGGTATGAGAATCGTCAGAAATTTAATAATGTCTTGCGAAATTTAGAAAATCATAAAAACGTGCTTTACCAATGTCTAGTAATTATAATTATACATAAAAATATAAAAATTTACGTGCATTTTTTATTTAGCCGAATACAATCTAAAAAAAAATCGTACGCAAGGAGAGACATATAATAGAATGTGAAATATGAGAAAGCGGAGCTGATTGTTTTTCGTCGATTTGATGGTGAGGTCAGTCGAAGAACTGGCCGACATCACCGTCAGTTGAATATCCAGGTCTCGTCTGTCGTTTCTCCTCCACCGCGTCTCGTACTTCTTTATTCCTTTTTCCTCGGCACGATGACTTCCGGTCACGGCATACCGCGAGAATTCGGACTATATATAAATATAAACATGGAGTTCCGGGCACAGGTGAAAGGGTTCCGTCCAAAAATATATAAAGCGATTCTCTGCTGTGGCAAATGGCATGTGACACAACTCGTTGCCGCTACTGGCGCTGCTATCTCAGCCGTGTAATTACGGGGCCCGCTGGCGTTTCGCTTCAGGTAATTGGGAACGCGAGTCGAGACGTTTGCCCCCGGTACGCGCCAAAGAAGGGGGCGGAAAGAAAGAGAGAAAGTGCCCGCGATATCACTCGCGAGGTACTTCTCATTCGCTGCATAAAAAATACCTTCGACAACCTACGTTCCTCCAAAAAATCATGAAAATAATTAATTTTGTTAAACCAATTGGGGAATATCATTGACAGAAAAATCCTTGTTTAAATCGATCGAAAAATTGCATTGAATTATTGAATTAAATGATGATTATTAAAATTTTTAATTATCATAATTAGACAATTATTCTATAATTATTCATTTATCGTTATCAATTAAAAGATCATTAAAATTTCCGATCATCACAATTACACAATCATTTAATTATTACTATTATTCGATCAATTTTGTCGAATAAATTTGTTCGTTGAATATTCAACTCGCACCGATCTTGTTCTATTTTACAAATTTCGTAATCGTTACCATTACCATCTTGAAGTTCATCCAGTGTTAACGAGGCTATAACCAGTAAATGTTGATGGTTTTAATTTTTTACCGGTAATACGTGTTGAAAAGGCCATCGACGTATGAAACGAAGATCGTGGCCAACTTTTTAGCCGTAAATTTGCCGTAAAATCGATGCGTGTGCGTGCCACTTTGGCTGTCGTACATTAGAGCGGAATACTGCTCGAACATTCGTAACGCTCGAAGCCCCCAGGCAATATATATATATACGATATACGATATACGATATACAAGCAAAGGAGTTAGAGTTAAAACACACACGTTCGATACAGGCTTCATCGGTGGCCGTATAACTTACTCACGCTCTTCGCGTGGCTCACTTTCTACTCTCTTATAAAATACCTACGAACAAATAAAACGCGTGAAATTGAACAATTTTCCGTCGATCGTTTCAAATTTTATTCTCATTTCAGGACGTTGTTACAGTTCTTGGAGACAACATTTTTCAAAACCATTTCGGGCCTCGTACAGATTTTATTTCTAAAGCCTGAGGTAAAAATTTGTTTCCGACAAATTTTTTAATCGCCGTATTTTTAAATACGTTCGTCGAGACCGCAAAAATCTTATATACATTTTTTGTAGAGGATGAACCAAATTTTAAAGCCATTTCTTTTATTTTGCAATACTAATCGTTCGTACTTCATTTTTGTCAAAAATGTACAATATTTAAAAAAAAGACACAAGCTCGAATTTTAAGAATCGAAACAAAGTATTTTCTTTTTCATCGGACAGTTGTCGTCGCTCACCATTGTCGAGATAATAGACATCGAACGTGTGAAAAAGAAAATGGAAAATCCAAGGGAGTCACGGCTGCCTTAATCGTACGGGGGATCGCTCGAAGAATCCAATCACGTTTACGACGTTCGTTTTAACCTACACCTGTTTATGCATCGTCGACTTGTGCGGTACGAGACTCATCGATTCCACCTGGTCGGACGATTCCCACGTTTTTTTTATTCGCATTACGAGAAAAACGAAAAAAGGTGACCGATGGTCGACGATTTTTAAATCTTTTTTTTTTTTTTCGTCGAAAATACGAAGAATATATTCGCGATTACGACTCGCGATACATTTTTATTTCACGAGGACGTTGGTGTGCGAACTGGTCGAGCTACTTTCGTTTTTGTCTATCGTATGGAGAGTTATTCTTTACTACTACACATACGTACGCCTATTATTTACATAAGATTACGCACGTTTGTATACATAGATATTTATTTATTTATAATTTGTATATTATAGCGTATAGATGTGGTGGGGTAAATATTAGCGAGGAATTCGCAGAAGATATAACTCGCGAAGCATTTTGTCTCGTTGCAAATCGAGTCGGAAATACCGGCCTTGGTTTTGGTTATTCGGTACAAGCATCTCTCCTCTCCCTCCTCTCCCTCCTCTTCCTCTCCCTCTCTCTCTCTCTCTCGTGATCTATCTCCTTCCCTTTCTCCATCCTTCTCTCACTCTAACGTTCTCCCTTTTGCTTCATATATTAATGATACTCTCGCGGTGGCCTCGAAATTCCTCGCAATCATCGATATTCAAGAAGTCGTACGCGAGAACGTTCGGAGCAAATTTATAGCTTTGTACTGTGCGTTACGATATAAATGGATATATTTGCGTGTATGCTCGGAGAATTTATCACTCTTGTTTTCAGAACGGGAAAGAATAAATAAAAAAAACGAAAAAGTCTTGAGTTAGAATAATTCGAGTTTGGAGAGTCGAGAGAGAGAGAGAGAGAGAGAGAGAGAGAGAGAGAGAGAGAGAGAGAGAGAGGGAGGTCGATCGATCGTAAATTTATCGACGGTTTCGAGCCACTAACGAAACTTTGCTTATATGCATATTGCCTATATATATTGGTATATACATATTTCACCTAGGCTACGATCGACCGTAATACTTTTCCTATATGGGCTTCCGGAGGCTCCGGATCGCTTTTCGCGATATAATCGACTCTCTCGTTTCAACGTCCTCGTAGCGAGACTCGTGGTACGATTTCGCACAAAAATCAACCCCTCGAAATCTCACGGGGCTACCATGTATATAAAATTCAGTGCCTCGCAGCACCACAAAACCTTCTTGCAATATTTATTCGACATCGCGTTTCTGCTACCTTGAAAATAAAAATAAATCTTCGAGATATATTTTTCTCTGTCTTTCTCTTTCTCCGCACTTATATATGTATGAATTTAGACAAGCAAAACAACAATTTTTTTTGGAAAAAGTTGGAAAAAAGATATATTTTTGTCCAAGAACCGATACTTCCCCAGCGAAGTAAATATTTTTTTCCGAAATCTGTCCAGTCTCTCGTTTGGATTCAAAATTTCGCGACCGGTACACGTTGAATTTTTAGTCGATGAAAATTTTTTTTTTCATCTTTAATTCTATAAATCTAAGATCGAATTATATATACGGCGAAAAACATTGTTTTTCACATAAACAAAATTAGCTCCGAGTCCTCGGTCAAGAGCGCTCTTAAGATTTATTTTCAGTCATTTTTTCTAGAATTGAAAATGTTTTTATTCCTCAGTCGGAAGTGTTTTACATAACAATATATTTTTCGTAAATTTCACTTATCATTTTTTATCCCAACAAAAGTAAATCTTTGATATACACCCAGAGTTCTATGGAGATCTTATTAAAAAAAAAAATTTTTTTTAATAAAAACCCACCTCTCCTACATTTTACATATATAGCAATGAATGAAAACGAGTCTTGTCCGACCCGCGTTCTCTCGTTTCCTGTCTCGAATAATTAAGCCGATTGTTATCAAGAACGAGACTCCCCCCCCCCCCCCCTCCTTCTCTTCTTCGTCCGCGTGGTGTCTTTCGTTCCGCCCACTACAGGAATGAAAGTGGAAGTAGGATATCATTAAATCGTACGTATCGTCTCGTTTTGGGCAATATAGGTCATTATAATGCACGTTCGCCCAGATGCGATGCATAATCACATACGTGGAACGAGAGATATAATCATCGTTATCGTATCGAGCCCCCTGCCCCCTTCTCCCATATGGCATTCCTATTAAAATTTTCTCACAGGATACGCGGGAAAATCTTCGCGTGTTGCATCTTTTGTTTGCTCTCCTCCCTTTCTCGTAACGAGTGAGCACATCCATATAGTTCACTCGAATACAATTTTTCGCAGTGAAATATTTTTTTTATGATAATATAAAATATAATTTTCGTTGTAAAAAAAACAAAACACCATTTTTTGCGTTTTCTCAATAATCTCGATAACGAAATAAATACGAAGAAACGAGCAAGAAAAAAAAAGAAATATAAATAAATAAATAAACAGTCGTAAAAATAAATTTAGGTCAGCGTTATAAAAAACGTATATTTAGGACACGATGCGATAACGAAAAATTATTTTCATCGGTCTGGTCTCAACACAACCCGGTTTTCTTCCCGGTTCGTATCAATTTCCTCGTCCGATGTCTTCTCTTTGCCTCGTTGTGTTATAAATATATTACTGTATATACACGCGTAGGAACTCGATGAAGCGACAGATCATTTCTTATCTTCGGTCGCTGCTCCACTCCGCAAAACTGGCGCGCGTTTTATACTCGGATCTTTTCGAATCCGAGATGCAGAGCGACTAACGTTGATCTTCGGTGCTTCGTGCACCCTTCCCCTTCATCGCACCCGCGCTCCCTCTGGGTGCTCTCCCGTGCACCATACATCAAGACGACGACCTATTTCCTCGCCACTTTCACGCATCTGCTGGCACAGATTTGTCTGGTACCTTTCCTCCTCGTACGATCATTACTGTATATACATATATATATATATATATATATGCATGTATGTGTAGATTTACTAATACTCACGTCGCTTTTGCCCTGCTTGTCGACGACACTCCATTTCCTGAAGACCGCGTAGAGGATGTCTCTCTCTCTTCCGTGTCTACTCGCGTTCGTGACACTCCGACGCTCTCGCGCTCATTCTACCATTGTAGAAAGTTTACGAGTCTCACCCGATACCAGGTCAGCGTACGTTTACGTACTACATAATACGAGCGGGGCTCGGTCGATTCGCATGATTCACGAGCCGTTCACCGACAGCGAAATAACGTGAATTTTTAAAGAGGAGAGAACGAGAGGACACTCGAAAATTGGTCGAAAATATTAATGACGAGAGCTTTTAAGCGCGAATTTGCCGACGTTCGGTAAAAAAATGCAACCCCCTCTTTAACGGGAAACAAAAATGTATATTTCGCGCCTACGAGTTCAATCGTCGAGTTTTTTCTGTGAATAAATAATGACGATGATGCGTTTGAAAATTGAATTTTTTTTTCTTTTTTTTTTAGACGAATTATTCAACGACACGAATATTGCGTGTACAATATCGAGAGAGGAAAATATAGAAAAAATATATGTGAAAAATTGTCGAGAAAGAGAGAGAGAGAGAGAGAGAGGGAGAGAGCGGCGGATAGCAAAAAGCGAGTGTCGAGAACACGCCAATAACACACATGTTTTCCAGTCGCGAATGTAGCGCGAACACCCACACACACGCGCATTTGTACCGAGAGAAAGAGAGAAAGACAGAGAGCTCTCGCGATGGTTGAACGAGGCGCAAAAGCTGCACGTACAATTTCCTGCCTTTCTCCGGAGGCAGCTTGGTAAACGAGGCGAATCAAACGATAAGACATTCACTCGGCACACACACGATATTCTCTTCTATGTTTATAAATATCTATCTACCTATCTATCTATATATATATATACGTATATATGTATCTCAATGTTTAAAGAAGGTTTGAGAGAGATGGTAAAAGTATAGGTACATAGCGAAAAAGCGAGGTGAAGCACGCGCTCAGACGAGCGAATGTGGGCAGTGGGCAGCCAGCTATTATAAATGAGAGAGAAAGAGAGCTCCTTATCGTTGAGAACTAACCGGCTCGACTCTTTCCCACGTTTTGTGTTTTCACAGACCTCTCTCTCTCTCTCTCTCTCTCTCTTTCTTTCTTTCTCTCTTTCGTTACCTCTCGCTTTTGTGAAAAACGTGATAGAGCGAATAAACCAACCCCAAGTTGTATATATATATTAAAGATATAAACCGTGATCGCACGCGGAACCCGCGAGGGCGTTTTTCTCCTCCCCCTCACGTCCGTGCCTCCCCCTCTTTCGTTCCTTGTCGCTATCTATCGGTCTTTCTTTCTCTCTCTATCTCTCTCTCTCTTCGCTAGTAGACTGCCCGCTCGCGTTCTCGCGGTGAAAGATAATTCGAATGAATTTCGCATCAGACACTGAAGAGAGTGTGGTATATATATATAGATGTATATAAGACCCTCGCGAAACGAAGAGACCAAGATTCTCGCGCAATGAGCGCAATTCCTTTATTCCACCGTTCTGAGGGCCAACCCATTTTTTTCGCCCACGAAAATTCCCCAGAGTCTAGCCTATATACGTGGGTGTGTTCTATATATAATATTATATATATATGATCCGAGAGGGAAGCCTTTGATTAACGAGACTATTATATTCCAAATCGGAACGGTGCCGTACGTTTTATCTTACGGTCTCTCGTGGAAATTAACAACATTCTTTCTTCGATCTTGAGAAAATATTTTCACAGGACGTTGCATCGAGGTAAGCGTAACGTTGTCGAAAGAGAATAGAACGCTCGATGTGAAAGATCGATTTGATCCGAGTGGATTCGATTTGGATCGATCGAGGGACGTTTCGTTGTAATTTCAGTGAAATTGACGCTCTTCGACAGGATTGATTCTTTTTCTTTGTTTTTACGCGATTTGTCGAATGGCGGTTAAGTCAGATTCGAAAAAAATCTTCAATTCCGCGTCGAGACAGTTTTGCCGTGTTTCTAATAGCGAGTATATTTCACCTGATAACTATCGCGAAATGAGATATTGATTGAACGAAATTGTTCTTTTTTCTTCTTCTCTTTCTAAGGCCGAAGAAAATCGATTAAGCGGTACGAGTCGAGGCGACAAAAAAAAGATGGTTTATCCGTAATTGTTCTGTTTGATGCATTACGTTTTGCAGAGCATGAGAATGCGGTCGTTGCTGTTTTCTAGCCAAGTTAAATATATAGATATGAAATGTGTATTATACTTGTACTATACATAGTATTAGTTTGCCGGTTGGTTGGTATATACGCCCAGGACAAAATTATATAGCGAGGGCACGAGAGAGTAACCGGCGGCAACGGCAGCAAGGATGGTTCTTTAAACTGAAATCATAATCCTTCCAGCTGGTTAGCCGCGAGGCAATTTCTAAAATGGTCCTCTAGACCGATATATACAGCAAAGGGTTTGCGAAAGAGAGCGAGCGAGAGATGTAAACAGACGGGGAGGAAGAAAGAGAGAGAGGGAGAGAGTAAGAGATGGAACATCATAGAGAATCTTCTCGTGGCAAACCGACCGCTCCCAGTCGTCACGAGCCTCGTTTTAAATCCATCTAATTGATTAGGATGCTTGGGAACCAGGAAATCATACCAGAGTCGCTTTACAATGTTCGTGATTCGCAGTAAATTTCACCAGAGCTTTCACATATATTTCCGCAATTTTCTAATGCGAAAAATCATTTACTAGTAACTTGGATCGTGATTATTGAAAATCACAGATTGAAAACGAAAAATTGGAAGTAAAATCATCATTAAATCGATTTGATTTGACGAAATATCCATGAGTTTCGATCCAAGTAGTCATTTTTCATCAAGCTCTAATAATGCCGAGCTTTCCCTCGATCCATGGTTCGCATAGATTGGAGTCAACGATATAATTGGGTATCTTACTTTATAATTGGCACAAAGTTATTCAACCAATTTCATGAACCAACGTCGTTGAGAATCCAAAGGATCGCCTCTAACTAACCTAAAACAGAAAATGCGCTTCTAGTTTAATTTATATTCTATAAAGTTTGGCGCGATACCTCGGGGCTATGGAGTATTTTTAACGAGAAAAAGCCTCGCCATAGTTTTCACTCGGTTTTCTTCCCCTCGCGTTATCGTCAAATAACCAATAGAAAACGGACATCATTAACGAGGATAACGGTCATAGGCGAGGGGGACGCTCACTTGCAGTATCTCTGATTATACTATCGCTGTGCTCCATCCTATCGGTGTCTCGTCGATGCTTGGAATGGATCTTTCCTTTCAAAACTCATTTCAACAGCCTCCCCAATCAATATACTTGTTTATATATATATATTCAATACTAACAATAGAGTGTAGCCTCTCGGCGTGAACAATCTCGGAAGTACGGCCTACTTACTCGCTGGCTACCAGCATCGCCACCACCATCACCATCGGCCCAGCATCGCCCGAGCGTATTTTCCACTTCGACGAACAACAAACAGGAACGCCCGGCAAACCTTCTCTTCTCTCCGCGCTCCCTCCTCCCACCCCGAAATACCATTTCGTGAAACTTAAATGTAGTTTCCGCGGTAGTAGCAGCGCTGTGCGCCCGAGGGCGACTGCGGCGCCCTCTCGCGATCCTCGAATGTACTAAAAACATATATATAGCTAACCTAACACCGCAACGGAGGTGGAGCACCGTAGAGCCAGGCATGAGGGCACAGGTAGACCGTGGCTTTATATTATGCATGTATATGTGTTTGTTTGTATATATACGTGTTTTCGTCGCCTTCGCTTCGCGCCCGACGACTGGCTACCTGTCAATTTAGGTCAGTCGTTATCTTCAATTAGGTTTACCGAACTTTACAATTGCAGGACCCGCTTTCTTTACGACTCTCGCGCGAACAGAATAAAAGAGAAAGACCCAGCGGGAGATGGAGAGAAAGGCAAGAAGATTTGGCTTTGCCCTCGTGTCGTTCTCGTTCTCGTTCGTCTTCTCGCGCGATGGAGACAAGTCGGTAGAGATATTCTGTGGTGGGACCTCGTTCGTGTGCCTCAGGATGGCATACATTTCGCAGCACCCTTCAATTATACAACTTGCTTCTATCTATTTCTATGTTCCCTTCGAATATGTACATAGATATATACATGCATATATACATATATACACGTAGTACATGGCAATAGGCAAACGATATCTATATCATTCTAAATTTAATTCGGTAAGTAAAGTGTGGTCTCTCTATTGTTTCACTTAATCCTCCGTCTAATCTTGTTACCTCGCCACGTCATGCCTGGACGGTTCGTTGCTTTATGTACAACGCACACATACACACACTTATATATATATTGATATATATATATACTCTGTGCTGAGCTCTCCATGGCCCCGATAACTCGATGTTAACGCGAACTGCCCGTGGTATATGGCAACAGCTCTCTCTCTCTCTCTCTCTCTCTCTCTCTTGCGTTCGCAACGTGACAACTGTGACATGCTGTGATCGCAACGAGAGAGAGAGAGAGAGAGAGAGAGAGCGTTGGCTAAATCAGCATTAATCGGCAGCCGATATCCTAGCTACGCTTGGCTAGAGGTTAAATTTGCACTCTCGTGTAATCTCCTTATCACGAATAATTCAAACTAGTTTTAATCATACATATGTGTACATACGTAGGCTACAAATCTCATAGAATTACAACTCACAATCTATCGTATCTTACAAAAAGTATACAGCCTGTGTATAAACACATTGAATAATAAAGAATATGAATTTGTTATTCTCGTATAATCATCGAAAGTGCATATTTGCAAACGATACAATGATCATGGATTATTTTACCTTCGCGGTGTATTTCGAAAAATTCTCTCGTGCACGAGCGAGACTGTGCTCCACTATTTTTATGGGCACTCGACTATATTAATATGTTTTTTCTATCTATCTCTCTCTCTCGCTCTTCGTTATTTGAGCTCTGTATCTAGATTCATGTGTATATATTTATATAAATATATATATATATATATGCATCGTATAATCTGCAGTGCCGTCTACGCTCTCTGTTATAACTGGGCGTTTATCTCTTTTGGTCCCGCCTAATATACCGGTAGCAGTAATTAAAGTTTTATCGCTACGATTTCAAGCTTTATACACGTATCCGTATATACGTGTAGCGTGCGCGAGCTTGTGATAACGGGGAAAATTGGCGAGAGAGGCTGAGCTCACTTTCGTGTTTGGCTTTGCATGCTCGTCGCTCTTGCGACTCGCTCGCACATACACGTACACGTATACGTACGTACAGACTCGTACACCGATACATACGCGATATATACAGCACGAAGAAATTTTCCTGCGAACAGCAGTCAAGAGGGAGGAACCCTCGAAACGCATACGAGGTGACAGGACGTTTTAAGAGACTGCACCGCGGTGCATCGGCCTCTCGCTATATATTTATACGGTTGTATATATATGTAGGTTTAGGTATATTTATGCGCATATATGGGGCACTCCACGTCACTTCGGTGACGCAAAAAAATTAATACTTGTAGAAAAAAATGTCTAAAAAACTGGTGACGTCGATACGACACTCGTGCATGGTTTTAAGCTTATCTCGGCCTGGTAGTTTTGAAAATCGTAACAATTTGTCTCCATTCCAAAAAAAAGATGAACAATGTCTTAAATTTAAAAACAAAAGCTGATGCCTTGATCTATATACTTGAATCTCGTCCAAAAAAAAACTGCCAACCATGTTTCACTCGCCATTTTTTATTATAAAGACAACGATCTCAAGATTCCGTCGAATGAAAATAAAGAACGCGATAAGCGTCGATTTCACGATTCGTACCGTCACGAAAATTAATTTATCATTAATCTATTCATATCTGACTTTAGAATCTTTTTTTTTACGTTCGTAGGTTTTTGACGCTTGGCTCGTTGTGGATCGTCCCATATACACGTGTATACCTATATAGAGACGAATCTGTGCCGAGCTCTTGCTGCTCGAATTTTCTCACCAAGAGAATCATATTAGCGATGCAAATCGTAATGCTCGAGCGCAACTCCCGTCCATTGCGAAGCATCACGTGCACATAAATATATACATATGTATATATTGTTTATACAGCCACGTTGGCAGAGAGAGAGAGAGAGCGTGTGTGTGTATGTGAGCGAAAGAGGAAGAGGAAGACGGAGAGAAACGGAAACTTCGTGCGGCACTATTCCGCACGGCCGTAGCGCGGTTTCCTGATATTAATAACAGATGCGGTGAGAGAGAGAGAGAGAGGGAGAGAACTACACACCGTCGCAAGACCTACCCTTCCACGTTTCATCCCCTCTCCCGATATTGCTAAGTCTAATTTCAGAAGTGGGCTATATGCTGCCGGCGCTCTACCGGATATTCATTGCAATATGCAACGCGTATACGGCCGAGCACAGATTCGCGTGCATTCGACATGGGGCACGCTCGCGCTTGGCCAACTTCCTCCTCTCTCGTAACCCCCACACCCTCCCTTTACCGATGCGGCTGGCTTCGCGTATATATATGTATATATGGATATAGATATGGGTATATATAAATATATATATTTCCGCGTGTACCGAGAGGGTGTACATGCTGTGATTCTCCGCATACCGACAAAATACTCTCCTCACCGGAAGTCGACGTGTTACCGCACCGCGATACCGGGCGAATCTTTGCACAAAACGTTTGAAATTTTAGCTTCGTGTTCTCTCCCTTTCACCTCTTCCCCTCTTCACACGGTGTATCGCCAAAATGCTCGCGCCTCGTGTTTTAATTAAAAATTTCTGTCATATTAATTGCCCTTTCGGCGATACTCTCGGACTTGACAGTTCTTTTTTCTTTCTGTTTTGTATTAATGGAGAGAACCGTTTTTGGGGAAACAAAAATGAAAATTGGATGGTTGGAATTTACACGTGGATGTGGAAAATGGGCGGATGGAAAATGAACAGAAAAAAATATATAGAAAAATTGAACTTATTCGTTTACGTCATATTTTTTGCGAGCCGGAAACCAATTTAGGATATAAAAAAATAAAGAAGGGTGAATATATATATATGTATATGTATGTTTTCGTTGAAAATTCGATACGGGGGTGCGTTCGATGTTCGCGAGCCGGAGGTTCTCTCTCTGTTTGTCCGTTTTGGGTTGAACACGTTGAGCAGGACAGACTCGTGCGCGCGACCTCCTTTCCCCAGCCTCTGCTTCTCCCTCTCTCTCTTTCTCCCCACCCTACCCCCATGGGCCTATCTCAGCCGATCGAATCCTCTTCGCGTTGAGTGGATGGACCGGTATACGATAGGGGCACGTGCTGTACGTGTGTGAGTTGAGTTCGTATACGACTCAGCGCAACCGAAGCAACCATATTTTTCTATCCATTCGTAATACACTCGACCAACACATTGCTCATTGAAATTCAAAGATCCTCTATTGGATAGAAACTCATTAAATGCCACATTATAGGTTATCTCGTTGTATCCCTCCCTAAATTAAAACAGATAAAAAACGGAGTAAGTTTCATTGTACACTCATCGACCTAATCACATTTCGTCACTCTCTCTCTCTCTCTCTTTCTCTCTCGTGGCTGCCATCGAACCGCAAAAATAGTAGTCGAAAAAAAAGAAATATCAAAAACAAAAACACATTGCTGAAACGAGTCATGACTGTTTTGCAAAGTCATCAGTATACGAAGGCTGGTTGCCGCGCGCTCTCCACCACGAGATTTACAACTTTTAATTAGTGCGGCACGTTGATGAATTTTACGATTAACGAGAGAGTGTTCCCTTGCCAACTGAATCACGTATGCGGGTATACGCTTCATCCTGGGACACAATGTTGCAATGCCCGAGCTAGTTCTCGTCGAGATAGAACGATGGTACGGTCGCACGCGCGGACGCGAACCTTGTTACCCGTTGCCTGCCATTCCTGCGAATCAGTCAACGAGCCTCGGACTATGTGTACCTACTATAAAATAGTCTAGGTAGATATATAGATAGATCTCGAGAGAGAAGGAGAGAGACAGAGAACGAGAAAACGCAAGAAGGGAAGAGAAAGAGAGAAAGAGAGAAAGAGAGAGAGAGAGAGAGAGCGAGACAACCCTAGGCCTCTTCTCCTCTTTAGTCTCCGCGAGCGAGCACGCGCTTTTATTAGAGAATCTCGAGTTGCAGCAGCAGTAGCAGTAGCAGCAAGTCTGCAGTGTGTATGTGAATCGCGAAACCGAGAGACGAATGTCCTCGGCGTGCCAACGCCTCGTCGATCGACTTATCCACTTCTCGCCCGCGACGTGGGTTTCCTTCCCCTTCACTCCAGCACTAACGGGCGAACAACACCGCGGCTCTTTAATTATCGCCTTCTCTCTGTAAACTGCCCGATGCCCAGGTGTTCTCTCGATCGTCCGGCGGATTTCTTTCGCCTCCGTCCAATATGCCCCGAGTTTTTGTACACCGTCGTCATCCGACCAACGATCACGAAGCGTACGTTCATCAAGTGTTAACGGCCTACGTACAAGTGCCTTCGACACTCTCAGCATAACTGGCGCGGTAATTCGGTCGCGTATAACGCTTGAATTTTATGGGAAAAACACTCTGAGATCATCGACGTGAAATTGTCCATCGAATTTGGTTCCGGTCCGATTAAGAGTGCTTCGAAATTTACAGCCTCGGTTGTAACGTGCAGGCTTTCTTTAATCATCTTGCCCGATCGAAGGCTTCGAAGAGGTTTAAAATTGTCCCAATATCTATAGTAGCGATCGAGTACTTTGTCTCAGGTTATTGTTCTTTACAAAGGGCCAACGGATGGCGCCACTGCAATCTTCTCTCCATCAAGGACGTTCGAATCACGCATCAGGGTAAGCTCTTGTTCCTTGATGCGCATGACGGTGAAAGAGTAAAAAAATCAAATCAAATCATCAACTCCATTATCCGCCGCCCTTGAACATTCTTAATTTTCCTTTCTCTGCCTTGGAATCCCTCTATTCCCCCTACTCTCGCGCTCTCTTTGGTTTATATGTATCGTTTTCGACGGGAGGAGTTCGCGGCCCTGACCCAATGACCATTGTAAATCACGCTCAAGTGCTCGGTGTGTATACGATTCACTGCTCGGTCGATCGTAAACTTGGCACCGGGAACACTCGTTAGCCGGTTACTGTTGCTCTATGACCACGTCAGCGCAAGCCTCAGATCTTCGCTCTTGTCTCTCTTCTGTACTCCGTATATTTATATATATATTCAACTGCATCGTTGCATTTCGCACAGTCCTGAGAGGCAGAAACGAGCGGCCTTTTCGCAAGGCTCATTTCTCGAATCGCCGCTACGAATCGATAGCCTCGACGAGGCTGTAGATCTGCTCTTGTAGATCGTTAGTGTTGATTTTACTCTCTGGCAGAAAGGTGGAGAAGAACGAGAAAAGGAGAGAAAAAGCATAGACGAAGATAGGAGGAAACCGCCCCGGCAAATTCCAAAAGATTCGTTTATTCCGCTGAGCGATGAAACCAGCTAAGAATCTCTCTCTCTCTCTCGCTTCATCTCCCCCCTTCCCTCTCTATTCGCTCCCTTTTATACGATATTTACTTGCTATGCTCTGTGTACCTGTAAACGTGCACGATACGTATGCGAGTAAAGGAGAACATCACCGGCTCTCTCCGTACTCCTTTATTTCCCTGATGGATTCAAACACAGTCGCTCCCGTTTCAGCATCCCATAAATATTCATCACTCTTTTATTTTACAACATCGGCCCCCTTAACTCTCGCTCAGTGCCCTTGGACGAGGCATATACCAGCTAGGTACATACATACCAGAGAGGAGATCGTGCCGCGTTCGTGGAATATCAAGTTCCTTTAGCGAATCTTTGACAAAGATGTTACGGTTGTTCCGCATGAACCTCTACTCTCTTCTACAGTTTCATTAGTGATGCTCAATTTTTCTAGGCAGAACGTTATGGTCACACGACCTCCGATCTTTAGTGTGGCGTTTACGTCATCAAACTAATTACACCTACGTCTTGAGTCAACCATAATATCATCAAGTCCGTTACTGCCGCAAGCGCGGCCGGATTTGAGAACATGGTGGGGCTAGGGCAGAGGTGCTGGTCTGGTGACTTTACGCGGAGCCCGACTAGGCTCTTTTCAAAGTTTTCGTTACAAATGGCGGAACTTCCGAGCATTGAACTTCTTCATAGTCGTGGAAGATCCGCCCACGTGGACAAACTCTTTGGTTACGAATGGTCAGGGCAAACCGAACAAACATGCTGACCGTATTTCACGAGATTGCGTAAATCTTCCGAGTGTCCGACCCCGGAGCGAATTCGTGGGGTCCACGATGTTTCGAATTTTCCGGGCATTCCGATCGTACGGACCTCGAGCTATCCTGGCATGTTCTATGTTTATACCATTGAGCCGTCTCTCTAGATGTATTGTACTTCAGGGTTGGAGAAGAACCGAATCTCTCGCGACTGTTCTCCAAGATTTATACTTCTTCGGGGCATTCCCTGCGGTGATGGTGAGAGCAAGGGAAAGCACAGTACATGGCGAGTTGAAGAGGCTATCCGGTCGTCCGGGTAGGGTGGTACGTTACTGTATACTGCCCCCTTGGAATATTAGCTTCGCGCATCAACGTTTCGACCCTGAAGTGTGTATTCCTGGCTCGCGGGACTTCCACTGTGACCCAGAATGGACAAGGGGCAAACTACGCAAAAGTCTCTCGTCCTCTTGCGGAAGGACGCCCGATTCGTCGAAGACTCATCGTTGCCCAATCGAACAGCTCTTCCTATGACGGAACTTGCCGGACAAATTCTCAATAGTGACCAAGCACCAACCGCGCCCATTACATCTTGCTTCGTACTACGTCAACTTCTGAAGTTCTATACCCTCCTTCAGCCCTTCAGTGTTCAAACTTCATGATGTGGACATCTCGCATGTTCGGGAACTTTTAATCGTATTACCGAAGTATGATTATCAGTTTTTCGTTCCTGCATTCCTATTTGTCGATGAGTTAGATTTCCATTCAACATTGTGGCTCAACCTTGAGGAACAATGAATAACGAAAACCTCCATTATTTACGAATCAATATTTATTTTAAATCATTGTTGAAGATTGAAAACCATTGGCGGGCATTGTTTTCCTTCCATCCTTCGTCAATGATCAGCCAAGCTTTCGCTGCAAAAAACGTCTGCCACAACTGCTGTCGGCACCGCCAGTGTTTGACCCGTGGACGAATCCATTGTCCTTCTGCCCATGAATTTTCGTGACCCCGACCGACAGCTCGGTTCCTACGAGTTCCCGCAAAGCCAGAGGGGCTTTACCGAGAAGCGCGCGTGGTTTCGGACATGAAAGGTGGGACTGAGGGATGTATAATATTACTGCAAAAACGAGTGCCGTCCATCTAACGTCATGGGTGTCTCGCAAAACGTCATCACGCTCTGTTCTCTCATCTTTCTCTAGAGCCTCTGCATATGCGACCGTCATGTTCGACCCTTCCAGTAAAAACTTTTCGGGCCTAGTATCAACGTTTCTACGTGTACACGAGTTCCCACAGCTTTTTGGCCCGGTAGATGGCAGCTCGTATATTTTGCGGTAGGCATGGCGAACATGAGGCTGGCGCGAGGAAAGAAATATGGCAAAAAAAAGAGAAAAAAATGGCAAATCCGCACTGACAAGGTGCAACGTTACGGCAAGGAAGGAAGCTTGTGCCAGGTGATTAGCGGACGAAAGACTCTGGTTCCTTTGTTTCGTTCATCCGGGCGTTGTTGTTGCCGCTGTTGCTCGTGGAGCCTTGATGATGTCGTAATTAAGCCAACAAACCGGTGAAATTGCGAATCTGTGAACAGCCCCGTCACCCAGATCTTTCCTGGTGTCATCGTGAAAACAATACTCTTTTGGATTTTCGCGATGAATCGCAGTAGCGAATCCGGAACGAGCCGGGACATTTCGTAACGCAAATGAGTTCTTCGTTCACACTATTATTCTCGTTCCAGCTATGCTCAATCAAGACTGCTGCAATCTCCCTCCTCCACCGCTGCAACGCCTCTCTTGAATTCCTACAGCCCCAATGACAACTCGCTCTATAATTAAATGATTCACGAATGAGACGATTCTTTTTCCGTTAAATATTTTGACCGCTCGATCCATCGTCCGATTAATCTACATTACGATAAATCCTAATCGATCAACGTTAGTAAAGTTGCGAAGTATTCTCGACTGGTTCGAAACCATTCTCCTCCACACTCCCCTTCCGACATTTTCTACCAGTTCTTCTCGGATCCGAAGAAAATTACAGAACACGAGTCTTCGGCGCATTCGCGTGTACTATGATTTATGATACCCCCGCGCTTCTCTCCCTCGACCACCCCGTTCTCACCCGTAGCAACCTTTTCGCGCAGAGCTAATATATATATATATATTGCGCGGATACACACGAAGAAAAAGTCCAAGCGCTCGTTTTATATCTCGTTCGTTGCTGACCCTCGCGAAAGTCGCCTCTGGGTTCGCTGATCGTTGAGTCCATTCCGGCAATGTCAAGGTGATTCGAGCGGGCATGAAGAGGATCGAGCCAACGAGAGGAACGGAGATAGATAAAATGCCCCGGGGCTATTCTGTATCTAGTATAACCAATAAGCGACCCGGCGTTTCATGAGAGTGTACGTTTTGCCTCGGGCCACATTCTATTTGCATCTGATTATTCTCGGGTATATAATGCTCTATCGTCTCTTCACAGTCGCTTCTTTGCTTCAACGCCTATCGTCGTATACACACGCACACTTATATGTATATATATATTTTTTTCTTTTTTCTATTTTTTTCTTCTTCTCTACGTGCCCTTTTTTTACTTCTCTTTTCGGCCGCACCGGCAGTTCGGACGGTGAAATCCGGGACGGAGTGGGTTACCGCGTACCAGTGGGAATACTACGGTTTGTCGTGAATGTCAACGTCTCGACGTCAAGGCGTTCCTTCCTAATCGTTCAAAAAACGGTTGAAACGTATATGTGCCTTGGTCCTTCTTCATCTTTTTTTCCTTCCTCGCGGCTTTTGTGAACGCTCCGCTTCGACATGTTAGATAAATTAACGCCCCGTGATCTCGTGCCTCGTGTGTCTCTAATTAGTGATGTGTGCTTACATGCTATACGAGCGAAAGAGTCACGGACGTGCCGAAGAATTGCGCAATTTATTCACCAGTCGCGTTAGACGTTAGACTGTGTCGAAAACACTATGAGATGAAAAAAAGAATGTATTGTCGGCGTTCTATTTCGTCCTCACATAATAATTTTCGCTCCTTTCGCTGGACATTGGGCGGACGGTTATATTTTCGTCGAGCGATATGCGTGGGAAACGAACGCGTCAATCATTCCGTATTCACCTGCTCCCTCTTTCTCTCTCTCTCTCTCTCTCTCTCTCTCTTCGTGTTTGTATGTTTTATTTCTTCTTCGTATTCCTCATTCGGAAATGAGCACTCTCGTGTGAATGGCCATTGAACGTTATTTCTCCGTACGTGGTGAATACGATCAATAAAATAATCATGACTAATAGGTATAATTAACGTTTTTTTTACGACAAAAAAAAACACGAAAATGACCACTACGGTCGAATTATGAGCAATCTACGATAATTATTCTTTCATAACATAATATATATATATATATATATATATATATATATATATATATATATATATATATACATATATATATATTATTGGATATTTTGAATCGTTTTTCGTTCAGACACTGGCTGTCGTATTTCTCCAAGAGTGGACGTTAAATACAACGCCCAGACTGAACGTGTTCCTTTGAACCCGTAGTACATACAAAATAATATTACGTACGTACTTTTCCTCTTCCCAAGAGACGCTTCGACTATTCTTTACTATATATAGATATACCACGTGACTTACTACACGATAGCTATACACGTCGGATAAAACGAAGGATATATTTTTCTTCTGGTATATAAATATTATATATATATATATATATATATATATATATATATATATATATATATATATATATATATATATATATATATATATAGGTATATATATAGGGGATGAAATGAACGCGGTTACGTGCCCGGAAATTTGGAATCTCAGTATCGACAGTTCGGACTTTTCCAATTAGAACGGACGGAGATTCATGACCGCGCTTTCGGCCCGAAAGCTGTGCCGAGAATAGCCCAAGAGGGAAGGAGCGAGGGAGGGGGGGGGATGATGCAAGCCTTGTACTTTTTCTTCGGTGCGCAGATTTGGAAACTGTCTCACGGCAAGATCGTTTCCGGAATCTCGATTCTCTCGACAAGACCCTTCTTCTTCCTCACTTGGCTAAAGCTCCCTTATCTTCGTCGATCCGTATCTTTACACGATCGGGGGGGGGGGGGAGGGTAGAAGCTTCGAAGCAAACTGAGACGTGCTACACGCGTCGTATTCGGACGTCGAACATAATCAAATCTCCGAACACGTTTCATCCGTAAATCTGGGGCATTCTCGCACATCATTAGGTCGATCAACTCTTCAGGTCTATCTTTATACTCTTCGCTCCTTTGTAACGCATCGGGTGCGTTCTATCGAAAGAATATGATTTTAGTCTCCGTAATTATTAAATCGATGGATCGATTTTTTTTAAAGGAATTATTCGTTCAAAGATCTTGCCCGAAGAAATTGCCCGGATCGGAATAGTAATGATTAGAGTTTAACATTAAACTCGATAGATGGCGTCAGTGGTGAAAAATTAGAAGTCGTTATGGTTTCGTTCACGTGACTAGTACTTGAACTCGATTTTGTTCCATGTGCAAAATTTTATTGCTATTGGGCGACCTAAATATTTTATTACAGATAAAAATATGGTTCTGGCGTAAAAATTAAATAACTGTACAATTTTAATACGCTCGGTGAAAATATCGGAAAATTAGGGGATATCTTTCTGCGTGGTCGAGGTCCCGGGTAGAAGCTAGAATTGTATAGATTAATATTTAATAAATTGTTCCTGAACTGTATTTCGTAATTATTGTTGTAATTGATATTACAATTTACTATTAACTAAATTATACTCTTGAAGACAGAAAATATGAAAGATTGTAGTACAACATAATCACTAAATATCAATATATTATAATAATGTAATTCAAAATCCAGTTCACCTTAGAAATATATCAATAACAGTAATAATGATAAATGATAGTTGAGTTATTAAATAATTATTGTACTATCGTAAATTACACCATACCGTTGAAATATAAAAAAAAACGAAGAACCGTGAATTAAACGCTATAAATTGATCGTAAAACAGGATATTCCGTATTATTAATTATGCGCAAGAGTCGTTCTTCTTCTTTCTCTTTTTTTTTATAATGAACCCAGAGCGTCGCGAGAGTGGGAGCGTCGTATCGCGCGAAACGAGGACACGATATAGGAAAGTCCACGCGATCAGACACGAGGACTGGAGTCAGGACGAAGGCGGGTGTTCAGGCTCTTGTTCACGGTTTATCATACTGCTACATATATATATATATAGCAACACTTACCGAAGTACATAGAGAAGTTGGCACGGTGTGTGTGGAGCGGCAAAAGAGCTCGAGCGCCAGGTGGCGACGAATGGGGGAGGGAGGGAAATGAGAGGGTAACTTTCTCCGGTGATTGTCCCACTAACCGCGATATTATCGAGTCGAAGATTTCTATGCCCGAGCGTCGTACACCAAAGACTCCTTTATTTATAGCCTTTCCTCGCCTTCTTTCATTTCTCTCTTTCTCCCTTTCTTTCTTTCTTCTTCTTCACTCTCGACGTTCTCTCTCTCTCTCTCTCTCTCTCTCTTCACTTCACCATCAATTTCTTTTTCTCCCACTTCGTCATCTTCATCTGCTACCGGCGTTTCTCTGCACTCAACGCGTTCGTTTTTTACCACCTTGTTTGACGCTTTTATTTGTTCCTCTTTGAAGAATTCTTAAACAAGCATGTATCACGATTTCACGGTCAGTTTGCGTATTTATACAAAACTCGAAATTCTCTGTCGAAATTCGAGTCCGCTCACTCGAACTCGTGGTATACCGTCGATGTTTTTTCTTTTCTTTTATCGTTAATAAGGAACAATACGATGTGGGAAGTTTCAATGAAAATTGGCCTTGCTATCTCGAATATGTTGTTCAATTCCATATTCGATGCGACAAGATGCATTACATCCCTACTTTTGTCACGAAAATTGTTCCTTTTCGAGGCTTACCTTTTTTATCTTTCTCTTTTTACGTTCGATTGTTTCCATATCTTGGCTCTTTATTTCGTCTCATCCGTTGCTTCGTCCTCCATGAGCTTCGCTCTCACAGTTTTCTCTTCTTCATTTTGCTTCGCTTTTCCGTGCCTCCGGGCTCTCCTCCTGTCTGGAGATATTTTCTGTGTTCGCCTCTGCCAACCACCGATTCTCACCAATAAGAATATATATAAATGTGTCTATAGTATGTGGGTGAGTTTTCCAACGGCGCACGAGCGAATCTTCTCTCTTTTGTTTTCGTTTCTTGAGCTTCCATCGAGAAGAGTATGGCTCTGGCACACGAAATGGAATATTTCTCCATTTACTTTTTTTTTCTCTTGCCACACACGTTATGCCTTCTTCGCGAACGTGTAATTTTGCCATTGGGGTTGGGTTTCCGTTTTCTCTCTCTCTTTCATTCGTCTCGCACACGTATTTGGGTCGTTCCACGATTAACCATCGAATTATCCGTCATTAACCCGTCGTAATTGTTTACGATTACGACATTGCATTCTACGTCGAGGAAAACCATTGTTCATTTTAAACTCTCCAAAACTGACAGTTTTCAGAAATTCCAGATTTTTATGATTTTTTTCGGACTATGAAGAAACAAGCTTTACGATGAAGGTTTACCAATATTTTGCGGAAAATCTAGAAGATCGAACGTCAAGAAACCTAGTTGATTATTTATTTTGAAGCTGTTGATGGAAATAATAATATTAAATATTGATGAAGCAACAACATTTTTTTTTCACGGGAAACATGTTTAATATCGAGTTGCTTGGGGGGGGGGGGGAGCACGGCGTTAAAGGGCTCGAACTTTCCAAGTGATCTGTTTTTATGTCATAAAATAAAATGTCAGAGTGGCAGATGAATAAAACATTCAGTGCCGGATGGCTCGGTGGTTAATGTCGAGATGACCCATATAGGTATACATATATAATCTCTTATATGTCTCTTATATTTACATTCGCGACCCGTACTTCTCGCTTTATATATTTTTTCTTCTCTCGTTCAGTCTCGTCTAGACTGCTGACGACTGTGCGACGCAAAACCTTTGCCTCCACATTTTCCGACCGAAATAAACTTTCTATGCATATACGTATAGGTACATCGATGCGTACGTATGTATCGACTGATCGTTGCTCCGTTTGGCTTTGAAAATTCGTAGCGGTGCGTTTTCATTGAACCGGATGGATTCGTATGAATGGCGAGAGAAATAAAAAGAAATCGCCCGGAGCACCATCAATATTGACGCTTTTCGTATTTGATCTTTCTTTTGTAAAGAGACAGTAGACCGTCTTTGTGACACGAGCTTTGAGAATTATAAATCATTTGTGAATTGACATTAAAATTTTTAATAGAAATTTATATTTCAATATGACTTTGCCGTTATAATTATTTAAACATTTTTTTACGCTTATAAATAGTTAGAAAATCAATTCGTTAGAAAGGAGCCAAAGAATTTTTCTTTTTTAAACTATATGTATATTTAAACAAATATATTACAATATTTACACGTATAATTATTTTAACAACACAACATAGATAAAAAGAACAACCAGTTGTCAAACCAGTCATTCGTACCATCGAATGTCGCAAAGTCTTAAATGGAAAACGTTGTCGACGTAGAAACCGTCCAGGCCGAGCAACGATTCAATTAAAAACGTATCATAGTCGCTCATTCTCCTCCCCTCGAGGATTAGGAATATTAGCTTTTGATTACTCCATGGAGTAATCAAAAGTTAATATTTTAGAAGCGTTCGAAAGTTGCGAGAGGCCGCGCGCTGAATCGTCGAAAAACAAATTTGACCGGAGACTCGCTCACTATATATTTCCGCCGCCGCGGACTTTCGCGTTCTCCCGGTGAGGTTTTCGACCGCCACTCTGCTAAATTGCGATGTGTAGCCGCCTCAAAGAGGGATATCCAGGGGAGTAATTGGCTACGAGGCAAACCCCACTGCCAAGAAATCATTTTCCTACCTGAGATATATTCTCTCTCTATCGCACCATCGCTCACCAGAGGAAGATTTTAAATCTTCGTTCTTGGAATCTCATTAACTAAATACATCGCAGCCGCCCCCTAGCTTTCCTATTCCATTGGTCGTGCGTTTTTTTTCAAAAATAATTCAAAAGAATTGCATCTTTGCATCGCAGCGGGCCGTAAGGGATCTTCGGTCAATGTTCCAAAGACACTTCACGTACTTTCGTATTTTATTAATAATTAGTCCCTTTTTTGTTAATCCAGAAGGAGAGTAAAAGTACTCGATGCTTTCGAGCACGATAGAATTATTTTTCGTCTTGCTCCGGTCGCCATCCCTTCGAAGAATTCTTAGTAAAGAGGATTATTAAATGATAACTGCAGCTTTAAAAGTCGACTCCGTATAGCTCAAAGTTTACCATGAATTATAACTTCTAACTTATTACTTATTATTCATTACGTACTACTTCGGACTCAGCAACGTCTTTGACATTCGCTCTTAATTCGATATGGTCCGTATATTTTCAATTACGACTTTTACCGCGATGAATCTCAACGAGTGCTCAATCGCATAGATAGTTTTATTTACAGAATAACGACCTTGAACAGGTTAGAATAAGATTAAACAAGATTTCTGGGTCAAGACGAATGGAACATATTTGCCAATTGAAACAACCATTTTGCCTCTATTCTGCGCCGAGAAATGAAAATGATTCCTCATTACTTTTCGACCCCTGTGCGAAAGGGTGTTCATCCCTTACCTTCTATACAGTGTGAAAATCGAGTTTATGAAAAGATAGAAAAGACAGATGGCGAGGCGTTCGGTTCGAGGTTGCCGCGTATCGGGGTGGGTCATCTCTAATTATACGAAAAAAGGGAGGATGGAGAATGCGGTTTGGAATCGTGGTGCCCGCAAGGTCTCTTCGCATTATATTTAAGTTGGCGGGTGGTGCGGTATCCCATAGAGAAGTTGGTGGTGCTCGACTCTTTTCCACCCTGGTCATGCCCTTGTGATGTTGTCCAAATGCGTCTCGTTTCTCCCCTCGGCATGACGTGTGTATATATATCCACAGTACAGAGCGAAGGTACGTGTCTGTGGGTCTCAGGATTTTCATATTACACCTACGTGCTTACCGCCTCTATGTTGGATTTTCGTTGTTGAATTTTCAACTCCCTCTCTCGTAGGACGAGGAGCTGCTCGTGTATGGCGACTACAGCAACGGAGTTTACCCCGAAAAGCTCTCCCGATTACACGAGAGGGAAAGACAGAGAGAGAGGGAGAGTGGAAGAGCATACCACCAAAACAAAGTTTTCTCGAAATAGACAAAGTTTCTGGTACTCGAAATATTCCCCAAACACATCAAAGACAAGCTTGATGAATATTTGCATCGCATTCAACTCGTCGGAACGGTTCCGGTAGGGTCTCGGCGGATTCGTGGATCCGATCCGTAATCTGGAGCCAGACGCGAATGTTGATGGTAAATACTCCCCTAGACTAGCTATTTAGAAGGTACTCCAGTCGTCATTATTGTTAGCTAAATGGTAGATTGTGGAACAATTCACCCATATTCCCTGTGTGTTTTTTTTCTGATTTGACTGACAAAAAATTATAATAAAATTAGAAATATTATTCATTTATTTTAATTCCCGTTGTCAGTGATTTATTTATTTTTTTATTTTTTTCAACCTTCGTTTAAAATTTTTTTGTCTTACGGCGCAAGGATAACGATTTGACCATTCCTAATTATCGTCCGAGTTTATTTTTGTCCTATAGGTCATCGAGTTGAATAAACCTATCAAATTTCATAAATTTGACCGACGCTCTTGACAACCGTAATCGATCACATCGACAGAGTCAAATGCCGAACGGTCGACTCGAAACGGAACTTCGGTTCTGACTCGCTTCGTTCGTTCGGCCAAAAACATTTGAATAATCTACAACCGACTATTGAACACTCCGATCGTTCCATCATGCGCGAAACTATCCGCTCCACTTCACCCTCCAACCCTAATGGTCGAAGCAACGAGGTGGAGCGGATCGAGCACCTAATGTGTTTTTAATATCGAACTATCTAATGCATTATCTCCCATAAACGTCGTTTGTATTCAATTACTCGAAGAATATTCTTCATGATGTCCATTTTGTCTTTCACGAACCTCGCAAATCTTGTAATTTAGATTTATCGATGAATTTCGCTCGGATAAATGTTCGTGATAAAAAAGAAACGTTCCATACAAACGTTGAGCTTGTATTTATGTATCTCTTATTTTATTCTGTTCCAGGTAAGACGATCCCGATAAAAATTTTGAAGTTAAGCCGACGATTCGTCCGGTGTTCTCGGCGTTCCGAGACGCTCGTGTGAGTATCCCGCGTTGAATTACTTGTGAACGACGGCAGGCGCATAAACTCTCGAAACGAAAAACAAAACGTACGATCTTTAATGGTATTACTAGTACGCGGGCCCTACGTGCTCGAGAGCGATTTCTCAGAAAATGCACTCGAGCATTCCCGCATCAGGAAACGTAAGTCGGCGGTTCTTGAAGTCCCTTTTTCTTGTGTCCTTGGTTCTTCCCTCGCGGGCGTTAGTGTTGCAGTTTTTGAACTTTTTTTTCTTAACTATTTCGTACGTATATACTTCGAGTAGTACCTACTTGGTTCGAAGCGAAATCCTCGTACCGGTTGGGATTTGCACCAAGTGGTTGGAACACAAAGAGGACGAGGATTTTACGAAAAGCTTAGATGCATTTCAGTCTGGGGGCAGATGCGCAAAGCAAGATAGATACCGATGGCGTAATGAGAAAAGAAAGCTGCATTACCGATGGAGATTGGGCTAGGGAGTGTGGAAGTCTTCGCCGTACGCCTAATTTAACCGTGTGAAGTCTTCACTCTCGCTCGAGAAGAGCACCTGGGTGCCGGCTACGACGGCGCCCTCTGCAACCGCCGGATATGACGAATAGCCCGGGCGTGACTTAACTTCTCTCCCTCTCTCTCATCGTACCCAAAGTTTCTTTTTCGTTTTTTTTCCTTCTTGCTCGCCCCGAGTCTTCCACAGTTTGCGCATATTTTGGTGAGAAGAATTTTTCCCTCAGTCGACAAGAGGGAGAGAGGAAGCACATCTCGAGGTGTGTGTGTGTATGTGTGTGTGGGGATGGTTGTGGTTTCCTCAAATTTATGCGCGTCACACAGCGCGTTGTAAATTTTAACGCGTGCTCAACGCTGACGTAACTTTACCCACGGGAATTGCCCACTTTTTCCCCCCTGTTCACCGCCGTTCCATCTCTTTCAGCCTCGCGCCTTCTACCACCGTGTAACAGTGACGAAACGCGAGATGGTCTACGAATTTTTTAATACCATTATTACCGAGTTAATCCTTCGGGATTACCGTCAAACTTTTCGTAATTAGAAATGAGTTTGGTAAAAAGTTGCCGAGTTTTGATGGACAGGCTCGTGTGCCAATTGGTCGCCCACGTTTTTCCATCATTCGAATGTATTTTTGACGTTAACGAGTTGTCCCTGCATACGTCGTTGAGTTACTCGGTCGATAAGTCAAACCGTTATCGACCGAGTCAATTTGGAATAATCAGTTTAAATAACCTGGCTCTTTTCCCTCGGGTCCAAAAACAAAGTGATACTTCGGTGGCAAGTTTTTTATTTTATTTCCATCGCGGTGACCTCAGGTCAAAACGGGAATTCGTAGTCGTGGCAAGGTCGTATGGTCCTGCCATTGTTATCTTCCGAACAGAATTAATTTCTTACTTGACTACATACCCACGTTTATTTTAGATCGTTCCTCCTCCACTGTTTGTTGTTTCTTTTTCTCCATTTCTCCATGACTCTCGTGTTTCTTTAACGTTTCGTTCGATAGGAAGACCGAAAGAGCCGCGCAGAAAGGAGGAACGAGAGATATGAAAGAATGAAAACCTTCGGCGAGGTACAATAACAACAAGGAACGCGATCGTGACGGGAATGAAAAATGGCGAATAGCGTTTCGTGCATCCTTGGATAATATGCGGCGCAATGCCGAATACCAGCACGAACACGAACTACGTTTCCCCTTCCTACCAAAAACCCTTTCGATATATCGTGTATTTGCTCGTTGTACGCCATCCACAGTGTAGTATTACATACATGTACGTATCTGAAGATCGTGCGATGCAACTGTTACCCATCTTGCTTACATGTCCCGCCGTTGTCGCAGCTCCTCCTCCTGCACTGCCTCTCTTTCCTCACCGCTGCCACTCTCCTCGATTCCCTCATGCCGGTATACGTGTGTATTTGTGCAAGGGACATCGACTCTCCCGCATCGCAAACAACCGAGTGACGTTTGCACTCGTCGTACGTGCGACACAATCGTAAATAAGGAAGAGGGTACACACCGGGGACTACAGAGGCTCACGCGTGTCAATCTTTCATGGAATGTAGACATGTTATCCAGCGTGATGTCACACGTGCAAATCATATTGGATAAGCTTTGGGTGATCCCAAAAATTGGGATGAAGGGAGGGAATTTTGAGCAACGGTTGGATGCTATGGATTATTAACAGGAAAACAGAAAGAAGGTGACGAGCTGAGGTTTTGTGTGATATTTCTCCAATGTTGGAAGTTTCGCATCCCCTGTGTGTTGCAATCCCCAGTGTCTTCGATACGAAGAAAGCTGTGTGTCGAAGCAGGCCGAGCGAATAATTTAAGTTGCGTTCCAACCGTAAGGAAAAGGTAGCGTCGTCACCACCACAAGTCCCCCCTCATTCCTTAGGTCCGTTACGGCAAGGGCCTGACTCTTGTCCTTGCGCGGTGAATAATCCTGGAGCGTAACAGGTTCCAGACTTTTTCAGAGGTGTGTCTGGTTAGGAAATTGCGTTAAATCCGACGCCGAGATCGTAGATAGGACACCTTTTTATCGTCAGCTAGCGACTGGTTTGTTTTGTTGGGTGTTTTGCATTCATCCACTTTTTCCTATCCGAAGGATCTCTACGTGATGGCTGTCGGAGACTCGTGAATGGATAGACGGATAGATCCTACATAGGAATCGCACCGGGGTCTACGTTGTTTCGTATAATTTGCTGACAGAGGACGTTTCTAACGGGAACAGCCCCTTACCCGAGCAAATACAACCCCTCACTCGAGTTTTCATCATGTTGGCAGTATTTTCGGCCGCCCCGGCGCGCAGTCTGTCGCACATATCTGCATTCAATTTCCGAGAGAGGACCCGGGTGCTCCTCGGCCCCATACTCGTACAAACCTCTGTCGGGTACGACGTTTTATATTTCTATCTTTCTATTTCGTGCTCCATTTTCCGTACTTTTTTTGTGCTCGCGTTATTTATCCTCTTTCCAATCAAATATCGGCTGGTGGAGGAACACAGTGGCAGCTGGGACTCATCGTTCTACAGGATTGCAGATGACATTCACGCGTCCCTTGTACGTTTTTCCCCTCATTTCTATCTTTTTCCATATTTTCCCTTCGTTTTTCGTCCACCAAAAACCAGCGACACTTCTGCTCGGCGATGTTTTTTTCCTCGTCGACATTCGTTTCAAACCCCGTCTCTCGTCGTGCTAGAACTGACTCTCTTCGTAGTTGGTGCTTCTACGTTGGTCGTTGTACCTGCGAAACGTTCGAGTGTATGACGAACATCGTTTGATTCCTCGATTAAAATAACCTCACTCAAAAATGCAATCATCGCACGTCGGATTTTTTGGCCACTTTGATTTCAACATGGTGGTGCGCAGTTCGATTTCTCTATCTTCGCGCAGGGACCATTTAAATTCTCTTAAAAACAAAGTATTTCAGCGATTCCTCGAAGGATCACTAAAATGGTATCGAATTATTTTCAACTATGTATATAGATCTATTTTAATGTTCATCTCCGGCGAATGACGTTGTAGCTCTAGCGTAAAGTACCCCGGCGATAAAAAAATAAGTCGACGCGAGGAATATCGCGTGATTATCGAGAGTCTCGAAGTGTCCTACGACGTTATACGGCGTCAACCATAAAATAGGAAACGATCCTGACGTTGAGGACAATGACGAGGATCCGTGTAAAGAAAGTTTCGGCCGGTGAAATGAGAGTGTGCGCTCTCGAGTAGTAACCCGCACTCTTACAGCGGGATAGATAGAGACAGGGAGAGAGAGAGAGAGAGAGAGAGAGAGAGAGAGAGAGAGAGAAAGAGAGAGAGTAGGGACCGGATCGAAGAAGTTCCCGGAGCGACCGGAAAGGAAACCCGAGCGCGGAGTGTATGTCCTCTTATCTGAAGGTGCTGGGGGATTTCTCGTTTTCGTTTTATTTTGATTCTTTGGTTTTTTTTAGTTCAACGTTCTTTTCATCCCTCGTTTTCTGTCTCGTTTCCCTCCGGCTCCTTTTTTACCGAACATTTTTTTTACAGCGAGTCCCGCGACATTTTATTCCACGGGGGTTGGGCGTGGGTAGTTCGAGAGCCAAATACGAAAAGAAACTTACGAACCGGCCCGAAGTCCTACAGATCGATCATACCCGTACACTCTATTTTATACATAAAAAAGAATTCGATTTCTCCTCATCTATGCACATATATGTATAAGTGTACATCAAACTTGGTAGTATGGTCGTCAGTCCTATCGCTAGTCGTTCGAGTCAGTCTCGAGTGGAGGCTTAACGGTCCTATACATAGTCGTCTTCTGAAAAATCCTAAAAAAAGAAAGAGGGAAAAAAACGTTTCATCCTTGATTTTGCTCTACGTCTTGACTTCTTTCCTCCGTTCGCTTTTATCCTTCACACATCTATGTACATATATGTATACACATGCGCACATGTTGCGTCGCCCACTCGTCCGTTGAAAAGATTCTCACGTTATCATTTCCAAGAACGTCTCCTTATCACCAACGGACTCTCTTCCCTGACACTCGATATTGGCGAACCGCAATGACGTTTACGGTGAGTGGCGCGTCGACAACGCTCGCGAGAGAGAGGCAGAGGGAGGGTGAGAGAACTTCGTTCCGAACGACAACGAGGTTCGTTCCTTCGATTTTCCGCAAAGTGTTCGACGTACGATTATTGGATACGTCGCGAGAGGCGCACGCGGGACGCCAATAGCTGCGAACCATAAGAGCATCTTCGCCGGTACGATGCCAGCCAGTTTTCTCGCTGGATTCTAGTCGTAGCGAGGAGAGTGAACGAACGACCATTAGGATGGCGGGTGCTTAGTCAGCCCCACTTGAACACCCCAGCGACCGGCTGCGTTTTATGCCCCTGACGCTGGCTTCTTCTTTTCTCTTCTTTTCTCTACTCTTCTCTCTTTCGTGGTAGAATCGCAAAGCACACCGGTGAACATGACCTGTAAAGACGGCTTACGGAATTCTCGGCTCATGTATGACCTCGTCGGTTAAGATGAGACGATCAATCGACATTTTTCACGGGCATCTCTACCGAACGCCGCGTGGGCGTAGGACCAGTTTGCCAGACATGGGAATTCTACGTATTAAAAAAAGATCATTTATTATTATTGCTTCTTCATCATGAAATTTTTTATTTTAATTTGCAATGAGAGATGAGAAAAATAATATAAAATATGACTAAGTAAATTGATTATTGATTACCTTAAATTAACCCTACACCAAATACATAAATAAACATTAGATTTTTAGATAATGATATTTAGAAAAATTCTTTTATCAACACCTCGGAAATTTCTCAGGAAGAGGATTAATTCCATTTATTTTTAAACAACTACTTTCGTATTAATATTATTCTTTACATACGAGAAAATAAATTCAACGAAGTTCGATCGATATCACGCTATGCATGAAAATTGATACTGAATTTCTAAGAATAAAAAAGAAAAACAAGAATTTTACAATATGTGGGTCATTATGAGGTCGTCCTATAATATACAGTAGTTCCGAGAGAGTCCCGGAGGCTTTAGAATTCGCGTATATCACGCATCGAAGAGAGCGCATGCATTTCTGTATCAGTCACTCGAGATCTCCGACACGGGCCCATCCGCCGTATTATCTTCTTCTCGGAGCTTTCCAACGTGCTGAAAAGGCCTTTCTACATATGAGGCACGAGCACCGGACTGTACACGGCGATACGCGTGCGCCCTGTATTTCACTCGTACTCTATGAAACGTATCCACCAGAGATCCTTTCGGAATTCTCGCATTGAGGGGGTAAGAGGTGAACGAGAGGGATGGCCGAGATAGAAAGAGAGAGAGAGAGAGAGACCATCAGCGGAAAAAGTATACCCAGTGCCCAGACGCAGGTGCACGACTCCCTCATACACTCGTATCTGCCAACATGAACACGTCAGCCACGATATTCCTTTTTTTTAAACTTCCACTCATCGCTTCTCGGCTACCGTCCTCCTTTCATCGTTTTGCTCCTGCCTCATTGGGTACTTCGGAATGAGCTCGTACCACCCCCTCTCTTCTCCTTCACCACCCCCCACCCGGCTATATTTTTTCATCTCGATCCTTCCTCCATCCTTCACTGACACATTTTACCGACACGCGTAACAGCCCTGTACACCGAGAGAGGGCACATGAGGGTTGCGACCCTTGTCATTCTTCCCCGAACGTTGGGTCTTGCTGCAGAGGTGATTCTCGTCCCTAACCCTATCCTCCTCCTTCTTACTCGGTATACTACAAATGTACGCTATCTCTAGCTCGAGTTCCCTCCATCCTCGGTGCTCTCATTCGTTCATTCGACGTTTCAATCTTGTCGACAAATTATTATCAAAATATTAATTACCCATATTAATATTTCACGCGTGTTTACCACAATTTTGCGGTTCGTATTATTTAATATACATTTCGTAATAAAAGACAAATTATGTTTTGATTAAACTTTATCAATCTGTTATTAATGCCATACGGTACCTATACATATACATCGAAGGGCCATTCATGTATATTTTGATATTAGAAAAAAAGTTCGTTCCATCTTCATGACGTTAAAAAAGCATCTTCATTTTCGATGTATATGAATTCTCTTTTAGGTGAACCCCATTCACTTTTTTCTCCCTTATATGTACATATATATATATCATACGATTCAATGCACAATGGATATACGTACGGACCTGTTTAGTCCACTCTAGTTTTTCCTTCGTCCCCGCGTTTCCATGCAAACGTATATGCCTCTATGTATATGTCTGTGTGTGGTGCAGGAATAGTTGTGTGCATATGTGTGCGCTCGCGCGCGTGTATGTGTGTGCGTGTGTGTCGAGTACACGGGTTCCGCTTTATGGCGCTTTTGGTCCGCTGGGACATCAGCCGCAGCTCATACACGCTCGTTGCTTCGAACATCAGCCTTGGCTCGGCTGCACACGTATATAATATTTGTTTATACATATATGTATATATATATATGAATGACATGGCCCAATATAAAGAGCTTCTAAGGGAACTCGGTGCATATCGTATGTCCGTATGTCCGCTATATATATATGTGTATTTCCACGAACTAAATATATATATAAATATATATAGTTCATGTATACGTATATCTCGTATTTGGAGGACTGGGTAGATTTCGCACTTTTACCTCCCTCTTTCTCCCTCCTTGTCTTTTTTGTCAACAGTAGCACCTGGGAAACACGCGAAATGTTGACGTGCGTCCAGACGCCGTCGCCTCAAATAGAACGCCATAGCGATGGGGAACGCGTGAGAACGGCCGGGTGGATACAACACATTCCCTCTTTCTCTCCCTGTCTCTTTCTACCTCTCCTTCTCTCTCTCTCTCTCTCTCTCTCTCTCTCTCTCTCTCTCTCGTTCTCTAGAGGAGAAGCACATTTTCAGGATTCGATATCGCACACACATTCACGTTCTTGCGGTCTCTTTCTCCTTGAAACTGTTCGTTACTTTACTCTCCCTCTTCGACCCCTTTTCGTGGCAACTTCGTTTCATGCATTTTTTACGTTCGTCGCGTTGCATCGAAACTCGCAATCTACGTGGGCATGAAAAAAAATAAGGAACAAAAAAACGTATGAGATTGGACGCAGCGCGTATGTCTTGTCGCGTATAAAATTGTAATGAAAAAAACGTTGGCCATTTTGAATATTACATTTCGTACCACGTAACGAGCGAGGGGATAGGTATATTTTTCAGATTTTATTCTGTTCGTTTTGTATGAATTATTAATATAAGGTTTTTCATGAAATTAATGCTTGAAAATCTCGACGAGATTTCGAGGATATTTCAATATTTAATCACAATCTTCATTCCCACCTCGCTCGAATCGTGAGTTTTGTGTGCACACACGTTTTATCTCGCCTACGATGTTTTTTAGCCACTCGACGACGGTTCGTCGTTTTAATTCGTATTGAAATCACGTCGTACTCGATCGGAAGACTACCTTCGTCCTCCACAACCTTCACGACGGTCACTACGACACTCATTTCGATTCGATGTCGTCGCGAGCTAATTTGGCTACTGTCGGGCTGGGAATTGAGCTAAATATACACGAATTACGGCTTTTACGGAGTGTCGCGTTGTTTGAAGTGAAAACTTCTTTAAAATCGATGTTGGGTGTGCACGACGCAATCGCCCCCGAACGAGGGACAATTTTTCTAGGGGTAATTTCAAACTTCAATAACTCGGCTAAAAATGGACATAGTGCCGCCATCTTGGTTTCGTTTTAAAGAGGGAAAATGAAAGTTTGTGCCAGTACAGCTCCGCCATTCGAGTCACTCGTGGAGGTCGAGAATTGCATGCGTACAGTCAACCTACGATTTTCGACTTTTTGCATTCGACACGTGTACATAAAAGGAATCGTATCTCAGGGACTGATCGTCCGATCTGAATGAACCAAGTGTTATATCGAAGAGGAGTATACGTGTTACAATTTACTCCGAGGCCCAAGTCTCCATCTGAAAAACTGAAAATGATACGAGGCTGTGAATTTGTAAAAGTTTAAATAATTTCTCGATTTTCTTAAAAAGTCGGTGTACATCAAGGCAAAATACAAGCGGAATTGCGAAAACCAGGAACGAATGTGTAGAGCGCGAAGTTTGTTTTATTTTTGCATCGTAAAAGTGATGATGCGCGTTAGGGGGTGAAGGAATGGGGTGAAAAAGGAAAAAGGAGGGTTCGGCGAGATTTCCACCCCTTTTGCTGGATTTACGAAATACACTTGAAATTCAATTGCGACTTTAAATCGAAATAGAGACGACTATGATTCAAATCCTCGGAATAACACGATATATGTAGTATGCTTGAGTATCGCTATAATTATATATATATATACATATATATATATATATATACATGTACAACGTTAGGAATGTTCGATAATATCGATACTCGATACACTCGCGGTCTCGATTGGATTCCCATGTTTGTCGGCCCGAAGGGTGCAGCTTGCCTTTTATACACAGTTAAATGCGTAGGTATATATACATAAAAATGCATCAAGATGGCCAGCGGATTTCGATGCGAAACGAAACTCACGAGATTCTTGCACGTACCGATCGACCGATCGATGCATCGAATGTTCGTTTATATTTGCATATCTTCTCAAAAGTATCGTCTTCCTCAAGATTCTGGTATTTCATTGTTTGCCGATCCTCCGACAATTGAGAATCGTAATTTTTAATCGATTTTTAATAATAAATAATTAAAGGCTAATCAAATTTGTTGGATATTTAATTTTTTGGAATTCAATTAATTTTTATTTGATGTTTTTGTATGAATAATTCGAGGGTTTTTGGTACGTCCTGTAGAGTGTATTACTCGTGTGACTTCGCAAAGACTCTCACTCGTATATTGTAGAGCCTTTCCTCTCGCTGTACACACCGGAGAAAGTTTCTTTGCCTATGCGCGCACGTCTCGGCGGAGTACCGCGAATGCTCGTAAAGTCCCGACCTATTTTTACATCGTAACTATCATACGCAAAATGGCGACTTAACGATCTACCTCTCGTTGGTGTGTCGTGCGTGTGTGTTTACTGAGAAAGAGAGAGGATAGAAACAAAGAGAGTGGATAAGAGAGAAGAGAGAAAGAGAGACATCCCGCGATATTCACCGGGGGGGGGGGGGGGGGGGGGGGTTGCTTTCTCCGAGGAATTATATTGGTACAAGTCGGAGTTGAGTCGAAGAGAACTTCAAGAGAGGCTTGAGAGACAGACTCGAATCGTCGTTCCTCATTCAATTCGATCTCATTTGTTCGCTTGTTTGCTCTACAGCCCTTATGCAAATGCAAACGGAAACTTTTACGTCGTGGCGTACCAGGAGACGTCGATGACGACGTTACTAGGTCGCGGTCTTCTTACTACGAGTTTTTATTCTGTTTTCTCCATCTTCTTCTTCTTCTTCTTCTTCTTCTTCTTCCATTCTCTTTTCAACCTTCGTGTTTTTCAACGTTTTTATCGAATTCATCTACTTCATTGTCTTCATCTTCAGTTTTCTCGTCATCATCTTCGTTATCTTTATCTTCAGCTACTCGGTTTTATTTAACTTTTTCGTAATTATGTTTATTTTCATCTTCTTTAACTAGCTCCCCATTATCTTCTATCTATCTGTAACAAGAAGAAGAAGAAGATGAAAATAATGATGAAAAAGATGAAGGAAATTAATGAATAATAATAAAGAAGATTTATTATTATTCATTAATTTCCTTTATGTTTTTCATTATTATTTTCATCATCTTCTTCTACTTCTTCTTCATCAACGTCATTTCCATTTTCTTCGGTTTCTTCATCATCCTTATCTTGTTTATCATCCTCAGCTTCCTCTTCATAAATTCATCTTGTTTTCATCTCCTTCCTTGTATACATAATTTTCCTCCCTGTCTCTCTTGGTCATTCTTATGCAAGTTCCAACAGATCCGTATGTCCTTCGAACGACCTCGACTCCTTCGGAGAATTCAAAGCAATTCACAGCGTCCTTGGTACGCGTACTGTTCGTACATTCGAGCCGAGTTACGAAGGACTCTGTCTAGAATTATCGATGTTTCCCGAATTCGAGGATTGGTCACGATCGCTAGGACTCGTGGCTTGCTCTCGATCCTCGAGACGGTCTTTGCCACGTCAAGTGTGCCCCAGGTCCTTCTGTCACCGGCAGGATCGAGGACACTTCGCGAAAGATCCTCCAAAGGCTCTTTCGAGCGTACCGTCTTCGTCTTGCCAGGAGATGTACACGAACATCAAACGGTCCCTAATTCTCTCCTTAAACTCGCTTCCTGTAAATTGGAACGGACGTATAAGTATACAAACATTCATATATATATATATATAATTTATACGTAAGCTCTCGTCGTCTAACTCTTTGGCAAATATTCCGACGACGTTCCTTCAATTGGCATATACGCCCTCCAGCAAATAGACAACTTCCGGTGTCCTACGCTATGCCAGAGATTTCTGATTATCGCCCTCGCATTTCAACGTCCTCTTCGATGAAACACGAGCGAATAATACAGAACTGGGGCTGCCCGAGTGACTTTAGCCGGATTTGATTCCGTTTCTTTTTTTTCTTTCGTTTGTTTGTACGCCTTACGAAAAACTCGTGCGACGTTCAGTCGTTGATCGACGACGAATAAATTTATCTTCAATCGTTAAATAAACTACCTGTGTCGTCAATCAAACGAGAAGACCTCTAGCTGGTAGGTTGGGGCAAAAGTTCGGGCGAAGCTCGAGTCTACAGAGGAACGCGTAGGGGTTGTTTCTACCCAACCACCGCTCTACCCGTGACACACCGAGGCGAACTTGATCGAAGATGATTGATTGCACGTCGTTCTATCGCCACGGAGTTCAAATCAGAATTGCTTTAGAACACAATATATATCCGTACGTATCAACTATATGTGGTTAATATCGATTATTCGTCGGAGAATCGGTTCTAGCGGTCACGTATAACCCTTGGATACTTTTCACCCTCTTCTTCGAAAACTTCTCTTACTTTGTTTTTATTTCTCTCTCTCTCTCTCTCGTTCTTGTTTTCTCCCTCCCAGTGGTTTTCGTCTTCTTCATTTTCTTTCCTTTGCCCTCATCTCGCATAAAATTACGCCGGATTTATCATCCTTTTATTACCAGCCGGTCGTAAAGTTCGAGAGCTCATCCCCCTACCCTTCGCTCGACCTCCCCTCTATCGGCTTCTTACCGCGGGTCGACCGAGATAGTCGTCCCTTTTCATCGCCCATTTCGCGGTTTTCCTTTTTATTTTTCACAAATTTTACTACCCCGTGGCACGCTCTGTTCTCTCCGCCTCTTACCGTTCGAGAAAACGTCGAGAATTCACCCGTGACCATGTCGAAGGTTAACGGCTGCTGATGTAACCTCTTTCGAGTAGAGCGGAATATCAATGGTAACAGCTGTGTCTATATGTTTTTACGTATATCTACTTTACAGCGAAGAAGAATAAATGGAGAGAGAGAGAGAGATTGGGACGATCGTATAGCGTTTGCGGTCTCCTAGAGTCGTATACGAGATGAATCATTTAATGGTACATGGTTGAATATATTTTGTCTTAACGTCGCGCTGTAGCATACGTTAAAATCGTTGCTATTAAAATCATGAAATTATCCTTCTTTTCCATGTTCGATTTTATTATTAACGACTTTAATGCATTCGTGGCATCGATTATGCAGTTCATTTGTACTCGTTACTCGAAGAAAAAGACGGAGATAAAACCTTGTATGCACCAGTCATTATTTCAAACGAGATTAATTAAAATTACATTGTATTCAGTGTTTCACGAGGTCGGTAAACAAACGTTGGTAAACATAACTTTGAGAAAATAAAGCAATGCGTCATTGTACAGTCTGCACAGAATACGAGGAATGATCAAAGACCGAGGTATCGTTGCATCTTATTCGCGGTTTGTCACGTCGTTCACATATTATCGTATCAGAGGTCATACATCGGCATCGCCACGAAGAAGTCACATTCCGACGTTCATTCAATGTATCCATCATACGTTTGCGTCTCCAACCGATAGTACAGACACGCAAGTCATCGTACTCGCTGTGTATACGATATATACACAAAAAAACGTACGATCTCCTGTGGTTAACGCATTGCCAAGGTTATGTACGCCACTCTCCATATTCTCAATCGTTGAAATCCTCGAAGCCTGTCACGTAGAGCAGCGAGTGTTTGCGTATGCAGAATGAGCGTCACCCTGTAGCCGGACAGCTACGCGTCGAGAGTGGTGGAAGTGGCGTGGTGGGGGAACGGAGCACGGTGACTATTGGACGATGGGATGGTCTCTCATGCGCAGTGGCCGGATATCGTCCGATCGCGCAGAGACCGTACGGACGTTTGAAAAGGCAGCCCACGACTCAAAGCGTCATTCTACGATCCTTGATGCACTTCGACTTTTCCACATATGTTCTTATAATTCAATCTCTTCTGCCAATTTGTTGAATTAAGACAATATTGTCCGTATACGAAAATAGAGAGACCTGGAGAATGAAGCAATGTACGCATCGATCTATGGACAACGGAGAGGTCGAAACATCCTCAAAGGAGTACATGACGAAATGGCCAGCAAGACTAAAAGGAAGATTGTTGCGTTGCAATACGAGTTACTCTATTATTGAAAATCAGAGTAGAGAGACTACGTGAAACTTGAAGCTGAACAAGAATACGAAGCTGAAGTAGCGAGGCAAAAGCCCACGGCTATATAGATTCAGTAAGAGGTAGATGTTAAGGATGACTTTAAGACGCGGGTACACCAGAGTCCGTAGACAATCCACGAGGGTCTCAGTGAAGCGTAGAAGCATCCAAGTCCGGTACATATACTGTTCGGTATAAGCCGTCTGTTACCCGTTGCAACGAGATCGTAAATATCGTCCGGCTGGACAACGACGAGAAGAGGATATAAAGCTCGAACCGTTGTACGGTTTCACTGTACGAGCATGGAGTATGGGACAAGACGAAAAGAGTCGCGGGAGACGGGAAGTCGAGTCCGATCGCATCGATCACTCTCTCTCTCTCTCTCTTCCTCTTTCTCTCTCGTTCTCTCTTTCTATTTCTATGGGAATCTCCCAGCAGTCTTACGGAATATCTCGATAGCAGAGAAAGACACACTGGCATATGTACACGAGCAAAAGAGGTGGCGCACACGCGGCTAACATTGAAGTGGGTATTGGCTCAGCGTGTGTTCTTCGACCCATTGCCAAGAAGAAGGAACTTGTTCCACTTCGAAACCTGTGTGTGTGTGTGTGTTTATGTGCGTGTATTGCCGCGGCGTATAACGAGGAAAAATAAAAATAAAAATTGAAAAAACGAAGGAAATCGTCTCGCGCTGGCCCAGTGGGGAGAAAAGCGACACCACGCCAGTCTAGTTACGAGAATCTGGTTCACTGGCTACTTCGGTATATGAAGAGAGCAAACTAGACTGGATGGGACGTACCGGATATGTCGCTCCCTTCGTGAACATAGGCGCTTCTGTTCTCTTCCCTCGCGCTTTTTGCGTCTTTTGTTAATTCTGACTGACGTCTTCTTTTTTTCACTCGCAATCTGCGTTACAATTGTGACAACAAATTGTTTTCTTTTCACAGCTGCGATTCTACCTAGTATGCAAATATTCATATACAAAAGACAACGTTAGTGTTTAAACGACTGAACTCAACCACTTGTCCGAGAAACGAGAAAATACATTTCTTTCAGGTATCCGCTAAAGAAGGGGTTTTTCAGAATTTCATCATAGAGGGATGAAAAGGGAAAAATATATTCTACAGATTTAATTATTCTCTCCGTCCGCTGGTCTTAAAAAATATTTAATTAAACATCTATTTGTAGGTCTTTCTTTTTAGTACTTACACAAATATCTTGGATCTAAAGAAAAATACATTTTTATGTTTTCGTTAAGGCTTGACTCATATGTGCTCCCCAACGAAATATCTCATAACACGAATGATGGCCAACGTAGTAGTGATGTTTCGCAATTAATTGCAAACAAATTGATAACTTCTCAATGGTTTACGATTCGAAAGATTCGTTTCGCTGTGAAATAGGAGATTTCCTTTCGTACGACATAAGAGACGAAAAAAATCAAATCGAGCGAGTATGAGACGTATTTACATTCCAGTCTCGACAGTGTCCGACATGCAAGCTCCCATAGACACGCCTTGCCATATACGTAGTGTAAATCTTGCATCACCGTAGCCGTGCAGCCCCTAACGGATACCCCTACAGGGAGGCAAGCTCGAACGATACGTGAGGCATGAGGAGTCATCCCGGCCCGAAAATGTATTGTGCATTCGGTATTCCAGGATGGCATGAGGCACGCCATCGTGGTCGGATCGTGCTGTTTGCCCGTATCGATGGATATAGGGAGTTCGTATCGAACAGTAGTTGCAATGCGCTCAGAACGTTTTGGCTATGTGTCGCGAGAGTGTGGGGTGAAGGGGGAGAAGAGAGGTTGGGGTTGGTGGGCTTGATGCACGATAGGACCGATTGGATTCGCGAGGGAGTCTCGCGTGTCCGGCCCGATTCTCTATGTATGTGTTGAAGCGAGTGGTATTCGGTCGCGGTTCTGCGATGAACGAGGAATAGGGGATGGGAGAGAGAGAGAGAAAAAGAGAGAGAGAGAGGGATGACGGACCACGTGCCCGCAGAAACCACTCGGCATCGACGGCAAACCCGTGGCAGTCGCGGCTCTGCCACAGCCGAACGGGGCTAGTTTCAAAGGAGCTATTTAGGAAGGTACACCTCGAATCCGACCGAGTAACGTTCCGAATGGAAATCCCCCCGGCGTGCCTCGACGGTACTGGGATCCACCCGATGCACCCCGTTCAACCATGTTTCTCCCCCTCCGTTACTTCTCTCTACCTCCCTCTCTCTCTCTCTCTCTCTCTCTCTTGATGGTTCTTCTCACCCCTAAAATTCTCATCCCCCTCGGGCACTCCGCTGCATCCCTTGGGATTATCGATTTGGCGGACGATACACCGCGAACCTCCCAACCCTGGATATTGCCTAATACAGCGGAGGAGCCAATCCCTGCGTAGCATTGACTGGATAGCGAGTGATCGCGACTATTGCTAACAGACCCCATTAAACTTGATGGGATCAAGCCACTAGCGGATATTGTTGGCGCAGACATTGTTTACGCGGGGGTGGTTTATCCTTCTTCCTTCCGGATGCCGGAACCCTATAGTAATTTAAGAAAAAAACATTTTAATTAATCTTTTTCGGGAGAATAAAATCTTGTTTTTTTTTCTTCCATTTATCTTAATCGATCATTTTCACCATAAAATGAAAAAATACGATATATTTTTTTTTAAACAATCATTATCCATAAGTTTTGTGTTGAAATTCAAATTCGAAGGCTTTTCTTCGATTAGTCGCTTAATCGACACGGATAGAGACTTCATCCCGAACTCCAAAATATACAGAAGATCCGTACGGGACTTTTGATTCGTCGAATATTCCCTCAGAATTCCACGTAAAAGCAATGAGCTCTACGAAACAGCTTAGGCGATGGAGTTCCGCACTCAAACGCTTTGTTAACCGTTGCGACCGCATGCTAAGATCGACGAACGTTCGAGGGTGGAAAGCGCCCAAGAGATTGGAATGTAGATGTTCAGCTAGTAGATAATCGAAGCCTGGGTTATACACGAGGATGAAAGACGGTGAGGAACGGGGTGGGCCGGGGGCTGGGGGGTAGAAGAACGTCAGCCCCGTTTCAAGGCATACCTCGATCTATTGATCTTCTTCGAAAGGGATATGCCTTATGCAGTGTCACTGACACTCCGGCGTAAGCGGTTCGGTGTTCCCGGTTTAAGGGGCTGAAAATACGTCCTTTGTCGAGATCAATGGTGCCTTTTTGCACCCGAGAATGCAATGTCTCGTAGATAAATGCATGCAACTTTTTTTCCCTTTAAAAAAAAAATTTTTTTTTAAAGGGTAAAAACGACATCCACCCTCTTCGCTCGTTCCATTTTTAAATTTCGCCGGATAAACAATATCAATAATATTGTCGTTACTCATGACAAAACAAAACAAAATCTCAAGAAACTTATTCTCGTCTTTGGATTAAAATCGTCGCAAAGAAAAGAAAAACGAAGCTGAAAAAGTTCATCCCCTCGTACCTTAGAGGAGTGCCACGAGAGAAAATTCGAGGCGAGAGTCCAATAAACAAAAGTTAAAACAAAACAAAAAACGAAGACTTTTTCTCCTTTACCAACGTTCACGAAAAGACAAGAAAAAGGGGGGGGTGGGGGTTGAGCAGAGCGAACAATGACTAAAAGGTGCGAGTTTCATTGTTCCTTGAAAATCTTATTCCATTGGTGGAATGCGCGCTCCTCGAAGACTCTTCGCGCGGAACAAGTAGATGGCCCTGCATTGTTCCCGCTAATTATCACTTGCCATCGCGCCTTCGCGCTTCTCTTTTTCCTTTCTACACTCACCGGGGTGTCTTAGACGCTCGCCCCTCCCCCTCCCCCCTCCTACACCCTCAGCCTTTTCTCTTCACTCACGAGTAAACGAGTGTGTTCTATCTTCCTCGTTTTTGTTCTTTCGTGAGATCGACCAAGTCGAACCTGTCGTTACACAATGCTGCGCACACCCTGCCTCGGCTTGCTTCTCGAGGATCACAAATGGATTACGCGTTGTAAACGCCGGGGCTTTTGCGTTGTTCCGAATCCACGGGGATTCGTTTTGAATGCCTCTCTTGGCTCTCGGAGCTTCTCATATATTTTATTTCGAATTGTGTTGGTCCGTGTTTATGTCTGCGTCGTTAGAGATAACTCGTTAGGGGTAGAAGAAGAGTGCGAGACGGGGTGGCTGCTGGAAGGGTGGTAGAGTGAAAAAGTAGGATATAATGGCTAGATGGGAGAGGAAGAGAGAGAGAGGGTGAGACGAGAGACATCCTCGACGAAGAGTCTCTTTTCTCTCACATTGTCGCCCCGCGAGAGAATCTCACAGTGGCCACCCTCTCGCGCTCTCTACGTTCTATACACAGTGTACCTCGTTTCGTTACATAAAACCTGTTGCATCTTCGCGACTCTTGGTCCTAGTTTGTGTGTACCGTTATTATGTCGCTTTTGTCGTGGCGACGAGTTATTAGGACACTTGAAGATAGAATGGACCATGATTGTCGTTTCTCTTGGAATATTTTTTTGTTTGAAGAAATAACGATATACGTATAACGTCGAATAACTTGCAGGCACCTAGCTGAAATCATTGTATTTTTACTTGAAATTAATTTAATACTTAGGAACATTTTTGGCAATCATAGTATGTTTTTTAATAAAACGAATGTTTTAAATCATTTGGTTCTTTCTCAATTTTTTCTGTATTTACTACGAACGAACGATCATTATATTTATAGAGAAAAAAATTCTTTTTTTCCATTCAAATTGTATATATATGAACATTTTGGGGGTTGGTGACCTTGACAACGATTAAAAGTTCTGATACGAACATTCCCCTATTATCGAAGATAAATTTAAAATATCTTCAACTCTTATAATTCCTTCAATATTTTCCTATATTTGAGATATAAAAGTATATATGTAGATATTTCGCTCGACCATTATATTTCACTATTTATCAACGAATATTTACATCAAGATATGTATTTCCTTGCATCGTTATTTATACAAGATATATAACGATGTTACCATACAATAATGTTTGCTCATTTCTAGCTCTTCGGTCGATACGTATATATTTATAGATACAGTCGTGTTGTAAGGGTTGAACGATCGTGTTGCGCGAGTTAACCCGAGGCCACGTCGGGAGTTAACGCGTATTTTTTTTACGCTCGTTAAACTCATGTTCCTCGGGATACTGTGTCTGTGTAATGATCGAGTTGTTGATCGCAATGTTAAAAAAAAGAAAATAAAGTAAGAAAGATAACGATAGAGATATTTAAGTTTACAAACTATCGTTCTTTGGTATGTTTTTTTATAATGATAAAAAAGCGCGGTGTTACAAGGGCGCGATATCCCGTCTCGTTACTCTCGCGAATATGATCGCTGTTATTGAATGCCCGGCGTGTACCGCGAGAAAGAGAGAGAGAGAGAGAGAGAGAGATAGCAACTCGAGAATGACACGGGCAATTAATAACGCGAACGCGATGATATCGTCTCGTTCAATATTTTCTCCTCCCCTCTCTCATCCTCATTCCTTCCCCATTCCCAGACGCGGTCGTTCTTGATTAATCGAGTCTCACCGAAGAAACGATAATATCGCGAATGACGAAGAACAACATTCCACGAAATAATGATAACATTGTCATTAACATTGGCAAAATTGTCCTTCTCGATTTGCATTTCCAAAAGGCAAAGAGAAAAAAAAATGAACGAAACACGTTGTCTAGCGATGATATCGAAGGTGAAAACTTATCGATAAATTGATAATTCATTAATCCCACAAAATCCTCCGTAAATTATCCGTTACGTTTTAAGGTAAATAAATCCCTGGAATTTCCACGAAACGTAGCCGCAACCGTAATGTACAGTACGCGGTAAAACGTACCATGTAACACCCGAGTGGTGTCGCGTGCACGTGTGTGCGTCTGTGTGTGTGTGTGTGTATACACGGCGAAGAAATTATTTCTCGGAAGCTACCCCGTGCGGTTCTGACCACCCTGCGGGCGTAACACGCCCTTCCTGTACTTTTCGTGCGTCGAGTCGAACCGTGCCGCGAGGACTTATGGCGCAATACGCGAGTCGAAGCTTTACTGCGACCGATATTAAAACGCGCACACTAACGAATTTCCATTAACACGCGCCGAATGAACCACGGATAAACCAGGCCACTACACGGCATCGAGGGAGATAGAGGGATAGAGAAAGAGAGAGAGGGTCAATCTCTCGTGCTTAAATATATATATATATATATATATATATATATATATACACGCAGTTACGTATTTAAAGATCCATATAAACGCATATATGGGGCCTTCCGTCTGAAATCGATCACTGACAATTTTCCAACTATTTTATTTTAGCTATCGACTTTTACGTCCAACAAATATAAACCTTCGAGTCGTTTAAAAATAAATATTTTTCGACATTTTTCTGTGTGAAAATTACGATGCGTCTTATCTGATAAACTAGGAGAGATTTTTTTGTTTTTGAAGTCATTTGTCAGATCGTTGATTAATTTTGATACAAGAGAATTCAAGCGTTGAACGAAAATAACAGGTGTCTGATGTGACGCCCAACGTACGATACGTCTATACATGTAAATATATAGATACATAATTTTTTCTACATATGAAGATAACTATACCGGTAGATACAAAAGGACCTCGATACGAGCGAGAGGCAAATATAGAGACCTAGAAAGAGACATATTGTAAATCGGAGTGGTGAGTGCATGCAACACACATATATATATATATATATATACTATATATGTTTGTATTTCGCGCAGTGCGGACTCTAGTGGTAGGAAGACATGAGGAATGTGATAGGTACTATAGTTAATGCACGAGACCAATAACGTGTCATATTACCCCCAACATCCCCTTTCCCATATCCTCGTAGCTCACTATGGGGCTGGCACATTCACAACTGGTTATTTCCGCGGATGTAGGTTATAGCGTCACAGGGTTTGGTGGGGAACGAAAGAGGGAGAGAGAGAGAGAGAGAGAGAGAGAGAGAGGAGGTGATTTTCGGGCAGAGTGGGAGAGAGCGGAAGTTATAAACGGAAAACTTTTACCGAGCTCTCCGAAAACTCTTTGATTTGCCTCCCTTGTACCGTGCGAGAGAGCGAGAGGGGTGGAGCGGGAGATTTTTAATGAAATTGCTTAATCTACTGTTATTTACTGCGTTGCGGACGGTAGAACGATATTTATCCTTCTCGCAGTTGATATAAATACCGGGAAGAGGCGCACTCGCGGTCGTCTCTACACAACCGAAATGGACCGTGGAGAATACCAAACTATCTCTCTCCTCTTCCTCTCTCTCTCTCTCTCTCTCTCTCGCTCTCGCTCTCCCTTGCTTTTCTCTCGCGTTGCAACTCGAGTGTGTATATATCATTACGAAGCAAATTATACTGACCTCCAACTTTTGCCACTTCTTTCGACTCTTTTTGCCCGAGAGAAATATAATAAAACAGAATAGACGAAACAGCAAATAAAAAAAAATTGAAGAAAAACAAACAAAGAAAAACTAGAAATAAAAATAATAACGCCACTGGGTTCTCCTTTTCTCGATTTTCTTCTCTCTCTCCCTCGCTCGTTCGCTCTCTTTCCCCCCTCTCTCTCTCTCTCTCTCTTCTTTCAGTCTCGAAATATACATAAGTTTTACGTCTAACTCTCCTGTACGAGGAGCAGAAAACATAGAAGAGAGAGAGAGAGAGAGAGAGAAAGAGACCTCGTATGTAGCCCCTCTTGTGTTCCTCGGGGAAATACGTCGGGAAGTATGAGAGGCCGTTGAGAAAAACGCTCAGCCGTGCGCGCTTACTCACTACCGTGTCGCGAGATGCTTGTCGTACTTTCATAATTTTTTTTTCTTCCTCTACCTTCATTTCTCCTTCTTTTTCATTCGTTTTGTTTCCCTTCTTCTTTTTTTTCCAAAGTGACGACATCGAGACCACCGTATATCTTGCCATTTGGCGGATTAATCCGTGATACCCGACAAAAACTTTTTTTTCTTCTTCCAACGCTATTGACACGAGGGAGATCGTAAAATCCGGTAAAAAAAATACGCACGTTACGTGTATAGAAAAAAATATATATATGTGAAGAAACGTAGTATAAAACGAATGAAGATATTTTTAGGTAAATTTCCCCATAGGACATGCGCGAATGCGACATCGACACGACCGGTACCAGTCGCGAGTTGCATTTGGTCACGTTCGTTCGTAATTTTTCTTCCTTCGAAGCGTTTACTGTCGTTGAAGGAGAGATGAAAAAAAATGTCAACGAATCCATTCTAATCGGTACTGCGCGGTGCGATGAAACGCTTGAGGAGAAAAAAAACGTACGTAGAGAGGGGGAATGAACGAGAGAGGGGATAAGTCTCGAAGTAAGAGTTCCGTTATAAATTGTGTTTATAACTACAGAGTAAGGAACGTAGCAAATGTTTATTTAAAAAAAAAAAAAATTCCTTCACTTTTTTTTCGCGGTGCAAAATACCCGTTTGCAAAATGTTCTTTTCGTCTCGGTTGACAGTAACGGATTTTTAACAACGAGATGGCGCGAGAACAATTATCGCTCGCTGCACGACGCAGTGAGCGTCGTAGAGACGCGAATACTCGTAAAAGTAGCGATTATATCGGCAGTATAATAAAACGCTGGAAAATTCTTTCCATTGTTTATTCGCGGTGGAGGAAATATTCGTTCTAGATCGTTCCCACCTTAAAATTATTCTCGAAATAATTTTCATGATTTTTCATTGTTTTTCTTTAGTATTTTTCTTTTTCTTTTTATAAATCGATCCAACACCCTCCGAGCCACGACTTTTTGGAACGATCGTCAAGCTGAATAACGAGACCGACGCGCAAACACTTACCTTGCCGCTTACCGAAGCCAAGGCAAATACGCTTTATTTACGTCAATGCCAAAGTCATACAGCGTCGATGCATTTTCGAGTCAAACAGTCACAGGGGCAGCAAAATATTTACTTCTTTTTCATAATTCATTCGTTTTCGCGATACTTAGATATGCACACGGATCTCGAACCTCGAAGTTTTTCCAGGATATTCTCCCACATCTCGACCTCCGGCGCTATTGAGACCGGCTCGAATTATTCTGAAGTGCCGGTTTTATACGCCTATAAAAAACGTCCAATGACACGTTCGATCTCTGCTGTCCGGTAGTCCGCGAAGGCTGACCCATCGAACACGTATCGAAACATCGGTTTTTTTCTAGGAAAAGAAAAAAAATGTTTATATAATAATTTAAAAAATATAAATATTATGATATAGACAAAATCGATTCTAATGACATTTAATCATTTTCTGCGGTAATGGAACGAACGTGATGCGTATGAATATGCAAGTTGTTGAAATAAACTCTTGAATAAAAAAAGGAAAAGTCGTACGAACGACGATGAATTGTGTAATCCGAATGAAACTAAAATATTCGAGAAATATTCGACAAAATCCTCGATCTAAAAAATAATGTGTTTGCGATCGAATCGAGATTCGCTGTGACCAATCAGTTCGTTCGATTGGAATAAATCTTCACTTACTCTCTCTCTCTCTCTCTCTCTCTCTCTCTCTCTCTCTCTCTCTCTCTCTCTGTTCACGGTTCCAATAAGCAATGGGTTATCTTGATTTCGCATTATCTATGTGGTAGCTATTAATGACTACGGAGCCGTACGATCGGCAGACACACTGTCGAGATTGCTAAAAAAAGGAAAAAAGAACGTAAAATAATAATAAAAAAAAGTAAAGAAACTCGCGAAAAAAGTCGAAGCTGTTTTCGCGGCCGTCCAGACCTTCGATTCGCCTTACGTAGAGTTAATAATTATACGTTTGCTACAGCGATGTATAGATAGAGTGTGTTGCATGAATGTTTCGCGTATACATACACATATGTGTATACATATATATTTCATATAATAGGAGAAGCCACCTGAATATCCGTGTGCACGTTTTAACGCGAGATTTCGCGGCTCTCTCTCTCTCTCTCCATCATATCATAAATATTAATCAATGTAGACGTATATTACATCGTTCCGTAAAAGTTATAATTTTTGTAGGGTTAGAGAAGGTGGATGAGTACAAGAGTTTGCACATAGATGTAATTATAGACAGTGTGAAATCGATTGTGTTATCTAGTTGAAATGTGCGAATTTTGACTGTGAGACTTGATTTTGTATAAATCGTTCCGGTATTGGAACGACAGGTGTCCATAAAAGTACTAACGTGTGAGTGTTTGCAGAGACGGCGATTAAGGGAAAGTGCAAGTTACAATCGACATAGGCCCTCACAGCTTGAGAACCGATTAAAATTCACCGGAATTCAATATATTGTCGATTTCAATGGGTATCGCGAAACCTCGAAAAATCGATTTTTCGCGATGCTGTATCTCCGTTTTGGTTCATCCGACAAAAAATAACACGAGTAACTTTTTGAAGAGCTCGCCGGGATGAGACGAATGAGCCCAGGAACATCGGAAGACCTCAATTTTTGTGGTCGTGGCGGCAGTTGGAAAATCGTGTTTTTCAGGACCCATAGGGTGGGTCACGTGAAAAAAGTGGTCCAGGATGGGGTCAAATTTTTTTTTGCTTCAAATCGTCTTTAAACCATCATATTCGTGTTACACGGAAAATTTCCGATTCCGAAATGACCAAACAAAGAGTTTTGGACGAACAAAATTTTTGACCCCCTCCGGACCCCCCAAAGTCAGAAAAGTAAATCACGAATATTGACATCGACATCTGACTAGGGTCAAAAAAAAATTTCGTCCAAAAAGGCTTCACTTGGAGGTTGCGGAATCGGAAATTTCCCGCTGATGAAGATTATCATATTGTTTTGCCCGATATCTCAAAAACTATAGGAGAAAAACGCAAAAAATGAGCCCCGTGGCGGGAAAATATATATTTTTTTAAATGATTTCCAAATAGTCCTATTTCATCGAAAATTTCTCGCACATTGCGAAAAAGATGGTTATTCTTTCGATAGACCTAAATTAATGTACACAAATGAATGCAGCAATTAAACAATACATTGCTTAATTACTGCGTACAATCCTAAGACATACCAGTGGAGATAAAGCAATGTGATAGACTTATAATATCCAAGCGTAAACTAAAATAATTTATTGTAACATCAGTTCCTAGGGCGTAAGCCTGTTCATGTATAAAAAAAAATAGCCGCCAAGGCTAATAAAGATCAATCAATCTCTCTCTCTCTCCTCTTTCAGCTGCATGAAGTAAGCGAGCTCGTTCCCACGCGATTTCCTATGCGATGTTGGTTAGCTACGATACTCCTTCTTTCTCTCATGAAACGAGGCATAGAAGAGGGGTTGAAAAAGTGCAGATGGCTGGGCAAGGAGAGGACCTCTCGTGTATGTACTCGCGAGAGGTGCGTGCTTACATTGTCCGCGTGTTTTAGGTTAGACATATGCACGATTCTCGCCGTCGAAAGAGTTGAATAGGACCAGTTCTACTTCGTACTTCAAAGTATATAAACGTGTAGGCCTGGGACTTGTCGTCGAGCACGGAGGACATCGTGGATGTTTGAATGCGCGGAAAGTCTGATATGGAATATGCGCTCTCGGGCCGTTTTGTCGTATACTCGGTTGGTACCTGATGAGGAGAGCACGATAATGGAACTCGCGAAAGGGTCGAGGGGTATGTTTTTTTTTATTTGCCGCCACTCCTACCTATTTGCCAACGGTGACTTTTCAAGGCTGGGGGACGTATAACTCGAAGACGAAATTTACTTGGGTAATTATTCTGCAACGATCATGTAAAAACGATGGAATCGATCAGCAAAAATAAGCCGATACGAAAATCAATGAATAATCATGTAACTTTATTGTTTAATAATTACGATTTCCGATTCTTTTAAGACTAATTAACTTCTGAATTCGAGAATTAAACATTCGACTACTTTAATATTTTACAAATTAAAAAAAAATCGCACAGTTCAAGGATTTCAAATTTCGAAAATTGTATTTGAACAAAATACCAAATTCGAAAGGTTCCTCGTTAAAAAAATATCACGTTTCAAAGAATCCAAATATTCGAAATTAGATGAAATACCGAAAATTCTAAATCAAAGCAACAACAACAAAAAGCAGAACTTTGTCGAAACTTTCGTAGGGCTGGGCGAACACGCCGCATTGCCCCCGGAGCGCGCAAGACTTAAGAGTAAGGGTTCAACCCTTAGTCTTAAGTCCCAGGCCCGTAGGGTGTTCGAGGCTCATATAAGAGTAAAATGCTATTTCCGTGCTCGAGACGCGGCATTTCTTTTTAAACGGAGAACCGTCTTTGGTTTCCCCCTTCTAGAATCGTTGAGAACTTTGGGGCGAAAAGAATTTTTTCTTACGGTCGGATAAAGCCGAGTCGTAAAAAAAAGCTGCACGGACGTCTTTGGCTTGATTCAATTTCTATAGGAATCAAATTCAAATCGCCCGGCGCACACGTGCCACTACCACGCTACTATTTCCCCCGTGAAATTTATATACGCCGGGTTTCGCGTCGCCGAGTTCACGTATAGAGACAGTAAGGAATCAGACATGGCTAGACTCCCATTGAACTTTCCCTTCGCTCTCTGTTCAATGATGCCCGTAGCGATCGTTTTCCACGTGAGTTATATTTCGCTGTCGCGCAGTATTTCCTGTCCTTTACATAGGTCGAATATAGATTTATATATCTATATAGATATAGATAAATGTTAAATGGGCTGGCCAATCAATACGGGCATTCGGTAAATCGCATTTATTTTAATAACCTCGAGCTTTATTTTGTTTATTTTCATCGACGATATCGCAAAAAAGTAAATCGAAAAAACGTGATTTTGTTTATACTCGATACGCACATTTGTTTCAATTCATTGTATTTTTTAAGTATACGTTCCTTTTTTGTTTTCATTCGGTGATATTTATCGCCGAACGAGAATCGAATAATCCTTTCGATTAATCCGCGGTATATTGGAATTATGACGTTACGAACATTCGTTGGTACGGTTTTCGTTCGCAGGTAAATGTTATTATTTATTTATTTATTTTTTTTCGGTCGCTATAGATTTTACGTTTAATAATTGAAATTTCTGTATTCAATCTCAAACCAAATATTTCGATGGTATATTTAACGTTGAATGTTTCAAAAACGGATGCTGACCCCCCGGGCGAGAAAAAAAACAACATTGGATTTCCTCCTGGACGGAAATATGTGTAGGGTGGTTTTAAAAAAAAAATTATTTTTCCTTTTCACGTGTTAGGAAATACGATGAGAGTTTCAAATATTAAAACAAAGGAATTTCTCTCGATTGTGCCGTCGAAGCCAGAGAGTACAGAGTTGCGTGTAGCGTGCAATCATCGACTGTTCAGTTTTCCAAACATTCGACGTTGCTCTGTTTTTTTCGTTTTAGTTCCTCTCGTCGCCCTCGCGCTCTCTCTCTCTCTCTCTCTTTATTTATCGTTTTATCTCTTTCTCTCTCGGATTTCGTGCAAACATCGACACACCGAGCACTTGTTTTACACGCCCAATTGATTTTGAGCTTTCAAATGACAAAGCTCCCCCAGGGTTTGTTTGCGCAATCAAACTTTCCCTGTACTTCGTTCCATAAATATTCCAATTTCTTGCAGAATCGAACCTTACACTATCTACCCTTTTCTCTACTAATCTATTCTCCTCAAATTTACATTTGAAAAAAAAAATGTCATCTATCTCAAATCACAATCTCCATTATTCATAGAAAAATTTACATTATTTCATTTTCTTCAATCGTCGTTATTGTTAATTTTCTCGTAATTCGATAAATCGCAAAGTCGACATTTATTTTGCCCCGTGAAAATTGGCAATTTATTTCGTCAACCGTTATTTGTGTTCAAACGCGAGTACCTATTACACGATAGAATAAAAAGCTTGTAATAGCACGAGAGATATACAGAGAGGGTGAAGTTCACGGGTTTCGCATTGGGATTGAAAGAGAATAGAAAAAGGGGATTGAACGAGCAAAATTCTCTGTTTCGCCAACAGCGGAAGAGAACGGGTCGAGAGGCAGGAAGGAGCGAGAGAGTGCGCGCGGGCGGAGGGGGGGGGGGTTGGTAGATACTACGTTGCTCGACGTTCATTCGATATTGGGACTCTACACAGTCGCCGGAAACTGGTGCACAGTGCAAGTTTGGCTATTTATCCACTGTCGCGCGCGTTATCCGCAGGCTTTCTACGTCCTTTGCCACGACGACTACCACCGTGTACTTCCTCCTCGAGTCCGCCAACGCCACTTCCTCGCTAGCGATGTTATATAACACATAGCTTGCCGAACAGTTTTATATATATATACATAGAAACGGAGAGACATTCCTTTGGTATTCGCGCTCTTGCAGGAGAACTTGCCGAGTCTTTGCCAATCGGTTGAGTAATACTCTGTCTCTTTCTCCCTCTCTCTCTCTATCTTGCCCCCTCCTCTTTCTCTCTCTCTCTCTCTGTTTCTCAGTATCTTCAGGGGGTCGTGTGGGGTGGGGGGGGGGGGGGGGGCGATGGGCAATGGTTGTTCACCGAGAGTTTAGGTCTCCCGGAGGACGGGGATGAGAATTCGCGGGCGAGGAGGGAGCAAAGGGAAGAGCCTCGAGGCTATAGACAAATTTCTCTCGAATTTGGCACGAGTACTAGTTGTTGGGAGTCGTCTATGTCTATATATGCATTAGTTCGGGATTGGATATGGATCTGGTTTATTTCCCGGCTCGTATTTATTTGTCGCAGTGTTTTCTATGAGCGTACGGCAACGATAAGCGATAAAGCGAGACGAAAATTACACTCCCAAATACTAAAATCGGGAAATAACACAATTTTTTTTTAACCGCCGTTATTTCACAAAAATTGTTAATGCAATTATTAAGTATTTAAAAACTGAGATGAAACGTTAAAACGGAATAAATGTCAAAAAGTTGAAACGTCGGGTGAGAAAGAAGACAGCAAAAAAAAAACAGTTTTTTTTTTTTGGTAAATCACTGAAGTGTGTGAATATATTATTTTATACCTCGCCCCTCGATTTTTTTTAAATCCCAAAGCGAAATAGTTTTCCAAGTGGTAAAACGCTCGGGCTATATCATTGCCGAGAGTTTTTTTTTGCCGGCGAATAACGAGAGAAATCTTTTTCACGTGTATGAAAGAGAGGGGTAGAGGTTGTCGTTCCCAAACCCCGTCACTTCTTCCATTCTCACCCTGTACTCGATGGTTATTTTTCTCCCCGCCTGCGTAGTCAAAAAATTGGTGGGTTCTCCTTGTGATCACTGGCGAGAAAAACGGTATACGCATCGGGTGGCTTTGAAGAGGGAGAAGAGGGGGTGGGGGTGCGAAAAGATTGAAATATAAACATATAAGTATAATGAGAGAGCGTAGAGAAGAGAAAAGCGCGAGAATAGTGGTGGTTCGTTATGCGGTGCGCGGAACGGCAGGTTCGCGTCGCAAAGAGGTATAGATGGCGAATGGGAGGGTAGGAGGGGGTCGTCGTTGGTCGTCCGCGGCGGCACCACCAACGACCATAAACTTGCTTGGAACAATCACGGTAATGGATGCGTTCTGGGAAAAGTTATGGCTGTGCCGTCGTAATAATCGGTCCTCCACCTTCCTCGTCGCCTTCTCTTTTTTTTTCTTCCTCTCTTTTTTTTCGACGTCTCCCTCTCCCTCTCTCTCTCTCCCTCTCTCTCTCTTACTCTCTGTCTTCGTAACCGTTCAGGGTGAAAAGAAGTTTTTGCCGTAGCACCGATGCAGAAACCGCGGGAAACGAGGGCTGAGCGAGAAACCGAAGAAAGAGCGGGGAGAGAGAGAGAGAGAACGAGAGATCTCGTAAGTCGATGTATCACAAACGATAGAGACGGTCGATTTTAATTTTCGTGGTGCAATTAAATATTACGAACGAAAAAGAAAGTTGAATAATAATTTTTCTAAAACACTAAGTACTGAAAAAACTACAAACGTTTTTTCCCAATTTTATTGTATCTTTACATCGACCTGGTATTATTTCAATGCGACAAAAAAATATATACGTGTAAAAACATAAATGCATTTTTAAAACGGCTGATTTAAATTTTCGCGGGATGAAGTAATAATTCTAACGAGAAACGGGAATTTTTATAAATAATTTTCATGAGATATTAATGAGAATTATGAAAGAATATTGATTAATGTTCGTTTCGCTACAAATTTAACAATTGAAAAATATTTAAAACTATTTATGAAAAAAAAGTATCTTTACGAATGAAAATTTCCAAAGCGATACAACGCAGAACGACGGTAGCTTCATTTTTGTATCTCTCAGCTTGTTTTTTCTCTCTCCCTTCCTTTTCGTCCCGCCTGGCACAAAGAGTTAGTAGGTCGTCATAGCCAAAGAATTTACGTGGAAGGTGGGGAATGTATGAATAAAAATACGAGTAGAATGAGCGATGTTCATCCCAGTTTGCTCCATTATAAGTCTGAGCTACAAAACGCATACACACAAGACTTTGGAGCTCTTTTGCTTCCTCCCTTGTTCCCTCGTATCGATCCTTTTGTGTCGCTTATATTTTCCCTTCTCTTCTCGTCAGCTTTACCACCATGTATATATTAACCGCTCGCTTTTCATCCCTCGTCTCCCACCCCTGTCTCGCACTCTCTCCCTCTCTCTCTCGCTCCTCGTTCTCCTCTCCCTCCGTCACCCTTCTTATCTCTCGTGTGTGCTTCTCATTCTCGCTTTTATACAACGTGTCGTGCTTTCGTGAGCACCTAATGGCCTCGTTCGCCCTAATGGAAACGAAATCTGACTTCCGGCGCTCCTTCACCTTTCTTTCTCTCTTTCTCTCCTTCCTTTCAATTCTTCGTTCCCTCCTTTCAGACCTCTTTACACCCTTCCTATTTTCACTGTCAAAATTCACTATAACTATATTTATAAATAAATATATTCGTCTCTCTCCGTGTTGCTCTCTCTTTTTCTTTATCGCACCCTCTCTCTCTCTCTCTCTCTCTCTCTCTCTCTCTCTCTCTCTCTCTCTCTCTCTCTCTCTCTCTCTCTCTTCGTCGTTTCCCTTCATGTCTCGTTAGTTCGCAGCCTCGTCCCATCCTTTCGCCAAGATGCAGATCCACTACAGACGTGTATACGAGTATAGGCCACTGAGGATGCTTCGTGCCTTGTCCACACTACTTGGCTGTTCAATTGATACCTCTTTGCACAAAGATTTATCGAAATTCGTTAAACTGTACGACGTCCCGTCGATAGTCAGTTATTTTCGTCGCCTGAAATTCATTTCTCGAAGTACTAAATTCGTAACACAGTTTACGTAAAATGGATATTTTTCTGACACCATGTCGATGCGAAGATAAATTTTCTTTTCTTTTTTTATGTTTTATCTCCGAAACAAAAATATCTATATATTTTTTTTTCACCCCTCAACATTGTATTTATACATTTTTCACCTCGCAAAAATATAAACATACATAAATTTATTTTCTTCGGGTACCGTAAAACGGACTCATATTGACATTACGGGTAACTTTGAAAATTTTTGAATGTACTCAAAAATTGGGATTGGGATGCAAATTTTCCAACTGTTCTCTAAATGTGTTACGCATCAAATCATCGAGATATCTCACAAACCAAATCCAACGAAATATTTACTTTCGTATAATAGGGAAATTCGATATATTTCTTCGCTATCGAGATCACACCTACATCTCCTCAAGAGAAAAAGAGAGAGACAAAAAATGAGATCACGAGCCCACGACACTTCCGTAAGGTACACACGTTGCCGTAAACTTTCGTGATTCCGCGAAGATGAATCTCTCTCGGCTCATTGTATCGCGCTCTCATTCCTGCGGCGTCGATGTGAATAAAAAAGAAACGAAGAGAGAGCGAGGAGCAAAAAAAAACGAGAATCGCTCGCGTGCGCAACGAGAGTTCGCTGTTGCTCACTCGCGGTCATGGGGTTACGAGAGCCATGCGGTAAAAAAGACTCGAAAGATCCGCACCGCGGATGTTCCGTACCTCGCTTTTTTTTTATCTTTCCTCTCTCTTCTTTCTTCAACGTTGAAAAAAAATGAAAAAAAACAAAAAAAAAAAAATAGACGCGACGTGAAAAATATTCCGAATATCCCGAGCACAGCACACGCAGCCGCGTGTAACTCCTTCTGTACCGCTCTCCGTTATCGCGTACTCGCAGCTGCCTATCTCTCGCAGGAGAAATGAAAGCACGCTCTCATTCCGTCATTGTTGAGTCTACGTGTTAGATACACATACGCCGTGGCTTCTCTCGTACTCTGGTGCGACAATCAGATGCCCTCGACACAATACCGTACAGTCTTCTTCTTCTCTCTCGCGTCGTTATCATGCTTTGCCTCTCTCTCTCTCTCTCTCTCTCTCTCTCTCTCGCTCTCTCTCTCTCTCTCTTTCTTTTTCTATCGTTCGGGCGCATAACCTACACCTCCGTGTCATGCCACCTCGTTTCTCTCGACGAGCCACAGAAACAACAGACTCGCACCGCAGAAACGAAGAGCGACAAACAATCTCGCACTCCGCACCTGTGCTCGCACAAAGCATATCTCTCTCTCGCTCTCTCTCTCTCTCTCTGGATCTCGAATTTTTTTCCGCCTGTTTTTCTCTCGTTTATTGTTATTGCTAATTTCTGTTTTTTCGTCGTTCGCCATCGGATAAACTTGCGACGATTATTATTTTTTCACTCGGGAACTAATATTTGCCCAACGGTTTATCGACTGTCGGGTGAATGGAAGGATAAAAAATATATTAAAAAAATATTGAAAATATTGTATTTTTATTTGTACATCGGAATCAAGTTTGCTCGGTGAAATTGTTTTGATGAAACGAAACGTCTTCGATATTTTAAAATATGAAAAATATCAAAAAATTTGTAAAATAAAAGAAAATTTGTGAAATTAAAAAAAAATTATATTCACCGCGAAAATTAAAACCACTTGAAAATAGAAAACAATCGAAAAACGCTAATAAATTTGAAAAACGTATTTTCCACGAGAGGCTGAACACATAAAGAAGAATCGAAGAATTAAAAAATCAATAACTTCTATTTCCATCGATGATTAAAATCTCGATGAAAATTGACAATTTCATAAATCGAAAAACAATATCTCGATGGCAAATTCGTAGCACACCGCGTATTTGTCCAGAGATCTTGAAATGAGCGTATAGCTTGGCTATAATCCATGATCGCTATACCTACGTAGACCAGAGGAATCGAACATTCGGCCACATTCCCAGGCTCGCTTCGAGGTTCGTTGTACGCATACAAACATATATATATATATATATATATATATATATGTATATAGTTATATATATATAGATATATATATACAGGTAGTGTAGTATTGTAGATTCTCGTGTGATTCTCCGGAACGGCAAAAGCCGCGTTGTATGCGGCAGCAGCAGCAGCGCAGCAGCAGCAGCAGCAGCAGCACCGGTAACATCAGAATCCAAGCACATTATCAGTGATTTCGATTTATGCCCTGTTATCGTAAAGGACATTGTACACGTAGCGTACAACCTAATTCGGATTACGCTAAGAGATTATACCGTTGCACACGGCGTAATGCATCGAGGCTTGCCATAGACTCTCTCGCTCGACACGAACGTTGGGAACCGAAGTCCTCTCCGTCTCGCTCTCTCTCTCTCTCTCTCTCTCTCTCTCTCTCTCTTTCTCTTCCTCTCTCTCTCATTCCTATTGGTTTCGTAGGCGAATGGATATCGGAAACATTAACATCGGCCATGGATAAATGATGTCCTATCCGGCGTGGCTTGACGTGAATTCCCTTGAAATTCATTGAATTCGCAGACCGCGAGTAATGGGGTCCTCTCGCGACCTCAGCCTCCTCTCCCTCTCTATATATATCTCCCTTACCCATCCCTCTTCCCCCCTCCTCTCTCTCTCTCTCTCTCTCTGTCTCTCTTGCTCTATATATCGAGCTCTCTTGCTACTCCTCCGGTAATGCGTTTCCGCGCAATCTACCCATTTTCGCAAAGGATCCCAGTTGAATTCAATGGACGAAAAATCTGTATGAATAATTCTCCGCTTGCAATCTTTCAAAATTGCAAATCTCTCTTCTCCTCTCTGTCTTTATCTTTATCTCTGTTTCTCTCTCTCTCTCTCTCTCTCTCTCTCTCTCTCTCTCTCTCTCTCTCTCTCTGTCTCTCTCTCGTCGAAACCTGATCGAAATGTCGTCTCGTCTTCGTTTCAAAACGTGATTCAACATCGTACCATCGCGATAAGTGGCTATAACGAATGCGACATGAAAGACAGAGGAAAAAAAAGAAGTATCACGAGTTTTCAATTTCTACTCTCTCGTTTACATTAACCTCCAAACCCACTTTGCCTATTTCAAAAGACTCTTACTCCCTTTTCCTTTTTAATATACATAGGTGTAAACGAAACAAATTTGTTTTCGTCACCCACGACAAACTTGTTATTTTGATAAATATCCAAAAAAAGTCATTTTCTCGTCTTTTTCTCATTTTTTCTCAATACCTCACGAATTTTTCCTCAAATGCGTTTATCTGATAAATTTATATCACTAGCTACCTACTTTCTTGTTTATTTATGTGTATTTCTAGTTTAAGTCTGCATTATAAGCTGTAGAGACACGAGATCCTTATTGTCCATGGGTTTAGGTAGAACGTAGCTGATGTTTTCTCGCGAGAGTAAGAGAGTCGGAGGGAAGGTGAGAAAACCGACATCTCGGTTTAACGCACGCGACTATGACTATAGGATGATGATGAGTAGGTATAATAATACGGTGTATATATAGAGAGAGGCGTCCCGCGTGTAACCTTATAGTTATATACGTTGCCTCTCTCCGTTTCTATAAATATATATATATATATAAAAGCAACAGCGGTAGAGAGAAGCAGCAGCAGCAGTTCCGTGGCGAGAACTCCTCGAGCGTGGCATGCCGCCGCCTCGGGCGATCGACGACTTGTGACCCACTTTCGAGCGGTTGGCCTAGATGCGGGGGTGCACAGTCGTCTTCTTCTTCTTCTTCTTCTTCTTCTTCTTCTTCTTCTTCTTCTTCTTCTTCTTCCACTTCTTCGTCTTCTCCTATTCCTCTGCCTTCTTGTCGTCGTCGCGTCGTCGCCGTCGTTGTCGTCGTGCCGAGATACGGTCTGTTCACACACGCGCAAGCACACACACACACACACACGAGCGCAAATACACGCTCGTATACTTTTATGTATCTTTCCTTTGGCGTGGCTCTTCTTTCCTGTCGCTTTCTCTCGGCTACCCGAGAGCCTTTCTTTCCCTCACTCCTACGGCAAAACGAGCGAGGCACATCCGTTCCACGCGGAGCTACCGTGCTCAACGCCCGTTTCCACTTCCTACTTCGACCACGCGCGCGGCCCGCTCTCTTTTATATCAACGCACCGCGAAGTTCCTACGAGGATCGAAATATTTCACTTTAATGTTGATAGCATATTTTGTGCAATCGCGATCTCTCGTTCACGGTTAATATATCTTTCTGTTTTTTATGTTGTTGTTGTTCGGGAACGTAATTTTTTAACCACAAGATTAATTTGATGAAGGATTTGAAAATCTGCTAGGAACAGAGATTACTGTTCTTTTTCTTTCATTTTTATTCAAAATAGAGATAGTTTCTTCGAATATGGTTTTTGCAATTCGAGAACTTTTGTATCGTCGCTGTTCGAGTTCCTCAAATCGATCCTCTGATCGAGATTGAATACTGAACGACTTCTGGATCGTAATGTCGATATACGTCGTATTTAGTACATTCTGACCGAGTTCCGGAAGGAAGAACGCGTTATACGTTACGGAGAAAGCAGCGAAGTAGTACATCCCTATTCCAACCCCTGGACCCTCCGCATCGCTGCCGTTTCGCGTTGGAAAGATTTTGAAAAAGGGTTTGGGACACCATGTCCCATCGTAGCATGGGCTGCACAGTTTAGCTGTGGTGAGAGAAAGATAGTGAGGAGAGAGAGATATATAGGTCGAGAGACAGAGCGAGGAAACCGGGACCGGGCAGTACAACGAAAGAGCCAAGGTAGTGTAAGGGACGCCGGAACGGTGGCGTCGGCGCTGGAGGTGGAGGCGTCAGTGTCGGTGTAGCCGCGACGGCGCACACAGTATTAGTATTACTACGGTCTCTTCGTATAATGGTATGGTAGTGGTGGTGACCAGCGGCGGCGACGGTGGCGATGGTGGTGGTGATGGTAGTGGCGGTGGAGGGAAGCGGCGCAGAGTGGGGGGGATTTGGTCCTCCACGTCGCGCAGAGCTAGAGTAGAGTCGGAGACGGTGCGCGCGACCAAAGAAGCTTCAGTGTCGCTCGGGCCGCGGCTACGGCTGGGTGGTGAGAACCAACGCGCGATTTCGGTTCTCCCTCGGCTTTTAACAAAAAACTCTCACGTAGCCGGAGTAGTTGGATTTTTCGCGAATCACGAATTATCGTAAACGCACAGATAGCGATTTTACAACGAAAAATCAAGATTGCCACAAATCGATCGTTATAAAATAAATATTTAACAAATAGTAAGGAAAGTAACAATAACGTCGATGTAATCAAAAAGTCGAGATGTGAATGAAATCATATGTGACGTGATTTGTTTTTTTTCTTCTTCTTCTCATCAATGGAATAATGGATTAACGTTCATTCGACGAAGTGTCATCGAGGCGAATCCATCGTTTCGTCGAATTCGATCGGGTATTTATTCTCGTTTCGGAGTACGAATCAAAACAAACGTGGAGTAAAAGGCGCGGGCGAAAAAACAGTGGTGCGGTCGTGCTCGAGTTGTAAGATGAGCCCGGCCTCCCAGGGTGCCCTGGAGGTGGAGCGTTACATCGGCAGTTGTCTTATATCGTCGAGCGTGAGATCGCCGGTTGGCGGACAAACTTTGATAACCGGTATCGCGAAAAAGCAGCAGCAGCAACAGCAACATCAACAACAAGATATTGTCTCGTTGCGCGGCAAGCAGCAACGCGATTATTCGCAGCAAGGGAATTACCTGGCTGGTAACGAGCAATGCCAATACGGCACTTGGGCAGGTGCACCGTTGATCTCGATGACGTCGAGTCCGCGAAGAAATAATCAGCGATCTTCCCCTCCGCCACCTTGTCAAAATCAACAGCAGCAGCAGCAACAACAACAATCCTCGCAACAACAGCAAGGACAACAGATCCAAACGCACATGCAAAACCAAAGTCCACTCTCGAGACTCGCTATTCATACTCAAGGAGCGCCCCTTATACTCGCCGGTCGATTTCACAATCGCGGCAAAATTCAATCCTGCAACACGATGAACAGCTCCGGAACGAGTATACTTAGCAACAACGCAAATGCGAACAATTACTGCAACGGCAATAATGTAAACATCGGCACGAATCTTGGTAACGCGATGATTGGTTCGTCAGGTAGATGCGTACCTGCACGAGGTCAGAGACTCGCCGAATCCACGAGAAAGCCACAGCAGCAGCAGCAGCAACAACAACAATCGCAACAACAACTCAGTATAAAGACCGAGTGCACGAATGGCAAAGTCGACGGTGCTAACATAGCGAACATCGATTCCTTGAGTATCGCGAGTGACGAGAGTTCCGGCTCGAATAATTCGGAAAACAGCCTGCCGAGGATCATAAAGCCCCGTAAGCGAAGAAAGAAGGACAGGAAACCAGCCGGAAGTGGCGTCACGGTTACGGAAATGCCTTCGAAGGCGGAAGATCATCATCAGCAGCAGCCGCAACAGCAGCAGCAGCAACAACAACAACAACAACAACAACAACAACAACAACATCAACAACAACAACCGCAAAATAATCAGCAACAGCACCAGAATCATACGAACGGCACGGGAATGTCCGAACAGTCGAGCATCGTGACCCTAAAGCCGTACGTGCCGATATGTTACGACGCGAGGTACGAGCAGCATCGGGGTCACCGGAGGCCACCTCCGATCGGCAGGGAAAGTTACCTCCGTAGCCAGAACCAAAACGTTTCCTGCAACGGTCCGATCCAGCATCAGCAATTGGGACAGCAGCAAATGCATCATCAACAGCAGGAAATTGTCGATACGAGGCAGCAGCAGCACCATCACATCCAGCACCAGCAACAGCAAAGGTATCCCCAACGACACGTGCAGGTGAAAGTGCTAGATGACAACAGAAACGTGGTCGTGCCTGGGGCCGCGAGCATGCTGGGTCGATCGATGGGCGCCAAGGGAACGACCGCGAATTCTGTTAACTATCACAGCCGGAATCATCATCGTACGGCCCATCATCATCATCATCATCACCATCATCATCAGGAAGAGGCCAGAAATGGAAATATAAGCAACAATCCCGGTGTCGTTTCTGCAAACGGAAGTGCGATCGGCGTTTCGATTCCGCGCAATCGTTACCCACCACAGCATCAGTCCCATCATCAGCAGCAACAATCGCAGCACGATTACAACGAGCCTATGCTGATGGGCTGTGACGAAACTTCGACATTGTCAGATGGATTACCAGGTTCCTTGGGTTCGGCAGGTTGTCAGTGCCGTTATTGCGATCCGTCCGGTCTCATCTGGGACGTCGACCAAAACGGCTATTCGCCCTTCCTGACTCCGCCTCACGCGGGTGACTTCGCCAATAACTCCGAATACGGGGTCTCACAGCAGCAACAATTTGCCCATTTACCACTGTTCCTATCGCGTAACGGACTTCCCGCCATCAACTGCCAGGAGCAACCTGCCGCGAACGGCTGCGAGTTCTTCGAGCTGGCAGACTCACCGAACGTATTCTCGCAACGGGGTCAACGTGATCATCATAATCAGCATAATAACAACAATAATCGTCATCAGGTCTCGCGTCCGCAGGAACCGAGATGCGGTGTGGAAAGCGCCTCGTCCGCTTGCACCGGAACAACCGGTAGTTCCTGCAACGCCCAATCCTCCTTCTCCGTTACGATGCTGAGACGAAGCTGGAGCGATCCTACGAGTTATTTCAGCGACGAGATTAGCGTGCCGAATCGTGACGTCGGGGTTATCGGTGATCGCGGACAGACCGAACTCGCACGTGGCCGTAGTTCCTGGCCGAGCAGCGCTGCTTCCGGCCTATCTTCCGGTAGCGCGGGAAACTCGCCCTATGGCAATCTCGCCAATTTGCCCGTATCGTCCCAGGGTCTCGAGGTCTCCACCGAAATCGTCACCTCGCCCAACGGCCATCGAGACCTGGAGATCAAGTTTTACTCGTCCTCGCCGAGCGCTCTACCTGCCGACGACGACAAAACCGCGTTTCTGGACGACGGCGAGGACTTTAGCGACATCTGGAGCTATCACGAGTCCAAGCTTCAGCAGGACTTCAGGACGCTCTTGCAGGCCGAGGAGTGAATATAACCGAAATAAAAACAAATCTGTGCGCGACACGTTAAAGCGTAACAATGTTGAACCATTGGGATTTCCAAAAACTGCAACAAACAAAAGAAACCCAAACTGTGAATCGTGAAGAGAAGACTAAGTGCAACTGGTGAGAACAAAAAAACTTGTGACGAAGTGCCGTGGAAGAGCGAGGGAACAAAGAAATAAAATGTAAACGTCTGACCTCGCCGTACGGCAAAGGTCGAGCCGAAAATTAGACTGAGCTTAGTCCTTCGATAAGAATATTTCGTGACTGAAATATCATGTTTCATGAATTGTGTCGACGATGGAACGGATGGTCCGACTGAACAAAAGAACACTGAACGCGTTGGTAAAACGACCGCGCGTCGTTTCGGTAAAAACACAACGAGGAGCCTTCGGGACCTCTCAAAATTCCGCAGTGACATCGGGGCCCTCCCCTGGCCTCTGACACTCCGGTAACGGTGCACGTGTCGCGTTCGATCGTGCACCACGTAGGTGACGATACGTGCGAGGAGTTTAACAGACAGAGAGAAAGAGAGAGAGAGAGAGGCCGAGGGACAAAAGCTGTGAAGGGACAAGGCTGAGCAGAGAGTGAGCGTGAGGTGACGGATACGTGGGCGCGTCTTTCCGGACAATTTCCGCCTCTTCGTTCTCCCTCGTTTGCTCGGCGCTCTTCCTCCAGCCAATACGCGCCACGAAGAAACTTTACACGATGAAAATATCTTCGGTCACGGAACGTGTCAGGATCGTAGTCGTATCGCAAGCCGCTGAGCGATTAACCGATCGGATCGATCGTCGCCGATCGCGAAGTGAGACGACAGACTTGTAATCAAGGACCGCACTGCTACCCCTACAACGTCGCTCATCAGAAAACGGAAAAAATACTGTTTTCTTCTTCCCCCTATTACCCGCGTGTTGTTGTGCGTGTCGGACGTCTTTGAGGAGACATCAAGGCGACCACGGAAACGTCGCGAGCTTGATACACATGGAACGACGAGAACGCTCGGGTTACGTTTTTATTCGAGCCGGTCTCGAAAACTCATTGACACGACGGCAATTAAACGTTGCCGTGGAAATATTATCTCATCCAGGACGCAGTGTGGAAAATGTCGAGATACGCCGAGAGGCGTTGTCGGCAGAGTCATCTCTATCCGTCACGAATCTCCCATTTTTCTTTCTCTCGTTCCTCCATTTTCTCTCGTTCTCCCATCCACCGACACTCTCGTCAATTACCTTGTCTCGAGCTTTTTTTTTATATATATATATTTTATTTTATCTCATTCTATCCTCGCCGTCGTCGTAATACTCAACATCGCTACATCGTCATCGGCGTCAGTGATCGAAGGATATCGCAACGATCGCATCTACCTTCGACGCAGAGTCATCATCCGCAATGAGAGAACCGTCTAATCTTCGATCGTTCAGGCACCAAGCACGACACACGACGCACTGTGTCACGTCTAGTGATCGTTTTTTGTTTGTGGCACATCGAAGTGTCGTGTGATGAAGTTAAATTAAGACAGTTCATAGTAAAAGAAGAAGAAAAAAAACCGTCAAATTACAAACAGAACAAAAGAAATCGAGAATCCGTGAACAAACGGAATGAACGAACGGTAGGACATTGCGAGGGACGAATGGCTGTTGGACAAACAATAATGTTCTAGGTTGATAAATATCGACGATCGGCGTCTCTCGATCCGCGACATCGACGAGATAAAGACCGTGGCACTGATCCCGCTCCCTTTTCCCGGAGGAGTCGGACGACAATTTCGTCTCTCCTAAAGGAAAAGTATCCCTCGCGCGTTTGAGCGCGAAGCACATGGTAACCACTCGCTTTCGCCTCGGGCTCGAACTTGTTACACGTTAATTGATCCCCCGGCTTCGCTACGTTCCAACCCTCTGTTCTTTTTTCTTTGCTATTCGTCTACTCGTTTTTCATGTTTTTTTTTTGTTTCGCCTCATTTCTGTGTTCTTCCGCCATCGCGTTGTCCCTTCCCATTTACGCGTCGACTTTTCTTTACCCCGATCCCACGATTTAAAGATAGTACATATATAAGTTGAGGGGTGGAAAAGAAGGGTTCGCGAATTTTCGTTGTTGGAAAAAAAGTTGACGGTGGTCGATTTATTTCGAGGTCAAATTTTCAGACGCTTTCAATTTCTTTTTCACCGTCCCGTTATTTATCGAGCGATCGAAATTCTCGACGATTATTGATTTCGTATCGAAGAGACGGGTCTGTACGTGACAAGATAAGAGATATGGGACGATCGTCGCGACACGGGCACGCGAGACAAATTCGTTTTTTTTTGTGTTTCTTTTTTTTCACTTAATCGAGGTCGGGCCGAGCTGCTTCTCCGCATATCTAGGCGTATTTATATTCATGCGATACACATATACATGTATGCATAAGAGCGGGGCAGTCTGCTGTTCGGCTTAACCGTGCGGGTGCCAAAGACCTCTCGCCTTATCTTTCGGTATACTGATTGACTAATGGCACCGGCATCGTCGTAGCCCGCGGTCTCTCAACGTGGGTCGACAAACTGTTATAATTCGCCCACGCGACGATCGCCTCCCCGGCATGCTAATATACGCTCTTCGCGACGCGTCTCTCCGGCATCCTCACTATTGTTCTATTTAAATTCACTTTTTCAATTCGTTCGTTCCTTACTTTTTCTTAATTTTGTGAAAATAATTCGTACCGCATTGAGGGATTGCTTAAATCCCAAAATAGAGAAAATTTCAATAATATCCGTTTCCTTTAATAATATCCTTTCTTTTTCAATCGTGAATATGAAATGAAAAATCGATAAGATTTTTCATTCGTCGTAAAAATTAAAGAAACGTGGATATTTTTAAAAAAATTTACGACGGTTTTTTCACGTCGTTAATGGCCACGGAATGTTCTCTTTTTTTGGACCATTCACTCCATCGACTCGAGTTCCCTCCGAAAAAAAACGAGACACGGCGCTGCTACCCCATGTCTCCCCACCTCGCGTTCTATATTTCAATAGCCTCGAGAGAAGTAATTTATTAACAAAGGGCACTTTCACTACCTCGGGAAAGTCAGGTCGGAGAAATCGTCTCCCCCTCCAACGAGTATAATAGAAACCACAGAGAAGCCGGAGACAATCCGCGACAGCAGATGTTCGGTCGCGCGTCGCCCCAGAAAGGTCTCCCCGTCGCCGGTTTGACCTCGTTACCCGAATAAATTCGTGAAGCGCGACAGATTTCGATCCGCAACTTCTTTTCACCTCTTCGCGAAATATTGTACGATCGAAATACCCAAAAATATTTAAAAAATGATAAACAACCGGAAAAACAACAAAAAATTCCCTCTCAAAATCGACTCGTCGATTTTACAAAAAATAATTCATTCCTGAAGCGAATCTGCAAATTTTCCTCTCGTTTCCGAATCAACTTTTACACAAATCTCACGATTCTTTTTTTTTTACCATACATCTGCGTTCGCTCGATTCCTCGCCTCGAACTTCTTCAACGTTCTTTTCTCCTTTTGTTCTTTCTTCTTCTTCCACTTCGGGTCTTTTATTCTCTTACGTAATCTCATACTCGCCGCGCGAACTCACTCCGGGGAATATCGTTCCTTACATATACATATATACACATACATCGAAGGCTTTGGAGCGACCGATCCGGAGATTGCATTTCGAGCGCTTCGCGAGAGAGGACGAGAGGGCGAGAGGATGAAGCTCGTAGGGTCGGAGGATGGGCGGGCGAAAGGTGGAGGAGGGCAGTACCGATTACCGGTGCAGCGTCTCCCGCGTAGTCGCCCTTTTCCCTTCGCGCCGACTTATTTACGATAATCAGGAAATCGCACCCGGGTCGAAGTCCGGAAGAGCAGAGGGGTTGGCGGGGAGGAGTTCAGAAGGGCGAGCCGGAGGCACGATCGAAAAATACCGGTATTTCCAATTCTCTGTAATCCCAACTTTCGAGGTGAATTTTCACGTTCAATTTCATGAATTAAGAGATTGAAAAAAATTATATATTTGCATCGTATATATGTATGTAACAAAAAGATTTATATACATATATATGTTTTTTAAAGATTTTCCTAGGTAATTTTCCGGTACCATAGATTCGGAATTTTATTTTTCGCCGCGAACTATAATGCATTTGGGTAAAAATTCACGATCGCTATCGATATTTATGCGCCATAGTGAAAATTTTACAACCCTTACGTTTCCATCCCTTGAAATTTTTAACCCTTGCCACTTATCTCGCGGAACTCGTGCCACGGTTTCAAATATTTCCACATATCTTTCTCCGCGAGGGATAAATAAAAAAAAATCAAACCTCGCACCTTTTTGCATACGAGAGAATAAAACGGATAATACGAATAATACGTATATATTAGAAGGGATAAAAAGAAACGAGAGTAAAGAGGAATAACTAATAAAATAAAAAGAAAAGAAAAAAGGAGAGACGCCGTTCGTTCGTTCGCGCAAAATCAGACTGTGTTAAATCGACGAGAATAATGAGCGAGCTGTGGGAGCTTGAGCAATCACCCAATTTCGCTGTGCGATAAAAAAATCCCAACGTTCTCCTCACCCTTGCTCTCCTTTCCCATTCCTCCCTTACGACTGTATGGTTGCTCCGCGTCTACGGCCAAGTTCATACAGTTATAGGAAATGAAAGAATGAAAGAGAGAGAGAGAGAGAGAGAGAGAGAGAGAGAGAGAGAGAGAGAGAGAGAGAGAGAGAGAGAGAGAGAGAGAGAGAGAGAGAGAGAACACACACCTAATCACGAATTGTGTTGACGAACCACGTAATGTTAAATTAATCCGTAATGACATGTCATTAGAGAACAGTCTGCGTGTGTGCGTATGCGTGTGTACCCGTCGTGTTTGCGTATGTGGATACGAGTGTGCGTGTGTGTGTGTACATAGGATTATTACTATTACTTATTATAATCAGATCCTAAAAAGGCTTCGTTCGCCGTCGCACTGAATAATTGCACCGCGTATGTGCGTTGAATGGAGAATCGCACCTTTTGACTTGGCTGATTGAAAAAAAAAAAAAAAAAAAAACAGCACATGTTTGTGCGTTTATGCGCGTGTGTGGGTATGCGTGTGTTGATACGAACGTTATATGCCAACTTCGCTCGTTTCTCGAGATTTTCGATATGTACAAGACCGACGATCAAATGGATTTGTTTCATTTGAATAGAATTTATTTTGAATTAGATGTAATTTATTTGGGAAAGAAAAAATCAACAAACGAAGATAAAGAAAATGATGCAACTTGCAATTATTTTGCGTACGATGAATTTTTTTATTTTTTATTATTGATTTCCCATCGATTGTCAATCGATTCGATCGAACTTTTATTCTTCGAAAATAAATCCATTTTTCTCGATGTAAGGATAACGAAATGTCTCAATTACGTGAACAAAAAAAACGTGGAAACAAAAAGAAAACAAACAAGGACAGGTAAAATCGGGGGTAAACGAAAGCCGCGCTGTAGAGGTTGTTTGTCTTTGCTCTCTATCTCTCTCTTTCTCTCCCTTTGTTCGCGTTCGTAGAGAGAGAAATTTCAGATTTTTTTCTATTGTTTTTTTGTCGATTTTTTTTCGCTTTTCACCAAGCTCGGAGGTCTGCAAGGCTCGTTAAGTGGAGGATATCGTGTGATTCGGACAAAGTGGGGAAAGAAAAGAAAAAAAAAGACGGGAGCGATGAGGCACGGGGATAACGAAAAAAAAAGAGAGAATACGACGAGAAATATAAGACCGTTGAGTGGCGTGGGAAGTGGGAGCAGGGACATGGCAAATCGTTTCTTTTCTTTCGCTCCTTTCGTTCGCTCTCTCTCTTTTTCTCTCTCGGCCTCTCTTTTTTGTCGTAACCCAGCTCTAATTTCTTTTTGTCTGGACTTTTTTGTCTCGCCCCCGTAACACGAAATTCTCGGCTAGAGGGCACGAGCACGAATGCGAGGACGAAGTTTCCATCTCGAAATCACGGGCATCATATGTATACCCATACATATATGTGCGTGTGCGTTTCAAGACGCTGGTTCTCCCGTTCCACGATCAGGGACTGTGATAACGCGATACCGAAATGCGACCGCGTGAAAAGGGGAACGATAACGTCGTAACGACAAGTGGGATAAATGGTACAATTGTCATCGACCTCTCATCACAATCATTAAATAAAATCGTCCGTTTCGCGTCCCTAAACAATAAATTTTCAATGAAAATTTACCAATAAATCGATTTAAAAAAAAACACAATTGAACAAAATATCGTTTCAGTAGTATCTTCAAAAACGTCCCTTCAATGACAAAATTTACCATCATTTTATTCCCTTTGGGTTAACAAAATAATAATTTTCTAAATAATACAAAAAAATATATACATATTTATTAAATAATTTGATTTGTCGTTACGCCGTTTACACCCTGATTATTTAAATATTTGTTCTCACGTGTCGTACTTCGATGTTTCGTTCAACCTCGATTACCCCTGACAGAGAGAGGACGAGAGAGAGAGAGAGACGAAGGGAGAGATAGAGAGGCTGGGAGGGAGAGAGAGAGCTAGAGCCCTTGTTGCCAACCACGAGTGAAATTGTACGCATTCCAGGTCTCTGTTTAACCGTAATCGCGGCAGCAAGGTAGAACGCCCCCGAAGCTTCGATGCGCCGTAACAACGCCGGCGTTCCTCGCGGTATATATTGATAATATACGCGAGGCCTGGCGAGAGTGGGCTTTGACGTTTATGCGATGAGTTCCGATCTATGTTCCTCGTATCAGCGGAAGCATATACGTGTAAACCGTGCCCTCGCTCTTCTCGCCCTTTCCCCACAATCCCCCCCCCCCTCTCTTTCCCCCTTTCCCCTCTCGACTCAGGCCACTTTGCAAGTATAATTATCAGCGAAATTAGCGGCTAACAGGAGATATTGTGTTGGTTTTGCGTGTATTCGAACCTAACGCGAGGCTTGTGCATACAACGTTAAATATATATAGATAGGTGCGCCTGCTCTTTGGCGACCGCTGATGTTCGAAAAAGGGGTTAGAGGGGGGGGGGGCATCAGGGGTATGACACGACGAGCGGGTAAGACAGAATGGATCTCGGGACGTAGCCAGAAGAGACCACGATTCGAATAAAAAAAATACGCGGTTAAATATTATTTTTATCAAAAGGACCGAACGAATTTGGTTTTTTCGTTTTTCGACTTTTTGTTCTTAAAACAAAATATGAATATTTGACTCATTACGAAACGAAGAGATAGGTGTGAATTATTTCTCACGTATGTAAAATTCCAATGGAATTTACTATTTTGTTACTCTTTTTCTCGCTTACATCGTCGTTTATCGTATTTTTGAAAAATTTTGAATAATTTTTTTTTTGTTCGCATCGTCGTCGATCCTGGATCCGATCGTTTGATAATTTCGAGCGTCGAAAGTGAAAGAAGTAAAAGAATGAGGGAAGACGATACGTGCGCGTGTGTTTTGCGAAAGAGATTGAATGACGCGTGTTACGACGAAATATTTGCGAGTGAAAGCGTTGCGCGAATGTTTTTTTGGGTGGACCACGAGCGAATTCGATAATAATTTTAAAAAAAGACTTCGATCGTGGCCCGATTACGTTTATGTGCCTCGACGTACGTCGAGGTCCGACGACGACGACGACGACGACGACGATGATGATAAAACGCGAGGCGAATTAGAATTTAAATGCCAATTCGAATCTGCGATCGAATCTCGTCCTGCCGACAAGATTATTCCGATCTGCCACCGTTGATATAATGACAAAAGAAAAAAAAACGAATAAATAAATAAAGAAATAAAAAATAAAAAGGATAACAAAAATGAACCGGTGAAACTATTCATTGCGATTACACATAAACACACACACAAACACACATGCACACATATACACACAAAACATACGTGTTTTTTACTTACTTATTTTATGTCTATAGTACATATATATCTCGTCTCAGCCAGTAATAACGAAGGGGAGTGAACGACGACGAAAATGAAACGAACGAAATAACGAGAGCGCAAGGAAGAAGACAAATGAAAGAATTACATCATGGAGTACACCGAAAGAAAAAACGAAAAAAAGAAAACAAAATAAAAATCCCATATACTGTTTGTAATTATGAGAATACAATTTGTTTACGACGACCCAACCTCGAATCCGTCGATCCCAAAAATTTGAAACAACGTTTCTTCGTTAAATATTTAATATTCATGAAACAACAAATTTTTTTAATCGCTTTTGCGAGGTACGGAAAGAATATTAAACCGTCGACCTTGTCGATAATTTAACGTTTGCGAGATTTTCACTCGCATTTTGTTTATTGCTGTAAAGAATTACGCGGCGTGATAATTATTTAAAAAATGTCGATGCGATATTTAACAATGCGGCTTGATTAAATATTGTTCTCTTTTATAAAAGGCGTATTGAAAATATTAATTGATTTCGGTGATGACGATAACGTCGACATTTAGCCCGAGTGGTTGACCCGACGCCACTTGTCGTATATTAACGTCGCCGGAGAGCGACACGAACAATTTCAAACAGCTACTGGCGCGCCAAAGAGAGAAAGAAATAACATAAAAGCAGAGCCCGAAAAGTTTTGGTCCAGGGTCCTCGCTTGGGAGGTCTGTAATTTCCAACGTGGTTAAAGAAAAAGACGAAGAAAAAAAGAAGTTTTAGTCCCGCGCTGCAAGCTCCGAGACAAAGGTGTCGACGTAATTGGAAACTTTACACCTCGTTCTCGCGGTTCTTGAGCATCCCAGTCGGAGAAAAAAAAAGGAAGGAGAACGAGAGAGAGAGAGAGAGAGAGAGAGGGAAAGCTTTCAGAGCGTGTTTTCACAATTTCATTTTGCCTCGACGCGTTTTCATTTCTTCCTGCCTCTTCCACTTTTCTCACTCTCTTCCATCTCTCTGTTCATCTCTCGCACTTGGCTTCTATTTTTTCTTCTTCAACGTACATTACCGTTACAAAATCAGAGACATGGCCAAGAACTATTATAACCGCTTTCTTCAAATTAACCGTTTCTGTCTCTCCCTCTCTCTCTCTCTCTCTCTCTCTCTCTTTTTCTCGCCGTGAAAAATTCCTCCAAGTCGTCTGTTTTAGATTTGGCCTCTAACGCACAGTGACAGCCATTATTCCGTAACAGGGTCCCCGAGAACCGTAATACGAAAATGGGAAGATAAAAATAAAAATAAAAATAAAAATCAAATAAAATATTGTGCTTTTTGCTCTCGTGTTACGGAGCCTTCTGTTTTTTAACGACGAAATTTACCGAAAACCTCGTAACCGTATTTCTATCTCGAATCGCATATTTTATAGGGCAGTATAATTCGCGTATGCGAGAGATTCAAAGTGATAACGATCTTTCTTGCTCCATTCTCGTTCGCACAATACGACGAAGAGAACAGCTCGCTGAATCCAAGCGAACTAACTCTTCTCTCTCTCTCTCTCTCTCTCTCTTCTCCCACTCCTCTTTTATCTTCGCTCTGCTCTTCAAGCCCACATAAATAATCCACGCGTGGATCGTGCCCGACACAAAAATCTCATTCTTCTCTCTCTCTCTCTCTCTCTTTCTCTTCGCTTTTATCCAAGTCACAGAATAGAAGAACATTTACGACGATGACGATGACGACCGTTTTTTCGACCAATCGCGTGTGCAGAGTCCAAAAGCGAGAAGTGCTCGATTGTATTTACAGACGACGACGACGAGCGTCCCACTTATCGAAGGGCTTCCTTTGCACCGACACACGTGCACTCAAGAACCAAGAGTAGCGCGATGGACGAGTGAGGGAAAGAGGGGCGGGGGGGGGGGGCAGCAATAAATGATCAAGAGGAAGGAGGAAGCGTAGCTTCGAAATACGAATCGCTTTTGGCTCTTGGCACCAGCTTCTTCGTCTATATTCCTCGTATATCCACATTCATTTATTTATTTATAAATATAAGTGTGCACTATTCGAATTAGTTTCGTACTATTTCCAAATTCAATCTCGCCAATTTTTCCAAAGTGTTGTTCTACCTTACGATCCGAATTTTTTTAAATTTCAGGTAAGTAACGAATATTATGGTCGTTCGTTATCGCCGGAATGATCTATATATTTATATACAAGTTATCTATACATATATATATACTTACCTGTATACATATATAGATAGATACAGATATAAATATATGAAAGTGTTTCGTGAATGGTCCGAAACGAGAGGGACAACGACAATACAGTCATCAGCGACACGACCGGTACGTCAAAAGCACGCATATATCTACCTTTGAACGTTTAATGATACACAGACTGTTTCACGTGGTTGCATGGCAGACGGATTCATTACCACTCGAGCGAATATATATATATATATATATTGTGTTATCAAGTGGGCGTCAGCGTTCTAGGCTTTCGGATATCCACTCTCGGTGGCGACGCAGCGGTTCGCCTATATTTACGCGAACGTGTCATCATGTTACGTTATTATAGCGGATCGCGTTGTATGGCCACTGGGTGAAGTGAATGGGCAAAGGGGGGAGGGTCTGGGTACAAGAGCGGATTCTCTCTTCGCCTGACGGTGACAGTAACCCGGGTATAAATTGTTCTACGAAACCCGTGTGTTTAGCATACGTTTCGTGCGAGTCTCTCCGCCTTCCATATACCACGATATCGTCTCTTCCCCCTCCCCCCTCCCCCTATCCACCCGCCCTCCTCGCCCATACTTCAAGTTCCCATCCTCCTTCTCTACCATCCCTCGCTCCTCGTCCCTCGTTTCTCTTTCCCCTTCGCGCGGCTTCGGCTTCTGTTAAAGCTCTTCGTATTATCTAGCCATTCATATTCATGGCTCGTGTGAGCCCGAGCCATTGTCAGATTTTCAGTGACGAGAGAGAATACACACCAGTGACATTACTGGAGGAGGGAGAGTTTAAAAAAAAGGGAGACGGAGATAGGAGAGACGAACTTTGGGGATCGAGGTAAAAATATGTCGGGGTAGGCGTTTGAAAAACGTGATAATATTGTTTTTTTATTGTGAATAATTAACGATATCGATTATTGCGAATTATCGATTGGATTTTTTCCTTCTCTTTTCATTCATCTCGTCGCATAAATTTATAATTTTTATCTTTTTTTTGTTCTGCGACGATCGTAAATTCGTTCCGTCGAGTTTTATTTTCAGGTGGATTTCGCTCGTTTCTCAATGTATATCGGGCTTATCTCGTCACGTAGGAGACAGTTCATTCTTTGGCACTGGCTTCTTCGTTTTTTTTTTGCTGTCGGTCTCATTTCGGAAAGTTTCCGATCGAGATTGGCCTTCGAAAAGTATCGAAATCGAGAAAATTCTAAAAGTTGTTCTTTTAGCGTAAATATTGTCGTCAAGTAATTGAAAAAGGTCGTATTCGATTGGAAATATATCGCTGATAAAGAATATTACCTTGTTTTTCTCTATATTTCAAGAACTTAAGGAGAAAAATACAAAAATACAAAATAACGATTTACCCCCTTAAGGGCGATAAAATTTTATAAAATCGAAAACAAAATCGTGATTCTCTTGTTGTAGGAAAAATTGACGATCGACCTAGGCACTTATAGCTTGAGAAACGATTAAAATTCACCGATATTTGTCGGCCGATATCGCGGAGACACAGGAAGTACGGTCACGAATGTTCTCGATGCGGTGAAGTTCTTGCGTGAAGTACGGGGGAAATAGTTTGAGCGTAATATGTTGAAACTGGCGCAGGTACTGTCCCAGGTAGATTAACGATCGTATCTTTCCTTGTCCATGGATACGACGTGTAATTAATGTGCGAAGTTCCAAACGTTACTTTGAGAATTTCTCGATCTACAAACGTTTCGAAAGGTTTAAACAACAAATATCTCAACAATTCTGCAATCCAAAGAAATTTCTGAATCACGAACGAGTCTTCTGAATTCTTCGAAAGAAAAAAGGAAATAATTGATAAATAATTCTCGATTATTCTATAAAGTGTTTTATTTTTTAGCGAACCGAAAATTTTATTGATTCAAAATCGTAGCGTAAAGAAAGATTATTTTTGACTTCCGAGTGACTTTTTGTATTGACCGATTATCGTATAAATAAATAAAAAACGTGAAAAATACGATTAAAATCGTAGGAGGATTGTTTTCCCGAGGTTCATCGAGTTGACACGGAACGACCCGTGTATCGAGCAAGAGAGCTTACACGCGTAAGTATAGTTATGTACGTAACTTCCCTTGGCCACCGGATAAAGGTTAATCGTAGCCAACCGCTTTATCCGACTCGCTTTTAATCCGTTCGTGACTACTTTGCATAAGGCGGCGCGATTCGTTTCTATCCACCGAGGGAACACATGCACACACACACATACGAAAATCCCCCCGTTGAACGTTTGCACAATGCTCGATGCGACAGGGTTGCTCCCCCGCTCTTTAAGAACTGCACTTCTCGTTCGTTCGCGTTTTCCTTTTACCCGAGTTGCGTAACCCTACGCCCTCGTTTATTGTCAACCCTCTCTCTCTTTTTCTCTCCCTGACTTGCTCTCTCGAGCCCTTTTCTCTGCGCTCGTTCTTTCACCCATTTGCTATTTGCAGATTCTCCGTTGCACTTAATAGTCCCTTCTTTATGCGAGGTACGACTCGGGCATTATTGGTCTTGCCCGTGAGCTCTGGCGGGCAATCGAGTTATACGTGCTCTAGCGACGAGAGACTCCTCTCTCTCTCTCTCTCTTTCTCTTTATCTCTCGCCGTTCTCTTTTCACATCCCACAACCCTTACATTCGTTCTTCTCTCGGTACTACTTTTCGTTACAGCATTTTACGCGTCTCCGCTTTTACCTTTTTTTTCTTCTCTTCCGTTTTACTTTATATCGTCACTTCTAGCCTAGCGGCCTGAACTCTTGTCGCATGGAAAAATTAAGCGTACACAAAGTTCGCTTTAAAACGGGATTTTTCAGAATTATTCGATTTTTCTTTTTTCAAGGTCGTATATAAATTTTTAATTTATCGATTTTTGATCAATCGTTTGACTTCGATTCGTGACGTAAAAATGAAAAAATTGCTCGATATGAAATAACGGTAATTGGTAAATTCTCGATAATTAGCAAAATTCGAAAATCGTACTCGAAGGAATCGACTATAGAGATGAATAATTTTGTAATTTTCTATAAATTATCGATCGCTTTATTAGGTAGATGAAAATCGAGTCAGATGATTCGCCGCATCGTATAATGCCCAAAGCTTCTTTCTCCTGTCGAGTCTGCCGGATAATAGTTATTTTTTCTCCGACACCCCTTTGACGAAAAATCAAACGAGGTACGTATCGGTCGAACATCTGCGATACGTTTCAAAATCTCATTAAATTCTCGGAGGTACGAGCCACGCTCGTGTATTTTACGTATCTCTAGTTTTATTCGAGCTCTCTTCCGGTGATACACGATTTTCTGACGGTCCACGGTTGATCTACATAGTAATACGTATCAGCCACGTATCAAGGGCTCGAACTACCCTCGTATACCCATATATTATTTTCTGTACATCGAGTATGTGCCCGCAGCAATATCTTTATTCGATATATTGCTTCAATGGATCGTTCACTTTTCCCCTTCATCCCCTTCTCATTTTCTTCTTTTATCGCCAAATGTTTCTTTTTTCTCTCGCATCCATCCACGTTCGAAGAGATACCCTCGCTCACTATGTACCAGTGCCGAGAGACGAAACGCCGATAGAGTAGGTACTTGATGCGTTCTTTGTATATTTCCCTTCATCCCGTGAAATATTGAGCATTCTCGGTGATGTTCTTATACTTGCGTAGTTATATATCCACTTTTATTTCTCCAGATTAACAACTGTGCAGGGTGAAAAAAATCCCTATAAAAAGTTGTATTATTTTGAAATGGACAAGAATTGTGGAGGACAGATTTTTGTTTTAGTGCTTTTTTCAAAATAAGCAAATAAATAGAAGATAGAAAACATTTCTGGTGATAAAAAAAAATAGATTACTCCGTCAATCGCATCTGCGAGTGTCCCACAAAAAAAGATTAAGCGCCATGTGGTTCGACCACGAGAGTGTACAGCGGACACGCGCACGTGCAGAGACGGACACCACATAAATGCCTCGAGGAAGCGTACAGCCCCGTGTGGGCAGTATAAGAGAGCTAGAGCTAATTAAATCGTGACAGCAGATAGGGCGAACCGGCCGAGAGTTTAGTGGCGAAAGAGAGAGAGAGAGAGAGAGTGAGTGAGAGAGGTGAGGAGGAGCGAGAGATCGAGAGAGCGCGGCGATGCATTGCGGAGGATTCTTGGCCCTCTCACGCGGCTTCTTTGCCGAGAGAATTAAACGCTGTCTGGTCGCGCCCGGCGTCGGAAAGAGGATAAGAGATATTGGCGGTGCATGTGGGTGGGACGAGTGCGCGAAGCGCGCGTGGAAAGGGGGGGAGCGCGCAGCTCGACGCGCATGCGCGAGTGCGAGCCGCTTGCAGCGCCGCGGGGGCAGCACCAGCGCGGATAAAAACTCACCGACGGAGCGAGAGCTTTGCGGCTGAGGGCAGAAGAACCGAAGTAAAAGCCCCGTAAAGGGCAGGCCAGACCCCGATTAATTATCCTATACGGAGTAATCTAACAAACTGTATATGCACCGTAACCGGTGATTAACCTCGCTGCATGACTCGGGTACGCGAGCATATCGCGACTACTAATAGTTTTATTTTTCACCACACCCGCATGTATAACGCGTATAAAATGTTGGTACGTTACTCGAGAAAAAAAACACGCGGAACAAACGTACCATTGTAACATTTATATTTTTATAATTTTATTTACTTTTCGACAAAGTGATACAAAATTTCTTATATTCCCAGGTTTTACATTATTTATAGAAATACCAAAAATCTTGAAATTTTAGCAGATTATGATTTCGTTCAAAAATTTATTCGGTAAAATCAGTTTGATCTCTTTATTCTCCCACTTATATTCTGTAATTGCAAATTTTTATTAATCCAATTGACGAAATTAATAATCGTAGATTGATCTTTTTCCTCTTAAAACTCACTTCGAAAACCGTCGACGTTTGTACATACTCTCTGATTACGATACTCCATTACCCATCCCTCGAAAATCTCGAAATAAACTCGGAACAAAAAATGGTAAAAACTCGCGTTTTTTCCTCACCCCGAATACCGGATATTTCTACGAAAGTAACATCATAAAATGCCATTGAACACATCCCCCAAAAAATAAACAGAAAAAAAACCATTACCCGCGTAAACCGACGACAACTTTTTAAGCTCGTGCCTTCGTCGATCCCCATCAAGCATTCATTAACATTACACAAATTCTTTGTGTCGTAAACGAAGTCTAAAAAAAACACGAAAAATCCATAATCCTCCGTTACACTTCCGTCGAATGTCTCTTGGCTCGAATATCACCGTGAATATCCATCCACTGCGTAGCTTACGTGTCGTATCTGTTGTGAAAAAAACTGAAACGTATTTCTCGTCTACCGCCCAACTGCAACCATAGCGAGGAAAAATATAGTCTATAACTCCGTATGCCCATAAAAACATATGTATCCGCATATATACAGTATATATATATATATCCTAGGCGGAGAGCTTCATAACCCGACGTGGCGGTATACGTTGATCGCCCGGAACCGAGAGACGGCTTTTCAATGAAACTAGGAAGGCAAAAGCTGATGCACTGTGCCTATACTTCCAATCGATATCCCTACATATTTACATTCTACATATATATATATCTATATACATAAACGCCAGGCAGCGGATATACCCTTTTCTGCCGCTTTATCCTCCCCCTACCCAACCTATATATATGCACACATATACATACAAATATAGATACTATATATAGTGTATCTATATTTGTATAGAGAGACATATATAGATTAGGTAGAGTATATGAGTAGGGGAATATATATATATATATATATATATATATATATATATATATATATATATATATATATATATATATATATATATATATATATATATATATATATGTCAACCGGTTGATGTCAGGACTTTTTCTGTGCTCTACTGGTCGTTGTCAGGACAGTTGGTGGATGTGAGGACTGTCCTGACAATTTTTCCTTAGTAACGTATATTGTCAGGACATGTATCCATAACAACCATATGCTACATAGGACCACATTTTTCTATACTGAGGTTTTTCTCAGGACACTCCAGACAACTGTGTTAGACAGTTTTTTAATTTTTCTGCCAAGAACGTGTAATGTCAGGACAGTCTCGATAAACATCTGTACGGGTCAGGATATTAATACTACTTTAAATGTTCTAACAAATTTTCCTTAGTAACGGATATTATCAGAGCATATCTCCATAACGAGCATATACTACTAAGGGTTTCTTTTTCTCACAGGCTGATTACTCTCAGAACAGTTCTGACAACAGTTCTGCCGCATGGACAAACATTTCGGGTTTGTAGCGAGTAAATTTTCGCCGTAAAAATCGTTGTTATTCTCTTCTATTTCCACCTCCGCATATACTTTCGAACTTGTATTTTTTCGAAGAAGCGTATGTCAGCTGCCAAATTATACCAGTAAAACATTTTATAAGTTTTTCTACACAACCAGGGTATAAGGAACTAATCGATTAGAGTGAAATCATACAATATAATTTTCAAAAACCACCATAGGCTAAAACACTGCCTATACATTATATGAGTGAAAAGAGCGCAAAGCATATAGCTTGTACTCTTCCCGCTCATACAAAGTATAGGCAGAGGCTGACTACTGGTTCTTGGCCGATTACTGGATATTTTGCCCTACTTTCAATTATAATAATGGATATTAGTAACGAGCTTTTTCTGACAACGCAACTATAAAAACAAGATTTAAGCTGGTTATCGATTATGACCCAGAGCAATAATCGTTATCAGGACATCTTTCACAGAAGAAACCGTTGGTATCAGGATATTTTTATAAATTGATCTTTAGAAACTAATATACGCCATTAAGAATATAAAAGATTTTTGTAAATCCATTGCCAACTGGTCTTTACGACGTAACAGTGTGAAATACCTTTTCCTTTAATTTAATTACTAATTCTTTGTGATGTGAGAACATTTTCCGTGATCCAAAGTGTTTTTACTTGATGCACATAAAAATATGACGTTATATTTAGTCCAGCAGCCACCACCTGTTTTTTTATGATTAATAACTGGCTGAAATTTTGTAAGTCGGTTCCTTTCGCCGAGACCCCCAAATGTATCCTCTGAAAATTCTCTATAGAGGTAGCTATTTTAGCGCGTAGGTATAAAACATGTCGATTTGGTGGGGTGTCGAAATTGTCTCAATAACACAAAATATTTTATTTGAATATAAAGATAATTCGATATTGAACTGTGAAAAAGAATTGTCCTACAACATTGATGGTTTGACTGGTGCGTCCTCCACGCCGAATATGTCAAAATAATGAGGTTATCAAATTTATTAATAACGAGCTGATTTTTTGTACGCAGCTTCATGAATATTTGTAGAATGAAGGGGCCACATAGTCCTACAAATTTAGTGGTACGTTTTCCCAGTCCTACGCTTAGAAGTTGTTGACTCCATCGGGACATTTTTTTCATGTTTCATGTGACATTTGTTTCATTCAATTGAGTTCTACACTTCATTCCCGATCAAACAAAATTTGGTTTAAGTTGTTATTAATGAAAAAAATGTCCGGGGGCAATTCCAAAAAAAAGTCCAAAAAATGATTTCGGGGGCGTCGACAGTGGATTTAGTCGCATTCGGTGCACGAAAAAAACGTGCGGTTCGTGCAAGGCATAAAGTGTATTGTACAAAAACGGTGGTCGATATCACGCGGAGATTATTGCAGAGAAGGTAAGTAAAATGATTAATGTATCATTTTTTCCCCACAAGTACCGTTACCTACATTTTAAGGAGTTTATAAAATAATTATAAGCAAAGGCTACTATTTATCAATTTATGAATTTATATTTATATTTATCCGCGTATGCCCACATGAATTCGATCTCATATTAGAAAGGGCACGCTGTAATTTTTTTGCCATAAAGTCTTTATGATTAAATGCATGATAACTTTTTCACTAAACGTCCGGGAAAGAGCATAACATCATTCAATACATTTTCCATTAATTCAACCATTCAGTCTTTGTGAAACGAGACGTTATTCCCGAAATCGAAATTATGATTTTGTTTATATGTGAAGTGATCATTGAAAGATCAAATGAAAGAACGGTAAATGTCCCGATGATACGCGTTGTATAAAAAATGTCCCGACGCCGACCGTTCCCTCTGCAAATGATGTCCTGATAACTACCGTTTCCCCTGTAAATGATGTCCTGACAACTACCGTTTGTAAAAAATGTCCCGATGACGACCGTTTCCTCTGTAAATGATGTCCTGACAACTACCGTTTATAAAAAATGTCCCGATGACGACCGTTTCCTCTGTAAATGATGTCCTGATAACTACCGTTTCCCCCGTAAATAATGTCCTGATAACTACCGTTTCCTCTATAACAGATATGTCCTGATAATAACTATTGCTCTGACAATGAGTCAAACTCGATAAATAGCTTAAATATCGCTATCATTATTTTGACGCAAAGGTCTTCACCAAAACAATAGCGCTAATAAATTAAAATAATTCAGAAATATTTTTTGTTTATATTCCTTATTTTACAATATGTAATTTGTTATAGTAATATATATATGTAATTGATTGTTCTAGGCATCGAGGCGCCGAATATAGAGAAAAATGATCAGAAAATTCGGAATGCCAAAAAAATGTTGGAGCATAGAAGAAAAAATGCAGCCTATCTGTTATACAGCCATTATACAGGGTGAGGCAACAACTTTCATTAGTAGAAATATTTCTTCAGATATCGGACTTAGAAAAAACTTTTCAAACAAAAGTTGCACGGTGTGGACGGGGCCATCAAACTCGATGATTTTTTTTATTTCCGTGGAGTCGTTTACGCATAGTGAAAGCCACCTTCACTTTAAACAAAAAAATTGGTCGCATTTGATGGCCCCCTTTTGTGTGAAACATTTTTTGTGACGTCTTTATAAGACTACCAAATATTTGATAATGATCCGAAATATTTAGATTTGTACCATCGATACTGACCTTGAATGGCCTAGAACGACGTTGACCCCCAATGTTTTTTATGTGGATTGAGGTGTACAAGATGGTTGAAAAAAATATACCATTCCATTTAAAAAAGTGAAGGTGACCTTCACTGTACGTAAACGCCTTCACCGGAAGAAAAAAATCATCGCGTTTGATGGCCCCCTCCACACCGTGCAACTATTGTTTAAAAAATTTTTTTTACGTCCCATATTTGAGGAAATATTTCTACTGATGAAAGTTGTTGCCTCACCCTGTATATCAAATGTGATATACCCATCGCTGAAACAAATTCAGGGTGAATGCAGTGGTCATCCCCTACTACAACGGCGGAATCCTTGCATTATAAAAACTTGGATTTCGAATCAAATAAAAAAGTAAACGATGGTTTTTAAACGCAAAAACCCAAAGTATTATATTATAATAGCTCTTTGTTAACTGAACTATTCATTTATGTAAGAGATGTCTATTTTAAATAAAAGTATGTGTGCCTGTATAAATGTCTTTGTCGGCAGTAAGTGCTTTCTTGATAACTCTCGATTGCTTATCAACAAGAGATCTGAGAAACATCATTAGAAAGAAAATCGGAGGCTGTCCTGATAACACCCAATCAGTTACCAAAAAGAGTCCTGAGAAATACCATTCGAAGAAAATCGAAGACTGTCCTGATAGAACCCGTTTATTAGATAAGAAAGTCCTGACAACAACCATTGTGAAATGTTTTTTTTGATGTCCTGATATCTACCGTTACAAACTCTTTTCGCTATATAATTGCAAAAAATGCTCTGACACTAAATTTGGCTAAAGATTACGTTTTAGCAGCATTAATATTGTTAATTTCAAGAGTAAAAAGTAGGCCTTAGAAAAGTCCCCACAAACACCTTTTGACATATATATATATATATATATATATATATATATATATATATATATATATATATATATATATATATATATATATATATATATATATATATATATATATATATATATATAGGTGTGTGTGTGTGTGTGTGTGTGTGTGTGTTTGCATATCTCACGACAGAGCAACCACGTTTCTCTCCTGCATACATACCGGTTGCAGGTCGTTCGAGTTGCTTTTGTGCACTCATCCTTTTTTCAAGCCCTCATCCCCTCATCTGTCTCTCTCACTACCCCTCCTCTCTTTCTCTCCCTCTCTTTATCTCTCTCTCTCTCTCTCTCCGTGTCTTTCGCTCTTTATGGCGGTCTCGAGACCGGATATTCGGCTCGACCGTTGATAAACCCTCGCTATCGTACACGACCGATTACCGGACAGTGGCGATGCTCACACGCACGTATGAAACTTCATACGATGCATTTTATTTTCACTCGTATGGATGTCCGTGTGTCTGTCATACTGTTAATTACTCGCTAAACAGCCTCGGAAGCTATTACACCGTGAAGTCACGCAATTTTTTAAAGCCAACTTCAAATATACACATACATAATAATATGAGGAGAGTTGTATCCGTATGTAAGAAATGATATTTAATATAATTTCGATATATGGGCAGAACCACGCAGCACGCGAAGATGCGACAGATTATATACAATTATACGTACCCGTGAAGCTCTGTACCTTGACTCCTTTTTTGTTTTTCTCTTCAACTCGTTCTTTATATAAACACCACGGGAGGATAGTCACCCGCACATGTCGCGTCGGAGAAGAACGACTTGTTGTAAGAGAATATAAAAAAAACTAAATAAAAAAAATAAAAAAAAAAAAAAACTTCCACCTTTTGCCCGTGGATAACGCTTCGAAATACGGCGATGGGTATTCAGCTTGCGTCTTGAACGACGACATCGAATTTCGTTCACCCACGAATAAAGTGAGGAACCCCCTCTCCACCCCTCTTCTATCTCTCCGCCCGGCCACTCGGCCCGTCACACCGCAAACACCGGACGCGCACGTACGAGAGACGAGAGAGGAACACGCGACATGCTGGGACCTGATGATCTTCCTTTCTGAGTTTCTATTCCGTCGTGCTGTTTCTTTTTTGCTTTTTTTTGTTTTTTTTTTAAATTTTTTTTTCGTTCTTCTTCTTTTTATTCGTCTTCTAGGATTTTTGTTCGGGCTCCCGGTCGCACACACGCATCTTATTTCTTTTTTCACGATTCTTGATGGGTGTTTGATTGGGCGTGTGTACGTGTGTGTCGCGTGAGACCGAAGATTCTGGAAAAACAAGTTTCGTATAAATACGTTTACGTGATTCGTGAATATTTTCGCTTTTATATGTGACGATGTCGCGAATTGAGGAACAAGTAGCGATAACGATCGATAAAATTCGGTTTGCGATACGACACTTCGTGGATAAATATGTGATAGTTGTCGGGAGTGATTGAGATTCATTAATTTTTTTTTTTTTTTCGAAAATTACGATCGCATTGCCTATTCATTTGGCTTTCGATGGAGTAATTTAGTTTCATCAATTATTGGAAAAAAAAATCATTTCTCAAAAATTGTTTTTTATCTTTTCGATGATTAACTCTCTTACTGTAAATTTAACTAGCTTTTTGTTATCGCTCTATCGAATTATATTTCCTAACACGTTTCCACGGTTATTCGCATCTCGATGAAACGATAAAATGATAATATTCACGTTGTAGATCGAGGGGAAAGGTTAATAACGAGCGACAACATTTTATTCGTATCATAAATAATTTATTTCATTCGATTTAATTTTGTTCTTCATTAACGATGTTCGTTACGAACCTAAGAGCGAACGGTCGATAAATACTGGGTTTTTCAATGCCAAGGTCAAATTATTTTGATCTTTAGTTACGTCTTTTCTTTTTTTTTTCTTTTTTCTCTTTTTTTATTCAGTCGTGAACTCGTACGGTAAATAATGCACCTTTTCATTATCAGCGTTACAGAATATATTTCTGTTCACGCTTACGCGGTTTAATGCATCTCGATGAACCAATACAATATTATATTCACGTTTTCGCTCGGCATTCGCGTACCAGTGGAATGAGAATGGTACGTTTTACGTTCGTCACGTGACAACACGCGCTTTGCATTTAATGACGAGTAATAACGCATCGGGTGCGGGCGAGCGCGCGAGGTACCAACCAGAATGCCTCGAAGCATGTACAATATATATATATATATATATATATATATATATATATATATATATATATATATATATATATATATATATATATATGCGGATATACGTACAATACAGTTATGCGCGAACGTAGCGCGACTTTCGAGCAAAAAATGTAAAATCGCTTGAAACAATTAAGCGGCGAAAAAAATTACGAGCCATGAGAAAAAGGTCATTAAACGATCGATCAAATAATCAATGAAAATAATGCGAAAATTTCGACGATAATCGCGAAAGAACGATCGTGACGGAATCATGATTATGAAATTGATTGGAATTTTTCTCGACGCTTTACATTTAAATTATTACGAATAATTGCACATTCGCTTCAATTATTCGTAATAGTTTTCTCGTCGCGAGACTATCGTCCCAAACAATTTTACGCTCGAATTTCTCAAATTCCGTTACCCCGTTCTTTGTCGAGCTCGACTTTTGCCACAATTACAAAACAAACAAAAATCCTACTGAACGAAAAAAGCAGCCTCGACGAAAACACTCGAGTGACATCGCGTCGCGCGTAATTCGGCTGGTTTCATTTTTTTATTATTTATTATTATTATTTTTCGTTATACACACACCCCTTCGCCTACTCATCTCTTCCTGTTCGCGCATATTTCACAAGATACACAACGCTCGGGGATGACGGCATAAAAAGTCTTGCGCGCCGGAAAATTCGCGAAAGAAGGTGAATTACTGTAGAGGGAAGTCGCAGGGGCGTGAAATACCGAGCTAGCTCGAATGGAAATTGTGTAGTACACACATACATAAATAAATGAAAGAGGTCGAGTTTTTCAGGTAATGAAAATGTCTCCCTCCCTCCCTCTCTCTCCCTCCCTCTCATTCAGTATCTCTCTCTTACACTCGTTCCCTCGACTCATCTTCATTTTATATTGTGCGCGATGAGCTCGTACCATTACAATGCCCGTCTGTCCCGGACACGTTCAATCCTTTTTTTTCCTTCTCTCTCTCTCTCATTCCTCCCCATCTCTCGTTTGTATTGTTTCCTCCCACTACACACAGTTATACGTAACACAAAAAGATTTACCGGACCGTAAATACGCGTCGCATCGTTTGACTCAATCCCCTTTTCTCAAGCAGCCTCGTTTCCTCAATCTCGTAATTTCGCGTGCGCGCACTTGTAATTCGCTAACGTTAAGTATAGTAACCCCTTTAGCGACGCGCCAAATGTCAGCGATAAACGGCACAAGAAACAAACAATAAAACATCGAACAAAAGCTTCGCGTCGAATTCGCTTTCCCGAATGAAAATTCATCCCTCGAGCGCGCAACCCTCCGCGATAAAACACACTACGGTATACAAGCTTTTTTTAATCGTTCTCGAGAACGAACGAGGAAAAATGGCCGTTGTGAAAATTGAACAAAAAGTATAATAATAGAGGAGAGAAAAATACGTGTGAGCGATTCGACTCACCACGCGTGTTTCGTGTTTCTATTTTATTTCGTGAAATATAGCTATATACATTCTGATCGTCGGGGATGGGGTGGGCGAGTTATTACGATCAAAGCGTTATCGAGCACGTCTCGCAGCGTTTATTTTTGTAGTGCTTTTTCGAACTCTACCCCCACCCCCCTCTCACTCTCTCTCTACTGGGTACCACCCGCGGTAACAACGACGTCACGTATCAATATACGTCATGATAGAAAGTCTATATCGATATATATATCGATATCTATACATCGATATATGCGTGTATACAACGGTGCGTCGCTTCGTTTCAAACCGTCTAACCAATTGTTTTTGGATTCGTTATTCACACATAGACGAAAAATGATACTCGCGAAGCTTTAATAATTTTACCCTCTCGCCACCAGGGGGTTGCGCGAGTGCTAATGTAACGAACGATGATACTGGTTGCCTCAGCCGTTAGTCAGCAAAGTTCATAACATGCTCTCGACTGTAGATTTATGTCTGTATTTATATATACGTATATATTCGTTCATCTAGAAATACTCGGGGGTGGATTTTCTGCAGGCCGAAGAGAGGGGGCACTTCGGTCGATTGGAGTGAGCAATACGGGAAAATGTAGCACATGTGGGCGGTTAAACGGAAGTAGAGAAAGAGAGAGTGAGAGAGAGATGGTGAGGGTGAGTGAGGGGTGAGGAGAGGAGAGTCATTTGATAAACAGTATCAGGTATCGGTCATTAAATAAAAAATCGTTCTAGTATTCGATCACTTCGTTTTCGTTCTAATTTCCATTTCATTATTTTTTTAAAAACTCATTATTCGCAAAATTCGTAGAAACGGTGAGTTCATGCTTTTGCGAATGCAATTCGATAGACAAAATATGAAATAAAATTGATCAAATTGCCGACACGATCGAATAACTTCTCATAATACTCGATTTCACGTTATACCGTGATTTTACGATTCATGAGAATCTCGTCGTTCGTTTCTACCCAAATAAATTGGAATTCGTCGATTTCGAATCAAATCGTGAATTTTCGCGCAACCACATTCGTACCTATATAAACTGTCGGTTCGCGTGATTTCGATACATTATAATTTCGTCGGTAACGAATCTAATCGAATTAAAAAAAAAATGAAAAACGTAAAAAAAAACAGCAATTTTTAATCCTCAATATTTCATCCAAGAAACTATGATTTACTTCGTTATCTCTCGTACATAAATATCACACACGTGTACATATTTATAAATATATTTTCTCGTTCTCCTATGTGTCTCCTCGTTGTGGTATTCACACGAGGTATCCTCTCTCTCTCTCTCCGGGGGAATCGACGCTTCGACGCTAGTCCCACGATCTTTCTCTCTCCCACTGTGCGCGGAATCGAGATGAGAGAGTTCACGCGGCTGCCTCCTTTTATACCCCCCCCCCCCCCCCCCCCCCTCCGCTCCATCCTGCATCATCTCTCTTCTCGCGATATCTCTTCTTCGCCTCTCCATATGTGTGCGGGTGTGCGCGCGCGCGTCACTGGTACCACATCGAACGACTCTTGTAACTGCTCGCTCACCGCGATTCCTATAATAAAATTAATGGAGCGTGTAAGAATCGCGGGTACTACTCTCACGACGTGGATTTTGCCGTTGCCACCGATCCACCACCATGCTAGAGAGGAGACATTCTCTCTACCGATTCCTTTCGCGTTTGTCCCGCTGTGATTTCTGCTTAGGCAATTTCCACGCTTCGATCTGCTCGCCTCTCGCGCTACTACCCCAAGTTTCATCGATTAATATATGCGAAACGTCTACACGCGTTTACGTACCGTTCATCAATTTTTTTTAGCGAAATAGGACAGAGTGAGAGCTATCGAAAGTTTTTTTTTTTAGATTTTTGCGTACGATGTTTCCAGTCTAATCGTGAAACACGATTATTATTCTTGATACAACGAGTTTGATCGCGGACCCCGCGATCATTAATTTTTCGATAATTCTCTTCTAAAATTTTACAAAACTTTAAAATTGATTTAAATCTCAGCAACAGAAGAAAAAAACAATCTCGCTTAATACGAATCTGGTGTAAACAAAAATAGGATGACAATATCGAAACTATCCTGGCAGCACCTTCTACCCACCTGGATGCATTCTCTTCGTGGATGTAACCGAAGAAAATGGAATTGCCAGTTCCTATACGGTGTACGCTTTCTCGCGCGAAAAGACTAGAGCCCTCCCGGCGACACGTAACCCAGTAAAGTACATGGTACGCCTCACGCCCTCCCCCCTCTTCCCTCTTCCCTCTTCACCGCCCATACGCTATCTCCTTTATTTTAAGCGATTTTTTGTTTCTATTATCCGCGCTTCCCATCTCATTTATATTTACCTTGCGTCTTCCTCGTTCTATAAAACTCGAACGCATAATGCGTAAAAAAATGTAAAATGAATGAAAAAATAGATTTATCGAACCGATCGAGATTGATCGTGATTAAATTGATCAGGTTCGTAATTGCTCAACTTTGGAACGGTTCTTGTCTTATTTCGCTGAAATCAATGTCGTTTCGTACGAATTTTACTTACGTTTAAATTGCAAATCCGTGTCGCGTTTTATCTTCCTGCCGTATCGTGCGCCTCGCTCGGATGTAAGTGCACCAATGACGTAGCTCGTATCGAACAACCGTATATCCCTGAAAGTAAACTTCGTGACGAAGTTTGAGTACATGTACGTCTGGTTACTCCGCATCTCGAGTCCTGAAAAGACCGTCGGTGAACCACAATCACGTCTATTCGCGAAACGGTCCTGTATATCTCTCCAGCCTTTGAAGCCCGAGCGAAGCGAATCCGAGAACAACGAGGCTTGCTCCCATTATATATATATATATATAATGGCGTTCGGGAAGAGATAGTTACATGCCCTTTAAAACACTCCCCAACCAACGGATAATAAGCGCGAAGTGAAATACAATGTACATGGAGTTGGCCGGATCGACTAGTAAGCCGAGCGCATTTTGATGTACATATATACATCGTGGTGGCGAAACTTTCATCGCTTTCCCTCCTTGCAATCCATATACCATAAGGCATATATTTCTCTTACCGACTGCTGTGTCATATATATATATATGAATGTATGTGTAGGTGTATGTGTGTTTTAGTTCGTCGTGATATGTCACGAACGATAATGTGGATACGATAGGGAAGGATACAGAGAGTGAGCGAACGCGAGATCGTTATACCACGAATGGAATCCGTTTAGACATAGATATTGTGGACCGTACGTATGGGGATCCCGGAGATAGGATCGAATCCGAAGAGCTTTTAGTTCGAGTGATCAAGTGGAAAAGAGCGAACGAGACGAAGCTAAATAGCGCGAAATCGCCAGCGCCACCCGTGCTAAATTTGTGCAACTCTGGGATGGCGCTAACAACGGGCATGGACTCTCTGTGGTACATTGCGATATCTTATAATGGACAAAAGAACCGCGTGGTTTTTGAACGAACGGTGTGGCGTTCGCGGGGGAGACAATGCTCTAGTCGTGAAAGGGCACGGTGTAATTAACTTCAGTGAGATGTGAATCGTGGCTAAAGACCCTTCGGTTATTTAGCGTAGTTTTTCATTCCCGATTCACTCCCGGTGAGTTGGATTTCATTTTTTTGTTGGTTCTTTATGCACTCCTGAAATTATTTGCAATGAAAGAATGGTGAGTGGATTGAATTAAGTTCGAAAGGTGGGAAGTTGTTTATAACGCCCGAGTGGTGATTCGCTTGCGCGAAAGCGCTTGGCAGAGAAGCGATTTAGCGGACTGCGCACGAACTATCACGGTCTACCGCGGTGGATAGCGGATTTCGTCACAGTGCGGATTCTCGACAGTTGTTCACCTTGAAACCTGGAGAATTTCGACGCGAAATAGTTATTTGAATAAAACGGTTCATAACTGAGTCACTCATAAAGTCGATGATTAAACGACTGTAGGTATACATGGCACGTGTTTCGACCACTTTGAAAACTTGATCGGCAAATCCTTCGTTTCAACGCAATCGAACACAAGGCCAATTTTAGCTCGGCAGATGCAGAATTGTGGCAAAAAGTCGCCGAGCTACATTTCTTCGAAGACCGGTTGAGCCGTGCCGGAGAATTTTCAAATCTCGTTTTACTGGGTGTTATTTCTCTCACTCGAGACAAACTGTATCTTCCAAAAGACATTGTTGAAAAATTGTGCGGTTCGTACATGGGTTACAAATTTGTTGAATCGTTCTCGTAAATCAAAATTCTCGTGGGTCTCATTCTCGAATATTTGCAACACCTTCTCTATGCCAAAAATCCCATCTAACCGATTAACATAATCGTGCATCCTCCTCGACACGTGCACTGTTCCAGGACAAGGATCGATCGTACCTTTCACGAATGCAAACTAAACCATCCTCTCCCTCACCGACTGTCCCTACCGATCTAAAGCAACCGTTACACTAGCAACGTAGTTCGCTACACCGCGTCGCACATCGATGTACGCGCATTATCACTCTGCAATCCCTCTTGTTCCAGCGAGGAATTGAAACCCGGGGTACAAATCGTGACGTGACTCCTGGCTGTCCTCCCCTGTCGCTTTCGCAATTGAAACCTCCTCTCTCTCTCTCTTTTGTGCTATCGGTCTGCCCCCGCCCCCCCCCTCTCTCTACCTCTCTGGTTACGTGTCTTTGTTTCATTCAAACGCGAAAGAGAGAAATAACTAGAAGTTGAAATGCTCACTGCTTCGAATTCTCGTCCAAACTCTAAAACGGTCTGGGACCCGGTCTGTAGCAGTCATGTCGGCTGTGCTCTATCAGCAATGGCAACGTACATGTATATAAATGTGTATATATATATTTGTTTTTGCATATATATATGTTTGTGTAGGCGTTTCGTAACGAGATAATCGATAAGAGCTGCTTGTTCAATCGTTTGACGAGATACCACCAAACGGGATACAAGAGAGATGTTCGAGGATCAATACCCCACGATTGGTCAAAGCTACGATCCGATTAATTGGCATCCTATGCCGTTTTCGTATGAATAGCTCGCACTCGTTATTGCCCCGGAATCAAAACCGAAAGAATGGTCTCGAGGTACACGTGTCGTCGTGGTGCTCTGCCTTTCGTGTCACGTTTCGGATTCACTCGGATCCGGTACAAACGAGCGGACAGAACGAAAAAAAAATTGCGACCCACTAGTGACCGACCAGTCTGTTCCTAGAACGAACGTTCTGTCGTGATTATATAAAACCTCTTTTTTTGTTCGTTTTATTAAACTTGAGCGAATGGCTGAGTTTCTCTCGCAACGAATGATCGACGGATAGAAGTCCACTCGCATCGATATATTAGCGATTTTTTAATTATTCGTTCGATAGACGATCACGCGAATGGCGAACGTTTTTATAAATAATCTCGAATTAAATTACCGAACAAAATTTAACCCGCGCCATATGAAAATAACCGGACTAATTGAGTTTTTAATAGCTTTATTAATTATTCGATAAATCGATAATTGGCAATATTTTCACTATTTGCTGCATTGAAAAAGCTTCGAACAACCAAACTTGCAGAAGTAATATTAAATCAATTTCAATAAAAATTTGACGTCAATTATATGAAAATAATCAGATCTATTAATCATTAATATTAACTAGTTTTATCTAATTATTCGAGAAAAAGACTTTTCAAACATTTATTCTTAGTTTCGTTTTTTCCCTGGTAAACAGCCCCAAACGATTTTTAACAAAACAACTTTTTTTCTGATTTATGTTTTCAAATTTATTTCTCAAATATTTTTCGATTCGCCTCATCATTTTCAATTATTCGATTTCCGTCGGAATCGCGTCGATCCATCGATTTTCCATCCTCGATGTCTATATTTCACAAATTATCCCACAAAACTCGTACCCATCGACGGGATCAACGAACATGACAAAGTATGTTCGATACACGCGGTTGTTGAAATGCAACCTGCAAAGAGGCGTCGAATCGTGCATAATGGGAAAGTCCACTGAATCATTGGTGAAATTAACGGAAAATTACGGTTACGTTTACAGCGTTCTGCGGTGAAAATCGTGGTTCGCGTCGTCGGCCCGGCTCGGTCGAAAATTTATAGGATGTCGTATTTGTCGACCGATATTCGCGAACAACCATGTCCATTTATCGATTTATATATCTATATTTACAAATCTATGCGCGTATATATACGTCGTAGCGCAATTACGGTCGTTTCGGTAACGCGTTCTTCCCCGCTCCGATAAAAGCCAGTACGAAGCGATGCGATCGGCGTCCCGCGGATCGAAGAAGGAAAATTAGGGGTTGAGGGGGTTGAATGGTACGGCTACTTCCCAATAGCCAGGAAATAGTTAAAGCCTCGCTTTCAACGACGACGACGACAGCGAAACCGACGACAGAGGCGAAGAGCTCTCCTGATAAAAGGATGTTCCTAAATTAGGAACCGAGCTCGTTTTCCACCCTTTAACAACCTCCATTTCCGAAACCCCTTTAAGCACGCCGAATGGAGAGAACAGCAAGCGCTATCCCCTCGTTTTATTCAACCGGACCCGTAGACCTTTTGCCTTTATTTTCCCCGAAAGTGTTCTCCCCCTTCGCATCGAAACCTTTTTGGTCCCCGGTACAGACGCTTCGATCTCGTTCGAAACGAATACGAAAACGAGGTAATTACGTCCATGTTGATTTTTTCTTTTTTTTTTAACACGAACGTCATTTCGATAAGACGGTTCGATTCAATTCGAGCGCCACTCGATGAAAAATAACACTTCGCCATTTTCGACTACGTATAAATTTTAGCCCCTTTAATTAAAACATAATATTGACCGTAATAATCGTGAAAGATTGATGGCTGTTTATTTTATCAATATATCTTTCGAGCGAGCCGGATCTTACGAGCGTCTGGTATTCGTCTCTCCTTCTCTCGTCCTTCATATCTTCGTATATACAAATAACGAATGAAGTTTATCAAGTATTATATCGAGAATGAAAACGTAAGAAATCGTATCTCATCGAGAGTATGTCACTCTCGGTGCCTCTATCACTAAGACGCGATGATGTAGAACCGAAGAATATCATCAGCAGCAACAGCAGCATCCAACACCAGCAAAAAGTTCCGCACCCATAAACACAGCCCAGAGAAAATATGCCGGGGAAAGAGGTAGGTAATAAAGAGCTATTCGTCCCGTCGTTAAACGTGACGGCATTATAAAAGGTGACGATCTCAAAGTTATACGGGACTGGGTGTTTATTAATGCCGATAATCTATATGTATATTGAGGAGGTAGCGTTAACTTTGTGAACATTTTTTATCTACTGTAGGTATGCGCGTTATAGCAGAGTTATGAAAATGTAACGAAGGACCCCGTTAAAGTTGAACTAAAGTTTATGAAAACTTTTGCTATCGATTTTTGTTTAATATCGATTTCGCACTTGAAAAATTAATTTTACAAGTCAAGGCCAGAGGTTGAAATCAAGACATGGAATACCTCATAAATATACATATTACAGGGTGTCGTGAACTCTTCGACGTTTATAATAATGATGATAATAATATTTCTTCAGAATATATCAAACTTTGAAGCAAAAGGTATGACTGTCTATTCAATCATAATTCGGTAAAAATAATCGTATGGGAATGAAAAAAAACGAATCTTCCCGGCAAAACGATCCAGTATACAGAGTGATATCTCGGTAATTAACGATTATTTTCTGAACAATAACAATAATGAAAAATATACGTTTTCAACTAAAAAATTTAGGTTTTGAAAACTTACAAATGGAATGTCTTGAAAAAGAAGAGTTTAGGAGAAAAAATGAATAGTAATCAAGTGTATTTACAGTTTACCAATGGATTTGCATCAATGATAAATAAATAGAGGTTTCTATTTAAAAAAATTAAGTTTATTCAGGTTCGTCCCCGAAGGTCAAGTTCAAGATCTCGGCAAACTTCGCTATCTCAAATCTGACAACTTTCGTATTAAATCTTTTTTTTTTGAGAAGACACTTTCCCTTCGAGTTATTCGGTCATTTCGGAACTTCTTGAACACTATGTATATACATATATAGTGTCGAGTTTATAGTATCACTCCAATTAATATACACGTCGGTCAGGTCTTTATCTCTCATCATATACATGAGTTTATAGATCGTCAATCCTTTCATGTTCTAACATTCAAACACATAACCTCGCACAACTACGTATTTTATCACTACATTAGGTACCGATAAATATATAAACATATTTGCCAAGTATTTTCACGCCAGACGAAAAAATAAAATATAAAAAATAAATAAATTGATAAAAGAACCTCATCAAAATACCTCGATGTTGCGTTGAGTGATAAGAATGATAATTGAATATTTGCGCTCGGGCATCGAGAATTTCCTAGTTTTCGCACTTTTAACTATATAATACATATGTGTATATGTGTAAGTACACACGAATAACTTCGAAAGTTGAACGGTGCTGCTGGTGCAGGCAAGCTTATCAATCCGCTATCTTCTCGCCTCGAGGCACAGAGCGACGGGACTTGCATATGTGCGCGCGTGCGCTCGCCGGTCAGCGTTGATCGTGTGCCTGACGTCGAGCTCAACAGCTACGGAATATTAAATGTCCCGTACGTCGTCACGACTCGAAGGTGGCGTGTGCGCCTCTTCCCTCTGTTCTTAACCGAGAGCCAAAGTCATGTATATGCGCATGTGCACTATTCTATGCACAAAGTGCGCATATATATATATATATATATATATATATATATACAGAAACGTATATTAATACAACGACGCGTTGAACGAGAGGTCTCTTCGTTGGCCCATCGACAATGTTTTAGTTCGTAAACGCAGCCAAACACGCTTCAAACAATTTACGTCGATTCATCGAAATAAATAAATGCACAATGTAATCAATAATATCAATAAAATTCGAGTTATAAAAAATGTTACTCGTGGTAAAAAAAAAATTCACGATTTTTTTTTATATCGACGCATCTCGTCGACCGTAGGGTTCAAAATGTCAATCAATATCGTAACGTAACGGTAGCTTTCATCGGTTGAAAAGTAACGGGGAGTATTGGAAAAGCTGTATGGTACAATCAACCGGGAGTCCATCCATTACGAAATGGTACGAGACTGTACATTTCATGGATACACATACGCACGTACCTGTATGTGTATACGTAGATATCAAGCTAGGACAGAAACGAAGTACGTCTGTCGATACACGCGCCCCCAATGTACCTGCGACCAGAGTCCGAGACGAGGAAGAATCGAATCGAAATAGAGCGGGAGAGAACCAGTCAGCGCTGTCCGATGCCTCGAACTCTCGTGACTCTCATGGGCTGACCCCGCTGTTTTCCCTCGTTCACCGAGATCCGCGTATGTACGGCTGCGTCCGGAGTGGAGGAGAGGCGGTTTAACAAAAAATGAAAAAAAAATGAAAAAAAAAGAAAAAACGTAAAAGAAAAACATTACTTTTACAACTCGCGGGTCTGGGAAACGCAGGTACTCGCGCTTTGCAGCGATGGATAGGCATACAGGCGCGGACCGCACATGCAGTTCGCGCTACCTATTGATCGAGTTTTTGTGCTCGTTGGGAGAAAAAAGTAAAATCATTCGGTTCGAAAAGCTCTCCGTTCGCGTTTTGTTCCAAGTACCGATATTCGTCCTTGCCAGGACGAATTAGTTATGTACAGGGGTGTACGTATACGTTTTACGTACTGGTACTGCCTGCAATGACAGGTGGTGTCGATAATGTTCACGAGCGGACCACACCGAGAGGGAAGATGTACTTGTCACTGAAATTATAGCCTTTGCCGGGGTCGTGCGCATGCGTATACCACAGTCAGGGTACAAATTTTCTCATAGCGAACACTCGACGTGAGAACGCGACAGAGACAGAAAAGGACTAACGTTGAGAAAAAATATCCACAATGAAAATGTTTATATATATATATATATGCATAACTTATTGATGGAACTAAAAATATTTATTTTTATTGTAAACAAAATTCAAATTATAAATATTTTTGTTACTTTCTGTTAAGTTGAAACCAAATAATGTTAACTTGATTGTAAATATTTGCTTTCGCACGTTTCTTGCTACGCGTTGCGACGTAAAAAAAGAAAATATGAGAAAATCATCGTTTTCTTTTTTCACGAAGGGAGAAAGATTCGATCTCATCACACCGACGGGTTTTCATTTTTTTAATTTTTATTAAATTCCCTGTCTTTTTGTTTTATTATTTATTTTCGCAAGTACTCAGATTCATAAAACCGGAGAAGGCTCGTTAGCGATTCACGCACCGGTTCCATAATAACGCCACCCCACGGTCGTCCGCCTCGTTCCATTATATATATATATACATACACATATATGGGTGTGCACATGGGCGAGCTACCGCTCTTCTTCAACATCTAATTATCGATCTTGAAACACGTTTTTCCATCGACCGCACTCACACTCGTCCATTACACATACACTTACACACAGAAACGCACCCACACTCATATATATGTTAATGTAATGTTGAAAACTTGTCATCAGGGTGGTCCGAGCATCCGCAAACGACTTACTTACATCATTCGCACTTTCACTGTGATCGCGTCACCTACATATTAATATACATATATATATTAAAATACAAGGAAGGAAAAACAACTCGTCGCAATTTTCCACTCTCTAAATTATTCCAGCCATCAAATGAATTTCTTTCAACCGCAATACTTATGCACGCTTCTAATAATATGCATCAACCCCGACCCGACGCTCTTTCTTACATAGGAAATGCGCGCATGCTTCATTAAAAACCGAGAGTCCCTTGGATTCGTCGTCTCTCTATAGTTTGAGAATGTTTAATCGCCACGTTCACGTACATTTTCGACGATGGTTATTGACTAGATATATATATATATATATAAGTAGACGTAACGTAGCTACAGCACATCCTCGGGACGACAGTGTTAAAGAGTCTATAGAAATTTAGTGTCGACAGAAGGAAACAATGTCGCGAGAGGGTTCTATCCCGTGTTCAATATAGACCCCCCCCCCCCTCCTCGCTCCCACCCCCATGTATTCATCAACAATTATTCGCAGAATGACGAATGCCTGCCTCACAATGGAATTGCGGAAAGCAATGAACGTATATCCATACATCGTAGATTGAGAGGGAGAGTACATTATATATGCGGGAGTGATATTATTAATAACGTTTGAGAGGTCGCGTGTACCGACACACGCGATAATATACCTGCTTTCATCTCGGCTAGTGCACAGCTCAGGGTGTGTGCTCTCTCCATATCCCCCTCCCCCACCCTCTCTCTCTCTCTATTCATATAGCGTATAATGAATATATATATATATATACACATATATCTGTATATCCTTGACGTGCTGCTGGGCACGAGTCCTTTGGGACAACCAAGAGAACTTTGTAACCCGAACAAACTAACGTTAACGATTAACGTACTCGAGAGTACCGTGCCTATGTTCCTTCAGTCCCATTGGGATGTGAATATGCACACGGACTCGAGAGAACGTACGAGCTTCGGAATAGACGAAAATTCGGTTTGTTCCCTTGAAACATCTCATCGTGGTCATGTAGTGAAAACTTAATTTTACTACGACGTTTTTTTCTTTCATTTCTACGATATGAAGGTTTTGTGGTTATCGCCATTTTTTATGTACGGTATTTAGTTGGAGGATGACAAAAATCAGAACAAAATTTGACCTTATTAATTTATGTTTATTGTAAATAAATAATTGTTCTTTGAGTAATTTAATTTGTATAATTTTTGTTGGATTGCAATTAAAGTCGATACGAACAATATGGGTTTGCATTAATTCCAACTCGTGGATATTTTTATATTGGAGTTAACGATCGTTGAAAAGAAAAAAAAAGCAACAACGATGTCAAGGAGACACTTTATCGAATGGCGAAGTACTCCGCAAACACAACATATTTACGACGATTTAAAAACAAACGTAGGAAAATGGAATTAAATTACTCTACATCTATATCGTTATTTCAATTAATGACGATTATTCCTTAAATCGATTTGATTTATTTCATTTAAATTGGATTTCAATCAGTTCGATTCGATACGTACACTATAAATTGTAATTATCGAACACGTTTAGTTGACTTAATTATTATTCAGGGCAACCAATATGTTTCGCCTCGTTAAAATACAATAAATTTACAATCGACACGAGACTCGTAATAGAGTCGTAATCGACGAACGTTAAAAAAAGAAACAACGATGCCAGACGAGACATTTTATCGAATAACAAAGTAGTCTGGAACATCACTATCGTTCGCGCCGGGGCGCGACAACCGGCGAGAATATTGTAATGTACAAGGACCGATGTACATATATATATATATATATAACATAGTCTCGTCACGCGAATGCACGGATCAGCAAACCGGAAAATGGCTCTACCGGTGTGGCGATCGTTATTATTTTCGTTTGTTAAGCCCGAACGCGCCAAGTTGCGCCTGCCATCCCCTCCGCCCAGAGCATGGTTCGTCGAGGTGTGAGTGACTGAGGTTCAACGATTTGAGGCATTTCTGGCATTTTGCCGATTTGCCACAAAGATAATAATCCTGTTATCACACCACGCTACATTAAATTTAATCGTTGACCGCTATTTCGGTTCGCATATTGAATACAGTCCGAGATTGGCCACGTTCTGTAACATAACGAAATCGTCCAAGAGACTTATTCGACGGATCGTATCTACGATTACATCAATTTCGATCGAACGATCGATCGGTTATCAATAATTATCGATAATTTCTCCAAAAGAGAAAACATATTTTTACGTCAAAATATGCGTTTTTTTATTCCTTTCACTCGTGTCGTTTGAAGAATGATCGCGTCGTCTCGTACGTTCAATCGCCGTCAAAACAGATCGGTGATCATCCCTGTCGCGACCGCAAAAAAATTAATTACCGCTCCCTCATTGATTCCATAATTTCTTACGAAGGCGCGGATGAACTTTTCGAATGAAAAACAAGAAACACCTCCGTTAGTGCGGTAACGCACGAAAGAACTGTACGAGACTAGGAGCGTTAATTACTTATAGGTATTATAATTAATTTTCCGACGTACCTACACACGGTGCGCTCGTCTGTGAGCGCGCAACTCGCAGTACGAGACCATGTGGCGATGAGATTAATTAATTTCTCATGGGTGGGCTGCTCGTGTTATTGATCTAAACCGTCACCGGTGTCATATACGTATATATGCCGGGTTACTGCTCGAATACATATTTTTTTCCGCAACCCTATTTGCCCTCAGCGAGTGAGAAAATTACACTGGAAAGCCAACACGCGCCTCTAGCCTGATTGCCTGCATTTTATCGTGCGCTCCTGTCCCGTCCTTGGTGAATAATTGCAACTAGCTAGATACTTTTAGTTTTTTTCTTTTTTTCACTCGTACGACCGAAAGCCACGAATACGTTCGCTGTTATTTCTCAAGATATCGACGATATATATATACACGAATATATGCTGCAACGTCACGAAAGATGAGGTGAAAAATGTGATGATCAAAGACTGTGGTGTAATGACTCGTTGGTTTCATTGCGCTATGTAATTATTGTTGTTGCCGGTGACGACCAAGAGAACTGCGAAATAATAAGAAACAACGTACGAAGGTCTGGTCTCTCTCCTCTCTTGGATCGTCGGGATGGGGTTTGCATGCGCGCCGCGTCTTCCTCGACAAAACTAGCCAGCTTCAGAGAATGTGGATAAAACTCTACCGAAATATACCGCGTAATCTCACGGGCTCTCGTGCAATCCTGCGAAATAATTTTTTAGGCCGCGAAATTTACGTCGTTTTAGATTTTTATTATTATTGTTATTATTATTGCGGTATATTTATAATCACGTGCACCTAAGTGAAAAAGAAACGTTTCTAAAATTTATCTCTTATTTTTCGACATAATAAACTTGAACTTTCGTTATTTTACCGGAACGAAAAATTATTGTTTTACAGTTTTTAATCGACAATAAAAATGTAATAAACAATTGCTTGAAACTCTAATTCTTCATAAAAAATGATCTCACTTTTTTGTAATTTTTGTAATTCTTTCCTAACTTAACAAAATGATTCTTAGACTTTATATTTTTTTAATTTTTACACGTGACATTTTTCGATCCTTCGGTCGTAAAACATTATTTGAAAAAATAATCGAATGAAAGAATTAAGTAGTCCCTAATTATAAATTCACGATAAACAATGAAAAGAATCTCAGTAAACGAGGAGAATGGTCCAAGTGAATAGATGAAAAATTCCTCGAGCGAAGATCGGAAGCGACCCCTCGCGGAAACGTCAGTGTTACAGCGCTCGGTTTATAGTCCCCTCACGACGCATGATCAGAAGGAGAAGGAGGCAAAACCCAAAGAGAGGACTCCACTCAACGAGTGCGTGTGTGCGTACGGCGCGCGGATGAACACGGGACATTGCAAATTTCCCGTTCCGCCATCCTGCGTTCTCTATGCAGCCACCGACGCCCCCATGTTCCACTTAGTGGCCCACTGAGGATTTCCACACTCCCATCCGAACTGGGACGGAACGTGCGCGAGACTCGGTGCGGTGTTTGTGCCTGTCTACACGTGCCACGTGCTGTGTGTTTCTGGCTCGGGGACGAACCCCAGCCACCGCAATCACGCTCGAAAGATGTATTGTCTTTGACTCGAACAACCAGACACCGAATTGTGCAGTATTGCCAGTACCATGTACTATCCATATGTATTATATGTATTATGCTGTATATATCGGATTGGTGTAAAAAGTAATTTCATTTTTTGTAAATTTTGACATAAAAACGCAGAAATTAATTATTTTCATTTTTCCTAGCATGTAATATATTTTCGTCATATTATAATTTTATTTATATATTTTATTTTATATTTCATGTTTATTTTACATGATTATATTTTTTTAACTATGTTTTCTTTGTGCGTATTATAATTTTATATTATTATGACGAGTCCTAGATTTGCTCATATATTTCTGTTTACTTAATATGTAATGTTATCATTTTAATATTCGAAAATTGGACGAACGTCCAGCAATGGGAACGTGGCCTGATCCAGCGTCCTTATTATCGGACATTCGTGTCTTTTCCCAGGAGGGTGCGTGGCACCCTCGCAACCCCTGGTAATATATAAAACCATCCGTATCATAGGGGTTCATTCCGATGCACGTGCTGAATATTTACATGAGATTGGTCGTATATTTTGGACCCGAGAGTTAGGCAGCCCGAATAATAAAAGCTCCGGCAACCTTATGTTTCACAGTTTACCGAGAACTGTGCATCGACGTAGATTTCTTTTTTTTCACCCTCTTTCAATTTCATTCCGAACAAAATTGCCAGGAAATAAAAAGAAGCTGGAGGCGATGAAAAAAGCGCAAACGTCCGATCGCCTTCGGATCTATAAAAAATAAGAAACTGCCTGATTCTAACGATCGTTTCATTTTTTTCTCTTTCTTTTGATCGACACAATTTTCTCGTAAATACTTTTGTAGTTTTTTACGAGAATACCCGTTCGAAGAAACCTTATCAACGTCCTTTCATTTGTGCACTATCGATCGTTTAGCGAAATTGCCCCTCGACGAAAGAACGTGCCTGGCACGTAAACTGACGATCGTGTATAAAATTTCACGTTTATATCAACAACTTATTTCATTTCATATCAATTTTCTCCTACGGAATAACATTTATTTGAATTCTGACGGAATTGCGTTATCCAAATAAATTACATGTCATTTTAATATTTTTCCTGGATTCGTTTTTCACAGAATTTGATCGATAATAATATTTTATCGATATTCACATAAATATGTATTGTTTACACATATAAATTTCATTTTACTGTAAGTTTGTTTCGTTCAAACGGAATTTATTCGATCATACGTAATTATAGATATACAATCTACCGAAGAAAAAATAAATAATCGATCATGTACTTGGATCGCATCGGCCTGGTATTTGCCTCGTGTCGTACCATGGAAGAGCACTTTGAGCGGAGGGTGAAGTTCTCGCGCGGCAAATAAATCGTGCAGCTCTAAGGTGCGCACTCTCGCTCTGGCCCAGAGACCTGTATACCCCGGGTACAGTCTGCCTCACGAGTACTGCAACAATATACTCGAGTGTACGTACTGCGAGATGTATAGCCTCGCACTTCTTTGTCGAGCGATTCCATTGTGAATACCGGAGCGCGTCAAGTTTCGTAATTCCATCGCGATGCTGTATCCAGTCTATTTTTCCCCCTCATTGTAGTGCATTAGACACGATTTTCGCAATGTTTCGAGTGCCTCGTGCGAAAAAAACATCTTTGCTAGTGTTGTGTTCCGAGGATCACCCATCGCAAACATCTAGTCACTGTTAGTAACCAATCAAGAACCGTATCGACTGCAAATCCAAAGAAACCAACCAATCGGAAGGTCCAACTATCCTTGAGCATCTGCCAAAAAATTAGTATATAATAGCTACTTTTCTACTAAGAAGTCAATTGTAATTTCGACGTGACCAGCAACACAAGTACCTTTGCGCAACAGAACAAATTCTCGTTTATTAAACGTATATCATTCCCTCATTTATAAATTATAAACTCACGGAGAGTAGCCTCGTTATTATAAAACTATCTTAGATTTAGTCGAGCTGCGCAGTGAAACGAAGACTTTGTAACCAAACTCGTGCGTCAAGTAGACGTTTCTTCACTCATCACCGAGTCTCCAAAATCGCTATTATTATTTTCGTTATTATTTTTATCAGGACGTAAATTTCGTATTACGTTTTTTTTTCGTAGTTGCTTTATAGAGTTGGCTTCTTTATGTTCACGAAGAGCGATAAAACTATTGCGATGAGACGGAAGGAACGTCCGATGAAATATCCGTTCAACAGTTTTGTTTGCGATGTTCCTGGGTGGCCTTTTATCGCAATTCGTTTCCGCTCTTGCACTATACACTCTCTTTTCTCATATCGTACTTACACTTTTCGGACTTACGACGTCGTGAGAAACGTTACAGAGTCGACAGTGTCGACAGCGAGCGTTTTCGTCATGGTATTCGTTGCTCTTTGTCCGTCTCTGTCTCTTTCTCTCGACACGTCGATCACGAATCCAAAGTGGAACGGATCGGTGGTGCGAGATGTCTACATCGACGGCGTGCTTATCAGAAGCGATCCTGCACTTTTGATCGTGTAAGAGATCCTCGAGTTGTCAACCGACATGACCTTAAATGGTGACGGGATCCACGACGACGAGAGCGAGAAGCGCTTCGCGATGAAGTCGACATTTACTGTTTATAGAAAGGAAATACTTGGATAAATATATATTCATATATATTCATATACTTATCTACTTATGCAAAAGGCAACAGTCCGATCGACTGACTGACCTATCAACGTCCAGTCTCAAGGACTGGCCCAGAGTCGAGAAATTTGGAAGATATATTTCTTATATGACGTAGTTATTCTCTAACAATAGGAGTTCCAAAATTCCACCACTAAAGGGGTAAAAAGATGGGAATTCAAAACAACAATCTTCCAATTACAGCGGAGCTTATGCGTAACAATCATTAATGATACAAAAACTTGTCTTTTAGCAATTTCTAACTAATATAAGTGTATAATGTTAATATAACAGCTTGGAACGTGGACAGGGAACAATCGTACAATGTACGCGTCGCCCGGTTGAATGGCGAGCGTTAACGCGCGCCCTCTGTCGGAATAGTACCAGCAGTGAGTTGGTTCGGGTGCACGTACTGTGTTTAGTACCAAGCTTGTCCGTTTCGAGCAAAGAAGGGGGCACGACGGTGAAACTCCGTGGGACGCGAGCTGGGTTCTCGAATATAGTGTCGTTTCACCAATTTATAGCTGGGAGGCTCGTATTAACCTTTTAATGGTGGGTTACTCACGGGATTCTCTTACAGCAGGCGTGTGGAAAATTGCTCGAATTCCCGAGCGATACTCCGGAAGAGCTGTGCCTCCGCCCTCCCCCTTCCCGCCTCTTTCCCCTCTCGCTCTCATGATCTCCAGGGACTTTGGGGGTTTTCGCCGAGGCCGAAAGCTTCGATTTTTTTCCCTTTGCTCGCTTTCATTTTCACAGTTTGCACTACAGAACGCGATGCCTTCGCGAATTTCGTTTACGCGCTTGTCCCTATTAATATTGTTAAACCTCCGCTCTCATAACTTTTTTTCTCGGCAAAAAAATGAACACATCATTTATCTATTTACAACTATCGTTTACTACTAAAGTATCACCACGTTATCATCGATTGTTCCAACGATGTATTAAATTCTTTAATACGTTGTAAAAATTGATGACTATATATTCCTCTTTGGACTCTTCCATCATTCAAGTTTCTGGACTTCTATCCAGCCGCCATTGTCTTCCAGCGTCGATATCGCTCCGTCGTCGGTCATTCAGGCTTCCATCCCCCGTTTTCCCCAACCCTCTCGTCTTCGTCCTTCTCTATCTCTCTTTCTCTCTGCCAACATATGACGATCAACGCGACTACTACCTTTCCACATTCGAGAAGAACGTCGCCTGTCAACGTGTTTGGTTTGGCCGACGCCAAGACGAATAAGAAAAGGGTGCGTAAATGTGTATGTATGTAAAGGAAAATGGTGGAGGGATGGGTGGAGGATCGAAAATCGCCTCGACTCTTGATATAAAAAAGCCCATTCCTACATAACAAAAAAAGGGAAAGTCCTGGAGCGACTGAGCGAACGACCATGGGACGGACGAATCCTATTCCTTCGCCATCCTCCCCTCTCCCTCTCGCGTCTATATTAGCTATATACATGCCACTCGAGGCTATGTTCGAGGATAGTGTGCTCGTGCGGACTAGATGGCTCAATTTCCTGAACGTCGTCTTCCCTTACGCCTCCCTTCCTCGCGTCCCGTACTCCCGTCGTGTTTCGACTGACGAATGACGTTAGCCACAGGTCACCGGAAACCAGCATTGCGAAACTCGCGCGGCTTCTGCCGTTATTACGTCTACCATTGAAATCGCTTCCCATTTCGAGCGCTACGTACAGAACTCGATCCGGCCCTCCGGATATCACTAACCGTCGTCACGACTCTCTGTGTGCGCTCGACGATAGAAACCTCGCGACGGAGGTTTAATTTGTATCGGACCAAAGCCTGGTACCCAGACTTATTACTTGCCAATGTCGTTCTCTCCATCCTCTGCTCTAACGATAAGTGATGAGATTTTAGGTAACGCGGGAAATTCGAGAGTCGAGGAAGATTTACGAAATCAGCTTGAAACTCTTTTTATTCAAAGAATTTGTTTAACTCCACGTTATCCGATCAACCGGATATTGGCAAAACGTTACAACTTTTACGTATACGTATATAAATTTATTATATTTATTTTTTCCTCAAAAACGATCGTTCTGAAAAGTTGATTTTTATTCTAGACCAAAAATTGAATTTTTGTTAGGCGTTTGATACAGAAATCACAGAATATGAGGACGAAAATGAAGAACTATTTTCAACGCTCGCGGAGAAAACTGAACGTCCAAATCGATTTTGTGCAAGATTGTGAAAAAACGGCGCGAATGACAATACCTCATTTTTCGAAGAATTTTAATTTTCCACATCCCGCGATAAACCGTAAGTTGACGATTTAACACAATTATATATATAAAAACGATTCGAAATAATTCCAATTGGTAAATGAAAAATGTAATTTTTTTTCAAAATTGATTATAAAAATCGGTAAGATAATTATAATCTTGGGCATATCGACGATTTAAAAATGATCCGACGAAAAAGAGGAAAAAGGTGTTGCACGAGCTCGCGTAGCAAGATGGATGATCGCGCATTTCTCGGATCGCGAGATACGATCGATCTTCCACTCAAGATCGCAAACCGCGCGGTTGATCTCGATCAATTCGTAAGTCTTATCGAGGTTCGTCCGACGGTTTCCATGTAATTTAAGCGTCGACGAGGGCGCGCACGCACATAGCGCTATTGTAATTGCGATCGCTATCTCGGGGCAAAAACCTACGATTCAAATTGCAACGAGATTCCGCGGGAGTATGGAAAAGGATAATATACAGCGCGAAGTGACTGGAAAATACGAGGAGGGAAAATTGAGAGTGAAAACTTCCGCGGAATCTTTCAAAGGCTCGCGCAAGGGAGAGGGCGTGTCGATCGACGTACGCGAACACGCGCCCAGCTTGCGCCATACGCATATATAAATATATAAATATACATACTATATGTTCGAACCAACTATATGTGTAATATATAATAGGCAAAAGCGCCGAGAAATGTGCAGGGCTCGGAAACCGACGAGAAGAAAAGCCGTGTGCTTCTTCGGGTGGAGCAAGCTAGAGAAGAAATTTCTCGCTATCTCTCTCTCTCTCTCGGCGATACGCCCGGAGCTCTAAGAGACCGGGAGAGAGGGAGAGAGAAATCCACGCGAGAGTCGGAGGTTCTGATCCTCGAGCCCTCGGGGCCACAGCGCTATAATTGAGTGGTTTGCATCGCGGCAGCGGCGGATATAGAGAACGACGGGTGCTCCTGCTTGGCTCAAGGCAGAGAAGTTCTCCAGAAGCAGCACCGACACTGCGTTATACCCACGCTGCGAGATAGACCCTTCTGTACGGCAAATATACCTAAAGTGCTGTATATTTTATACATGCATACATATATATTTTACAGCGTGCTATTTACATATATAGATACATAGTAAAACCAGAGCAGGAAACTCGAGCTCGTATCGTTTCTTGGATGCGCGGCAAGCATCGTGGGCATGGAGGCAACGAGTCCGATGTGCCACCGCGCGAATACTTGCTGTGTTATCCGGGGCGAAATGTCGAGAGACGATCGTGTCGCCGATGCTAACAGAGCCAATGTTGACTCGCAATTACCCGACGTTTTACAGTTTATATAGATACATATAATTACCCTATTATTCCCTCGGACTATACTGTTTTATGAAGGTGTGTTTATTTTACGATGTTCCCGTGGGGAAAATAACATTCGAGTTATTTATGTATTCATTTTTTCACTGATATCTGAAAAACAACAAATTTCTTCTCTTTATCGCAATATTCAGTTGTCGTAAAACAATTTTATTATTATTTTATTTTATTTACAGTATTATAATAGGTATTATCAATTTTTTATATTTGATTGTTATTATTATTTTACGATTATTATGCAATTTTATCATTGTTTTTATCGTTTTTTTTTTTTTTTCTTCATTTTATTTAAACGCCAGTTTGTGCAGTAAAGATAACTCGTACGACAATGGATAGAATAAAATAGACGTATGATTTGAAGAAAGTATAAACAAAATTCTCTTCATATTTTGAGTAAAAAAAATCGATGTACCAAAATAGTGGTTGAAATAAAAAGTTGTTTTTATCTCGTAATTTTCATATCTTGAGTTACGAGAATGCTTCGACGTACTAAGTATTCTCGCGGCGCAATAAGCGTAGGAAGGCTGTGTATGGAGTGTGATGGAAAGCGTGCTAGTCCACGAATGGTAAGATTGATCGAATCGCGCGAACGCTTGGTGCCGCATACCAGGCTAATATTGCTAAATTATAGGTACGCATACTCTCCGTATGCCTCTCGTGCTACAAAATACACTACGTACTCGCAATTAAAGATAAATCGGTACAAATTTACTGCCACTCTTCGTTTTATCCATCTACGACTCGTGTATAAACGCAGTAGCAATAAGAATCCACAACCGGATGCTGTTCTTTTTCTTACGATTCATTTTGAGTTCAAGGAGTATTTACAGATTGGCCCAAAGTACCGATGCAATTTTAAGTTTCACTCTTCTCTCCAGATTGTACGGATTCGCATCGTCAATTTTCTACATAGCGACGATATATTTATTTCTCAGTATCCATTACATCGATCGACGTCTTCGGCTTAACCGAAACCATCCTCGATATATCCTCGATATAGCCCTTATATCCTCGAAACAACAATTATTCTTAAAACGATTTTATTACCGGAAGCTATTTGCTATATATATTTCGATGGACATGAGTGACTTTAATGCAAGATTACACTTGATTATTTTCATTATGATTTGTGTCTTACAACGGAACGCTTTTCTCCAAGGTTCATACCTATATATACGCGTTGTATATGATTTATGCAACGTACGTATAGAAAATAAACGCGAGTTATACATTTTCGGCTATTCATTATCGATTATTTCCTCTACGGGAAGGAAGAGCGAGAGAGAGAGAGAGAGAGAGAGAGAGAGAGAGAGGGAGAGAGGGAGGGAGTGGATAATTGATTCGACATATCAATATACAAATTCTATATCCCCCTCGACCCCTTCCTCCTCTCTTAATCCCCGCACGCGTACGAATATAATTCCATAAGGGTCATACCGTTTTCATAAATTCAACGCGCACTTTTAATTGCGCTTACGATTACAATGACGTCGAGGTCCGGAATTATTGTACAGAAACGTTCGAATAAAACATCGACCGTACGAAAACGGTATATATATTTCTCTATTCATCGGGTCAACCGTTGGAAACGCGAAGCGAGAATGATGCTGTTGCTGTATACGTGTGTATGCGCGTGTGTGTGTGTGTTGAGAGCGGGGGCGTTCTCACTACCCCCCGTTGCCTCTGAATAATTAACACTGCCTCATTGGCTCGGATAGAGTATGGTTGATTTACACCTCGGGAAATAGCTTCTATCTTTCTCTTTGTCCCTCTCTCTTTCTCTCTCGCCCTCTACCTCCCTTTCTCTTTCTCTCTCTCACACCCAGAGCCAAATAAATCAATGTTTCAATCGTCACACAACAATGTCCGCGATGAAAATCTCACCGGTACTTTATATCTGTGTGTATTGGCATATACGAAGCGAAAAACACGATCCAATTATTTCGCATCGATAATCTTCTGTTAGAGACGACCGTATACACACAATGGAATACAATAGCAGTGATTGCGAGGGTATTCTTTACCGATCATATGTATCTACCGGGTTCTCGCCTCTCTCGATGTCTCGCATGGCAACCCAACTGGCTCGGGTCAAAACTGCAGGGAATTGATTTTCCGGATATCTCTTGTATAAAGTAGGAAACTTCCGCTGCCTTGGATCATTGCCTGCATCAGAGAATGTTTTTTACAGTCTCAATTCCCTGTAAGCCCTCCCTCCCGAGACGAATCCATCCACGCGAAATCTTTCCTCGAGATTTCTCTACCATTTTATAGAAAACGTTGTTTTCTCGAAACTTAATATGCCCCAGGGCTCTTTCATCCCTTAAGAAACCGTTCTTCGAAAGTGATTATTCGTGCTCCAGAACACCCAAGCGTATGAAAAACCCTTTTACTCAAGAATACTTCATTCTCGTAAAATCTTGATGGAGTACTTTTGTTCCTAAGGTTTTCTCGCTCGACGAATAGCTCTTTTAGGGAGACATCCCTCGAGGGATCTTAATCAATAAGCACCATTATTTTTAAGGGTTTAACTATCGAAAGTTAAGTCTTTAGACGATATTCGTATCGCCTCGGAAATAATCTTTGCTCGGAGAACGGATCGGCATGCACTCGGGGAGATAAACTCCTTTTTAAGGGTTGTAGAGATACATATATCTCTGTACGTTCAATCTCTCGTCGTGTTGATACAAAAACTATGGCGACTTGTAGTTCACACTACGAACGTATTTATATATATTCCACCATTTACCCTTATGTATATCTGTATAAGGGTGTAGGGAGTGTCAGCTGTGAGCGATTGTGGGGACACGATCGCATCTCGCGCATCGAGAACTTGCGAAATTTGTTACTTTGGGGGTGGGGGGGGGGGTAGATAAGGAAGAAGATGAAAGGCGATATCGGTAGGGGTGTGTAAGTGCGTATATAAGTAGCGAGGAAAGACGTGCTGACATCTTCTTTCCGGAGGCCGATAACCACAACTATCTTCTTATAGAGGGCGTTGGGGTTACGATGGAAGGGACGAGAGAAGTGCGCACAAGAAAAATTGTCAATCCGATGGTATGAAACGGAAGTGCGGCGGCATGAGAAAGATCGACAAGTCTGCCATTGATAACAAGGGAGCGTGTTGTGTTGTGTGTATGTGTATGTGTGTCGGTGATTGGGTGTGAGAACATTGGTGGAAATGCCGTGGTGTCGAATGAGTCAGGGACACCACCAGGCAATAACCACGACGTCGTCCATTCTGACGAGCCTGAGAGTCTCCGCTATCGCGTGTCCCCAACATATTACAAGAGCGACAGAGAGAGAGAGAGAGATTGCCACCCCACGAGTTCTCGTTCTCGTGACGTTCAGTTACCTCGATTCAATCAAACTCGCCAACTGTACCGGCCAATTTATTTCACGTCGATAGTCAAATGAAGCGAGGGAACGTGCTCCATCGAATAATCTCACCGTCGAAATGAAATTTTTCTTTTTCTTTTTACGAAAAATATAATGAGAGCTGTGACGTTAAAGGAGATAAAAAATTATACACTCTTTCTTAAATGTTGTTAAGAATGAATGAAAATTTAATGAAATCGTTATTGAGGGTTTGAGTAACTATGTACAAAAGTTATGTTAAAAAATTTCCCTATATATTTATGTTTTGTTTCTATCTATATGTCCAAGTTTTTCGAAGTATATATGTAATAAGACAAACTAATCGATCTCGAATTAATTACAAAAAAACGATCTTTTAATAATTCTCTGTATTATTATTATTATTATTACTAAAAATAGGATATCGATTACATAAACTTTTGATTAAATGATGAAATCAATTCTTTATATGAATATATTCATATTCATAACCATAATAATAGAAGTAAATTATTTAATGTTTAGTTATCTTATTAACACATATTTCATTAAATACCTGTTAATAATTAATTAAATATACATACGTTTTATGTACATCTCAAAAAACATAAAACAGATATACAGCTCTCTTTCAGCATCGAATAATATCGCGCAGGTCTTAAATACTGATTGTCTGAACTCGAGTTGATGAAGCACGAGAGAGTCTTTGGAACTCGTCTTCTCGTTCCATCCGCGGAATCTCTGTTTCTTTTCATCTCTCGAGGCTTTCCCTCATTTGCGAGAAGGACCGCCACGGTGGGAAAGAGAGAGAGAGAGCGAGAGAGACAGGCAGACAGAGCTCGACGTGTAGGACCGAGGAGAGAAACTCCCAGGCAACCCGATTAGCTAGCACGAGATTGCCACGGAAATAGCCCGGAGATGCCACATAGTCACGAAAGTGCACGCGTGAAACTGACTCGCAACCTCTCTCATATCTCTCTCGGTCTCCTGCTTTCTCTCTCTCTCTCTCTCTCTCTCTCTCTCTCTCTCTCTCTCCGTAAGTCTCAGACTATGTATATGTAAGAGAAGTCCTTTGCCCGAGTGAAGACTCTACTCTCGTCTCTTCTATACCGCGCCTCAAACTCCACCGTCTTCTCGCCCATCTTGTCTCTCATACACATCTCGCTCTCTACTCCGGCCTGCGTACATTGCCGAGTTGAAATTATCTCTAGGTGTTCCGTGTGTTAGAGAAAGATAGACCGTATGCAAAATCGTGTGCCTCGAGCTTGATTGCACACATTGCAATGGAATTAACCGTGCCGCAGAATGAACGTATATATAGAGACGGAGAAAATTTTACATATATCTATCTATATATATATGTATATGTATGTATCTGCAATCGTTCCTATCTCCTTCCATGCATAGACGCGAAGCACAAACTGTTGACGCGAGAACTCTCCATCCAGCAAGCTTCTCGCAACTCGTACCTGTGCTTATGCAGCTTTCCACGTCCATTGTGCTCGAGTACGCGTTGGTTACATAGTAGTTGGTATGCATTAACTGACGAACAGGTCCGATAAACTCGTTCGAAAAGCAAGCGTATAGATACGTACAAATTTTCTGTGTTATTCTCGGGGCTTGACAGTTTGGCCAAAAAGTAATTGCGTTTTTTCCCCTGATGAAGTGCTATACATCTCCATGTATCAGAAACGCATTTATTTTTTGGCCAATCGTATAATTTTGCTCCAAGAGTCTCTCGTACGATTCAACAATATTTTTTAAACATCGAATGTTAACGAACACTCTCGTGGCATTTCGCGCAAAATTTCTAATAGCGATCGATTCGTGAAATCCATAAAAATCCGGAAGTCGTCGAAAGTTATTTTTTTCTCGTTATTTTGTTTTTTTCTTCCGTCTCTCTCGCGCTATAATGTCCGGCTCAATGAGGCGAGTCCTAAAAAGGGGCTGAGGAAAAGATTTCCTGTTTGCACGGTGCGTTAGCAGTCGGTATAAGAGGGGAAAGTGCATCGCGGAACGAACGCGTCATTATGACGCGGAGTTTATCGCTCCGAGAGTCTCTCGCGCCAGACAGTGGACATTAAGTACGAGACTCTTCTCTCTTTCGCGTCCCTCTCTCTCTCTCTCTCGCTATGTATCTCCATCTCCTTCTTTCTTATGCGCGCATTCTACGTTATAAGTGCACCACCCCGGCGATTCGTTCGAGTGTGTACCGCGGCAGTTCGCAAACCTCACCGCGTCGCACAAGCTCAAAAGTTGTTTTGCAGCACACGCGAACCGTTGTCTCCTCTCTCTTCCTCTCGTTCCCTCTATTTCTCTATCTCCCTCTTCTGTCTCTTCTCTCTCTCGTTATCTCATCTCCGTGCTATATGTAGGAAGTAGTGGAAGGGAGACGTGCTCGGTGACCGGCTGCGGTGGTCGACCAAGCACATTTGATACAGAGACATAGATACACTCGCACACTCGCACAAAACTAGTATCTCACACACACTCGACTCGGACGTCGCGTACGCGCGAGCGACCAGCCGGTTCGCACCCATCGTCGCCCTGGTCCGCTGATTCCGTCGGGGAAAGTCTCTCTCTCTCTCTCTCTCTCTCTCTCTCTCTCTCTCTCTCTCTCTCTCTCTCTCTCTCTCTCTCTCTCTCTCTCTCTCTCTCTCTCTCTCTCTCTCTCTCAGTCTCCTCCTCCTCTCTCCCCCTTTACCTCCTCTTTCTTTTTTCTCGATGACTCTGTGTATGCCACGTAACACACGTATTCGTAATATACCTCATGTTCGTTCTCGGGCTATTACCGCAGAGACATCGCAGTATCTCTTCCTTCCTATTGTCCACGCACGGAAGAGAAATTGTCGTTAAACTATTGCGCAATCGATAAATCAATCGAACGACATCGAATATATTGATTCACGCTTCTACGCGTAACAAACACTATCGATCTTTTTTATTCCATAACAGTAAATTTATTATCGTTATTATTATTGCTACTATCATTACAATTATTAATACTATTACTATTATTATTATTGTTCCATCGTTATTACAATAATAATAATAATAATAATAATAATAATAATAATAATAATAATAATAACAATACTGAGGCATTTGTTTCGTTTAATTCTCGACTGCTAATGGATTCAATCGCTTCCTCCTCGATAACGTTAAGTGACACATCTCCATCGCAAACTTTGAATTAATCGATCGTAAAAAAGCGTCATGGACATTTGACTAATTAAATCGAAGCGAAAGGATAAATAGAGTCCCGTATTTTCAAACAAGGTTGTTATTTCTGGATTTTTTTCACGAGAACGAAATCATTTATATAGCGTATAGTCCTCGAATATGCGGATTTTATGTTAAACGAGCTTTGTTAGTTTACGCGGAATGTACTTTGAAAAGTGATACGAGGCATGAAGACGCCTGCGTTAATTGGGTCGAACATTCGACGATCTTTATATATATTTTTTTTTTGCTTTTTACGCCCTCCGCCCGGATAGAAGCGAATCCGGCTCTCGTCGAGAGAAGGGCCTCATTGTTCGTCCGAGAACCGATATTTTTCTCCGTTCCCTCGAACAAAATCTTCTCCTCCCCCGTTCACAATTTATCAAGCTTTCGCGAGCAATTACGGCGCTCCGAAGGCTTCAACGCGACTTTTCCGAGCGGAACAAGCTTTTCGTCCCTGCATCCTCTCTCCCATCTACACATCGTTTCCGGGGATCCGTCGCCCCCCCCCTCCCCGCCCCCGTCTCTCCAGAACAATTATAGTTTCGTCTTTTTCCGCTTCGCTTTTGCCTTCGGGAAATTCGAAAAAAGTTTCATCTACGGGCGTAACGAACTGGGAGTTATCTACCTGTGTCTACATATATATATATATATATATATATATATATATATATATATATATATATATATATAGAGAGAGAGAGAGAGAGAGAGAGAGAGAGAGAGAGAGAGAGAGAGAGAGAGAGAGAGAGATGTATATATATACATCTCTCTTTCCTTTTCTTTCCGTCTTCCTCACAACTCGTTTCCTTGGCGGGAGAAAAATTTCCTGTTGAAGGAAATTTGCAGAGGATGCGATTATCCCGCCTTTTCGTCCTCACTCGGTTTTTCATTTTTTTTATCTTATTCTTTTTTATGCTTTTTTTGTTTCTTTTCTTAAATCACATTTCATCGTATCCCACTGTAGTCGAAGCGTGCTTAGCAACATAGTTGCATTGTTAACGGGTCGAGACACACAAAGTCGATAAATCTTGTCGTGGATGAATAAAACAGTCTGCCGAGGGTCGGCTTTCCGGATCTACCTTCCTCTATATCTTTCTCTCTCTCTCTCTCTCTCTCTCTCTCTCTCTCTCTTTCTCTTTCTCTCTTTCTCTCACTCGCTCTCTCTCATTCCCATCTACTTATCACAGAATGTATGCTACATCCGTAATAAGAGATCATTCATTTGCATCTTAATGCCGCGAATTACGATGCACCGTAGTGTTTTACTTCCCATGTATGTCTCCATTTTTCCCGCTAAACCCCCTTCCCCATTTCTCGCCTTCGTAGTTATATCGTTCACCGGTGTCTTCGATGCATTCGAACTGCGTCAGAGAGTATCACTATATGCGGCAGGGATCCTTAGATATGGATCATTACTGCGCGCAGCCCCCTCTTCCCCACCTCTTTTACCCTCTCTACCGTTCGAACGGCCGACATTCTAGATGAGTCGCAATCGCCAGCCGATCATCGCTCCTTCTTATTCCTTCTAATGCTCGTTTTGGAATAACGGTACGAGGCGGTTAATACGCGGCGTCGGTGGTTGCTGCTGCAGCACCGGGGCAGAGAGAGAGAGAGAGGAGTGTCTATTCCTTTATGCTCGTAAAGAGCATTGGCGCGTATTGCTACGGGGCCTTCCCGGGCGCCCCCCGTGCATTCCCCTTCTCCATCAACAACACCTTCCCATATGCCGACTTCTTACATTCGTATACACGAGTTGTGAGGAAAAGCAAGCAGCCTGCATAGTAGGCCCGATACTGGTGAAAGAGGTAGCCTAGAGTGCAACCAGATCTGGTGCTGCAACTAGGTGCAGCTCGAGTAGCGTCCAGAGTGAGAGAGAGAGAGAGAGAGAGATCGAAAGAGGTATATAAAAATGCAGGTTTTCTCGTTGGCCGTGTAGTTAACCCCGTTACGGAGAGATGCTCTCTCTTGTTAGTCCGGGGCGAGCGAAAGAAGGAGGTCGGAAAAATGGATTAGGCGTATGCTCCGCCGGCTGCTGATCTTCGAGCCTCTTCGTTCCTCTCTTGTCTCTCGCATGCGCGTTTGCTCTCTTTGCCAAGCAGCGAGCTTCATATTTCAATGAGACTGCACCGGAGAAAGGTGGAATTCAAGGTGATACCATAGCGAAACACTACCTATTACCTATTCATATTCTTCACCGTGTAACCTCTCTCTTCTTTCATCCACCCTGTCGACTCTCTCGCTTCCTGTTTTGTGTATTTTAATGTCGCGCCTTGCATGTGGATAGATAGATATGTAGTGCTTGTAATACAGGATATCTGGAACACGATAAATGAAGTCACCTATACGAGAGAGAAAGAGCGCAAGAGCTCAGGTCCGCGTCTGCTACATAATGCGTCAGAGAGTTTTACCTCGTTGTTGTAATCCACGCTCTGTAATCATTGATGCTTTATCTTTCCGCGTGAAGCGGGCAGATAACTCATTGGAATCCGCGAGCATTATCTCGATCTCTCACAGTATCGGTATCGCACGGATCATACTCATTCTGTTCGGCTTATTTCGTGCTAACGTTTTTTTAATGTCCTCGTTGTTGGAGAACACATTGGCAACCCTCCACGTCATCATCAATTAATTCATTATCTTTATTTCCGGTTTCTCACTCGATCTCGTTGTTTTTTTCGGTCTCTTAGCCCGAAATTCGTGATATTATACTCCCGAACCTCGTTCGCTTTTCTCAAGAGTTACTCATGACGTAGAGAGGAAGAGTGAGAGTGGGAGATAGATAGGGAGAGAGAGAGGTGGTGTGTAGGACAAGTTCACGAGGGTGGCACACACAACCCACCCTCAGTTGCATCTCTCGCATTGCTTGAACGGTGTAGGGTGAGGGGGTCTTGCACCGGCGTTTCTGAACTTTGCGATGATCACCTCGCTGGATTCAATCTGGAATGGAATATGCCGTGACGAAACTTCCAGTACCCGGCAGCAGCTTCGGTGCCTCTTCCGTCGTCTACAGCCGTATATAGCGTCGTCGAGCCTTTCCACGTCGCTTCAACTTTTCGTATATGAAACACGAGAGAGAGAGAGAGAGAGAGAGAGAGAGAAAGAGCAAGAGAGAGAGTGAGGTAGAAGCGACGATACTATATTTATAAGCCAGTCGTCCAACTCGAACCGGTGGAACTTCGCACCCCTTCGCCCCGTCTTTTCTACCCCCTCGACGAAAATGCGATCCATAGTGTCGCAATAATCCGGCGCACTTGCCACGGAGTTCTGGAACTTCTCGGACGACGCGACATACTGCATATCCTCGACGCTCTTGCGACCCTTATTCCCACGTGGGGATAGATCCTCAACCCCGGGTTTAAGGGTGAACTCAATATCGCGAAAGAACGAACGCTGAAAGATCGTGCTCCCGATGCTAAAAGTATCGCTGTAATACGCGCGTTTTTCCGCAGAAACTTTTGTCAAACCAAAAACAAATATTTGCTCGCGGTGAACAACTTCACGATTCCGATCTTTTTTTTTGTTTCTTGTTTTTTTTCTAAAAGGACGCGATGTCTCAACTCGTGCAACAACGCGACGCCAACACCGGTGGACTACAAATTTGTCCTCGCACAACTCTACGAGAGCAAGATTTCGCTTGACTCCACTTGATCCGTTGCGTCCCTTGTGGATGGCAAAGTTTCGTTTCCACGTTGATCCCACTCTGATGTTTCGATGATTGGCCAACTCGACCCCTTGACATTTTCTGCTCGATGCGAATACACGAAACTAGGGCTAATGCACAATAGCGAGAGCTAACCACGGGACTTTCTCGAACTCCTAAAACCTGGTAGAGCTTGCTCCCGAGAGGCCAGTCCGGAGTGGAGTTAGAACTAGGGAATGAAGGGTGGATTTCCTTACGTTTCGATGAAACTTTTCTCCAGAATATTCTGCCGTTGAATAATGTGGAAGAAATTCAGGAGGCGAGATAGTCTGAATCCTCCTTGTAATTAAAAGAAAGAACAATAATACAAATAAAAGCATTACGATTCTACGGTGGCAGGGTCGTAACTTGGAAGTTCTACAGCGCGCCAGAGAGCAAGGACTTCGCGCGGTATTCCTCCCCTATCCCTGATTTTTATTGCCACGTTTTACAACAAACAGGAGATCGTTTCTATTCGAAGGAAGCAAAGAGAACCGCGAACTTGCGTCCGTGGAGCGTTGTCATTGACGATTTTGAAAACTCGAAAGTTTTCCACGAGCGAGAGTCGAGCGGGATTGGGGAAAATCCTACGGCGGTCTTCCGATAACGTTTAAAGGGTTTTTGCCCCCGAGATACGGATGATTCTCTCTTTCCCTTTTTTTTGTCTTTCTCTCTCTCTCACACACATCCTCTTTCTCTCCTCTTCCACCGAAGCAGACAGAGAGCTATTATCGCTCTCGCTTTTCTCTCTTTGTTTTCGCATTCCCAAGAGGTCGAACTCGCATTATCCGACTCGAAAATTCGCTCGGAATATTCGGCGCTAGCACGGGCCAGAGGCTTCCTCCCTTGTAATCTCTTCGTGCCTCGACCACGTTCGCTCAAGGCTTCTCCTTGGGCTACGAAATCAGGGAGTATTCCCAATGAGAACCGAAAACTTATTTCAACCCCCCGCGCTTTAAACTCTTATCGTCGAACCGTGTCGCACCGAACGAGTTACGGGGTGCGTAGGCTCCTATCGCCCGAGGGATGAGAAGTTGATGTACAGTCTTCCAAAGCTAACGATCTTTCGCATCCTCGAGGCCTGTCGTTGTCCTTTAATCCATCGAATTCGAAAAGAAAACTTCCACTGCCCTGTACTTTAGAAACTGGAAACTGTTACGAAACAGAGGGTACCCACTGTGTCGTAAATTTTGTGTTTCGACCGGTAGACACGGAAAATCCTTGATCGTTCCATGCTCGAGGTCCTCATTATCCTGTCAATAACTGGAACCTACCTTGTTCTTTCCATTAGAGAATAAAACAACCCTTAATGAAAACTATCCACTTGTAGTAATTAGAAACGACCTCCAATCCAAACAATATAATCACTGAGCATTCTTCCTTTCTAACGACGTGATAATACTCCATCAAGTTCACGTACAACACTCTATCGATCTTGTTGATCGCGCCTCGGTCAATTCGTACGCAGCACCGAGACTCCAAAGGTGATGATCGTGATAGCGAAAGACCACCGGATCGTCGAGTATATTAACTCGCTGAGCTATTAATCGACCCTCTCTCACCAGCTCTTACCAGTCCGGGGAACGCGTCGAAGCAATGACGTGACGTGTCCAATTAAATCAGCGATGCCTGGCTTTGCACGAATGCACGAACGAGCGAAAGCATTCTCTCGGTTAGATGGGCTACTGCTCGTATCGCTGGCGGTTAGCCGAGCGTCGACACCTACCGTCAAAAATCAATTTCCCTCGTGAAATATATTTCATTTAATAATTCGTATTCGATATCTCGATATTATCGATGGTTAATATTGTTTCCTTGATCCATTATCAGCAGTGACAGCTTATGACATTTGCCGTTGCCGTTATTACGGTTTTGTCATATTTTTCGCCGATTTGTAATCCCTCCAACTGACACTACAAATTAATGTATCGACTAAAATCTAGCTCTTTAAACCTTTCATCGTCGTCGTAAAAATGCGTGGACGTCAAACAATTACTAATCGTACGATCAGCCCTTATAATAAACTTAAGAAAAAAATGAACCAAAAAGAAGTAAAGACTGCGCGAAGATACGTGCTATTTGTTAGTTGCATCGTGCATTTTGCGATTTTTCCGTTCGCTTTGGAAGACCGGGTGGCGCCGCGTCGGGAATGGAGATCGCCACACTGCGTCACACTGGTGGAAATGCACTATTACGTGTACGGCGTCGCGACGCCCGATAACTCTTTGGCTCAGCGCCTGCCCGCCTGACCCGGGTATCGTATATTTATGTGCATCCTGTATGCGCGTTCTATACACATAGAGAGTGGCCCCCATGGTATAACGGCGTGTGTGCCATTGTGAAATCTCAGCGAGTGAGACGTCGGATCTCTCGAGAACATGATTCAGTGGCTGTTTACTGGAACTTAAGAAGAAGGAGAGGCGGAAAGGCTACGTTCTCTGACTCGGATATGCTGTCTATAATAGTCCGAGCTCAGCAAAAAATTAAAATGAGCTCTTCGCGAAACATAATCTATACAGGAAAAAAATTCTATATACAGACCTTATTTTTTTTGTAATTGTATAAATATTCAAATTAATCCGTTAATATAATCGAGTCGCGTCAAGCAGATTGGAAATTTCTTAAAAATATGTTAAACGTTTCGAATATTTCGACGTTTTGTAATTCTCATCCTGTTACGCATTGAATGAACCAGGCGGATATTATTGGCGGTGGAAGTTTGTTTCGCCACTCGTTTAAATTTGAAGAATTTCAAAATTCCAAAATTTGTGATATAGGTAGTTGAGAGTGGCGTTTCGTCACGATCGGGGTTAAAGATGAAAAACTCTGGGAATCTCGCCAGTCGCGGTATTTTTCAATTTGTCGTATAGAGAGAGGGTTCGATATAGATCGCCCGTATCAGATCCGTATTGGATTTCACGAGGTACCCAGATGAGTCTACCGGGAATATGCAGGCTGGTACACCACCGAACGTCCAATGGTATGGTTTCAGTGGAATTTCGCGAGCCCTGAGTTTATCTCGCTTTCCCCATTTCTCTCGCTCCCCGTTTGCATCGTACATGCTTGTATAAAGATATATACATATATATATATATATATACAGCTCTTTTCCTCACACTCCATCTCCTGATTCTACGGTTGGCCCGAACGAAAGTACATTTACATACTCGCTCGTTTCGGTGTACACACTGTTGGCCCCGTGTGCGATCCTCCGGAATCGAGACTCCTGTCAGAGCGCACCGTACGCCTAAGCCGATCGTATCTTTCGCCGTCCTCTCCCCTCCCCTCCGTCGTATAAACGTGTTTTCGGTGTGCCGTTGCTCCGCAGCTTCTATACTTTTGCTACCGCGGGGGTACTACTACAGTGCCACACTGCCGCGAATCGATCGACCCATTTCCAAAGTGATTGATGCAGCGAACTGCCAACATACACCCACACATACGCGATATAACCCCCACGTGGCGTCTCGTTCGATCTCACTCCATACCGCTTCTCTTCTCTTTTCGCGTATCAAAAGCAAAGCCCCGACCATGTTTTTCGGAAGGTCCGGTTCAATTTTCTATGTGCAAATGATTAACGCTTCTTTGATTCTATTTTTCTATCTTGACGCATGTATCGACGATTTTGGGCGCTATTACGAGAATGACTTCGGGCTGGAGGATAAACGAGGAACGTACAGCGGTCCTGCGGACGACTGAGAGTTGACAATTTTTTGGTAGAAATATCGACGTCCTCGTTGAACGAATCGAGAAAAACACGAAAAAATCATACCGTAAACCGTGAAGTCTGGAGGAACTTCCGGAATCCGGAAATAGTCGGGGAAGTTATATACATCCCCGGGGGAGGTTCATCGTTTCGCTTCGGTATTCCTGGAGCGTCCTGAGAGTGCCCACTCCAGACTCACTCGACCCACTAACGTCGATCGTTAACTACCCCGATGGGGATTTATACACCTATATACATTTTCGAACGCGGACGGGGCACTTTGCGCCCCTCGTTCGTGTCACCCGGTGATCGAGATTACACATTCGCGCTGCGGAGGCCGAGGCGAACGTGTTTACTTTCCTGTGTGAAAACGCGTATCGTGACCCGAATCACGTGACAGATCCATAGAAAAGACAACGCGTTCGCCCCGACGCTGTAACAACTATGGCAGCTATTATAATGACGAGGTTCATCCGTACGTTCAGCAACGAGAATCCTCGGCGTGTGTGGTCGGCAATAAAATAACCCGAGGTGCGAGACTTCGCGTTGTCCAGAAAGAGAAAGAGAGGCGCTGCTCTCGCGGGAACGGCCAAATCAGGCATCGCGCTTGCACAAGGGTCAAACGTGTAGCGGCTCGTTGAAACTACAAATTACGAAACCCGTTATGGTATACCTAGACAACCCTGCACGGTTACATACGTAGTAAAATCCGAGTGGGCACGGAGGACCGAGAATATTGTGGATCGCGTCGAAAAGATAAGGACGAGAGTGAAGAAAAATTGTGAAGACACTTCGGACACACAATAGAGAGTCGAGAGTGCAGAAAGTAGCGGATGGAGAACAGTCAAACTTCCTTGTATCTCGGGTGTCCCAGGTGGCTGGTGGACGACCCGCGGGAGCCTTCGTTTCTTTCGTATTTCCGAGTTTCCGCTAACGCCCAAGCAAAATCATTGCCACCGCGAGAGAACGAATGAAGAAAATAAAAGAAGAAAAAGGTGCAAGGTGGATAGGGCGAGAAGAGTTGAAAGTTCTCGGTCGCTCGGTCGCGACAAGCATGAAAAAAGACAGGGATGAAGACGTTTCCGGTCACTACCTCCGGAACAGCTCTTTTTCGCTTCCTTGAGACAAATAACTAGGTTTCGAAATAGCAAAAGTTGGTTTAGTTGTTGGGTCTTTCGACTCTTGTTGTCCATCCGACAGAGACAAACAAGGGAAACACAAGTTGCACCGAGAGTGGAGAGAATCCGAACGAAGACGAATTGCCAGTCAGGGCACTGAGGTGCCGGCACCGCTGATCCAGCTGTGTTCCGAGACTACTGCCGGGGGGTTACCCCCGACAGACTTTCCAACCTCCTACATGCGATTCTACGTGTTTCATCGCGTGGCGAAGTATCAACATGGCTGCACACCTAGTCTCGTATAAGTCTATAACGGCGAATCGCCTATTGACCCAGATATATAATCGCAGGGGGTACGCGTTTCGTTCTTCACGCTAGAATCTCCCACGCGGTTCGTTCCGTTCGAAGAAGTGTTTACGAGCCAAGATAAATTGCCGTACTTGCAGGAAGCTACCCCAGAGTTGCTTAACCAGCGTTACGATGAACCCGGTGTCCATTTCGTGATGAAGATCGGGAAGAACCTGGGAAACTTTGACACCGTGACGGATTAGACATTGAGTCGTGGGTCAGAGCGATTAGTCGAGCGTAACAGGGATACGGCCAGAGAGAACTCGTGATATTAAGATAGTGGATAGGATGAGCTGTGTGCCAGATGAGCCATATCAATTGGGCTACAAACTGTATCGCAATCACAAGCAGCTGCTCAGGATGGGCTGGTAGTGACTAGCTTCGTGTACATCATTACCAAATATTCTGAGATTGTACGGGCAAATACAACAAACAGATAGGACAACCTGAGAGCTAAAATCGTCGGGCATTTGTCAAAGCAGGGTCACAGAAGGATACCGGGACTATGATAAAATGTATATAACCTCCGGGTGAGCCCGTTCCACGGTTTGCCGGAAAGACTTGCGATCAAAAGCAGGATCTGAAGATTAGCGTTTTTAAAGCTTGCGATCGAAATTAGGTTTTAGAAAGAAAAACGGACGGTACACCGGAGTGACGTACAAATAGGGTGAAATGGCGTCAATGGAGGACAGCAGTCGGAGCATTATGAAGCAATTAGGTTCTGTAGCCTTCAGAGGAGGGTATAAATTTTTATTTTGAAAATAACACATTATTCAAGAACTTAACGATATCGTCGCTGATATTTTAATTCTCCGTCGTTACCACGGATACCTCTTTCATGCGGGAGCAAAGTTATACATAGTGTTAATCAACTCGCTGTACTCGTTGTCGAGGTGCAATTAAATTAATTTTTAATACCATTTATCGGGTCCCTTTCTGTATTTATTTCAAAGCGAACCGAGAGATTGGCTCCAACTAATGCAATTATTTTCTGTTGTTTCAGGTAAGCGAGGGTCAAATACTCCCGACAGGTTCGCCGAAGCCGAGGTGTGAGTAATGATCGACCATTATCTTTTCTGTTTGCTCTCCGCTTTGTACGTCCTTCGCGAAACAGGCAAGATAAACCACAGGGGAGCTACTGGCTACGAGCCTCTCGTGCGCTCTCTTCACCCGGGAAAGCCAACCGAGACTATGTAGTAGGGGCAAATTACCGAGTGGCCTCTCGCTCTCTTGCGTGCTCTCTGGCTTTGCCTACTCTTAATAATCAGGCAAACTATTTGTCATTCGATGAACAAATATAAAATACGATTAATCTTCTTGATTATAAGGGCCTCTTCAGCAATGGACCGCGAGAAATATTATTTACATTTCATTATACTGTTTTCGGCTTTTCGATTTCAAACAATTCTACTTCAAACGTTTCATTGGGTTATCCAACTACTGCCTTTGGATTACAACCTGACGTGTAAAAAATATCAATGGATCTCGTAATTTTCGCAGTTTAATCCCTTTAGCGAGTCCATGCAAGTGCCACAGACTTACAGCATTGTCTACCTTTGTTCGTGCTGACTTCATTTTTTCACCCTCAGGGTGAACAGAGCAGCGTTCATATACCCGACTACGCCCGCTACACCAACCTAATATAACCATTGTTGGGAGATTTTCGTTATTCAAATATTTCCAGTTCATCTGTTCGTGCACCTGATAGGTTCGATATTTCGGGAAAAATTAATGAAATGAATATGTATCCGGCCTGTGGCTTATAGAGTTATCAATATATTATTATGACTGCCGATAATGGAATTTCCATGTTACCCGTAACGTACAATTACATAATTACTGAATTTTTTTTATAAACTCTCATTATTTCGTTAGAGCCTTTGTTGAATTTTTGAAGATTTTAGATTTAAAAAAAAACATCGTAGATACTTCGACAGTAGCCTCCACGTGCCGAACGTTTCGCATTCATCGAATGATCTCGCTCTTCCGTATAATATAGTCCGCTGTCACATATTCATGATTTAGAAAGGTTAGACGAAACGAGAATTGAGCAATCGCTGGGTTTGGCAGTCGTGGAATCGCCAATTCTCATTCCCGAAACGATTTTACAGGCGAGGGACGCGGGACAGCGATTTCCATTTCTCATGGATTTGCATAAGTCGATTTTCGGCACCCGAGCTTTGATCTTATCGTTCCGTGTACCTTCGCAATGTAACAACGTTTAGCCGGAACATTCACCCAGAGAGCTTCGAACTAAAATTCGACGATGTACCGTCCAACGTTGGGAATAAATTTTACTCAGGCATTTATCGAGAACGCGATAAACGACGCGAGTTACGGCATTCGTATATTTCATCTCTATTTTACATCGCTGAAAGCCTTTGGGAGATTGTATTAAAATGTTTACCGAGGCAGTTTGAACAAATACGTTTCAATTAGAATATACCGAAATCGCGAATTCTAGGCATAATATTCATTTACGAGAAAGGGATTCGTGCTCACCTCGCATAATTCGGCATTCGCAATGCGTTTGCCTACAGAAAATCTTTCTCTATACCGATACGCCCGCAAATCCATCGTTACATGTATTCAAAACACATTCATCCGATAAATACGAGAACAGGATGGATATCATAGAAGCATGGTGGCGTAATCAAAGAGGATCGTGGCAAAGCAAAAGTGTTAGACCCGTAAATGACGCTTTAACACGGTTTCGGCTGGACGCCGCGTGTAAACGGAATTTCGCTTCGATCCCGCCCGTTGTTGTTGCCCATCGTGTTGCGGTGTAGCCGTTCGAAAATCGGCTCGTCAAACCGTGTATACGGCTCGTTATTGCGTTCCATCGTTTCGACACCCCGGTCGGGGGTGCAATGCGCATCGTACAATATCCATATTGAATTTAATAACGGTGTCAACATCACCGGGTGCGAGAAACTATCATCGCATCAAAATCGTGTTCTCTCTCTCTCTCTCTCTCTCTCTCTCTCTGTACCTCTACTCTCTACCACACCTCCCTCCGCTCATCGACATCGTCCTAAGCTAGAACATAACTCTCTCTCTCTGGCGCGCTAGCGTCTACCTATCGCGAGTACCGTGCGTGTAAACCTGGTGCTCTTCTGTCGACCCCGGTAGTTAACCTATTTCGGACGTTATTACACCTGTAACCTCGGTCTGTGCACAGATGCTCTTCATGGTGCTGAAAAGAGGATACTCGCCTCCTCCGTCTCTATCTCTCATCGGGCGTTGTCCATTTTCTAACTCCCGGTACGTATTTTCTGTTATGCCATTCGACGTCGAGGCACGCGATGAAATCTTTCTCGTTAAGGTTTGTGGCTTTTTTTTTACGATTTTCTTAAGACTAAACGAACGATAAGGGATACGATATTTTTCTTGGTTTTTTTTATTTTCATTTTTCACTGAAAGCGTCGAAATATCGTTGCTGTTATCGAATGACAAAAGTTACAAGTTTGTGAGTATTACGTAGCAACAGACGCTTGTGAAAGTGCCTGCGAACCCAGGTGCGTAAACGAGGGTCCGTGACGCGGGTTCATTAAGCCCCTGACATGAATTATTTACCCCTGGTGGTAATCTCCGTTCTAGAACCCTCCTCTGTAATTTCTCGAAAGTTATACCGATTCTCAAAGCCCGATGGCTTCATGAGAATTTCGTTCGGTAAAATGGTTATTGCACGCAATGTTCGTGAATATCGTGCTACCCCAACGACTGTTTTACGATACCACGAATAATGGGGTAAAATCTCTTTCATAGCTCGTCCAATTGTACGAAAATAATATATAGCCATGAACGAATTCTTAACGGAACACGTAACCGACGTATGATGTTTTATCTTTTTTTTACTTTGCATAGCAAATTGGAACATGTAACGAAATTACCAATATTCTCTGTCACTCCGTCACCGACAGCGATAATATTCGCTGTCGTCGAGAATTCGATATATCGATTTTCATATTAGTCGCTAAGATGGACACGCGTAACGTGTACGCCACGTATACTCGATGCATGATGCTTACGTTGGCGCTCTTGACGTGTGGGTACGGTAAACACGTACTGGTAAATGCAGGAACACCGTCGACTGCTTATACAACATTGACGGTGGAAGTGAACGTATATTAGAGCTATATAGCACGGACCTGGGACCACGCTAATTAGAAGCCGTAATCGTGCCTGGCATTTCTCCTCCTGACCACTCATTCAGCCGGGAAATTATCGCCCACCCTCGATCATGCTACGTGGCCCGGCTTCGTCCCACGCTCGCTCATACGGACATGATTATCAACGATCATTACTCGCTATCTCTCTCTTTCTCTCTCCCTCCCTCTCTATCGCTCTTGGTTCTCCTATCCTCAACACCGTGGGTTTTCCCTCATGTGTGTCCCTGCTTGGATTCGCGAGAGACCGATAATGTAATATCTGCCATGGTTCACGTCAAAACGATCCTGTAGCACAACGACACATCACGCTCGATGGCTCGTTGTATGCGCGAATCGAACCTGTCGCTCGCCCTCGCCACGCTGCAATCGCATCGTTAAGTATTCTCATTTCGCCCAAACCGCATTAGTTAAAAAGTAATATTAAAAAAAATCGAATAACGCGTGATTGCTCGGATCGATCAATCCCCCGAGGTTACAATATATCGCGCGTGAATATTCTCACGTTCGAGGAAATACAACATTTTGTTTGTTCAACGAGTGTAAAAGTCCTCGCACCGTTGTACGTAAAGTAAGAGGAAAAAGCTGTACGATAAATTTTAACAGTGCCCGAAGACTAGTATTTTTACCCCGCTCCAAGTGTCGGGGAAAAGAGAATGAATTACCGATAATCGAAATTAGCGATAAATTTTCAAAGTTATCGGCACTACGGCGCGACCGTGAAAACTTTACTGCGAGAGGGAAACAGGTGTGTAGTAGTTTATTTTATATGACACGGTAGATGGATTTAGTGCCGTTGTACGATTTAATACGCGGTAACACAGCCAGTTCTACTTAATTAGCAAAACGTTGATCGACCCGGTCTCATTTCTCTCAAACGGTACGAATACAGTTAACGAAACTTTTACTATGGAGAAGCTCAACGTAGAAAGGTTTTATAGGTTTTCCAGCTGTAGCTTCAGAGTTGTTGCCCAGTTTGTTCGAACTGGATGAAAATACGAGTAGTTATCGAAAAGTCGCGTCATCTCCTGTTTTCCAGTCACCTACGATCTCATTCATCATTTTATATCGAATTTCTCATTTTTAAGGGTCCTTTATGTAACCAAGCCTTGTAAATTCCTTAATTATCGCATGAATTATGAAGGAGATAAAATTAATTTATTTTTTAGTGAAAATGTCGTCATGTCCTTCCAACTTTTCTCCAAATTGACATCACGAATTCCATGAAATTCAATGCAGTTGAAAACTTTGATTGAAATCATAGTACGAGCACTACGTAACATTGTCGCTAATACACGTAGCTATAGAAAATCATTGAATTCGAATCGTTCGAAAGAATACTGGGATTTCCGTGATCACGAGGTTGTAATACATCATCGAGCGAATCAAAAGCATTTCAGTTGCGACTACGCTCGTATTCTCCCGACGTTTATACGGTCACGTTTAGTTACGTCACTCACAACGAGATTTGCTTTCCAAGAGCCCGGTATTATTACATTTTACTTGCAAGTATTCGCTTCGCGACACACAGCGCAGTCGGCTGTTTGCGAAGGGTTCGGTTCGTCGTGTATGCCAGATACGAGAGGAGGCGGCGGGTCAAGAGCTACGCGCGTTTGTGACATTCGCAAATGCATACTAATGGCCACCCCCTAACATCCGATGCCCGCTGTATGTATATTGTGTATATTACATTGCGTACGTAACGGCCAGTCGCGTCTGTCCAACCCACGAAATATCTCTATTATTTAACCCTATAATCTAAACCCTCGCCGCATCGTGCGTGACTGCGCACCCCCACTCATACACGGGCTCGCATACATACGCATGGGAGCTCGCATACACGTATGTATGAACGCGGGCGTGCACACTAGACACGAAGATAGTTCAACAAAATGGCTTGGCATGTTCGCATACTTGAAGTTGACCGTGTGTCGGAAAACTCGCGAGCGAACAATTTTCTGGTTTCGTGCATACTGCGAAATTGCACGTGGATCGATCCGCGCGTGTGACAGCGTTTGTAATAAAACTTTTCACGAATAATATCATAAGCTTTGACTAACAAAATCCGATAAAAGTATTTCTTTGATCGATCGAATTGAGAATTTTTATGAGAATCGCTCAAGGTACGAGAGAATTTCGGTGTGAAGTTTTTCAATTTTCACACCGGATACCATTGAGAAAATCAACAGTTTTAATGGCTTTTGGGTGTTTGGAAATTTAATCCCGCGGAGTATTAAATTTCTGATTGTCGACAAAAGCTCGATGGTTCGCGGTTGAAGAAAAAGAGAGCTGGAGTCCTGAACGCGTCATCATCTCCGATCTTACTTCGATTAATGATCACTACCCACTAGGGATTTAGGTCGCTGTAAGTTACGTCGAACGAGAGCCGAGGTATTCTCGGGAACACCTTAAGCGCCGCAACTCTCGTAACGAGATTCATATCGAAGGATATACACGGGTCTTGGTGACGGTGTAACATGGTACGTCCCTCAACTCTATTCTCCATGCACCGCTTCTGGTATTTCAACCCTCTATACTGCACCCTCAAGACCTCTTTTGCCTTAAGTTTTAATGACAGTTTGCTCGAAGTTTCGGTTCACCGTAGGGTAGTTAAAGCATCGAAGCTTGGTGAGCTTTCGGGCATTTTCCAAAATTGAATTACAAACCGTGCGATCACACCCCGTACGGTTCTCCTATCTGTCCATCTCCGATGTGTCTGGACTGTAGCCTCCCCAACTTGTTTACCTGCCGGGACGTTATACCCCGATCGCTCTATTCTCGAGATTACCATTTAAACTTGCTAACGACCGCCGCTCGTAACTTTACGACCATTCCCGGTCGTCATCAGATTCCATTCCTAATGGAAAAGCATAAATCATTCATCTCCATGCGTATTCGATTCGCAACAGCTCTGTTCTCTTTATTCACGAAGGAAAAGTCTGGTAGGTCGATTGATTTTCTTTTTAACTAAAACATATATATATACATACCTACCCGAAGAACCGAAATTTCAGTTACAACCAAAGCGAAACAAAAACTCGCGAAACACTGGAACACCTGCTGCAAGGGATCGAAGGCTCTCGGATAACCTTCGACGCTTCAAAGCCAAGACCAAGAGCTCTTTACTGAGAGCCTTTACTCAAGGTTTTCATTCAAACTTGAGTAAACTCGAGACAGTTGAAATCGCTGATGGCTCTCGACAAAGATCAATTGGATACGGTATAAGCAAACCACCGCTGTGTAGCAATTAAATTTATAGCCCGAGGAAGGAGATTCAGCAATGAGGCAGAAACGAAATTAAAAATTAAGAAGCATCCTCGACTCTTCGGCTCGATGGAATTTCTCCATCTCCTTTCATGGTCGATATTGCGAGAGGGCTCGCGACCACGGTATAGCATGGGGTACGATACACTACGGAATATTTCCAATATTCCGATGAGCTTTCATCCATTAGCATATATATTATATATATTTTTACGTTTTTTCCTCTACCGGGGTCTTCATTACCAAGAAGCCTCGCAGCGTCGTTTTCGTCGCACTATATTCGATACGGTATCGGTTCTCGGTTGCCACCGAGGTCCCCCACCGGACCCTGGTGCATGGCGATCTAATCATCGATTCCGAGGCAGTTTTCTTCGCTTCTGTATACACACGTATATTCTAGTACAAAGGACGACCGGCGTTTCGACTATATGAAGGAAGCATCGTTATCATAGAACGCGTTCCTATAAAACCCGATTTGTCTACTACGTATATGTTCCCTATTCAGAATCGTACGCGCCTACTATGATGGGAATTTAATGAATTTTCATCCGTTACAGTTTCCGAGAATTGGTGTTCAGAATTTTCGCAACGTAGTGTCTAACCACATATGGGTCGTACAATATAGGAGAGAATTCGGCATCGGCCGAGAATACGCGCTGTATACAGCAACTATTGCAATCTGGAAGGAGGTTCAGTACCGGGAAACTGATAGACTTGTTGAAGAACGATCCTGAGTAATAACTAATGCACACGTTGCAATACACATTCGCCCGGCATTTCCAGGATATGGCTCACCGGTCGAACTGATGGGTTGTCCATCAGCCGCCTCGTCGTATAGAAACGTTGTAACTTTGTACGATACGATTAAAGGAAAGGCATTAGGTCTAACACGCGTACCTGGGAATACACGTTTTACTGCGAAGATACGGTCGCGTGCGTGGTGTATGGAATGGACATTGGCAATTGTTGCGCTACGTATACGAACGATTGTCGATAGTGGGAGTTCTCGGCAGTCCGGACGATCAATGACGAAGCCCCGTGGTCGGTTAGATCGTAGGTATAGGATACCAAGCACTGTATTCTCGTCTCCGCAAATAATTGAACGATGCGGGAAGAATGAGGATCGGCGATATGGCGGAGGAGTGACGAGGAATGAAAGGGAAAGAACGCGTGTAAGCGACTCGTCGAAGTGATCGGTGCGCGTTGTAGGTACTATGTTAACCTTCGCATTTCTTGATCATCCAGCGAGGGAATTGGCTATGAAAGAACGCGATGCACGGCTGCCAATAACAAGCGATTTGTCTTATCGCCGCTAATCACCATACTTCTTATCATGTATGCTGTGTCTTACCGCAGGGTTCAGTTTCAGGTTCGTTGAGGGCCTGGCTGCAGATTGATCGTTACAAAACATACGATTGATATCGCAGTGGCTGTTAAAGCGGCTCTTCTCAGCCTCCACGGGTCAACCCGTAAAACGGATAACGGCTCGCGTCCCTTTACGAGCCACGCGCATATACATATGTATGTATGTAGTCATGTGTACATTCGCCTTTGCTAGCTCGGCACATATAGTTATGGTTTTACGCGTATCTGTATATTATATTGCTTATGGTAGACATATGTGCAGATGGACGCTTGGACGAAGTAGATACGGGCTACGTATTACGGCGCACATTTGGACCGTGGGTGCTCTGTTATGCGCTATTTCTACGTTATAACCGTCGAAACGATAGTTGTGTAAGACGTTGTACATGTACTCCAACCATAAATACGAACCGTATCGGGAAATGTCGGGATCGTTAAACTTGCCAAGACCAACGTTATGCTTCTGTGGCATTGCGAGTTCGCGCTCATCAAAATTAGCCATCAACAGACGGAGAACCATCGCAGTTCTTGGGATAACAGGGCTAAGAATCCATTGGAATTCATTTTTGACGATACCACGATGCCACGAACGACGAAAGACGATACCAAACGCACCGTATCATAAAATATATAAACCGATTTATGGTAGAACATTGGTAGAATGGAGTAAAAGTGCTAAAAAATAGGAAAGACGCTCGGGAAGGATGGCGTGAAGAGCCACGTACACGATTACATCCCAACTAAATACGCCACATGATACCTACATCAGTTATATTCTCTACGGCATAGGTAACTATATATATTTTCGCTATTGTATGTAATATCATAACATGTGCTCTGTTGAAGCTGTATTCATCGCTCGTAATACCTGAGAGCGGTCGCGTCCGTTCGATCGAACGACGAGCGTGTTATGATTTAATTACCGGCGCATTATAACATGGTATTCAATTATGCTCGGCTTAACCGTATCGGGCATACGAAAGAGAGAGAGAGAGAGAGAAGCGCAGGAAAAAATGTCCACTCGTATTTCTACTTCGATCGAATCCGCTCGCTACTCAATTAAACGCATAATCCGCGACCTTCGGTATCGCGCATGAACCTTTCAGCCTGAATTCTCGAGCGCAAACACACTTTTTGTTTCCGACCGCTTGACCACCGAGTCCCGATCTCTCGTCATTATCCGAACGATAATTTCGCGGTATGTGTCCGCACACTCGATCCAGGACGAACCGCACCAACCCACGTTGCGTAATTACGGCTTCAAGTGGCCACGTCACGGTAGAATTAGGTAAACGACTCCACGATTGGATTGGTCCCACGAATGGACCGAGCCGCAACAAAATTGCAGTGTCCTCGACTGGCAAAGCGAAATAATCGGTTCGTGTGATAATCCAAAGGCGTATATGACTCATTGCAAAAACTATAACGAGTCAGTGCCCACGCATATTTTTCATAATTCGGCCCAACGATGACACTTCTTCACAGTCCGAATCACCCACGTGCCGAATTCATAGGTATATGTATTAGACACATATAAGTTTTCTGGAATAGCCGATGCCCACAGTAACGGCCAACAGTTTGTACCTTTCCATTTTTTCGCCTTTCAGGGGATGAATATTTGAAGGGAATGCCGTAGGGCAGGAGCTAGCCATGAGGAAAGGCAACGGTTCGCCAAGCTTATCCGCATCCAACGCGCCAGTACCAGAGTGGCAAAGCAGACGTTTCATGTATATATATATATATACATAGCTCACTCTGTAGTTCCGAGCTTCCGCGACCGGCCTGGTGCACTGTATTATTCAGTAGCATACCAGGGGGTACAGAGACGCCTCTCTGGCCGTAGTGCGGTTCGGTCCACCGATATGAGCTTACGGCCCGAACCATCGCTTCTGCAAAATATGTATGAAATATGAAAGGCCAGCTAGGATCACGCGCGAAAACGTCCTTACACGTCGTTTCTCGCATCCCCGCATGTCCCGTATTTCTACCGAATCGCCGAATTTACATTTCCACTCGTAACGGCATTCTCTACGGTAAAATTCAACCTACGTGTATCGTTATACCTATATCTATGTAGTCGCGTGACAAACCTCTTTTGCACCTATCAGCCCCTAGACCCTAACATGAATGCCATGACCAATACATATCGTATCATACGGGTTCTGGTATAAAAAATGTATTGCATACGTCGCATCTCATGCGTTCACACATCCCTGTCGCTCTGTGTATCCTTCGCCCGTCACACCGGCTCTCGTGGGAACTACGCGATCTCGTATTATTTGCCAAAAAAAATGTTACGCTTTCACGAGCGTACCACGAAGATATGAGAATATTTCGGACCCTCGGGCTCGTCACCGTGGCTACGTACTGAAATCTCAGTTTGCGAACGGTGTTGATTGTCGTTGCGGGATGGTGTAGGCGGATATACGTGTATCATGGCCATCATGATACACGATTGGGAATATTAAACAATCTAACGCGCGGTATGCGCGTTTAATAAAAGCGAAAATAACGAGAAATCTCGTATGCATGAAAAATACGAAAATAAAACGAAGTTTATGATATATATATATATATATATACGTTTATTGAAATTTCGATATTATACATGAGCATCAAATTTGTCAATTATTTTCTTTTCATCGATGAAAATGAAAATATTACAATAACTCGATTGCATATTTCCGTGAAACAGAATGAAATACCATTGCCCTAGTGAAAATCTCATCCGTGTACCTAATGCACAAGCTGTACGTATTACTTGTGAATGGACTCAACGAACTGGTCACCGATGTAGCGAGCGCACAGCGCTGCCCTAATTAATCATACGACCGCTCTAGAGAATCCAATGCGCAGGGATGCGTGGTTTTGTTACTGCCTATAGATATACATGCAGTCAGTTCTTTGCCGACAGGATGCAGGATGTTACGGCGAGAGAGATGGGAAGGATGATTTAAAAATTGAAACAATGGTCAACGTTAACGATAGTTACGATATTTATATAAATATTTATAAGAACAAGAACGTATTAGAGATAGACTTCACTGACACGAATCGATGAAATTGTCATTGACCATATTGTTTCTTTGCATCTAAACATTAAATATTCTCTACACGAATCCATTATTTTTGGGCATGCGCATAAGGATTTACAATATTAACATTATTCGTAGTAGCGTAATAACGATTGACTATTCCTATTGAGTAATGGCAAATTTTGTTTGATTATTAATTGGCTCGTACGTGTAGAACCGGGTGTGGTTCCGAGGCTAATTCGTGAACGAAGCTCGACAATGCGTCTCTCTCTCTCTTTCTCTCTCTGGTTTTCATAAAGTTCACACAGTATCCGGCTGACGGCGTTCTCTCAGCTCCCATTTCTGTATTAATCGCGTTGTACCATTTGATGTAATTAAGATTCCAACGTGCGCGTTCGTATCGTTACGATCAATGATTTACTTCGCTCATGCAGGTCCAGCCAAATCCGGTGAAAATACCACGATATGAGTGATCGAAACTATTTATTAATCGTTGATCGCTCAATCGAACAAAAAAACTGTTGCACCATAGCAGAAATTTGTATACGTAATCTGCTGTCCAATAGCAAAGGGGTTAACGGAAAGTCGTTCAATTCGCGGTGAGATTAGCAAACAGAGCAATCGGAACAATCCACCTATAGAGCAATCCTGGCTTATCGATTAGTATCGCGATCTCTCGTTCTCCCTGCACTCCAGCTAAATATCCAAGCACTTATCTTTTCCCGCCGTCTCCGCTTTCGCTGGCATTCTGGCTCTTAAACTCCCCCGTATGTACAAGATTGCTGTCCTCGTCGCTTTGCTCTCCGTTGGTGCACCACACCAATTCGATTACGGAAACTCGTCTCGCGCTATCCAATCCTAGGATCGGGTAGTAACGTGATCGACGTTGAAATGGAATCGTGCCATACAGCGTTTTCCGAATGTAAAGAGGCTTCCTGATGCCCCAGGAGCACAAAACCCCATCGCACTTGTCCCCATGTGTGTCGTCCATCTCAACCCCTCTCTCGTTTGAGCCCCTATCCCCTCGCTCTTACTCACCTCCGCCCACCTCTCTCTCTTTCTCTTTTTTTCATACTCACCTTCTTTATCGTCGTGTGTCGTGCGTCCTTATGGGTGGAGCTTTAAATCCCTATGCGCGAGCTTTGGTACTACCGGGTGGGCTCGAGAACGAGGTGTGCGGGTAGAGTGGGGGGCACGTTCGTCGCCCGGTGCGCATTGTACGCCGCATGATTTATGAGAAGTCTCCCAGAGCACGAGAGAAATCCCGAAGGGAATACTTGCGATATATGTATATATAGATATAGGTACCGCGCACAGGTAACTCCGGCACGTAAGTTGACGCAGCTTACGTGCACATCACGTGTATTCCCCCAGCTCGACAGTCGTCGTTGACGATGTGCTATAGGTGAGAGAATTTCGCGTGCTCGTGGGCCCGTGTAGTACGTGTCGCAAGGATACTCTGTTGATATTGCCCGCGTCAGGATATTCCAGAATCCGCTGGGTATTGCCGTACGTACCCGCCACGTTCTGGACCTAGGCGCAAGGCACCAGAACGATATTCGATCCAATCAATTATTCCATCTAAGAGGCAATCACGTTCTCGATAAAAATGTACCCGCCGGTTAAATTCGGTCGTAAATCGATCATGATTTTTATATCAACGATGTTAAAAGTACGCGGGAAATAAAATTCACTAATGAAAATTTCCCCAATATACGGTATCGGTAATGCAATAATGAAAAGAGCCAATTCAGTAGTGAACTATACGTTCGTAGACATTGGATGTAGGAGAAGAGGAAGAGAAAAAAAAGAACGACAACGGAGCTTAGAACGTGCTTATCGATTCCGTAGGCGAGAGAATACACGAGAGAGCTCACGGTGGGATACGCTATATATGGGGTTTGCCCTGCCGGTGGTAAGTAGAGTACGTGTTTTTACCTCGCGGCACGGGAGCACGCGATGCAGCATTTTTGACCCTCCTTTTCTTCTCTTCGCTTCTCCCATGTCCACCGGCTTCGCTTCGTGCGAGGATCTTCCTCCTTGTATAGCCAGACGTTTGGCAGTGCAACGCTCTCGACCTCCCGGTTCATTTGCCCCCTTCGTTCGGCCCTCTTATTCGTGTTCCGTACGTACCGGGCCGTATACGTTGGCCTCATCGGTAACGGCCCGAACTCTCTTACGGCGATTCAACCACCCGCTACTTTCGATCTAACGGACCTTTACGGGGGTTTATGCTGATCAACCGAGCGTGACGTCCGTGCATGGAACTGGAGTTTCTCGTTCAAGTACATGCTTATATGTCTATAACACTACAATGGAACATTGCTTTTACGGCGAGAAAAAAAAACCTTCGATGATGTTCGCTACGTGGGCAGTTTTGCATGCTGGAGCATTCAAATTAGACTTTCAGAGTGAGCGAAACGACTGTGGTGCATACAAGCATATTAACGTTCGATGCCGTTCTGGTAAATTCTAAACACGATTTAAAGCCACGAATGTGCTCGTTCGAAATTACATGCGGATCCTTCATTGACATTTCCTGAGTGACCGGTTGCTGACCGATCGTTACCAATCGTACGAAAAATAAACAGTGGAATCATTTTTTTTTATTCTTGGGAAACGTGCCTCGAAGTTATCGCGGAAAGGGACAGTATGGTTAAAGAATCCATCCTTCCATAGTCGATTTTTTGTTCCCTTGCATACCGCTACGATCAGGAAATAACTTGAAAATTCTAATTGCGCTCGGGGATAGCGCGCGCAATATACACACGATGGAATGAAGGCGGTCAGCCGCACATTCGCTCGTTGGAATTCAAATAAAACGAGCGATGGGGTAACAGCCTAGCGGGAGCTACAGGGCAATATAAAATCGCGTAATTAGAATCTCTCGGTAAACGAGCCGGCCGGCACTGGTCCTTCCCGATAAGTCCCAGGAATTAATTCGCAAGAAATAATCTCGTCGTCGTCGTCGTCGTCGTCGTCGTCGTCGTCGTCGTTCGTTCCATACTGAAGAAAAGCCGAGGGCACCGGACCAGGGGGGTCTTCCACGGTAGCGTTGCCGTATAATACGGCAGCTTCAGGGTACCGTCCAACTATATATACTCGCCGGAATACAACAGATACAAGGACGATAACGTATCGAGCGGGCGTGGCCGTGGCGTAGTTTGAGATTACACGAACGAAACTTATGTGTGCGCTGTGCGGGAGTAATGCTTTTCTTATATGAGAATGGAAAGCCCGAGGCGATGCCAGGACACGTGCCTTGGCTCCAGTCGACGGGTTATAGTACGGCTCGTCCTCTTTCTCTGTATTCTCTTCTACCGTCGACGACCAGCAATATTGGCGCACGTGCCCCCTCGGCGACGATCCAGGAAAACGATTTCTTCGGCACGTTTATTTTTTTCTCTCTCTCTCTCCTTCCTGTTATCCTCGGTGTATGATCATGGTCGCGAAATTGACAACGGAATTTCAGGATCTTAATGACAAAATGCATTTGTACATTCAAATCGAAACAAGTCAGAATTTGGGAATTCCAGAATCTTAGTAAAGCCACTTCGAGAGTGAATCGAATCGAGTAAAGTGTCGAGCAGTAACGTGAAGTTTCGATGTACGGGATAAGTATATGTTCGGCCCTTCGATGAACCTCTAAATAGGTGGAAAATGAACCTTTGGATTCAAAGGGGATCGCGGGCGCTGTAATACAACCTATCCAAGTTCCGTGTGGCCCTGTTCCGGGACTCGCCGGGCAGACTTTGAGATTGACAGCAGTTTTCGGAAGCTCGCTTTATTCGAACTCGGGATTGAAAAGAGGTTTAAGACATGAAGGAGTGGCGGGAGGGTACACTGGAGCGAACGGATGGTTCGCTATGGTTCTTACAAATAGGATAACGTAACATCAACGGAGAATGGCAGCTTGAACGTTGCAAAGGAAACAGGTTCGTGGGCATTCGGAGTAGGGTGCAAATTTTGGCTTGGCAATTCGGACGCCTGTCTAAGGTCCATGTTCTGGGAAATCCGAGACATTGAAGGAAGCGTAAGGCGGTTGCATCTTCGGACAAGACATAATGGTGTCTCGCCTTGTAGGAGCACAGAGCACCTCTGGAAATCGTATTCGCCAAGAATTGGCAGCCCGGTTGGCAGTGGCAACTCAGACGAATCTGTTGCATAACAGATGTATCGTGGGTTTGCTGTACATGCGCGATACCAGTGTCTCTATCCATCGTGGTGTTTGCACGTGTATTTGTACAGATGCTGGCTTCTCATGTGGCACAAGCACAGAAGCGCTTTTCGCGCAACAACGACACAACGTTCCACGTTAACGTTGGAACAAGGGAGAGAGCTATACTGGAAGGACTCGACGAGGGAAGTGATTTACCGCAAATTGCCCGTTCTACGAGTCGCATTAAGCATTGGGCAATCGCGTGTGCATGAGGTAACGTCATGTGCAGCGCAAAGAGCACGCGAGTCTCAAGCTCGCTCGGTCGTTTGCTCACTTGTAGGTGCTCGCTTCTCTGATTATAGCTACCACGTGTATGTGTGCGTGTACTTTACTCGTGGCACGCGGTCTTTGTCTAGCATTTTATTCTTACAGCAGTTATATCGACTGCGCCTCGCCTCTCTCGGCATTCTTAATGTTTACAGAAACTGATATAACGTCGAAGCCACTGGCGTTGGTCACGTCGTTCTCGTCGTCGACGTCGTGATCGTGCCGAGCCCTCTCCCGTCGATGTGGCGTGTGTCCCCGCCCGCCATGCGCTTCGAGCGTTTCATTCTCACGTCTCCGTAAAAGACACGCATCCAAATCGAACTACCATTCATGCGCGTGCTTCTCGTGAATTGCTTGATGAATCAGAAACATAAAGAAGAAGAAAAAAAAAACATTTCGAGGAATTCGATCCGCTGCTTCGAGGGAATCGCCAAGTACCAATAGAGCCGCACCCGAACTTCCTGTTACGTACGTAATTCTGCCCTCACTCGCACCATGCTCTGTCTATCTCTCTCTCGTTGTTCACTCGACTTGAGTCACATACGTTACGTAACGAGTGAATGATGAAGTAAAAGTAGTCCTAAATCTTAGCAACGATCCAACGAAGAGTTCTCACGTTGGTTAGCTTTATTAACCTTCGTCTCGTGTAGTGAGGTGTACATTTTAGTTATGCACTTCCTTTAGCCTGCGAATAGTTCTAGCAAGTCCTTTCGACCCGTATCGTTAAATCGCCCGAACGCGCGACTAGGGATATGGTAAATTTATGCTTCTCAAAGGAGAGGGAATATTCCAGGACCAGGAACAGCTCGCATTATCATCTATGAACTTGACGTTGCGTTGTAGTCTCACTGGTTTTCTTGGTTCATAGTCATCATTTTCCAGCTTGCATATTCGCGGCACCTCTTGCATACCTAGAGTTATGCAAACATTGAGGAATAGATTTCGAGCTGTAAAGACATTCTATGTCTGCGTCGCCACTCGCTGATAAAACTGGTGACAGTCACCTCATAGAGATCTTTCGTTCGTTCTAAAGATATTCTCACCGCGTCGTGACAATGATCGTATAAAACATATCTAAAACGGATAATTTATACGATAATTTATTGTTGAAACATCTTATATATTTATATCTGATTGGCCAAAAAGTCATTGCGTTTTTTTTCCTTCCAATAATTAAAATCTGATAATTATGTCCGCTTTAATTCGACTGAATTCCATAATCGATCATCCGTTTTCACCCTGTATTTCAAACGTTCCTTCTCGTCTTCTCACATACCAATTTCTTCTCCTATCCCGCGTATCGACGATCGGCCGAAAAGAGAATTTCTGAATCGCATGTAACGATAGCGAGGAAGATAGAGAGAGACAGACAGACAGACGGAGAGGGAATAAGGGCGACACTGTGTTATACGCTTTCATTTTATTACACCGGCAGTTGCCTTTAACTGAACTCACGACTGTACCATCGTACAGTCGTTGCGGTAAAGTCAGCGTGTTAACGGTCGCCAAGGGGGTTTGCCGCTTCGCGAGATGCTGCGGTGGCAGAATGACGCAGAACCTTCAGACCCCTTTGTGTATATCATATATATAAATGTATATAACCTGACATCGTCAGGAATGCCCCTAGAGAAATTCTGCGCTTTATGTACTGTAACACAGTGAATCCCGTTGGCATCGATTACTTCCGGACCATTTTTATTTTCTCGTCTGAATACGGAAAACCACAAAGACGTTTGGCGTCTGAGAAGCTCGTCAAAATCTGCGGTCATGGAATGACGTGTGACAGAAATCTGCATTAACGCTCATTGCCCAAAGTGCCCCGAGGACACGTGACGTTTTATGTTCTTTGGGGTGTACTGGACGCTATTTATCATTCATTACTTCCGGTCCTGGTTGAAATGAACATGCATCCACTTTCCATTGCGTGGGACATAGTTCACTTTGCAACCTCTTTAAACGATAAAAAGCGCAGTTCATTCTTGAATGTAGAACACAGAATTCTAGTTGTTCGATTGAAAATAAAGAGAATTAAGCAGTTGACGCCGTTCCGAGGAGTGAATCTCCGGTGGTTAACAATTTAGTAGCTGCCAACACTACCTACCCCTGGCATCTGGAACTCAACCTGACCTTACGCAGGTGGATTTGACGTGAGTGGTGAAGGGCCCGCGTGGAAGTTGGTACAGTTTTGACGATGGTGCTACACGAAACGTCGAAAGTTGGCGTTTCGCGGAGTTTCGCAAGCTTTTACGCCTCGAGAGTGGACTGCAGGTGGTGCATCTGGCACACGAAGAACCAGGATGAAGTAAATTATGCAACGGAGGAGTTAAGGGCTCGACGAGGTCGACGTTGACGTATACGGGAATGGTGCTCGGTGATTTCGTCCGTGTATTGTAAGCATATTAAATCGTATGCATATATATATCTGTATATATCACCTATATATCATCTATATATCGCCATACACAGAGAAACAGGAGGCACTGGCACCACACACGAGACCCGAGCGCTATATACGCACGACGTCCTATTATTCTCCGGGTGCTTGATTTATTACCTGGTGTAATTACGGGCAATTAGCCGTTACGCGCAATTGGTAATAATAGCGACGGTACGAGGAAAAGCCCAGGCCGGTGGTTTCCATCAAGTTCGCAGGGCTTCTCGCGGTACATGGACTCGCTCAGGAAGTTGCACATGCTGCGGTAGGTACATGCGAACGTACAGACCTTCTGCATGAAAAACCATCCCTTACTGAAATTTCACTCATTCACCTCTGACAACGCGTCGACTCTCGCATCTTTTTCTTCATCAGATTCGAAGAATCAACACTGTGTATACTGGACAGTATAAACTATGTTTTATCGTCGAATACCGAAGCGTTTTACGAAAAAAGGAAAAGACATTAACGTCAGGCTTTCATAAAAATAAATTATAATTAGTTACGCCGCATATTTCAATTATCAATCCTTAATACTGAAGATTCGTAAAAAGTATCGGCAGAGTGAGGAATTATTGACCACTTGAGGAACTCTGACAAATATATGTATATTTATTGTACTGCAATGAAAATTATTTTAAAGAGAAAATGATTAAAATCGATTAGAAAACTATTCATTATAGACTATTTCAATTTCTGCTCACTACTGAATTACTCTCATTATAAAATGAATAAAAGAGCAATTAGCACAATTAAATTATGGATCAAAAGATAAAAATTTAATCAGATTAATGAAATCATGTTCTTTTGACTCGAAAAAATCTCGTCCCTGAAGATTTCAATGCAAATGATTCTCTATTTTATATTTACTTCCGAAATATTTATATATTTACATATACTTACATATTTGTAACGTCAATATAATGTTAATATTTGGCACGAACTAATAATCGCGTGGGTACGTTATTGTGTATATGTGAGAGCTTTATACCGGGATTGTGGACGCCCTTAGAAGTGGCTATATAATCGCCGTTAACCCCCGTACCGAATGGGTAGGGATTGCGTCGTCTTATCAGGAAGGTATTTAGGTCGGCCGGGCAATTAGGCGGAAACGGTCATCCGCGTGGTAATCTGCTTACGAGAGTGAAGGTACATTACACGAGCAGAAACCCTGGATACAAAGACGCGGAGGATATGGGCGGCAAGACAGGTGTGTCATGCGTTTATGTTGCACCGGTGTGCCTTCTTCGTTTTTATTTCTTCTCTCTTTATACTGTAATCCTTCGTAGAAATTCACACTCACTTCCTCTCTCGACCACTTAGCCTTATTTCTAACCTCGATTTACGTACTAACACCAGCACGTGTTTGCGTCTACCCGTACGAGATTACTTAAGCAACGACGGTTTGTAGAGCGCCAAGAAACGATTACGGGGCGGTAACTCCTTGCCGTGTCGGGAATTCAGGAATATGCGCAGCGGCCTACGCAATAGCGGTGAGTCATACGTGCGGTCATCGGTACATGTCTTCCGCCGATCTCTCGACCATAGATTTTTCGAAAATACGATAACGGTCGGTGTTGAAAAAAACGCCGCAACATGTCTTCATGAATATTCTGGATTTTTCTCTGTTCTTTGTGAATATTTTCTTTTTGTCTTGTTTTTTGTACAAAGAAATTGCAAAAATCAGTAATTTTCATTCTCCATCAACGAACGAGGGAAGCGAGTGAAATCTTTCGTCACTACAGGCATCGTGAATACTTCGATAACGATTTTTTCCGCATTACTTGAGTTACATGATTTTTTTCCACGAAATATCTCAAGTACGTGATACAGATTTAGCAATTACTAAATTGCCGCTCACTTGAAAATTTTCGTCGTACGAGATACAGTTTGCCTCCCGTTTGTTTGTACTAACGATGCGATAACAGATAAATTGATGAATACATAAAAGATTATACTTCCGTGAATCGAGCTTGCATAAATTATTATTCAGCACAGTGTGCATAACGAGAGAGAATCTCGCGAGCGAGAGCGTGCCTCGTTCCGCGCTTTCCTCGGTCTGATTATATACATATATCACATATATATTCATGGACAATCTACCGAGATTCTCTTTTGCACGGGACCGCGCGATAATATTTATGCTCCGATGGAGTGTATCGCCCGCTCAGCGAACACGCTAACAGAGAACAAGGAAACGACACGCACACCAACATAGACAGACAGATGTGGTTGTTCTCGTCCGGAACTTATGTGCTGCGGTACATGCGGTTCCCATCTCTCAACGACGGAAGAGCGCTCAGCTCCTTTGTTACTTCGTCGTCAGTAAAATTTGATCTGTTTTTGGTTATTCTTCCAGTTGCTTGTGAGAACCCAATTTTTATTTCTATTATTTCGAATATTCTTCATAAACATCGCAGCGTGCCGATCAAAGTAAACCTGTGGAATAACTATATGTATATACCGCAAGTTTTCGTACGGCATAATGTATATAGATTTATATCTAGTTTGGACATGTAGCTTTAGTTACTTGGTTTTCATAGTAGAAACTAAATACGGGCAAGCAGGTTACGGAAGGAAGAGAAGCATGCGCTTCGGGCATCGCACTTAGACGGGCACTTCCTCGTTCGGCACAGCCACAAGCCGTACAGAGATTGCCTCAGGATGGAGAAAGGCTATCACTATATACCCTTTGCCCCATTCACGCTGCCTCCCTCTCTTTTCCTCTTTCTCTATTTCTACATTGCCGTCTGTAATTCCATTCTCTCCTTCACCCTGAAATCGATACTCTCGATGTAGCCGTCTCTAATACCTTCCTTGTCCGTTCTCTCGTCCTCGTACACGCGGTGGTCTGTGCAGCACGCGAGAGCTTATCGTCGAGAATTATTAATGCGCCGTAGGTTCGACCGGTGTCTCGGAATAGAAGCGAGAGCACATACACGAAAGAGATCCGTGACCGAACGATGGATACGCGGGGGTGTCGATATAGTTTCCGTAAATTCGCCGCGTTTCGGTGAGCTTTAGCGGTGAGGCTTTCACGGTTCTATTCTGTGAGTGCTTCCGGGTATAGTTTTCCCAGAGTAGAGCAATCGATCTATGTAGCAGATACGTTTGCTCGATGGTTTAGCGTTCTATGTCTTTCGTTTTCGCCCGCGATTTTCGGGAAAAGGTCGATTAAGGCAGGAAAGACTCTCTACAAACTGCCGAATTGCCGTACACGTGTGCGCTCGCGGAGCGTTGCAATGGATCTATACGTCCATCTCGTTCCCGTCTAAGTAGGAAAGAACAGACGTTGCGGAAAATCGTCGATATACCGTCGAGCGTTAGTTGAAAAGTTTCCGGGTGATCTTTTTAACCTATTTCCACCATTGTATATTGATAGGAAGCCGATGGCTCCAAAGCGGTCGTAGTATAGAAAATGAAGGTGCAGCATAAAGAGAATGGGTTTGATGTCAGAGGGCCCCCGGGTGGCCTAGCAGCGTTGATGGAAACATTTTACACCATCTACTGTAATGGAGAAAAGAGAAAGGGTCTCATTCGTACAGTTGCCGGTCCTCTCTTTTCTTAATTTTACCATTCTCGTTGATCTACCACGAATTTATCCATGTATATATAGTTGAAGTGTGGCAGAGCGTTTAACACCAGCACAAATATTGATTTAGCCAGCATCACCACGTGCGCCAGTAAATCGCACCACGGGACCGCCCTCGCTCGCGCTTCAGTATTATCATCAACGGGTCTTCCCGGAATCGTGACCGACGTGACTCCGAGGCGTAACTCACGACACCAAGTAAGAGAGAGAGAGAGAGAGAGAGAGAGAGAGCACCCGGGCGCACCGACCACGGTCAACGAGTTCCTCGACATTGCGAGGCCAGCTCTGCGCGCGCACATAGCCCACCAGTCACGCCGTGTTCCACCGGCACCCGGCTAATTACTAATTATTCCTTCGATCGAAGAATCCCCCCCGGTCATTTTCACTAGAAGATCGCCGCTGCTGTAGCACGCGATAAAATCGAGGAGGCCTCACCGACTCGGAATGCCTAATAGGCGATGTGGCAAAGCCCGATGCTGGCAGGTACGGACGTGCAATGAATATTACGCCCCAGACACGATCTTTCCGTTCGAAATTTTCTTTTCTGCGGCCTTCTTAGATCAAAGATCCTAAGCTCCGAGTTTGTTTACCGTGCTGATTAGACGAAACTAGAACAAATTTGAAATCCTACAAATCGCAAATTGGCCGTGCCACTTATCAATGTTCTTAAAGCGACGTGTATGCATAATTTGCCGTCAGCTACAGTCAGCTACACAAGGTCAGTTTAAGTTTCCACCCGGGCAACCCCTTCATTACAATCCGCTTCGAGGCTTCAACCACCAGGCATCACGCTACGCGCAACAACTTATTCGGTAATTGTTCGGAAAGATCTTTCACGTCAACCGACATAACTCGATATCACACAAGAAAAGCTGGTCGAGTTCCACAGTTTTTTTGTTTGTTACCCGAAGCTTATAGTCCGGAGGAAGTCTGAACGCGCTGATGATGTAGCACGTCGAGTAGAGTTCTGCATTCACTCATCCGGCGGCGTGCACGAGTGATCGACAGGCATGCTCACTAGCGTACACACTCATAATACCACAAAGTCTAATCACGCGCAATAAGTGTCCAGGGGCGAGCGAGATGAGAGAAACGAGAAACGAGAGAGTTCGCGTGAACGAGCGCGGGTACTATAATCACACGGTACGACACTTTAAGTACACCACGTCACACTTCATTGGCGTGCAAGGGCATTAGTTTCACAGCGCGAGCGATAGAGATTAAAGCCGAGGGCTTCATACGGGACTGAGCTTGATCCACTGATTCGAGGAATAGACAATTATAAAGCTACAAACACTGTGTCATATCCGGTGCTGAAGTTACGAGCCCTGGAATCATTTTCCAATTTATTCGAGATATTAGTTGCGAGTTGGATTTAGTGCTTTACCAAGATTACCCTTCTTCACATTACTAGGATTTAAAAAAAACACAACAGGGAAACACAAATTGCATCATCCATTGAATATTTTACCTACGCATTTTCGACATCAGGTATAGGTTAATTTCGGACGTTACTGACAGTCGATAAAATGGACGTTACTAGGTTAAGGTTGTTACACTTTCGAATTTTTACAGGTACTATTAGTGCTATTGTTAACCACAGTATGTGTCTATACATCATTGTTTCATCCACAGTCTGTACATTCCATGTATATAAGAACATATACGATTTTTCATGGGTACATGCAAGTAGACCTCTATATTGCAAAAAGATTGATGATCCGGAATGCAAAGCTGTGTGCGTTCGCCACACATGATGATGCTTCACTGGACATCATCGCGTTCAGGATTCAGAAGAAATTCTTGATGATCGCCACTTCTGTCTAGAAGTCGGTCCGCATCGCGTTCCCTTTCATCTTGTGCTATCCTCGAGCACCTTTATCACCGACAAGTTCTCGGGCCCCCTGAGAAAACTATACGGAATGGGGTGTAACTCGTATGCATATGCGTATGCGTCCGAGCGCAATTTCTCTTCTTTCGATTTTTCTTCACCGCAGAGAGACGAGGCGAGAGAGAGAGAGAACATGCCAGACCACTTGGCGCTGATAGTACAGCTTATTCGTCTGGCGAGCATAAACGAGCTGGTGCATGAACGTGAAGGCCTCTACTCTTCACGCTCACAGCTTCGAGATATGTTAATTCTCTCGAGTCGTTTCTTACAGCATACTTACCTTACATCTTGTTTTTACTCCCTTCTTGCTGGTAATCGTGGCAGACAGGTGCATCCTTATCAATTAATCCAGAGCCGAGTAATACGTATTGCTCCCGAAGTACATCGGGATAGATGTCCACTAGTTAAAACCGAGGAAGCTGGTCTGTCATGTCGTGCGTCTCGATTCTCCCAGTATCGCATGACGTATCACCAGGCCCGTTTGATCAAAGACAACTGGCTACGCTCTTGATCGTTCTCATCCCGTACGGTAGGAACAGGACGCTTCCGCTAGGGAGCGGTGCTCTCCGCGCCGCAGTTACCGACATATGGTAAGTGGCAAAGTAACATTCATCGAGGTCCGCTTTCGCACGAAGTGTATCGAGTCATTGGCGGTGGATCGAAGCTTAGGCACGTGATAGTGAATGGGACAGGCTGAACCATGAAACCGAATGAGATTGCAGTTTGCCGATAACCAGTTATCGGATATTTCTTGAACTACCAATCACCGCGCCGTTTATCGCAATGCGTACTACTCCAGTGACTAGAAGTATGGACTTATCCGTTTCTCGAGTCCCAAGACTCTATGCTCCTCGTACGATCAGGCATGAGCGCTCTTCCCTTGCGAAGGTAAGGTACATAAAAGATGGGAGTGCGTCCATCACGTGTACGTTTTACACGAGGGAATATAGAGGCCCCGTTCCTGCTGATATTCCCCTGCCGTCAGCTCGCAGAGGAACAAGATTCTCGGTAGTCCTGCTGCCGTCGAAGTGGCTCGTGGGATATATCAGCAGTAAAAGACCCCGGGTATAGGCCTCGGACGATCATCTAAATGCGATATGTCAGGCCCGTGACGTAAGACGACTCACCTATGTATCGACGCGGGTCTCGAGGGTCCCATGCGACTGGGAGGACGTTCGTCTTCCTACCCGTTGCGATTCCGAATACTGATAAGTAAATACCACCGTACGGCAATAGGTACATGTTCGCAAGTAGGAAACCTATTCATGGTTGTTTGGAATAGACGTGATGGCGGAGCGTGGGGGGGAGCAGCATTGGGAAACTCGACTGAGACACGTGACGAGTTAGCGCATTATCATTATAATTTACGAAGAGTTTTCAATTTCCTTCTAGTTTAAATTTTGGATTGCGATTAAGTTTTATCATAACCTCTCTGAATTCGGTTCAAAAGCAAGCTCTTGCGCACATCCCAATTAACAATTTAGGTCGAATGACGCGAGTTACGACAGTGAGATGCAACATGTAGCCTTTGTCACAGATCCAGGGGCTTCTGAAATTATTGGATTAAGACGAATACGTTAGAAATACGTATGAGCTGTAAACTAATTTTCGAATATGAAACACGAGGTGAGTGTGGAATTAAAACAATTGAATGATGTTGAGAAAACTGTTTATGATTTGTTGCGAGATGTGTGAATAGTGCTAATTTGTCTACGCACAAATCGTCACGTAGTACTCGTCTGATAATTCGTGACTTGACTTGCGGGTTACTTGCAAATGGTGTACTGTAGAATGGATAAAAGTAATCGGAAAAATTCAATATTCGCACGAAAATGTTATTCTGTCGGGTACGTATCTCCGCGCAATTTCCATGTCCTGAAAAACTCAACGATGTATATATATATATAACCTTACTTCTCTTTCTCCTCCGCATAATATCGAAAATGGAATCTACTTTAATGTTATAATTATCATAATCCTTTCGTCGCCACACGGTCGCTGATCGAAGAGCCTTTCCGTCGAGTATAATTCTGATTCGCCATTTCACCACTTGTACCATTCTCCGCACATTCGTACTAGCTATTCGTGAAGTCAGAACGAGGTCTCATCTCGAGCTTCTCCGAGTTTCTCCCGAATTGGAAATCAAATTGATTCGTTCCTCGATCGATCGTCGCAAAACCTGGTTTTCATTATCGCCTGAAGATATAACCGGTTGGTTTATTCTCATTGCTCATGTATCTTCCGGCATGAGCATCATTTCGCACTTTATCAAACAAATTATTGACGAACTGTTTTAAAATCAGCCCATATTTTTATTAATGTTTCAGGAAAAAAAAATACAAGAAATTCTATGAACAAAAATCGAGAAAAATGGTAAAGTGAAAATCACCTAAAGAACAACATATATGCGCATATTGTGTCATATTTTACATTATCTTTCGATCGCAGAAAATAAAAAAAGACTCTGAAAGATGTAGGAAAATTTATCATATATTTCTTTAACAGTAAAATTCAAAGACCTTCAACACCCATTTTACATAATCCGTCCTCCATGTCTTTCCTCGCACGGAAATGAAATAAAATAAGATAAAATGCCGTGAAACCTCGATGTAAACGAATATAAAATCGCGTAGCGTGTCGTGTATCACAAAACTGTGAATAATAATGAAAATCCCCGATTTCGAAATTTCATTGCTATTTTCCAATTTTATTGCGCTGTGGTGGTTGGCACGGATGAAATCGATATAGAAACTGCGTTAGTTATAGGCCTCGTATAAAGTGTACCCGCTACTATAGTAAGAGAGGGGTATGGAAAATCGATTATGCAATTTCCAAGGATCGAGAGCGCTCACGGCACACTCTCGTTGGCTTTTGAGTGCGTGTCTATGTATTTATACGGGCGCGGAGACTCATACACACGCAGTCGATCAGCGTGAGCGTTACGGTAGTCGCATTCCTCCGCGTATCTAATAATGTTCAGTGAAAGTTCCTCTCATGCATGGTCGACCGTGTTTGCACGCGTGCATATACACATATACGTATATATATCGTCTAATACAGAGGCCGCTCGAAGAGCCGCGAAAGAGTGGAGGATAGCCTGAATATATACGCACACTTGAGCCGTATGCGCCGAGTGTACTTCGCGAGGCTCATATACCGGGACATACTTCACTTCGTAGCTTGAATCCAGATAGTAGCGCCGGTTATTTCCTCCACTCGGCTATTCCGTGGATATCGGTCCTCTTGCATAAACGATCGTGAACCTCGTGGCAGGCTGGTGCACTTGTCACGCGAGAGAGCCGGCGCCCCGCGCATAACGCTGTATATATGTATAATATCGTCACTATATATCATTCGATACGTGAGTCGATCGACGCGTGCGTATATATCGTTTTAAATTGTCGCGCGACAGTTGACAGTCTTGAAATTTAATTTCTATAGCCAATGTGTCACACGCCCGTGTGCGCGAGACCCGATAACATCGTTCGCCTTTATGGCGTCCAATATTCGCATCGAGCGATGACCATTCTGTTAAGTAAGAAAAGAGAGAACGAAGACTGTTTATCGATCGTTCGAAGCTGAAATTTCGATGATGTCACGATGACGGAACAAAGATATGGAAGAAAGGGAATGGATTGAATTATCTCCGGGAAAGGACGGCGATTAAATAAATTTCAGAGCCTTGAGGCGCATTAGGAAGATTTCTAGAAACGAACGATGTTTCGTCATGATGACAGTGTGACAGATAAAGGTCCATGTAAACTACGCATTGATCTGAATTTGATTAGAAATAGTCAGTGTTGGCGAATTGCTGGAACACCCTCGAAATTTCCCTGCAACATGAAACATTCCAAACACACGCTACGCTTCTCGGTATAACAAATATTCCCGTGCTGCGTATTATCCACAAGTACGGTGGACCTGGATCAGCAAGCCCAAAAACGATTTCGGTTCCCGGAAGCAAAATAGGTTACATGTATACCCACCATTTGGCTCGGTATGCGGACTGATTGTGAGGACGCGTGGAGTGAATCTGTGTGTGAACAACCACACGCGAGATGGGCACACACAACAAATGGTCTCTTGCCCGGATCGTCGAGCATTTACCATTGACCATTGTCGTACTAGGTTTACCGTTGTCTGCTATCCAATTCTGGTAGAAATTAGAGCATCGTGCCATGTTGTGCGTATAGCTGTGCAACACGCTCGAGCTTAAAACTCTATTCTGTGGAGCATAACCGTGCCCGAAATGGGTTCTGTGTAGAAAGCTCAAATAAGCCAAATTGATACGATGGGTGAGGGGAGGATAGAGATAGTAATGGAAATTTGTTTCATTTATACGAATTCTCGTGCATCATGAATTTAGTCCCTTCACTAAAGCCACGGAAAATCATTTTACCTGAGAAACTTGTTTCCGCGACATTCGCCTTTTCCCTAAAATTACAGGGAACTGTTTTTTTCGTGACTTGAGACATTTCGCTAAATTCACGGAGAAAATGCTTTTTGCCCAAATGTGTGGTTACGCAGTCATTTAAACCAAGTCTCTATAGTCCCGGAGTATGCGTGTATACGCGTACGTTATTGTTTTTATTCGTTCATCTGTATTTGTTTGTGAAGTTTATCTTAAGAATCTTCGAACAGTGATTTGCATTTACGTTTCGTTATTTGTTTTGTTGTTTGTTTTTTTTATATTATTTTTTAATTGACAATGACACGATGCCGAGAACAAATGGATTCGAGTGGTGGATATGGGGAGCTACAGCATCTGGGACAAAACTTATCGCGAAAATATATCGGTGAGGTCGGTGAGCGCAACAAGTGCAGCGGCTCCATCAATCTTCGCGTATACACACACAGTGGGTCTAACACGTTGTACGGCTTACATGCGTGGGCACTCCATACCGGCGTGAGAAACGACGAGCCTGCGAGACTCGAGAACGAGCTCTCGTTTAAAAGGTCACATTTCTAAGATTTTCTCGAGCCCCACTGAGTTGTTGCGGACAGCATTGAGACTGTTGTTCCTATAGTTATATAGTTATATAGATATAGATATAAACTTGGTGTTCAAGCAGCGCTCGTTGTTTCGAAACAATACATCTCTATAGTATTCGTTATCCACTTTTATTACTTCCCAAGGAAATGGGTAACGACTACGTAAATCGTAAAGTTCGTAATTTTTGACATATCTTCAACAATCTGCATTTATTTGATTTTCGTAATTTTCAAAGTGACGTAATAAGTTGAGTAATGTAATAAGTGAAATAAGTCAAAAGCGTAGAGTTAAGAGTTCTCATTTAAGATGTATTTATTTTAATACTTAATAAATATTTCATGAGGAACAGCAGGAAAGTGCGGAACTTGACGTTTTATTTATTTTTGGAAAATATGAAATTTTATGTAGCAATGTACCCACTGGTATGTAACTGCGAACGACATTCGGCGAGTATTACTTGCGGTGTCGACCGACTATTGAGGAAATCACGTCTCGTGGGCGAATGAAGAATAAAAGTGTGTTCGTGAAAGCTTTTCCATTGTATTTGATATTTCGAGAGCGAATGTAATAACGAATACGACCCGAACTCAGAAGAAAATATTATTCCGCGGAAGTTAAAACTGTCGTAGTAAGAAAGCATGACTTTTACGACACTATTTTCACGTTCCTTAATATAGCGAAATCGCATCTCCGTGCTCAGCGGGATAATCGTCGACGACGATGTCGTGCGTATTTTACTGGATTTTCGAAAACTTCAAGAAAACTTCTCTCGATGAAAGGAAATTGACGACGCTCGCCATTTCTTTCAGACGTTCGACGAGAATTTTGGTTCCATTCTACCCTCGAATGCCAAAAAAGTCTGAAATTAAAAATGATCGTTCCGAGCTCAAAATAAATTTAACTTTATACGTAGCAAATTTATTAAATTTTTCGATCATAAAATTTTGTTTTTTAATGTTGCAATTAAAACGAACCCCTTTTCTACGAGAAATGAAATCATAGAGATTTTGCCGAAAGCGATGGTGCCTTAACGATCATTCGAGGATCAAGGGGGATAACGACGATGCGACACTATGAATAAACCATAATTGAACAAGCACGTAGTTGGTATCGGTTCATTACGAAAGCTTACGATGTCACGGCCGCGAGAACCTCGTTTCACCGACATTTATGAGGATCGCAAAATAGCTTTATAAATACGAGCGTCGGACCGTTTTCTCCTTTTATCCCCCGTCACCCCTGCCAATCCCCTCGTTCACCCATCCACGTCGCTTCTGCGCTGCATCGAAAGAACGTCCCATCGGTATATATCTGTTCTCCATGAGGGTTGAATCGAGGGGATGGCGGCTGTCTCGTCGTTCTTTACCCGACCGGTGCTTCCCCACGGCGCTAAATTACTTTTCGTTTTGCGAACCACCAAACACAGATGCGACGCCCGGACCACCCACTTAATTTATCCTCTCTCATCTGGATCGACGAATAAAAACACCTCCTCCTCCGAAAAGAAACGAACGTAAAACCACAACGTGCTATAAAATATGGAATCATAATAGTTGAAAAAAATATATATATAGTATATAAATAAATATCAGCCGGCTCAATCTCGTCAGAGTTCGTCGACCGTCGAGCGTTGCGTCACGCGCAACGCGGTGAAACTTGACCAGAGCGTACGTTTTGATTAGATCATTGCACCCGCGCACTGTGGTCGAGTTCTCTCTGTGCTCCGACAAATAACCAGTTTTCATGCAACCTCGATCGAACGTACGCGCCCATGTACACATTGGCTATTTTGTTTCAAGCTCTCAACTGAATATGAGAAAAACAAAACAGCAATATAAATATACCGTTCGTGCGATAAAACCCTCGTTGGTTCACTAATTTTAATATTTTTGAGAACATTGTACGATCATAGGTGACGATAATATTTCGAAAATACATTCGAACGCTTCGAGAACGTCAATGTTAACTGGCTAAAAAAAATTTAATCCAATTCACCGCATTTTCCCAATATTTCCCTAAAATAGTTAATGATTCGCATTTTTTTTAATTCTACGATATCTTAGCCTGTCGATTATTTTCACTGTTGCAGTGCATATTCTATGAATACGGCGCATGTTCTTTGTATCGATATCAACTGGCTACCGACCGTGCGTGGGCGTGTTCGTGCCGCGAACGACCAGCACGCAAATCCAACAATTTCCCATTTTCTACATTGGCCGCAAGGACTACGTTAGCAATGATAGGCGTACACATTTCCAAAGCTGCAAATTGACGCGACCTGAATCTGCCACGTGGATATTTCGCTAAAAAAAAACTTCACGCGACGGGAACATGTGGGGGGTGGGGATGAAAATCGGCAATATTGCCTATGGCCCAAGGGTTGTATTTCACACGACCAGCATCAAACCCCCCGGAGGGGTGTGTCGCCGAATTTTCACTCTGTTGACACGAATGGATGAAAATCGGACGTGGACGCAGGCGACGATACACATGGCACGAAAGCCGCGGATACTATACGTGTATGTGCATAAACTCGTTGTCCACGCGTGTATTGGGGGGCGCGAAAAAAACTTACCAATCGACACAACACACGTGTTGTTTGCTGATGCTTCGCGTGTGTCACCGAAACGGTCAGAGAAGTCCCCAAAATTATAGAGAATGGGAGAGAAACGTAGTTTTAACAAACGTGCGAGAGAAAGCAACGTTGAAAATCAACGAGAGACGCGGCGGATGTTCATTAGGTGACCGAGAATTGATCATCCGTTGAATTACACCGTGGACCGTTCGTAATTATTCAAATTGTCGGTACAAGCGCGCTACATTTTCTGACAGGGGAATGAAAATAAATTATATAGAGCAACAGGAGTAAAACTATGGTAGAGAGGAAAGGGAGCAAGAGAGAGGGTGAAAGGGAGAGAGAGAGAGAGTGTGAAGAGGGTGAGAAAGTACATAGAGAGAACGAGGCGATGATCTGTCTCGTTTTTAACTTTTTTTTTTCGTCACTTTTTTCGTTTCTTTTTTACCGCGATTTATACTCCGTTGCTCCGGCGTTGATAGATATTCACGCGAAAACTTTTCATCATCCGACACTGGGATGAGAGAAGTTTCTTCCTTTTCCAGCAGTCTCCGCGATTTCTCTCGAGGTTGACGGGCGCGCGCGGTGGTGGTTCGCCCACGGGGAATCCCCGAGACGGGGCGGCGAAAGCGAAAAGCGAGAGGGTCTCGTGTTCGAGGTCCATTAGGACACCAGGCTGACTGTCACGAATGTATAATGGATTTTCACGCCGAGACTCGCTCACCCTTTCTTTCTCTCTCTTTCTCTCTCTCTCTCCCTCGCTCTTTATCCACGTTGTACGTGTTAGTGTATTTTTTGCCGTGGAAAAACAAAAGCCGACGATGAAAATCCTGTGGGAACGAAACGTGGGAACTTTTCGCGTTTCGAAATTTTTTCCTTTCCAACTTTTGCGGATCTCTTCGCGAACAAATATATGCATATACTTACACATTCGTTGTTCTATTCGGTTCCTTCGATTTTTCTCGCGAAACAACGAATGTATGCCGATCCAATTCTCTTCCCACCTTACCTCTATCACCATCTTTTTAGAAATGCAAACAAACAAAAATTATTCCACAGGCTTGGTAAGGTTTCATGCCTCTCTATTATCTCCGATACCATATCCCCGCGGTCTATACTTATACGCCAATATAGACGCGTTACTTCGCACACGTAGTCTCGATATCTAAAAGATATTCTCGCAACTGCGATAATACGAGGGTCGCGATATAACATTCTCGACGAGGACCCAGATGTGCCATTCTTCCGTATTTCTACGTTTCTCGAAAGGAAAAAAAGGAAACCGAATAAAAAAATGAAACCAACGAAGAGAACTTCCCCTCCCGCACTCCCGGCTTCGTGCAGCCGAGTTTATATATAGAGAAAGGGCTCGCACGCGCCACGAGGCCCGTTGAGGAAAATGTGAGATTGAAAAGGAACTTCATCTATTATGTATATACCTCGAGGCTTGCCACGTGCTGATTTATACGAATCCAATGTTCGTTTATATTGAATACAACGCTACGTATAACCACTCGAGATCTATATATGTATATATATATATTTACTATACGTATCGTCAATGATAAATTTACACCGAGTGAACCGCTAGAGCTTGGCGTCCCTATCGCGTTGCAATAAATATTGGAATATCGAAGCATGCTCTGGCGCTTCTTCCCGTGCCTTCCTACTCTCCCCGTGTTATATACATATATATATATATGTATATAACGTATACAAGAGCGAGGCAGAGTAGATACTCGACGCTGTACTTATCGTTTCTCCTTCCTCCAATAATGGGAAAATCTACAGTAGTGTATACCTCATAGCCATGGGCGATGTACTATGCTGTAGTACTCCGTGTACCAGATATACAGAGAGGAAGTATCGTTGTATACTCTTACCTAGAAATATATATATGTATATATGTATATATGTATATATATATACATACATATATGCATATATATATATGTATATGTATACATATATGTATGTATATGTGAGTTGCACTTTGGCACGACCAACAGAGTGTTTCCCCTCTCGATAAACGCGCGCTTCTAGACGTTGCCACACCACCGATGTAGCACGAAGCGATGCCGCCACCCTATTGCAATGCACTCTGGTTGGATTAAAATTTATCTCGCAACTATATAGCGGAGATATATATACTTTAGATTCGATCCTGCAAATTCACTGCATGTAGAGGATAAAGTGTGGATAAAGTTTAGCCACAGCTCTAATTTTAGAGGGTCGTACATGCTGATGTGTAGTATGTATGTATGTATATATCTATATGCATATATTTATGCGTGTGTGCCTTTGAAGAAATTGCCTGGCGATGCTCGAAGCCCTTGGGCAATCTCCCGCGATTATTTGAAAATCCACGTCGCCCGCAACGGAAATAATCTCGTGTGCTTTCTCATTTGGCACGTGGCCCGCGCACGATGCTATACGCTTCCGGACAAGTTCGTTGTGTACATACAGCGTGTATAGTCGCGAAAATGTGCAATATGGAAGACGTGGGAGATGAGTTATAACCGATGGAGGCTTTCTCATCATATCCGGTACACGATTTTTGAGAACGATGCGATCCGCGAAGAGTTTCATCGACGTTGCGAAAAGTTTTCGGTCACGAATGTTCGTGATACACGTCGATGATGAGAGCGTAAATGAGGATGGCGATGTTGACAGTGCTATGATTTAGCAATTTTGCAGTGACGACAGAAATGCTATGTATTATTGTCGAGTCTGCATTCTCAGGTATTCGAAACCCATCGGAACAGTTCGAGAGTGAATCTAAGGGAGTTGGGTCTCGAACAGTTAAACGGGATTCCGACGTATGGGACATATACATACCAGATCTTGGTGTGGTAGAATCATCGGAGTATAGCGAATGGTGCGTTGCAACGAAAATAGGTTCTAAAGCATTCAAAGGAGAGTACAAATGACGGGACAAATACTGGCGAATAAAGGATGTTCTTCCATTTACTGAACTCTTCGGTTTTTAAGTTTATCTTGCTTAGAGCTTGGAAAGTTACAGAGCTCACGTCACTTGTACATTATAAATGTGAACTGCCCGTGGCGTTGAAAATGACAGAACGGTACCAGCACAAGTTATGATGAGCGAACCTTCTATTCCACACCTCTTTTTTAATCGACGCACCTGGTTGTCTCGCCCACACTCTCACCATCCTTCGAACACGATGAAAAAATCATCCCTCTTGTTTTTCGCAGGCTCCTCCACGTGCAGCTCCTTTTTTCTCCCACAAGCTCATAAGAATAGTTCCATCTCGAAGATTTTCTCACCCGTTCGAGCTACCCGTCTTTCCATTTACGTATAAAGCGCAGGCTTCTTCACACTTTTGAATCAACTCGCTCATCTCGTCCTACCGCGAGTGTGAAAGGAACGCTCGGATAAATACCGCGTAGCCAAACGCAGCGGCTTTGCTCTCCGTTGGATTTCGTTTCTGACCGCTCGTTGCACGCAACGATCTGAGAAAAAACGATTGCACCTCGAATAGGACACACGTTCGCTTCCGTTTATGGTTTCTCGATCATCGAAGCCAATGGGGAAACGCACGCACGCTTCTCTCCCTGAAAAGTGGTAGAACGCGCGGGATACTTTGCATCACAAAGACTGCGATGGATACTTGGAAAGTTGAGTGAGGGGGGGATTGATCCGAGGTCGTGTCGTGGCTCTCGTCTTTCGCTAAGTTCGTTCTTATAGCTTTCTCGGATAAGCGAGAGAATACCGCTTGGTCTGCATACACATTGGTATTATCGACTCTCTCTCTTCCTCCACGAGCCATCGATTGGTTATGATCTCTTCGTGAGGTATACGTTAGCCCGGAGCAATGTTCTTTCCAACCTCCTATCCCCTTTCCTGTCGGCGTCGAAGGCTGGAAAAATCAGTCAGCCGGTTCACAGCGATGAGAAAAATGAAGAAAAACATTGAAATCGATGAAAAGCAACGAACGCAACGAACCAAGAAAGCCGCGAGTTAATCGCGAAAAAGAGAGTACATGGCGAGGAACGATCGTGGCCAAGAGCGTAAAGAGTGGAACGCGTGTCTCAGTGTCGTTAGTCGCTAGGCGTTCAGCAAACTCGGTGAGCGACCGCAGTTAGTACCAGTGTGCCGAGCGCCGGTACTTACCCGACGATCCGAAAACACTTTCGCTCGACGACTATCCACCTTGCTGTCTGACACGGCGAACCTGCTTGGTTGGTTGCGATGTTCACGAAAAAAAAGTATGACTCTATTTTTAAAGCTGCAATATTGCTCCAGGAATAAGATATCGATGCCAAAAGGGATATGTATATTTGTTTTTTCATTCGGCGTAATATGTTCGTATGTCACTCTCGGTATTCTCGCATGTCATTCTAATTTGAGAGATTGGAAACCCCGTTATTTTTCTCCTGCATCATCAAAAAGCAGAGTCAACTTTGACCAAGGGTTGAAGTTTAACGAGAAAGAATATGGCTGTTTTTCCACAAAGGACCTTAATTAGCTCTCTCGAAGTAACGATTGCCAGTTTCTGGACACTATATTCTCAAAGTTGAAGGATGCGAGTTAGGGATGAGCTCAAAAAAAGAAAAAAAAACCGCAGAAAAAAACATCGGCTTGAGGTTGGCAGGAACAAGAAGGCGAAGAGGGGTCTGGTATATACCACACGGTATTGTACAGCTCGGTGTATAAGCCCGATGAGAATTTATAAGGTGGCTCGAATAAATACATTTATCCTCGTATATCGCGTTGTAGACCTGACAGGAGCTGCTGAGAAAGAGGACGGTGGTATAAGAGTGAGAAATATATAAAGTGAGAGCTAAAACGGCAGCTAAAGAAAGACAGACATAGCATGGATTTTGCAATTCCCATAAACCAGACGCCTGTGTAAAATACGGTTGCTCGCCACTGACTCCGTTGCCGATGCTATGACGCAATGCCCTTACTTCCAGCAATCTGCAATCGATCTCCTCCACCCGGCGCTACTGTCTGTTAGGATTTTCTCGGTTTTCAGAACATTAGGTACATTACACCCCGGGATTTTCAGCCAATGGCCCGTAATATTAACTCGACATGAAAACTGAAAATACTAGTGTTTCTGTGGTTGACAGTGACGAGTCATCCTTGTAGCCCATTTCGCATCACGCTGTTCTTATGAGATGTGTCTGGTCACGAAGGCGCTCGTAATACCATTAGGAATGTTGGAGGACCGACCGTATCCCGGGAGCGAAGCGCGTGGTTGATATAGAGCGCAGGATGGGGAAAACGCCTACTGCGCAGGCGTGCAATGTGTGACGTCTATGCGACTTCCTTATACTCAAGTTATCAAAATAAGAAAAAGGATATAATTGTTTCTAATATGGTTTTCTAGAAAATGTTAGGATTTTTAGAACCAGTTTACTCTACTATTATCTTAAATAATAATATTACATGCATGGGGATTCATTTATCGATATATTAGAAAACGAGCTAATTTGCCAAGTTCTCCAAAATCTTTACCAGGTGTACGCACCTTTACGACGGTAAACTTATTGCCTAACTCTATACGAGCTTCGAGATCCGTAACTCGCTTAGCGACTAACGTAACGCGTTACCTAATCACGCTCAGTTTCGCTCGTTCGTTCTTTTTGGCCTGCCAACTTTTATAGCATTTCACCTCTTCCATTTTGCCTTCCTCTCATTCTCGCCTTTCAACAACCACGACTTTGTCGTTTCGAACCCCAAGAGAACTTTCAGAAACGTGATTACTGCACAACCAGCAGAAAGGAGTAGAGGTTGGAAGTTGATTCGGATAAGAGAAGAAACAACAAGGAACTACAAAGTTGTGAACACCGGTGTACATCGGTTTGGTGGATGAGGCGTTCCTTCCCATGACGTACGCATCTGGTCTCAATCGAGTGTGGCGCCTACGAGTTAAATCCCTTCCATCTTAGGTATGATCGATCACAGAATAGTCACCGGTTCACATCGCAGTTTGTTGTAGGGTTACGCAACGTCTCGCCCGCTGTCGGTAAACCTTCTCTATGGTCAGAACGTAACTTATCCTTCACTCGTCCTATAGCCGAGAGCGAATGAGAGGTCTTCCTCAGGGCAATTGGGAAAATATATGTTGCCAGGGCAGTGCTGACTTAGCGTTTCCACGCAATATACCGTAAGCATCGTCATAGCCTGCACCTGCCACTGACTGAACAGGGGTTTTAAACGACCCTGTTAACCTTACTAGAAGTCGGCAATTTTCCAATGAAATTCATGATCGTACAATATCTCATGTAAGGCCCCCCTCCAGTCGTGGTCATTTCAACGACCGAACTCTACGATCCCGGATATATTAAAAACGTTTTTTGATCGAGAACGTATACTCCGTTGAATAAAATACACGTGGCTAATCCGTAATTCGATAGTTTTCCTACTAGGATATATAGACAATTTCTCAACAAACCATTTGCTATTGGAATTGGACGCTGACCGAGAGCCATGCACTGTGCAACGAAGTGTTAGCCTACGGTGGATCCAATAAATCTTTGTAATATATCGAAATATGTGAGATCGCAGGTCATTTTAAATGATTCTCGATTACGAGAGCAGGCGATCGGGAAATGAAACACATGCACATGATCTGCATTTTATAAGTGCCAGCGACAGATAGCTCTGGTCCATTCTTGGTGAGTTTCAAATTTCACCGGTATCAAAGGGCAATCAACACATTCATGATGCGCTCTCGTTTACTGGTCCACAACCTGTACGGGCTACCTGTTATATGTGTAAATATAAAAAGACCAACGCCACCACCTTTTTCCACCAGATTCCTGTATATGACTAGTTCTCGATTGGATCCATAGCCGCGCTTCTCTCTCTCTCTCTCTCTCTCTCTCTTTGTGTTTCGTGCTCTCGCTACTAATCACACTCTTCCGGTCGTTTGCACTAACGACGTGGTCCAATCGTTTGGTCAATACCTCAATAACCCGAAAACACTACTTCGAAGTAGACACGAGGTACATGCTGGAATGGGAAGGGTAATCGCTTTGATGATTCGTACAAAGGCATCCAATCACGCCTGGGCACACTGTGTGATCATTTGATCAGACACAAGTTTCTCTCTGTCAGAGTAATCACGGACCCCGTACTCTTTGACCGGCTTTTAATTTATCGCTCGGATATTATAAATATTTCCAAGAGGATCGTGACCCTGAACGAAATGCCAAAGGCTGTAGACCTCCGATTTTATAATAGTTTCATGATTTTCGATCGGAAGTGTGCCAACACAAAATTCGTAATTTCTAAAGCTGGAACGATGTAGAGATATCCGCAAAATCCTGAATCCGCTCAAGGCTTAGTTCAAAACGAAACGCCGCGGAGTCACGCTCTGCGTTGGTGTCAACCATGACTGCTCGAAACGATCTGTAGCTACCCACTTTCAACAGTCCCGTTTCTGTGACAAGAACGCATAGCTCTGTCACTTACATTTTGTCGTATGGCTCTTTCTCCCTTTTTCTCCTACCGCATCCCTCTCCCATTTTTCTGTTCAAGTTTTCAACTTGTAGAAGCGCAGGAATGAGGGCGAAGCATAGTATTACTCGTAGTTTATCTGTCTCCACGTAGCCAAGACGAGCACTGGCAAATTGGTTGACGTCTACTTCGTGAATGGCTCTCAAGGGGTGTCACCTCGCGAGTTTCGTATGCTTGCATCGGTGCAACCCGGGCTGTGTCGGTCGGAGGTGTTCAATCAAGACGAGCGGTGGCTCTGGAAGGAAGATAGGACACCGGAAGCCCCGGTAACGCTCGGCAAAGCCGCCCTTACCCGTGAGAGAAGGTATGGAGCTTTTTCGACTCTGGTGAAGGGCAGACGACGCCAACATCCATTAGACTATTTCCTCCAGGAGAAATCAAGTTCATCTAGGAGGATTGAGAGAGAACTAGAAGGAAAAAAGGAGGTGCAGGAACGAACGTGCAAACGACGTCCGTTCTCGAGTTTCTTTGACGCGAAGAGTGCGCCAGCGGGAGCAAGGATCTGCTCGGTACTGCGTCTATGGTAGTCTCTCGTTGTCGACCTTTTCTGCTAGTTTTCACCCTACTCTCGGCGTCAATTGAGACAAGCAGTTCCAGTTACTCGGAACTCTCGTATTCGTCTGCTCTTTCTTCTTGGTCCATTTCTTCTTCTTATCCTTTCTTAGCTCTGCAAATCTGAACTTTAACCGCGCATCTGCCGATCATATGTCTTATTCCAATTTCTAGTAACTCAAAATTCAACAACAGCTATATGCGCTGAATAACGACGGTTCCTGTAATGACATTGTTATCTTCGAAGATGCTATCTATACAACATACACGCGTCCGGAATTTTTCATGTAACATCTTCAGTCCACTTTAATTGAAGTACCTTCTGTTTCGCGGCCGTTTGAAAAGAGTCCATCAATTCCACAACTTCGTCTCTCATGACACAATTCCATTTTGTTGAATATTTTGGTCCGGATAAACGACTTAGAGAATGAAAACGAAATAAATTTGCTCGACAACAAAACAAATTCTAGACGAAGCGTATTATTGATAAAATTTTAGATAGACTTTCACCGTTCATATAAATTTTCGATATTATTTTACGCAGACATACGCAATGGCAATAAATGTTCGCAGAAGCTTTGAAAACACGGACATCAGCATTATTGCACCGGAGTTGGTTACGAGCATACGTTGGATATGCGACCCCGAGCTCGATAGATCGAGGCCAATAAAAAGTCTCGCCTGCCGGAAAGCCTTTTTGTAACCGGAACCTCTCCCTCTCTTTCTCTCTCCATTCCGAGTTTCCCGAATATCCGATCATATTTATCCGTCGCGTGCGCGCCCTCCGCCTTCCTCTCTCTTCCCACGTATGCTCTCTCTACCACTGAAAGCTTTGCGCATAGCGTTACTGCAGGCAGCGCGCACGACTGAGTTATGAATTCGTGCTTGATACGAGGCGGGTGCGAATAGCCCGCTGGGATGCATATTTTTTTACACTCCTCTTGATTTTTTTGCCCTCCGTTATATCATACCCTCTCCCTCGCGCTTCTGGGATTTACGAGGGCCACCGAGCACCCAAACATTTTGCCTAGTGATCGTGGTATGCCAGGAGCTTTAGGCTCTTGTACCGCCAACCCTTATAACCAACGAAAAATATAGGGTTCGCTGGCACGTGTACGCTACGAGGGTCGTCATCAATTCGATTGGAAAAGCCAGGTCGACGGCACCATCAAAACGGCGTTCGAAAGAGTTGTTGATATTTCGATTGTGCTCAGACATTCATCGGGGGAATTTTGAAATATCTGACCCAATTTGAGTCGGTGGGGGAACAAAGATTGGTCTGATAAACAAAACAAGTTTTTATGAACGCTGTGTAGTTGCAACGAATCTGTTTTTCGATTTATACCCCAACGATTCAACATGGGAGTTAGTTGAACTAAATTTAACAGTTCAAAATCATCGTATTAAGCTGCGTTGCTTAAGCAATTGCGTATCTTTTACGAAAATCATCACATACTCCTTGACTTGAGAGTCGAGGAAAACATCTAAAAGCTAAAACAGATTCCTTGTTGACTTTAGTCAATTGACTAAAGTCACGATGTGGCAAAAAATTTAATGAAGTGGCTAAAGTCCCGAAATACAAGTCAGTGAGTGTGAATATCTATATAGTGTGTGGTATTTGTGTGTTCACTATTGACTACATCATCATACCACATGAATTGTCGCTTCATTTCATAAGGGACGTCATACCCTCGTTATTAGTGACATCAACCCCACGAAGCGTTTACAAGGCACAAGCAACGTGCTGCTCCACTCTCCAACGTTGCTAAGCCATGATTCTCCTTGACTTTCCAATGTGTTCCCACGAGATTGTCCCGCCGTTCTGGTTCTCGTAGCGGAGCTTCTTTTCTTCAGCTTTCCAACCATCAAACTATATTCAGACCAACCGACAAAGGGTCTCGAGGCTCCCGGAGTTTTACGATTGGCGCGTGCGAGCGAGAGAGCAACATTATGATATTCCGTGGCGTTTCTCCTCAGTCCCTTTGCTCTTGGGAGGATACAAAAAGAGAGCTCCGGAGGTTTACACGGTAGTGAAGGAGAGATGGCATTCATAGAGGCAGTTGTCGTATAGCTCGGGCAAAAGGGTTACAAAAGGAAGAAGAAAAAACGAAGAAGGATGAAAGGAAAGATAGACCGTATACTATGAAAACCCCGCTGAAATTATATATAAAACGAAGCGGTTTTGCTTTCGCCTTGGGCCTCTGCTCACTCGCTTCCTCCTACCCTTGTTCCTTCAGTATCTCTCGTCTCAGTCGTTGGCGCTTTTGCGAGCGTATATACGATCTTCTTCTGTTATTTCCCTTTGAGTTCTCATAATATGTGTATATATATATCCTACCCGAGTGAGATCTCAAGCACCAGAGGCAGCGCTATCATCCCCCACCACCTACCTCCAACCCTCACTCTCTCTCCCGTTACATCTCGCACTCGAGAATTTTCGCACGCTTGATGAGTTTCCGTCACGATCCTGCGGTCGGCGAGAGAGAGAAAAGGGTACGTTGAGTATATACCGTCTCGTTTCTATCGTGAGTAGTCTGCTCTTTGAGGGCCCGGTCCGTTCAATGCCGTAGCGACCTCTGTCTCGTTTCTTCCCTCAAGTCTCATCACTCGCCCATACCAGCTTCGAAATCTCACTCCTACGTTTCTCGAATACGTTCGTAAACCTTTTCTTCATTTCTCTCATTCCCGCAACGGAATTTATACGTACACAGGAGAAAACCGCGGCGCTGAGTTGCAGACATTCGCCCCCGCCTCGCGCCGCGTTACCCACGAATCGAATCCTTATACTTCTCTCGTTTTCTCTTTTACTCTCGCAACTTCTCGCTTCCTTAGAAGGATTACGTTTCTCAGCGATACGGCGAATACTTTCCATTTTGTCTCGTTGCCCCGAAAAAGGACTGTAGGGTGCCCCAAAAAATGAATGCGGATAAAAATAATGATTTGAGCATCTTGGTGTTTTTTGGTCTCCGCGATTAAGGGAAAGAAACCTTCATCGCGAAGCTCTTAGTAAATATTCATTCTGGATAGTAGATGTGTATATGGACGAACGTTCGTGTTATGATGCATGAAAGTCATAATGCCCGGCCCCACGGGACATTACACGACGAAATTTCGCTTCTCGGAACAAAAGGCACCGAAATTACACGATAATGTTTCGTTGCATATTCATTAGGTGTCGAAATGCGCGCATTTATGTCACACGTAAATGATGCTTGCTCTCGAGCGCTCCACGCATATGAAACAAACACAAAGGAAGCGCGAAAATACCACCAGTTCCAGTTATACAGAAGAAACGATATGTGCCGTAGTTAATTGTCATAGCTGATAAACTTTGGCTATTATGACACCAGATAGACGCAGACGGTTCGAGAGTAGCATTGAACTATATATACCACATCGTTGTGTCAGATATATACGCACTTCGTACATTTCAATTTCCGAGAGCCGTATAGATCGAGCACATATGAAAATGCACTCCATTGTATTAGTCGGAACCGCATACCATTCCGCTCAAAATAGAATGATCATTGCGTAAATCTGCAGAATGTGTGACCGTCATCGACTGCTGATTACCGTGCGTAATATCTAATAAATGCCATTAACGACTGTTATCATATGGTCTAGGTCGGTTGTGACGACCATTTTATGCTCGGCTTGCCGTGAACCCACTCGCGGCCTTGCCGTATACGGGCTTTGTATGCGCTTCGTTATTACCCCGATAACCAGATTAATCGAATCGACCCAACGAACATTTGATAGACAACTAAGTCCGATTTATCCGAATATACGAGCCGGCGTAAAAGCATATTTGGAACGATTTATGTGTAAGTATGCGAAGTCCATGATCTCTGTATGACGCGGTATTCATCATTGACGCCGACTGCCGCACACAGTTCCGTAAACACTCTGCTTGCCTGATTAAAATATTGCAATGAGCGGGCTCGGTTCTGCATAATTTGCCGTTAATAATCGCGTATTATATCGATAATTAATAAACAGTCATCCATATCCTATTACTTCCGGCAACGCTTGTCGGCGTTTTCCATATTCGCATTAATTAGCCAGGTAGGTGTATATACGATGGAGTGACAAGAAACGCTTGCCTGCGGCTACGGAAAGTTGGCAAATTCTAGACTCCTGTCACCATAACGTATAAGCGTTACTTGTAGCCGTGGCTCGGGCGTGCGCGCATCGTTAAGGATAATTTCCTTGATAGTACATACATATTGTATATGTACATATATATATATATATATATATATATGTTCAAGTTTGTATATGCATACTGACGCACGCTGCAACGGGCACGCTAAATTCACCCGGGTTTCAGTTAATAATTTCCTCCGAAGCCACCATTAGAAGTGTTCAAAACGGCACCCATGGACTGCTGTCAGTTTCATCTCGGTGTTGCGGCACAGCTGCTGCCGCTTCTAATGTGCGAAACCTCGCGGCAGACTCGTTTTAGCTCGCGGTGTTTTACAACCGCGAAGAACTGTCCACCGGGTTTTCTGCGTGGTGTATTCCGATCCTGAGATTCCCCCGAAGGCTAACCGAGCTATACGTTCCCCCGTAAGCGGAACCACGAGTATTAACTTCGAGCCGTCATATAACTCGAGGTGTGAAATACTCGATAGACGCTAAATACCCATAAGACACTTATTCGTATACATCTTGGATGACTATCGATGCATGTGACTTGTTTCTAGGATCGTGCATACTTCTGGCTCTCGTGCTTCGGTGCCGTGTAAGTAATGTAATTTACAAACTATCATTTGCCAACCCTGTCACACGGAATACTTCCGATGGCATAATTCCCTGAATACAATTTTTCGAACACTCGAAGACCATCAGAGCTATTAAAAAAAAAAAAGAAAATCGGGTGAAGTATCGACAAGTGAAGCGAGTTTCCGACGTATGTAATATTCATATGTCAGGCCTACGGTAACCCTTCAATTCAGCAGAAAATTAACATCTGGATTCAAAGGAAGGTGTGGAGTCTGTGAGAAAACCTGTACAACCTGCAGGTGAACCTCTTCCACGGCTCGAGTAGACTTGCGATCGAAAGCAAGTTCTGAACGCTCATGTTATTCAATCTAATGATCGAAAGGAGGTTCATCAGGAATACTGAAGTGTATGGTTGTCGATGGCATTGAATTCTGCGAATACGGTCTGGTAACATCGACAGTGAGGTGGGGTGGAGTAGGGACGGGGCTTGGGTATTAAAAAGTAAATGGATACTGCAACATTTAAAGGAGGGTACGCATTTTCACTTACGATATACCTTTTGGACCAACCTGAATGTCGGAGGTGACCCCTGCTGGACTAATTCAACGTTGAATATTGTATCTGCATTTACAATTTTATAGTGGCCCTAAAACTTGTAATCTCACCTTTTCAAGAAAAAAAAAGAAAGCCACAACAACAACAAAATCGTCCGTCATTAATGACGGAACACTGTGCCTGTAAAAGTAACGTTATCATGCCGTAGGGTACGCTACGACGCAACGGTTGCTACACGAGCAGGCCATACTCTCATAAATCTGGGCGTCGTCACCCTTAATTGCAATTTGGCTCGACACCGGGGCCGCCACGGAGCCGCCACCGCCGCAGTTACCGGCGTCCCGTTATTACTTCTCCTTAGCGAGAGGGAGTGAGCTTTTCGCGAGAAGCCTGGTACGAGAGGATGCTCTCGCTACTCATACCGTATACGTACGAGCATACGCGCGAGTGTACGGAAGAGAATATGTGCGTATGTTTTCACCGAGCGGTAAAGTCTTCCTCTGGTTGCTGCCTTTTCCTGTTGGCGATCCGACACTCCGGTGAGCTTGCACCACCTGCGCAGCTCCGCTTTGCTGAAGAGCTTCGTGGTGCGAGTACGGTACGGTAACTATGTATCATACTGTTCGTTCCGGAGATGGTGCAATGCTTCTCCCGAACGAGGTACACTGTACTATATTCTTGTGCAAGAGACTCCTGCAAAAAGATTTCACGGAGCTGAAGCTATTTCAGGATTAAGCCTTCCGGGCGCTTCACCCACGATGATGTAAGAAATATCCCGATGCAGACAGTTGGGTGTGCTGAGCTGCTAGAAGTGTCAGTCCTTGTACCAACGTCTTTCTCAATTGAAATATTCTCTATGAAAGAATTTTTTTTTATTAAAACCTCATCCTGTGTTAGTCTGCAGCAAGGATTGTCAGAAATCTTCCGTTGCATGCCAGAGTGGAACGTCTCCGTGATGGAACACGTATTTTCTTCATCCCGTGCACCAGAGTCCTTGTCGTGAACAAATTGACTGCTTTCCTGTTATTTTTTCCCGCTGATGCCCTGCCACTGTACCCATTCTCAGCCCAGAGTCGTCCCCATGGGAGTCGAATACATTTCTCAAATAGTTTGGTGATTCTTGAAGTTCAACTCGAGCACAACAACCAAAGGTCGGTCGCTCCGACGTTGGAACGATTCCATCCGTATAAAACACGCTGCAGGAAGTAGGGACACGCAGCTCCGTGCGGCTTTCTTTATCGTGGCGAGCACAACGAGAGACAAAAAATATCATGGATTCTCATCTATCGTTGTCTCTCACAATTTCTTCGGGTTTTTTTCTCCAACGTGGATCCCTGGCATGGCTCGAGGCTCTAGCGAGAGCTCAATGAGTCCTTCCGTAGGACCCAGACGGATACGAGATTCAAAGTTTCCGGCGCAAGTTGGGCAATGTCGTACCCCAACTATAATCCGTAATATTCCAGTACTCGGCAAAGCCAGGCTCGACCTGTTCCAAGTTTGCCGAGTGTTCGCGGTCCAAGGCTGTAATTACTATTTATTGCGGTATGTGTGGCACAGTCGCAAGGATTGCTGTTTGAGCTGAGATGAACAGAAACCCTAACTGCTACGAGGTCGGTGAATGGTGCGAGTTCCGTTCTGGTATTTCCTGAAATCGTGATATCCCCCCCCCCCCCACGTCGGCTCATTATGTAACGATTTGTGCCGCTCACAGACTTGGATTTCGTGTAAACTCGGTTTCGATCTTGTCAAAATGTTCTATTATCCAAGACTCTCTTTTCTGGCTCGCAAACAAGACTTATCTCTTTTTATCCGCGCGAGGCAGTCTCGCCATTCGCATCCACCGAGACGTTCCGACGCCGTCTAAGCTACGTTTCTTTCATCGTCCCTGGTAAACGCCAGCATCAGCCCCCATCCTCTTGGACACGGTAATTGTGGTGGATGAGAGAAGATAACAAGAGAAACGGGGAAAACTTTTCTCTGCTCCCAGTCTTCTCATTTCAGAAGGTCTGCCAGCCGTACACAGGTTCCCTCATCCGATCCGCACTCAGCTTGGCAACGATCCTCATGTGCTGTTTCCATCCTCTATTTCCGTTCTTCCGTCACTCGTCTGGATACTCTTTCATCATCTTTTTAACATTGCATCGTTCCCCGGGAATCTGAACTGCGGGCGAAAACTGTTTCGAAGTTCCTCGACGGTTTACCCATTCGAGACTTACGGCCATGGGTTCTCATTACGTAATATCCACCATCGCGATATTATACACCTGTTGATAGTTGTTAACGGTTTGTTTTCATGTTATTAATTCAATTTCGTTGCATCACACACGCATAATTTTGACTGGTTACGACGCGCCCATCCGCACTAGGCATTGAAACGGTTAATAAAGGATCTTTTGTTCGTGCGAACTCGAAAATTTTGCCGCGCTACGCTTTCAACCCTCGTAATTGGTCCACATTTGTTCCGTCTTGTTCTACAACGCATAATTGACCACCTTCGCATTTGTAGCAACGTGTTCAAATCTCACGTGAACAACGGAGTCCACTCCGGCAAGCATTTTCCATCTGCGTTTCATTCGGTGAAATTACGTTGGCCACTCGTTTTCCCAGTTGGACTTCCGAATGAACGCCTGCGGAAATCGAAGAAAACGCGAATAAAAAAAACAGGAAAAATAATGCATACAATGATCAGAGCGTGGCGCACCTTCCGTATATTCGCGGCCAACTCCCCCGCAATCGGGGATGTCGCGGTGAAAAATGTTTTCATTCCGAATATTTCACTCGTAAGCGGGAATAATGGGGAGGGGCAGACAGAGCCTCGGAGCCTAAAGAACCGCCGAGAGGCACAGGGACAGAAGCTCTGTTGGAGTCGGCGAACGTGGGATTTTGCCTATAGAGCCGTACGCGAGAACCAAGAGCGGGAACAATGGCATCGGGAAAGCGGCAAGCGAGCGTGGCATACGCGTTCCAAAAAAAAACCTAAAAAAACATTGATTGAAAATCCGTACTCCACTTGCGAGGTGTGCTTGCCGGTGCAAAATCTTTTCTCTCTCTCTCTCTCTCTCTCTCTCTCTCCCATTCTCTCTTTCGCTTTTCGTTCGATCTCCTTCCGTTGGCCCAAAACCTTCGCATCGCATGAGCATTCACATCCGACGCCTCTCGGCGTGCTTTCTTGTTCTTTTTCCCGTTTTCTCGTCGTCACTTCTATCCTCTACACCGTTTTATCTCTCGATTATTCCAGCGTTTCAATTATTGCTTCGCCTCTGTGAGATCGCAAAAATTTGTTTTCCGTTTGTTCCTTTCAATCTCGTCGTTGCAAGTTCGCCTTACGCCGCGATTGCTCATCGATGATTTGAAACTTTGCGTTATCGTAAATCCACCACCGTCCTATCGTTCAACGGAAGCCGAGACGATAAAACGCATTTCTGGAAAATCCTGATATTTTATGGAACGTAGAACACTCGCTTTCAGTCGCAAGCTTGCTTTATTCCACCTCTCGTCATTGTTGTGCCCGCATTTTTGCCTTTTTCGAAAATAAAAACTCCTGACGTGTTACCACTAAGTATTACATGGACGTAAAAAAACGCACACGTATACGTACCTACACAAACATGTCAAGGCATAACTGTACATCGTAAATGTTGCGCGTTCATTTCGTAACGCAATGTCGCACGGGGCTACTGTGGGCAATCTGTTACCCGGGGTTCAGGGAGTGAGAGCGGTCGTGGTACCGAGAGGGGCTAGGGGAAAGCCATCTGGCCAAAATGTCGCACACTAACGGCTCACTAAATTCCATCGGTTACGACATACACCTCCTATCCCACTCACCCCCTCCCTACTCCCCTCCTCCATCTCTCACCCGGGGCATTCGTTTCCGATGTGAGCATCCCCCTCCCCATTTGCAATTTTATATTCACCTTTTATTTCATCTCGAAGCACGTTTTTTTTGCACAACTGTCGCCACCGTCCGCCTGTTGTTTCCGTGTTGCGCGTCGCATTTTCCCTGGGTTTGCCGGTGCACATTTCCCGTACACATTGTGCCATCCAGACTGCCATCAATGTGGCGCCACACCTCTCTCTCTCTCTCTCTCTCTCTCTCTCTCTCTCTCTCTCTCTCTCTCTCTCTCTTCCTTCCTCTCGCCGCTCGTATACCAATTTCCCTTCTGTTTCTCGCAAACTACCACTTTTCCTGCCAGGACAAGTGGTTATACGTCAGAGTTTATATCTATATCAGGCACATGTGCTCCTCGCCTACACGCATACTGTTACGTCTTTCTTTTTTGTTCGTCCTTTCTGGACGCTACAACTCGTTCTTGCCCAAGCACACGCGTTCTTCTTCCCGTTAGGATTTTCCACTATAAGCGAATATCATCGACGATACTTCATCACGAAAGAGGGAGGAAAAAAGGAAATCCAAGGGCGAAGAAACACAGAAATCGTGGCAATAGTCGATTATTTCAGGGGAACGTTGGCCAGAAGCACGGCGTGTGCCAATGTACTTCGTCCTTTTTTTCTGTTTCATCGCGTCCAGTTATTTGCTTATCGTGATTTATCCGACCGTAGCCCTGCGTTATACGTATCGAATGGAGATTTATCTTTCGCAAGATCGAGAGGATTTATAACTTCTGTATATACGGTGTGTATTGGGTGAAGCGGTACGAGAAGCGTTTGTCGTGTTCGACGTTTTTTTTTTCGAAAAAGAAATCCAGGGTTAGTGCTCCTACGTCAACAAGATCTGCTTGCTTATTGATGTCGTTCCCGTGAGAGCGAAGGAGTCGGAGCTACGGTGATGACCGAGGGAGAAGACTCTTGAAAAGGATCCGTTTGGGGGATTTACTATTTTTAATCTGGTCGAGTGGAGGTAATGGCGTTACCATGGGAGCACCACCAGAGCCCATCATAAACCACGACCTTTCCTCTACGGGTTCCTGTCCTTGTATATCTATATGAATAATACGGATACCTATTTGGCGTCCTGGCACGTTGAAAGAACTCGGGGTACGACGCTAGAGGGTGAACAGGAAGAACTTAAGCTCGTTTACTTTAAACACATCGGATACTCGTCGGGAACAGGAATGCTTGGTACGCAACACTCAAAGGATCAGCGAGGGCGTGTTCCGGTATTGCTCGAAAGAGACCCCTCTTTTTTGAGCAATAATGGTGAATGAAACGGTAGGAACGAGGGTAGTGGATCGAGAGAGCGCGGTGTTGCCAGTTTCTAAACGGTCGAATTAAATCTTACGAGATAGGGGTTGAAGAGGGCATAGGGGTACAAGCGGTGTCAGCGGCAGCCGTTTAATTAAGTCGATCTCGAGTCGATGTCCCGCTGGTCGTTTATGATTTACATAATGATTGAGTGCACATCCCTACGACATTGGCATCGAAGGTCACTATCGAATGTGACCTTCGTTGACATTGTGACGGATCGACTCATTAATCGACTGAAAAATGTAACTGGACTCTAGTCAGGGTGTTCAAGACTTGAACTAAGGTCATCGAAGGACTCGATTCCAATCAGGTCGATTCGATGGTGATCGATGTTTGCTGGACTGAGACTGACGAGTTGGCATGGCTGGCACATCCACGGTATCCCGCAGGTTGACAGGAATACCAGCCGAAGGATATTGATGTCCGATAACGCTCGGACCTCTCACTCTCTCTCTCTCGCTCTCTGGCAATGCGTTTGAATCGCGGACATCGAGAGCGAGGGGGCCTGCGATAATTTATGCGTTTCAATCGCCGGCATTACGTTCTATATGCGGGTGCGTGAACGGCCGGGGACACGGAAATGAGAGAGGGGAGGGAAAGGAATGGGACGAAAAAAAGTGTAACGCGCCGAGGCTAGATCGATGCTTTGCGCCAGGTTTCCTCTCGCTCTCTCTCCCGCCAGCCGTCAATGGCCTCCTAATGAAACAATGCGAGGCCATGCATCAGCCCCGAGAAACTCGATGCATTGTCGCATACACTACACAGATGCGGCGTATATATGTAGGTATGTCGAGCGTTTCTCGTCGGACGTCGACACCGATTTCACAATCCTTCGCTGTATGCTATATCAGTCGTTGAATTAATTCTCGCACGCCTTCAATTTGATCTCGTACGGCTATTCGAGATAGCTGGGGAAGTGCAATTCCACTCGTGCGAAACGAGCGAAGCTTCGCGTGTGGGTTTCTGTTTTATATCTAAGATCGCCATATGGAGATGTACTTTTTTGGTCGCATGTGTCGCTGATATCATCCAAAATAGCGAACAGAGTCGATAATGTAACCCGTTATGCAGGTAGAAAAAAGTTCAGAATGTTTAAAAAATAAGAAGTTATTCGAGGCAAGCTACGAGAGCGTCTAATTTATTAAAACTTGAACCGTAGAATGAAAAGTCAGTACTCTGGATAAAAATAATTTTTACCCGAAGAATCTCGAAAAACGCAGATATTTTTCGTGATATTTTAATTTTTATCGCTATAAAAAACTCCGATAGAATCGATACGTGAAATAACTCGACTAGGGGTCGAAACAAAAAGTCGTAGACTTATTCCGCATACATAAAATATCGTAAGCCGTTAGACGGAATTAATTTACGCGATCTACCGCGAGGAAAATGAATATAGTGAAAAGGAGAGGAAGGGAGAGCAATGGAAGATGAGAGAGAGGGAAGAAAAATTAAATCACCCGAATATGCGAGAGAGGTGATGATTTAATCTTGAATCGCACGGGAGAGAATTTCCATTCTCGTTCTCTCGGGTCAGAACGAAGAAGGCGAGATTGCGCGGAACGACGATAAAAGGGAGAAAAAAGCAAAGTGGTAGACAGAGAGAGATAGAGAGAGTGGGAGAAGGAGAGGGGATGCCAATTTTACAAAAGGTTCGTTCTCTCAACGGATCAGCCGACCTCTATCCCGTTTTTCTCTCATTCGCGATAGAGGGAGAAGGACAGAAAGAGAAGAAGGAGTCCCGACAACGAGGTGAAAAGCTTCAAGATGTTTTAATCTCGCGTCTGCAATTCATGACCATGTTCCGCTAATTCGATTGCCATTGTATTCTCAACGAGAAATATCATATAATAAGGTGGAGGAACGTGAATTAATGGCTGTTTTCGCAATTTGACCGTTAGCTCAAACTTAGTTGATCAAAGAAATTTTAAAAACTTTTTTCTTTCGCCTCACGAAGAAAAATAAATCCCGAATGAATGTTGTAATTTCATATAAGAAAAAACAATTTGTCCAACTCGTCGCATTAATCAAATTGATTAATTGATATGTGTCCCTCACAATAAAATCGTTCGCGGTCTGCTTTTATTCGCTGCTGCTTGACAACTATTACGCGGTCATTCACTTTTTATTCTAACGTCGCATTTATTTCACACACATATATATATACCTATGTATATATATATTTATATATAACATTACATAATAACCGCGTCTCTGTAACTTGCTCTCACTATACTTTCGGAACTCGACGTCTCTTGTGTAAGAATATTTTTCCGACAATGCCGAGCCCGTTGCGTAACCATAAACTCAGGAGCAAAAGATCCTTACCCCAAGTAACCTACACAGCTATCGCACACGTGTTTTCTTACCTGCTATGACGTCGCTTCCTCTCACGAACGTTATGTACCTTCTCGTGTTATTCATTCCGGCTAACCGGTTCTCTCTCGCACCTTCCACCTGACACGTGCGGACGACCTGTTGTTGACAATGGCCACGTGTGCCGTCGTAAACACCGCGTTTCTAACCGATTAGTCAGGGTCAAGGATAACTTTTTTTTCCCTTCTCCATTTTATCTAATTCTTATTTTTTTTTTTCAATTTTTTTTTTCGCCCGGTACTAATAACATCGTAAACGATCCTTTGTCAAGTCTCCTTACACGTACCGTCCGAAAATAAAAACTCATCGCTTCTCTAAGAACTCGCACGATGGACGCGGCGGATAATTGATCTTCGAGCAAAAAAAAATTCACGCGACCGTACAATTTTTCATCGACTTTTATTTGATTTCATAAGAATTTTGGTAATTTGGTAGATTTTTGGGTATGAAAATAAGAACCTTGAATTTGATAATAATTCGAGGACGTTTTTGTCCACGTTAGTTACTCGCTGGATGGCGCTGGATGGTCCCCCTCATTAATTCGCATTAATTCGGGCGTTTTAATTGCTCGCGATTAGCTGGCTCATACGTGCACAAATATATACAGTTATACTTAACTTAGACAGTAAAGTTGCTGAAATTGAACGGAAAATGCGTCGCTCCGTGTTCCTCGTCTCGTTTGAAAATCCAACGAATAAGGATCATTTTCTCCTCAGTCTTCGTCCTCAAGCAAATCCTAGTGGCGGGCGTTTTTTTTTTCGTATATAGATATATATAAAAGCACGTACACCGTGGCGGCAAACGCTCTTCTCGCAAAACCGCTTCGGAGCATCTCTCTGAATAATAAGTGCATTTTGCACGTTTTATCGTTCGACAGTCGAACGATCGGTGCCGAGGCCGTTGGAATATAAACGAAGGAATCTGGAGCACGCGGATTTGTTCTCGTCTCCACCCCGTTTTTTTACCTCCCTGGGCGGAGAGACGGGGCACGCGCCCGATAGCCTCGAGCATTTCATTTTGTATAACACGCGCCATTTAATCTCCGCGACTGTGACAAAATCCTTGAAATAGAAAGCAAATAACGTAAATGTAAAGGCACAAACAATAAGCACGTAATAATTAATTCCGAGTGAATTCAAGAATTAAAAATCGCGTAATGATAAAATTAATATAAACTCGGGAATCTTTATACGACCGACAAATTCAACGCTTCTCCCTTATTACCGAGGTAATTTTCGTGGTTCGTTAAGAACGACGAAGAACTCGTTTTCCTGTCGTCAAAAATCACGTTTTTATCGTACACGATTAAAAATCATTAGCCATGTAATTACTTAACGTAATATCGATCAATTTGTGTAAACAAATCAATGCGAATGCAAATGAGCTACGTTAAATCCTTCGTTACGTCGAAACATCGAGGAATATATATCGTCAACTTGCACGCAACACGCGCGAATTAAAGCAACGATAAAAAAAAAAAAAAAAAAAAAAAAGGCGATAAAACAGAACATAATGTGATTTGCGCGCATGACCACCGTGGTGTTTGTGCAAGCCCATTAACAGCGTGAGCCCGTATACTTGTGTTTGTTTGCGAGTGTGCGCGTATGTGGATCGTCGTTCGGCAAGACCCAAGAGCGCGCCCAGCAGTGGCAGCTGCAGCATCATGCACGTGCGGAAATATTTAAACAGCCCGTATGTGGCTCAAGAAGGAGACGGCGAAGAGAGAAACGAGGAAGACGCGAAGGCACAAGTGCACACACGGATATATATGTTTGCTCATGAGGTGGGAGGAGAAGAAGGAGGCGAAGGAGCAGGAGGAGGAGTGTATGGAGAGTAGAAGCTGTTAGTTTCACAGCGGGAATACTATTAACTTGAGCCGCTTGACTCGACGACGAAGAGAGCTCGCGGTTTCTCGCTACCTCGAAGATCCTTTCAATGCACTTTAACGCATACGTACGTATATATAATGAATGTCGATGACGACTCATTCAAACAAGAGGTAACTTAATGCTGGAACGTAAACACGTATTTCGCGTCCTCAAAGTGCTTTGAGGATCTCTCGTTGCTGTTTTCGTATGCGGGGTATGTTCTCTCTCTCTCTCTCTCTGTCTATCTGCCTCGCGCATGCTCCTTAACAATTTTCCACCTTTAACCCTCGTACATCGTTTCGCGAATTATTTACAATTTTTTCACCTCGAGGGAAGACCAATTCATTCGAAAACAGTGATGAAACAAAAACACACACACACACACACAATGTTGAAATAAAGGGGTGATAAAATATTTTTCGTGTTATATATAACTCGTTTGAAGAGAGAACAAATATTTGTTTGTTTATTCTCGAGAAATTGCTTGTTATGGAAAGAAGAGTGAGAATGTAATGGGAAATTGCGCGATAATGCGAAGAATGCATTCGATAGATGGGAAATGTAGGATGGTAGCGAGAACAACAGGACGAATTTCCTCGACGTACGAGTTACTCGAATGAAAAAGTTTACTTTGAAATTGGCGTAGCTGCGGGAAACGGTCATGGCGTCGCGGTCCGGAAACGATGTAGGCGAAACGTGATCCGGTCGGTGAACAATGTGGACGCCGTTACCGCGACAGCCATAACTTCTTTAACAGTTTCGGCAGGTAACTAGAAAATAAATAATTCATATTATTCTTACCAAATTAATGGCCTGAAAATGTTGAAATAAATTTATGTAACGATAATTCAAAATTACGCTTGTCAAACAAAAACATATATTTTAATAATTATTCGTGATTAATTCGATAAACAATGTCGCATTTTAATTTTTACGATTTAGAATTTTTTATTCTTGTTTAAGTCGTTTCGTGCGACTAAAACGTCTTCTTTGCAGCGTTTTGTGGTTTCTCGTACATATATGTTCGCCAATATATATATATATATATATATATATATATATATGCGTGTGTATGCAAGCCCGACATCGACCGATTATCGTAGATTATTCTTTTTCGATTGTCCTGGCACCGTAGCTCTCCTCGTCGGTATAGCGTTATCGCGAAGCTTCGATAAATCAGCCGTAGCTAGCCCCGGCTTTGCGTCCCTTTCTCTCGCGTCTGCTATCGAAGTTGACAGCCCGAGTTCGCATTCGATCCTCGACCGCACCACCATCGAGCTATACAGTGACGCGGAAATGCGAGACTCTCTCGAGAGCGAAAATATCGATTCGCCGACCATATATCGCCCAACTCCGAGCTCCATTGCATCGAATCCCACGGTTTTTTACCATCCCTCGATATCGCGTTAATGCCGCCACGGTGGTAAAAGTATAAATTACGCGATAACATTCGACTAAAAAAAAAACACCAACGAAAGAAGATTCAACTAACACGAGATCGTGATCACTACGACAGTTTCTCAAAGCAATTTTTAGCGCCTCGGGACAATTATAAAATTTACGATAATCATAATAAAAATGTCAATAAAATCCAACAAAGACACCAATTATTTTATTCAATTAGACAAAGATATTAAAAATAAATAAATAAGAAAGAACAGTAATCGTGACGAAACAAAATCATATCCAGAAGGCCAGAAAAAAAGGCGACCGTAAGTGTCGCGTCGCGGTTCTCGCCGCGTCGCTATACATCAAAAGTGACTGATCCATTGAAAGACGAGTTGGATTAATGACGCTGCCTGGCACACCACCAGCAAGTCTTCTACCGTCTCTGTACGTTCTCTAACTGGTAATTCTACGTGCACGTCTCTGTACGCATTTCTCTGTATTGTACACGTTCTGCTACTGATCAATTCTATCTATAATTATAAAATGTATCATATGTGTATATATACACATATTTTACCACAATGACCCTGTCATCCATCCGCAAAGTCCAATAATAAACTCCAGATCTCGGCGAGGAAAAATTAATATAAGTTGGCCCCGTTCCCGAGAACGTTCGAGCAAGTGAGTCTCTGTGAACGAGAAAGAGAGCGAGGGGGAGAAGGCGGAGTTTCAGAAGGGAGAGACCGCAGCCAACTTATTATACTCGATCAATCATCGCTTTCTTCTACGGGTGAAATATAATGGCTCCCACGAGTGGCACCGAGCACAGGCGTCGCGGGTCGCTCGCGAACGCCGACAATCGCATGTGCTCGCCTCTTCTCTCTCGCTCTCTCCCTTGGTCCTCCCAGGGAAGATCGAGAATATACCCTTTTCTCATACCACCATAGAGAGAAAGAGAGAGAGAGAGAGAGAGACTTTGTAATATCGATTTTCTGGCACGCTGTGCGTGACCTCGATGACCCGACCTTTGCCAAAATTTCGCGGTGCCACGTAGTACGCGATCGCTACCGCGTCGATAAATATGCTTTCGGAGACGAGTGTGTGTGTGTGACTCGACTTCCTCCGGCTCCGACTCTCGTATGACCTAAAAACCTTACGAATGTATCGATGAGAATCAATTTTATCCACGCGAGTACTCGCGAGAGAGAGAGCATTGAATTAAAAAGTCATTAGATCGATCATCGAACATTAATCATTTTTACGTAACAATTATTCACAATTATTTTCGAGTTCGGGACTCACGAACGATAATCACCAATTCACAAAATATTATTGACGGAGTCGAAGATAATTATCCCCGAGATATTCTCGCGTGCATTGGGCGAGCTATTTTTCATCCTATCGCGACGATTACTCGCAATAAAGTAATTCTCGATGACATAACTCTCTGACATTTCCTTTCCTTTTTTCTTTCATCGAAACGCGTTGCATTTCCTGGAACACCTCGAATTCATTATCAATAAACTCGTGATTGTAAATACTACTAGGAAAAAAAAACTACTAGCGGCTGACATAATTGGATAATTGTTACAAAATCATCATTGGTAGAAGTTAGACGTTCTAACTATATTTACATCGACAATACTACGTTGCAATTTTCACCATGTAAAATAATTTCCTTCCTCGTTAATACACGCGTTATCTGTCGTTTGACCCATTTGCCATAAATTCGAACACAGTCTCTAATTACGAGTGTCCTCTCGACTACGCCATATCTAAACAAAGTCGTATCGAATTGAAATATTTGCAGAAGTGTGCTAGATTGCGCTTTCTTCAATCTGTCGTTGTATTACGAGTATATTATGCGAGTACGAATTAAATGCGTTTGCAGAAATTACATCGATGATGTTTAATACACGGAGAGGGAGGGGTTTTCGCGTGGTTCGTTGCCAGCACGAAATGGACGTCGTCGTCGAGCGGTGGCTATGTTCTCGGTAATAACGATACTTTGTCGGGTCTAACTTGCCAATTAGTGGCTCGAAGTAATAACGTCGTTTGCCGCGGTTAATGCGTACTGCGGCTATACAGCGTGCGTTTTCCGATCGGCGTTACACACGCAAGTCCGAGGAATCGAGCTCACGGCAAGCGGAAACTCCGATCGAGTATGTCGGCCGTGAATCGAGCATGTTTTTTTTCTCTCTCTCTCTCTTATTAGTATATTCACTAGTGTGTAGTAAAATCAAGAAGTTCGAATTGGCTTCGGACCTTCGGGTCTGCGGATATTATTTTCTCTCTGACGAGATAAAGACAGATCCGGAGTAAGGGAGAGAAAGAGCGAGAGGGAGTTTGACTCACGCGTCTTACCGCATCATAAATTTTAGCATCTGGAACAGTGGAAATAATCTCGAATGAGCCATTTATCGTCCTTCGGTTATGACGCTCTTTACAGCGGAAGCGTTCGTGGGTAACACTCTACCTGTCGGAAATACTCGAGAAATATGGGAATTTCGAAAAAAATGAACTTACGACGAATTGTAAAAGGAGAACGAAAATTTTATTGATACATTTTTTGTTCATTATACAAAAGTATAAATATCTGCGATTCAATTTTTTCGAATAATTTGCACGTTTATTTTGTGTTGAATATTTGAAACATTTATTATTCACAACTGTGCAAAGTTGATCGTTGAAAAATCATTTTTATGGACTTCTCGTTCGAGTGGTGCCAATTTCCTGATCGTGACATCCCCGAAGACACATTTTATAATATATCACCCCCGGGATTTAACTCGCGGAGAGAAGCTTTTTCCATTTACGCAGGTGAAATAAGAAAACCAGAAGTAAGAAATCGTGATGGGTATATCTACGGCAAACTGGAGATAATGGTGCCCCGTGAGGGGCAGTGTAATTTATATATGTACATATACGTATATGCGAAGTATATTTGGGTCGTGGCCTCGCGGGCCATCCCTGCCACCCAGTTCACGATTTACCATACTAATTGGATGTCTCGAACAATTTATAAGATCGCTTTAAGAATAAAGGCCGTTTTGCACTCGACACAGATCTAATTCTTCTCGGTGCTCGAGGGTCGGCTTCTCTTTCTCCTTGTCTCTTTCTATCTTTACCCCTTTTTCTCCTATCCCTTTCGTTTCTAAGCTTTCTTGTAACTCTCTCTCTCTCTCTCCAGACTGCCCGAACCAGCTTTTGCCACTTAAAACACCTCGAATATTTCATCTCTAAGCTCGAACATATATCTCGTCTCTGGATACTGTCACGACACCCTTCCTTTCTTAGTCTTCGTCCACATTTTTCCATTTGAAAATAACACTAGACGGTTTTTTTTCGAACGAGTCAGTGTTGCTCGGATTTGGTACGGTGAAAATCTGAACGACTGGACCGATAGTGATGGACTCGAAAGGTTTTTTAAACTCCTAGCTTAGCAAACTGAACATACGATGGTAAAACGATAAAATGTGTATTGTTTAAATAAAATTATTATAGCTTATTATAAATAAATATTAATAATAATTATGCAACGATAATTAACGAAAAATTGAATTATCTTATCAACGAGCTATTTTTCACGATTATTTAATCACAAAATATGAAAAAAATGATCGATTTCTGATGGAGATAATTTTTACAACTCTCCACTTTACGTCGAAACGTTTAGACATCCTAGTGAATCCAAGCGGATTGTTCATCAGTCAATTGTCGAGAGAACTAGGTTGGCCTGGTCGTAGAATCGTTTTTCGCATTTAGCTATTTAGAGAAAAATGCGGCAATCGATGACCTTCCGGTCTGCCATCAACGAGATTCTTCGACTTCCGGTGATTGTCTAGCGGATCGTGAGCCACGCTCTATTTCAGGGCGTTACCAGGACGACTCAGTTTTCATCTCTCTCCTTCTCCGTCTCTATCTCTCTCTCTCTTCCCCTCTCTCTATAACTATTTCAATCCAACCGGCAGCTACCACGTAACGACGTATTGTACGCATGCATTTACGTGGAAACGATATGGAGGACGCGATAGATATACGTTACAGATACTGTTACACGAGCCTGCCATCAACGCACCTTGTCTGCGAACGGTAGTCGTCGCTTTCCGGCTTTTATGCTGAAATTGAACGACTCTTGCATCGAAGGACTCATCCCTCAATCAAGAGGATCGACGATAAAAAAAGAACACCGACAGTAAGGAAATCCACAAGACCAGACTTTAATATAATGTAAATTCACATAAAAATCAATTGATCCAGGTAACGGTTCGAAAATACAGATAATGAAATGAAATAAACATCAACGCACGTTAAGAAAAAATAATCACTTCTACTTAGGCTCGATAATTAAAAAAACCGTTATAATTTTTGTTCGTCATAATTTCATAATAAACGTATGTAATTATTTCGTCATAAAATACTTTCGAATGATACCCTGGCTCGAGTGGATCGAATTAAGAAAAAGGCATTCCTCGTGCGCAGCGTACTCGACGCAGCTTCGCGAAGAACAAAGTGCGCGTGATGGGGAGGGGGGGGGCGCCGAAGCGACGGTAGACCCAATCAGTGTTAGTGACGCTACGAGATCGTTGATGTTTGCTATCCCGAGCGAGGATACGCCATCTCGTGCGCGCTCTCGTTTCATCAAACGCTCCTCGGCAATTAGTTTCGTAACAAATGCCGCCCTGTTATTCGCCTCTGCCACTCGTGTACCAGCGGTAATAAAGTCGCTTTTGCCTCGCTATCCTCTACCCACCCCAATCTTCGTTCGTTCTTCATCACGTGTTCCAGTACGACGGAGTATGGAACGATCGAATCTAGACCCCAAGCTTTCATAGCAAAAGGGAACGAGACTGTTGAGAGCAACGATGAAGAAAGCGGTATCGCAGATAGTACCTACTCCATAGAAAGCCATTTGGCTGACCCACCCGGTATACTCCGGGAGGCGGTCTGATTCGATGAAATCTCTGCTGGTACTGGCTCGTTGTTGGCGAGCTCGAAATTTTCTCCCTGGTGGTCAGTAACAGATGCCTTCAAATGGGATTGCAGGATCCTCTGCATGTGCCAACATCCCAATGTCGACGAATCCTGCCCTAGAGCAGTTCCAGACCGATCTCTTTTCTCTCCTTCCCCCTTTCTCCTTCTCTCTCGCTCTTTCTCTCTGTCTCTTTCATCTCTTGGGCGGCAGGCGGACCATCACATGCCAAACGGGTCATCCCAACGACCCGGAAAATGGGGCTGCCCATAATTGGAGCCAAGGAGATATCGCGCCCTTCAACTCGACGTTCGCATGTCCGAGACGCAACGGTCGAATCTTCTTAACGAGAGATGATTGTCCGGTGCTGAAAGCGCGCCCACTGGAACGCGCACTGTCGGTCCTAATTATTGGTGGTACAGGGTGATTCGTTGCGGTATTCGGAGGGTAGCTTTACGTGAGAGACTCAATCCGACGAAGGGTGTAGAAAGCAGAACGATACGAAATGTAGGACTGGTTAACCATGAGTTTATGCGTGGTCGCGTATCATGTAAATCCTTGAATAAGTCCCTGAAACTCGACTTTTTTCAAACTCGACCCTCTAAAGTCGAGTCATGAATGATTTATTAGCTGGTTTTCCCAGAAACAGTTGTAACGTGACCTAAATAGATTATTCCCAGGTGGGCGGCTCTCTCTCTCATGTTGCCAGGGATTGTATCGAATTAAATGATCGCTAGCTGGGGCGGAGGGGGGGGGGGGTCGTTGTCAATGAGGGTTGATGAGTCTATGGTAATTGTTCTCCCTTCAAACTATCGCTACTACTGTTTTTTTGCATACAATGCCGACAGTAAACAAAAATGTCACCTTTTTCGACTCTACAATCCTTTCCATTCAATATTTATAGTCCTGTGGAGAATTCACGGGTATAAAAAAAGAAAAAATCGCCGATCCACTTATACGATTTACCCTACGATCCTAATGTCCATTCGTTTTAAGGATTTTCTTCAACGTGACATTCCTTTTAAAACCCTTCCGTTCGAACTTCGTACCTAAAATACAAGAAGATAAAAAAAAAGAAAAAAACCTATTATTTCCCTTCAACGATCCAGGAATAAAACGTCGCATCATTCGGAAATTGCCTGGAAATTTCGTACTATCCCCCCGCTTTATTCGACGCTCTCGTAGTCCTCGCCCGAGGAATCCATCATTCTGACATCGTTAGCTCGAACCTCGAACGTGAGAAAAATGGCCGGGTCCAACGCGTAACGTGGCGCATGTTCGTCTACAAAATAATAAAATAAATAAAAATAAGAAAACTGTATTACAAATATATAAAAATACTGACAATTTATAATAAAATTTCTCTTTAACTGTTCAATCTCTCTTTACACGCTTGCTACGCAGCTTCGTACCGTTCCTACGTACGCGCGAGCACCCTGCGCGCTTCTACATAACGCGCGGCCGTGTAAAACCGGAGAAACGCGCGGGAGGTGTATATAAACTCCACCGGTAGCTATTCAATCTCCCTTTCGCGGATTACGCTTTCAGCCGGTGTGTAATGTTTATGTCAGTATACCTCGCGTAAAAGTCTGCACGCCGGTAATATGTGTACGCATATACACGCGTGTTCGTCGGATCGGTGGAAGGGGGTGGGCGGATGGGTGGTCGGGGAGGGGTCGACTGACGGGGGGGGGGGGGGGGGGAGGTACATACATGGGAAAGAGTCAGAGCATAGTGCTTGCCGCTGTCGTTCCCGCTCCCTCTCGAAGTAGGACGTGCTTGTTACGCATGAACGTACAACATTATCGCTACAGACCCAGCAGGACGCGCTAACTCAGTTGGGTTAATTTCATACGCGGTATATATATATATATATATTTATATATGTACAGCGTGTGAAATTATATATGCATTAATATGTACGTGAACGCGGGAATTGCAAAACAAGTGAAAAGATCGTACCGCGATGAGGTCAGTAATAATTTTCGAGGTATGAAAGTTCCATCGAATTGCCTGCCTCGTGTATAAAATTGAATTTATGACATTGTTGGAATAAAAATAATCGTTGAAAAATCATTTTTCGATTCGATGATCGCGAATTATCTTTCGGAATATTTTTTATTTATCGAGTTATATTGTTGGTAAGTAATGACATTGTTTTCGGATTTTAAAAAAAATATTATACTTTTTTTGAAAATTGTTTTTTTTTTGAAGTATGATAATTCATTACTTTTTTTAATGTTTAAATTTCTTCATAGAATTGTTTTTTCGGAGGTTATTAAAATTATTTCTATGGTAAGTATTGATCTATTTTCATGCCGACGGGTTAATTATATTTTTATGTCGAAATAATAATCGATGATTATTCGTCGTGTAATAACGAAATGTTAGATGTACGTTTTTATTGTGGTTGAAAATCGATTGTAATTACGAAACTTTGTAATTACGAAAAACCAATATGGAGTTGATTTACTTTTTCATGAGCTAATAGAGAGAACGTGATCTCAAAAGGAAATTATAGTCACGGTGGATATCAATTTTCATACAATAAGACCGACTTTTTGTGAAATTTGATATTACCTCACCGGTAGCTCTATGCGGTACGGAAATTCATCCACGTTGGTTTCCAATCGCTGATGCGGTCTTTGAGAGCGATGAAGAAGTGCCCGAACGAGAAAATTTCGAACGTTCAGCGATGATGTGGGAACACGGGTTATACTGTAATACTGTACAAATATACGTATAGATGTATTTCTGATAGCCGAGCGCTAAGTAAAGATATCGGAAGCCTCGAAGTTTGCCAGTCGGGCTATTAGATCAAAGTTGGCCTCTCTCCTCCGTCTCTTCTCTCTCTATCTCTCTCTGTCTCTCTCTCTCTCTCTCTCGTCGTGTCAGTCGGTGGATTATTGTCGGATTTCCGCGCAGTTCGCCCAAGTTTGATTAGGTCCTGGTGCATCGAGAGCAAAGCTGGAACGGATTGGTGGAAAGAAGGGGCAAAGAGAGGAGGGGGTTGTCCCGGCGTCCTCCGAAACGACAATCTCCCTCTCGAATTACCCTCTGAATTTTGATCGATTCCAATGCAAAATCAGATCTCCATCTGTCAATTCACCGAGGATTAGACGAGAATATCTATGCTTGTAGCAGAGATCCGTTGGAATTGTGAAAAAAAGTATTTATTTTTTTAACAAATTGTAAACAAAAATTAATTTTTGTTGTTGTCAATTATGAATTATTATCACGATAAAAATTTAAACTATAATCCTTGGGAAAGTTATGACATATCTAATCATATTATGAGGATTTATTGTTCCGAGATATCGAGAGATTCTCGAGTGATTTTTTTCGATAAGAAAATTTCTCCAATTCCGTGGAAGAATAATCGCAAAGTTGTCGACAGACGTTTTTCGATTTTCAAAAAATCTTCCCGGACCATTTTTCCGGAATTATCGTTCATTTTCTTTCATACGTGAGGTGAATTTCTTCCCTGGAGTTAGTGAAAACCTGCGACCGTATTGCCACTATTTCTGTCTTACTCTCTCGTGTAGATCTTCCCTCGTGCGGAACATCCGGTCGTTTATTATAGCAGCGATAATAATTATGCCGCTCACGTACGACGGACAACGATATCAAGCACCACTTAAACGAAGCTTTACCCTACCCCTTTCACCTTTCTTCGTATTCCGAGCGCAATTCATACGCCATCGGACGATGCTTACCAGTATTTCTCTTTTTTTCTTCCCCACTTTCATATCCCACGAAGTTTTCTCACCTTATTCGTGGCAACACCTCGGCACGAAAACTCGTGCATGCACTCGTTCTCGAGCTTCGTTTTCATTTAGCTGGCTGACTTTAACCCGGGCTAACATATACCGAAGAAAGTTTTCAACTTTTTCGTTTCTCGACTCGATATCACAAATATATATCGTACGTATCATCGTGATTGTGTGCCTCGCCGATATTTTGTCGATTTTCCGTTTTTTTTGTTTGTTCCGGAGCAAGAAAAATTTGACGGTTTAACCTGGAGTCTTTTTAATAATCAAAAAATGGTTAATATCTCTACGAGCCAAATAATTTGGGTTCTAATATCATTAACGTTTTTTAACCTCTCAAACTTCTCAAATTTCCTCACATTTATCGTAATTGGAATGCGAATGTACAATTTAAAACAAATTAGAATAAGTATTAGATTAAATTGGGTTAAATGGAAAGCGAAATGAAAGGAGCGAAAAATGAAATGAAAAATAAAATGAATAAACGAATCAATTGAAATAGACGAAAATAATTAAAAATTAAGGTAATTTTAATTATAGAGGATTAAAGGAGCGGTCGTCGCCATAAAGCCGTTAAAGTTATGGAGGAATTTTTTTATTACGAATTACATCAAATAATGCTTTGCACATCGACTTAAGAAAGATCGGAAGAACAGCCCTTGAAAAGCCCGTAAACATTGTTCCGCAAAATCGAGACAAGTGGCGAAAGAGTACCGTTTGATTTTCATTCCAGCAAGAACTTCGAATCAGCTTTAAAGTTCTCTTTGTGGAACATTTAAGTTTCATCGCGAAACAGAGACGCAAGAGAGAGAGAGAGAGAGAGGGAGGTATTCTCTCGTATATTATATATACTTAGCACTTTAAAGGGTAATTCGAGCGTGCGGATCACTCTGAAAGACGTTCGCGACTTTTCTCTCTTTCGCCGTCTTGTGGAAGGCGAAGAAGTGGTTTTTGCTCCTCGCGGAAGAGTTTCTTTACCTCGGCGAAGAAGCGGTAGAAACCGAAGATAGAAAGAGAGAGAGAGAGAGCGAGCCCTCAGCCGTCCGAGCGCCTTGTGTACCGTTTCATATTTCATTCGGACTCTACGAGAACGGTCCATGGGACTCTGACGTTGCGCTCGAGTTCTAGGTACTCCGGTGCCGGTTTCATCTTTTTCTCACTCGTTCATTCTTTCTCTCTCTCTCTCTCTCTCTCTCTCTCATTCTTTCTCCTCTATATCGGTAATTGCGAAGCAATACGTAATTACCACATTTCCTGACTGATTATACCGTTTCAAAGAGAAGAACCCTTTACGCCTCATTTAGTAGTAAAATTCGTCAAGAATCTTCTCGAAGAAAGCTAGCGGAGATATCGTTTTTTGTCACTTCGAATATTCAAATAGGAAAACTTCCGCAATCTCGCGCTGAATCGTTTCAACTATCGCGAATTATCCATACAAATATACGATGAAAAAGTTTCCGCCCTTGTTTCGTCATTATGCAAAGATTCTCAAAACAAACTTCATCAGGCGGATCTACGATTTTATCCCTTTTATACAATTTCTCTCCTCTCGTTATTTAGATACCTATATGTATAAAAAATACACATTTCCATTTAAAAGACGCGCGATATTTTCTGGTACTTTTCAAACATTTAACAAATATTTTAATACAAAACCGTAAACTTTTTTATTCTGACTTATCGATCAGAAATATTCACGGTGTTTGTAATTTCACAAAAAAAAAGATTTATCGCAAGAACAAAGCTTCTTTTATACTAAAGCAAAAGGGATAAAAATCCCATACGAAGGTTGTACAAACACGTGTTGCCAAAAAACAAAAAAAAAAGTTCAGTCACAGTTCCGCGTTGTTCGAGAGGACGCGCGACAACGGCAGCAGCAGCCTCGACCCGACGCGAGAGTCCGCGTGATTTGTACGTTCTCGGTGTACGAGCCGCCGGAATTAGCGGGGGTGATCTATGCCTCGCGTTTCGAATTAAATCAGGTGCATATTTCGCTTGATAAATGGACGTGTTTAAAGCCTATCGCGGCAATATAACGCGCGGTTCGCAGTCTGTCTCTCTCTCTCTCTCTCTGCACTTTGCCCTCTCTCCTCCCTCCTCTCTACCTTCTATTTTCGCTGTATTTTCATTCTATACAAACGTATACGTATATGTTCCTCTCGACAATGATTAAATATCGTCGTTGATTGTCATTATTTTTCAATGCCCCGTTGGGCAATTGTTGTTGAGCATCGACAAAGAGCGAGTTCATGGTAGGGTCACCGAGGGAGAGAGAGAGAGAGGGACCTGGGCCGAGAGCGCTTCTCGACTCCAGCATTAAATGATTTATCGTGTGATCGAGTGGCTCGGTCATCGTGCACGAAATGCAACGAATTGATAAATAGAAATCGACGTTACGATGAAGAGGAAAATTTAATTAAACCTGCCCCTAGTTTAGAAGCGCATTTATATATTTCTGCGCGCGTTAATAAATTCAAATGCGTACGTGTATATTCTCCTGAAATAATAATAGCCGTGAAATTACACCATATTAATTTATATGATTATACGTTATCCCTGTATAATGTATCGTCGTATGAAGTTATGCGCGAAGTTGTAGTGATCCTTTTTTTCGTCTTTTTTTTTTGTTATCGAAAGCACAGATTAGTGAGATCAAAAACGCTCGTCGAAAGATGAAATCTCGAAAATTGGTCCGGTGGGGCGGTATATGAGCGACAAAGGGTAAATTCTGGACAAGGTTCTACCCACAGGAAGTTGGCTGCGCTAGCATCGTGTAAAATGATGATTATTCTTACGACAGTTCCAAATTAATGGACGAAAATCCGAAAAAATTGTGGAAAGTCGAATAAACTACCCACGAATTCGTGATCAGCGAGCAATTTCCGATCGATACAAGTTCTAAGAATGTATCCAATAAAGGAATTACAAAATGTAGATTTTTGGAGCTTAGTGTTCTACCTTGTGACTCAAAGGGTTGAAAAAATGAAAGTTTCCGCCAGACAATTGAAAATAGTCCTATTCGATCGGAAATTGCTCGCTGATGAAGAATCCAACGTTATTTTTCCGGATATCTCAAAAACTCTAGGAGAAAAACGCAAAAAACCGCAAATAACGATTTACCCACTTAGGGTCGATAAATCCTTAAAAAATTCACGATTTTCGTGAAACCGCGACAATCCTCTATCTTTCTTTCGCCACACGTTCAAACAAATGTCCACGGTCCAAAAAATGATAATTTAAATAATAAACCATGTGGAATAATACTACGTTTATAACTCTCTCCCTTTCTCCCTCTCTTTCTCTCTCTTGGTGTTGAGAATATACACGTTCGCATAAAAATATTTCTCTCGGGCGCGTCGACTTATACTTCGCATCTCTTGCGAACCTCTTGGTTCCCCTAGAGAGACAAGAGGGAAAAAACGAGGCTGTTATGTTCTCGGTATTATATTTGCGTATGAAATTCTGTTGAAAGGGTGAGGTGGGGGTACATGTGATCGATGCACGAAAAGGTGGAAAGAGGAATGGGCATCGTGCAAATATTGCAAATGTGTTTCGTAAGAGATGACGCGATAATTGTAGAAAAATAACAAAAATTGACATAATCGATTTTATAGGTACGTCAGGGGATATCAGGAACCGTTAATTAAATTCTGTCTTTAAATTCACCCTGCACAAAAGCAAAATTATAATTACCGTAGAAATACCTATATTCATACTTTCAAAGTGTAATAAAAATTTGTTCAATATTTCGAATGCTATTTTATTAAAAATAACTCGTTGTTTTTCCAGCATTTTAATTTGCGAGAAGCGTTTTTGAAATTTGATTATCTTTTTCATATAAACGTACTGCTTTAAATTTTTATATTTCTATTTTTTTTAATATACTTTCGATATATATTTTGTTAATGAATTCGAAATAAAAAAAGGTTCGTGGAATTTATCGCAAACGTTTAACGAAACGCGTAAACGAGAACGAGGGAACTTTTTTTTTCCTCGACGATTCCGCGCCCGAAATGGAGTCGATGATCAGTGAGACACGAGAGAATAAGGAACGAGGAGACGCGAGAGAAGGTTTTTTCATCGATTGGAAACGGGGCTAGGTCGTGCGAGCGAACCTGATGCAACGGGCCGCCATAAAATATTGATCCAGTGTTCGAACCGACGGAGACGACGTACGACGACTATAACGGGAGTATAACGTGCACGAAACGGGTAGTTATACGTCGCACGTCTCGCGTCTCCAATATGTTTTCGCAGGAGATGCCCAGACAACCGTGGAGTCTGATTATGGCACATGTCGGGCTGTATAACACGAGATTCCACGCTATCTCGACGATTTTTCCATTCTCATCTCGTATTTCTCCACTATCGTAACCAGATAAGCCTTTTATATGCGTAATGGGAGTCGTAATGGCAGAATGCCTTGGCTTCGATTTTATTTACAAAGCTTTTTTTTCTTCCGTTTCGAACAAAAAAAACACTTTTATCGATCATAAATAAAGATTCAACTGGTTTAGTGTTAATCGGGTATGAGGCGTCGAGGCCATTTATTTTTATCACGAGATATTAAAAAATTCTGTGCGTGATGAATAAAAGTTACGGGCTTAATACGAAGGTTTATTTATTAAAAAATATTTATAAAGTGTCGTATAAAAAATACACAAGTCGGTTTAAAACTCTATGGATTTGCATTTTGCCAGAGGTTTTTTTTCTCGGTTAATTGAAAATTAATCAATCGCTGGTTTAATCAAGTATTTCATATTTCTCTGGCGATATTTTTAATCGACGATTGCTCGAAAAACGAATCGTTATAGGTATAGTTTTGCTCAAATGTCGGATTACCCGATGGAATATAGAAAAGTTAATTTACCGAAACGCTGTTGGATCGAGTTAGTTTGACAAAAAAATTTGGATAACGAGAATTTAAATTATTTCATATTTTTTCAAGCGATTTTTTAATTATGCAATATCGATCGTTCATCCAAATAGCTCTCGGCGTAAATAAAATGTCAATATTCTAACAAAGCTTCCGTCAATATCGTGCGTAAATATTGTTTACCACCGACTCTGTAATTTATTCGCATTTCCCTGTTAGAACCGTGTCAAGCTAAAAATCCAGAGTTTTTACCGAGTCACGATTTCACACCGAAAATTACATTTGTTTATCCACTAAAATGAATGAGTAACCAGAAACGTTTGACGTTTTTTTGAAAAAGCTCCCACAACACATTTAATAAAATTCCGTAACTATCAAAGCCAAATTGTCGAATAAAATTTTTTCCAAGAAATAGTTACGCACGAATGTCCCACGTTGCGTCGTTATAGACTGAAATTGCCAAAAGAATTCTACCCAAGATAGACACGCCAGCCTGAGATACGAGAGAAAAATACATTTTTTTCTTAGCGAAAAGCAAAATGGAGGAATACGAAGGGAACAAGCGAGCGGAAGAGATTCACACTCGCCCCGTCACAAAACCTTCATTCGATAAATCATCCCGAAGTTACGTCACAAGCAATTTCATTTTCCAAGAAGGTAGATATTATTATAAAGTGAACTCCCTCGACTGGCTCACTGGAAAAGCGGACGCGAATGAGGTAGACGTGAGAACGCTCGACGTCGCGGCGAATCTTTTCTCTTTCCTACTTCGTGCAGCCTCCTCTCCCTCGAATCCCCCCATACCAATCCTCCTTCTCCCTCGCTCTTTCTTTCTTATACCAGATCGTCTTTTTCCCGGCGCCGCGTTCGCGAATTTCGCGGTCGCGAGATAAGAGCAACCCCCGACTGTCGTTTTCTCTTCGCCTCTCACTGCCGCGGGGCTTCCGTAAAGAAAACCCCGAAGATTTTCAGGGAAGTGCGGTGTCGCTCACTCAGCGAATCGACTCGGGCACCATCCGTTCTTGGATATACTTTTCATATATCGCTGTTGGGTATTACCTAACACCAGATAAAAGAGGAAAATTACGACGATGCGAAGTATTCTGTTCGGTGAAAACTCCGATAAAATTGTTTTTTTTTTATCACAAACAATGTCTTTGATCGATCGAAAGATTTTTTCTCCATCGGGATTAAAAATTGTTTCGTCGAGAAAAATATTATTTGGCCGTAAGTAAAAGAAAAACATCCTTTCATCCCTTCATTAACAAATCCAATTAAATATTTTCTCATCTATTAACTCGTTTTAATTCACGATATAAACAAAAAAAATAGCGAACCTTTCATCCCTGAACGGTCCGTAATGAATTTTAATTAGATCTCGTATCCGGCGTACGTTTAATAAAACATGCAAATAATGCCGGTGCGCGCCGTTACGGGGGTACGTATAAAAGATATAAGATTAACGCTCCCGTATATAATCGAGTAACAAACCAGGGGACTACGGACAAAAAAGGTTCGATAAAGATACGTGCTGCCGTGAAACAAACGAAAAAAAAGAAGTAAAAAAAACAAAAACAAAAAAATAAATAAACACAGTACAACAAGTTACCAGGAATCTCCACGAGAGATACGACTTTTTCCGTAATAGCGACTTTTTCATCCTTTGCATTTCTTGCTCCAGATTTTTTTTAATCCCCTTGCATTTACGTATCGACGTATATATAAATAGATTGAACGTAAAACTACCGGATACGCGTGGGTTTTGCGCGTGGCGCGCCAAGAAAAGCGGATCAGTTTCATTTTATCTGATCCCGGTCGTACACCGTTCACATATATAGCATTATATATATATATATATATATATATATATATATATATATATATATATATATATATATATATATATATATATATATATATATATATATATATATATATATAGAGAGAGAGAGAGACTATATATAAAGCTTGTGATCTGACTGGCCAGTGTCCAGAGAACTGGGCAACGTCGTGTCTGCACGCCGACTTGCTGACTGGGATGGCGAAGTACACGCGGTACTAGGCGGTGAAGAGGGGACGGGAATGGAGAAAAGGGACACATGCCTGTTCGTTGGGAATAGAACGGTTGGAGTACATACGAGCCTGAGAGGGAAATTCGAGGGAGAGGAGAACGAGAGGATCCAGTAGCTGGTTGCTGGGGAACTGCGCCGGTTACACGGAACACACACGTGCGCGCAGAGGGCAATTAATCTTGCCAACGCTGCTGGCCTCGAGTACCTTCGTCGCGAGTCTCCCTCTCTTTCTTGTCCTCTTTCGTTATACGCTACGAGAATGTGACGCTAATTAATCCAATGGTGATATTGATATTATAATTAAACCTTCTCTCTCTCTCTCTTTCTCTTTCCCTCTGTCTCACTTTTTCTCTCCCTTGTGTGATTCCTCTTCCATTGAACGGAGACAAGCTCGTGGTGATTGGTGCGTCTACAGCCTAGAGCTCTCCAGGGAAAGACTCTTTTTACTCGCGTTTGAAATTGCGAAATGGAATTGCACCGTGTCAGTTTCGCTGTAAAATCTGCTACGCTATTTTTTTTTAATATATTCCTTTTTTTTTTTACCAAGTCACTTAACTTCTCGGTCGTGAATTAATCACCGTGCATAGAGCGAAATTCAAGACACGTTAGTGGAATTATCTTTGTTTTAAAATTTACTACGAATATTCCATATTTTGTATAAAAGGACATTTATACAGACTTACGTTGCTGAAAAGAATTAAAAAATATATACAAAAATATTAGAATAAAAGAAAGAAGATAATTAATAGTAAGTAAAGAGATGAACCCAAATAAAATTGAAAGATTCTCAAAACACTTTCATCGATTCTCGTGAAAGTTCGTTTCACCCCCGACTGTCATTTAATTTAGTGATTTGTAACAACATGGCGCATATAGTTTCCTTCGAGTGATTGACACTCGTCTCACTCGTATTATTTCGTGCAGACAGTATTTGGCACTTCGAGTATTTCTATCGCGTTGACCACAAAGCCATTGCTACTTCGAAATAGTACTTCGTACTTCATTCACCCTAAACTTCAAATACTTCCGTTACAGCAATGATTTTGACACTCGAAGCGTTTGACACTTCGAGTAATCGACACTTTCAGCACTTCGTTTTGTTACCCGTACACACACACACACAGTGCGTAACACTTCAAATACTTCGAAGCACCGGATGCTTCAATCACTCGAAGCTTCGAGCTCCTGGCGCTCGACACTGACGAAAAAAAAGTCAGTTTGTCAGGCGATATCGTCGATGTGTAGAATCGGTTGTCTATTGTGAACGTAACTTAAGCGAGACGAGGAAACTCGGTGGACGAGTAGGAACGGAAAACGTTCGAAGCCGATAGGTTGAATCGTGCTTTCTATATACGTATACCATATACAAACTCTGATTCAACCTACCGAGTTTCGAGTGAGAGAAATATATATATATATATACATACGTATAGATAGACAGATATATAGTCATAGAGCGTGACAGAAAGGGTTTACGGCGTACGGTACGGGCAAATGACATTCTGTTCGTACCCGACGCGATTGACCGTGTGTGCTCTACCCCAGCGGACCCATTGACCCACTCGGTCCGGCAACTTGACCAGCCGCCCGGCAGCTGCATCTCCTCTTCGTCCTCTCTTTCCCTCCACCCCTATTTCACTCTCTCTCTCTCTCTTCGTGTCCTCCTCCTCCTCCTCTTCCTCCTTCTGCTCTTTCTCATCTGCGTATGTACATGGCGTGTTCTCTCGAGTCCACGCCGTCAGCGGCACTCACTGCTGTACTCTCTCTCTCTCTCTCTCTCTCTTCTTCTCATGTACTATATAGATTACTCACGAGTTTGTAGACTCGGCTATACGTATATATATATATATATAAAATTTGAATCAGTTGGGAAAACTCACCAACCTGCAAATCGCCTAAATTCAAACATTGCCCGAGCACCACCCTCCCCTCGCCGCATACTTCGATCACTACGTGGCTCTCGTTCGATCGCACGAAAACCGTATGTGTTCTTCCTCACAACATCCTTTTAAATATTTACTTTTTTCAGTTTTTCTTTTTTTATTGTACGAATTGAGGAAATCTTTTTTTTATTTGTCGGTTGATCGGTTTTTAAATTTTTTAAACGAGAAAATTATCACATTGTAATATTTAAAATAATTTGTATCCCTATAATCGAAAGTGTATTTACAAAATTATCCGTTCGTCTTTGTTGTGAAATTACTTTTCAAAGCGATGGAATAAAACATGATGTTTTATTTAGGGAGATAAGAGTATTATGATTAACACTGATAACGAAGAGAATTTTTTAGTGGCCGATAGTCGTTGAAATAATTCTCTTTGTCGAGACGAGAGAATCGGAAGATTCTCGGTCTCGGGATAAGTACGTTTTACGGTCCGATGCTAATGTACCTTTTGTGGTTTGCACATATAGCAAGTACCTCGACGGTCCGCAAGTCCCTCGACGATGCTTTTTTCGTGGTTTTTAGAGCCTATCTCTCTTGTCGCGGTCATTTTTTAATGACATTTCATTAATACGAGTTTCGCGCACGTTTTTTTCTTCCTCGTATAATTTTGTATGTAATGCGAACGAACCGTATCCGCTTCAGTCTCTTCTTGTCGTGAATTTTTCAACTTTAATGCCTCGTTCCACTCTCCCGTTTCTCCAACATGGAATTCACTGAAACATTTATTCCCTTAATCCGCCACTGCGGAAACGGCGAGTCCGAGAGATTAGAGCCCAGTGGAATAAAGAATCACTCGTAATAATTTATTACGAAACTAAAAACTCCAATAATTGTCACAAATTATTGGAAATTAATCGAATATGTAATTATTATTTTTTTCTTTTAATTTCAATAATTATCACGCACTATCGGTAAACGATCGAATCTGTTAAAAGTAATTTTTCTTCAGTGAAACGCAAACAATTATTATAAATAATCAGGAATTGATCGAAGGTGTAAAATTAATATTTTGTAATACCCGGATAATTAGTATCATTATTACCGAAAAAAAACATATATTCGCGAGAAGTAAATGGAAAAAATTATTATTCCGTGTCTTCTCGACGAAAATAAAAAACGCGAACAATTTTTGTTCCCTATAATTATCGGTTGAGAAAAAAAATTGAACGCGAATGTGCATGCACAGTGAAACACCGACACGGTGTACTTGCACGGTGAGAAGGCAAAGCGAGGGAAGAATCATCGGGTTGACGAAGAAACGGAGAACGGTCTTTATGGTGAAACGAGAAGAGCGAGGCACCTTCGTATATTCAGACCCGGTAAATTACACGTTTCTAGTGAGCTCTCTCGGCATCTCAACCAGGCCGCTATAGAAAACTATGAGAGAAACGCAGGCATGTTGCATAGAAGCATCAAGACAGGTGTAAAAAGTTGCTAGAACAGATTGTTATGGGCGTATGTTGGACGAGTGCTCCTTTTTTCCATATCGCCATATATATGTTTATTTTCTTCAAATCGGATTTTCCACCATGAAGAGACCACCCTACTGAAAACAGCGCACTATCGTCAGACTTTAACTGACACAAAAATATTTTTCGAAAATTACAAACACGAATTAAGCACCCTCAAATCAATAGGAATTCGATGAATTTCAGATCAACAGCATCGAGTCGCTTATAAATTGTTGACGTTTGTAAAATTATTACTCCAAACATAACGAGGAATGCGATTAAAATTCTCCATAAAATACCGAATATAAATTCCCGTACGATGGGGAATTTTCGGTCGAATATTTTGATGTCGTGTAAAGAAAAAAAAACGTTGGATGAAAAAGTAAAATGAAGAAATTCGATATATTTGAGAAAAAAAAAAGTTTGGCGACGGTCGCGAGGCCGGTTACCGTAACGCCATCTATAGGTCGGCGTTCTTGTGCACGTGATGGCGGAAGGGGGTGGTCGCTCGACACTCGAATATTACACTGCAAACTCTCGTGGGTCGCGGTGACTTCCGCATCGTCGGCCCATCCGGCAATAGGGAGAGAGAAAAGGCTCGGTGTCTCGCGCGAGCGTAACGAGCGACCGTTTCGAATTTATCCGACTCCACGGTGGACTAATGGACGCTAAACGCTACAATTTAACGGAGCGCTCGAGCGTGCGCCAACAGTTGCACCACTCTTTGCACACTCGGGGGGATAGGTAGCCGAGACCGATCCAACGAGAATACTGGAGCGAACGAGGAAGAGAGAAAGAGCCGGCGAAGGAGGTCGAGGGGGAGGGCGAGGGGCAGGGTGAGCTTTTTCGTCGGAGTTAGTTTCTTTTTTTTTCTTCTTTCGTCTGGCTCTCCTCGAGTTTTCCATCGAGACGGAAACGATCGTGAACTGGCCACACAGTGCCACGACTATATTGAGAGAACGGAGATTTCCAATTTTGCTGTCCTGCCGCCCTTCCTCTTTTGCCTTTTTCTTCTATTTTCTCGTTTTCCCGTTTTCTCTCTCTCTCTCTCTCTCTCTCTGTTTCTCTCGTTTCTCACTTTTGCCAACCATCGAGTCAGACATCGGCTGCTCTCACGACCAGATGGAATAGCGCCAAGAGCTCTCTCTCTCTCTCTTTCTCTCTCTTTCGCCTATCGGCTCTTTCACCCGCGATTCGTCTCCGTCGATTGAAGATATCCTTCATTCTCTCGACTTCTGTTGGAGGGACCACGATGGGAAATGCGTCAGTGGCTTTTCCTCGTGCTTTTTCCTTCTTCCTCCTCTGCCTTTTTCTTCGTCTCCTTCTTTATCTCTCTTCTTCCGTGAAATGAGAGTAAGTAACGGTGAGAATGGGAGAAGAGACGAGGACTGAGAGAAAGAGAGAGAAAGAGAGAGAGAGAGAGAGAGCATGAGTATATAGGTACAAAGTGGTGAACGGAGCGGAATGATGCGAGAAGCTACGTTACATATATATATATATATGTGTGTAACGTAGCTTCTCGCATATATATAAATATATATAGGTATGTCCTCGTGACAAGGAGCTTGAGAACGAGAATGTTGAATGGTTTTATTACCGATCGAGATGTGAGAAAGCGCTGTCTTTTTCTCTCTCCTCATCTCTCTCTCTTTCTCAACCCCTCAGCATATTTCTCCCGGCAGCTTTAATTCATTCACTAAATCTTCTCATTTATCAGACATGTAAAAAAAAACGTCACGGGGTAATACGAGTCGATCTCCAATATTTATCATTTGTGCTAATGAGTCATAAAATAAAATCACTTAATTAAGTAATTACAAGCTCAATGGTAACAATGTACCAATTGTGCCGAATATAGGTACGTCCTTATAGCAAAATATATTGTTTGGAAAAATTACACGGGCGAGCATGGAGAATTCTTATACATATATCGATTCATGCGGTCTTTAAACTGTCAAAAAAATGCTGTCGAGAGATTTTTAAATGCCCTTGAATGGGCTCTAGTTTCGTAAGAAATTTATATCCAACTCCTCACACTCGCACAAATATTTTACGAATGCCATTGTGCAACTGTATACGTGGATTTATCACACAGATAATAAAAAAAATATTTTTTCAACAAATTTACAAAAAGGCTCGACCCTTATAAGTAATAAAGTCAACGGTCTTATAAATTTTTTGTTTTCGATTACACGAAGTGGCTATCGCTTTTTTTGAATTTATCACTACATACACGATTATATATACGTATATACGCGTTCCTATGTTTTTTCCGTACGCCACGGAAAAATATGATGGACTATTTTCCAAAAATGCCTGCCATGTCGCGATCGTCCCGACATCCCCATATTTTCTCCATTGTACCATTCTCTCGCCATCCATCAAACCCTCGCAGGTACCAATACAAACACCTAAATACATATATATACACATATATATGTATATAATACCTATATATTCATGTTTCTATGTGTATACGTGAATCATATCGCGCCAACTCGCGTTCCCGTCCCGAGCATCTCGATATCTCGACAAGCCAGCGAGTGTGTAACACACTCGGCACTTTTGCCAACTGAAAACGAAGCCGAAGTACTGTCGAACGATGATAGCTCTGCTCACGTCATAGATGAACCAAACGAGACACACACGCGCACGTATAGATTCGCAGTGGTGGGGGAGGGGAAAAAAAGGAAAATCCTCGCAAACGACGAAATGTCCACACAGTTGGCTGACGGAATATTCTTTTTTTCCCTCTCTTCTCCCCCCTCCCCCCTCCCCTACGGAACAGATGACGCGAAATCATTCGTCACCGCACAAAGCACTCGACTTTGTTTCGTTTCTTTTTTTTTTTTTTTTTTTTTTTTTTTTTTATTTACCGTACGAACATCCAATGCGACTTTTCGATCGAGCCTTGCCGCGTACGTACGTTCCCCGCGCTCTCTCCGCAAGGACGACTTTTCCCCGCGGTGAATGAGAATTGATTGCACTCAAATCCTTCCCCGCGTGTCGAACTTGCACGGTGCATCAGCAATCGAATTCTCTTCTTCTATTTTTGATGCCCTCGCTCTCTGTCTCTGTCTCTGTCTCTGTCTGTCTCTCTCTTTTTTTCTCTTTCTCTTTCTCTTTATCTCGCTTTTATCTTCTTTCTCTCTTGTGTGGAAAAGTGCTCTTGCAATTGTACAACGCCGCCACTAGCGCCCTCGTTGATCGCATACGATCAACGAGCCAGGAAAACGTTTAATATCCCTTCTCGTCCCTGCTCGACTCTGCGTGCGTTTGCACACTGCAGGCTGCACGATCCCATGCGAATTAAATCAAATCGCTCAAGCGTAACGACGGACACAGGGAAACTATAATATATGTATATGTGAGTTTGTTTATAGACACGGGACGCTCCATGTCGATTGGAACAAATTGTGTTCATTAAACTTTAATACAGAGGGCATGATTTATTTAATTGTATTGAGCATTTTTTCAAAAAACCCTCAAATATGTTGAAAAATATTTGTTATCCTTTTTTTTATCAATTATTTTGATTTGATTTTTTTTTTCGAAATATATTCGGAGTAATAAAATACATACGCGAGTTCACGTATGTTCGGGGATAGCCACAAAATTTCGTCACACGAGACGATTGTATTTCATAAAACTTGATCTCATTTTTGAAAAATATACGCAAGTTTGCCGAACGATATTGTTTTTACTATTTTTTATTCGGATAACAATTTTATTGGTTTGGTTTCTTTTTAACCAAATTCAAGGTAATAAAATAAATACGCGAGTTCACGTATGTTCGGGGATAGCCACAAAATTTCGTCACACGAGACGATTCTCTATTTCATAAAGTTTTATCACATTTTTCAAAATATTCGCAAAATCGTTGAAAGATATTTTTCATTCGTTTATCGGGATTTTTTTATCCAAACAAAAATTGAGACAACAGAATATATTCGTGGATCCTCTTTCGTCCAACGAGTTCAAAAATTACGCTATTCCAGCTTATTCGTAGTGCTACATTTTTCTATAATTTGTTGAATTTTTTGCTTTAGGTCGTTGAACGAATTTGCACAGAATTGCCTGTATATGGGACGTGTGGCGGGCCGAAAATTTTCACTCGCGGCGCAGTGTTTCGCGAGGGCCTACAACGTAGAAGACGGTAATTGATACATTTGAACGCTTTCTGCTGGCATTTGCAATTCCGTTTGAAAAAGTACCTCGTGGGTTCGATGGCGGTGGAACGTTGAATTTCAGGGTCTCTGTACGCGTAGTATCACGTGTTATATCGTCTCTCCTTTGGTATGGGCGTTGGGGGTACACGTGAATCTCTTTCACTCTTCTGCCACTATACGAGAATGAGAGAAAGAGGGAGAGAGAGTGAGAGAGAGAGAGAGAGAGAAGCAGTGACTCTCTCGATTCGCAATATCGCAGTGTGAGTTACGCAACTTCGTTAACGTGCTCCACGCTGCTCACGTGTACCTGCGTCACCCTCACCTCGCGTCACCGTGTCCGTGTAAGTCTGTGCGCATGTCTGTTCCCATCTGTGAAAGCCGGAGCGATCGGATTGCTGCGATGTTTGTATCCCACTGGTTGACAAGGGTAGATGAGAAGGGTCACGTTGGCGAGACAGAGAGAGAAAAGGGAACATGTATGGGGCGTTTCACGTAAAAAAAACAACAACAATTTTCTCAATTCCTCATTTTTCAATTGTTTTCTGTTTCGACGTTTTCTCCATCGTCGTTCGCTAAAATTTGCCTCGAAACGGGAGAAAGGAAAAAGGCAAATTGAAAATTTATACCGAGGCGTGAAAAATTGCCTCGGTCGAAATCTCTTTTAGACGGAACGTCCCGTATAATTTCCTGTCGTGCGATATAAAGGGGAAAATAAAGAGAAGCTGCAGGTAGAACTTCAATTTCAGAACGTAAACATATATAGTCAAACATTCCGGATTCGTACATTTTGTAACGCACACACGAGGAATGATTGCCAATTAATATAATTGGCTCCGCGTGTTTCTGGCGACCGATTGATATTCACAATCCGGGAGTGCTGAAACGACTCTTGATACGGACGAAAGAATCGTTTACCGCGTTTCGATTTATTAACAAATTTTCATTTCTCTTTACCACCGTGTGGCCTACTCACCTGCGCATGATAAGCGAAACTGTCGTTTCTACGAAACTCGAATAAAACAGCTTTACTCCCATTATTACGAATCATTTTTATTCACAATAGAACTTAAATTTAATCAAGCTCTCTCTCTCTCTCTCTCTCTCTCCCTTTAATCTCATTATTCAATTATCTTGTAAAAAACGAGAATAAATATTTCAACGAAATTAAATATGTAGAAAACGTTGCATCGACGAGTTGGCTCGAGTGCCATTAAGGACAGGTACGAACGTATCGAGTGTTAATCAAACATCGTCCGATCGAAGCTGCGTCTACTTCGAGTGTAACTCTATTATTAATAAAACCCTCGTGCTTCTACGAAGACCTGTTGGCGATGGGAGAAAGAGTGGGAGAAGTAGAGCGAGAGAGGGAGCGATAGAGTCCTCGTGTGTCTTTGGTTATATAGATATTCGTAAGAAACCAGAGAAGAGGGACGTCTGTGCGAAGCTCGTTAACCCTGCCCTCGGTCTCTATCTCTCGCACGTAACCAGAAGAAGTACTCGACGTGCCCGGCGCTTAATGCTCGCGCGTGCGCATTACCAACTTTGATATACGTATACACACATACGTGTAGACGTATACACACATACATGTAGACGTATATCCTCGTGTATTGCCCGTTCGGTGTACAAACCGCGAGTTCCCACAGGGTTACATAGTCGCGTCTTTTTTACCTTTATCCCCTCTACAACCCTTCGTCCCCTCTGCCTTCCTCCTCCCCTTTTCACTCGCAACTCCTTGTCACGGTATCAAGATGCTACGAGCCAGCTCGTCAACGCATTTCTCTCGTAGTGTCCCGGTTTAAATGCGATACAAGACTGTGACGACGACGACGACGACGACGACGACGACGATGACGAGAACAGCACGACAATGTCGTGTGCCCACAATTAAAACGGTTCGAACGTATCGTTATCCACGTGTATTTTCTACCTAATTATACACCGCGTTTAGTCAACCTCCTCTTGCTTTGGAGACGACGAGGAAGATTTTCTTTTTGTTAGAAAATTCCTTGGATAACGACGAGTGGAGCTCCGAGGATGAGAGAGAACAGTAAAACTCGCAAAACGGTTCGAGAAGCATTGAAATGGATTTTTCTGAGAAATATGTATCGGTGGTAATGGCGGTTTTCTTACGCGAGCTGTTATTACCGATAATTCTGCCGGGTATAATGAAAATTAAAACGTTTTACGATCGATCGAGAATATCGTTCGAGGCGATTGCTTCTTTGTAATGAATATCGATTGTTTTGCGAACGACTATTTTTGTTATTGTTGATTTCTCGTTTGGAATATACGTCGGGGAAATAACGATCGAAAGCACACTTTTTTTCGATCAATTTGGTAATGATCGATCGCTATCTAGCCTGTGTTTAACTTTGAAAAAGATTATAATTAGTTTCAATGATTGTCTCGACGTCGAGGAAATAATAATTGTAATGATTAATTGCGTGCGTTAACTTTCGGTAAAAAAAAAATTTGTCATTATTTAAAATGATTCGTCGTTCAAGGTACCTCATGAAAATAATAATTGCAAGAAACTTTATTATTTTTATCGACAACGGAACATTTAAGATAATTAATTGTACGCGGGATGGTATTAAATGTTGAAGAAGAAAAAAAATCGTCGTTATTTCGAATGATTTTTCGTTCGGGAGACGCTGATTTCTTTGGTTGAATCACAACAACGTACCTGAACCGATACACGGCTAGTGGTGATTACCGCTTCGTCTGTACCAGCGGTATACGTAACATCCACCGTAATGACATTATTCCACTTGTACAATGCTATAATGATGCCCGATTGCGTGGGTGCTCGCGTATAGACGACCGTTCGTTTCATCCGGCACAACGAAGTTGTATATCTCTTCTGTGTACTCTCGAGTCTCTCGCTGTACGGCAACGTCTCGACGACTCGACGTGTTTCATCCCATGGGGGTTGAATTAACGGTGAACGGAACTCTCCGTGGTGGCCGACGGCGTCATAGGCACGTTCGATGTTGCTATGGCTAAGAGAGAGTTGTAGGGGGTGGGGGGAGAGAAAGAGAGAGAGAGACTTTAGAAGCAATTCTTTTTCATTGATAACCCAACAACTTCGACGTACTGACGGAACAAACCTACGGTACTATTTCAATCGAACTTCTGGGAGGGATTCTCATTAAACGATTCCGCTATCAAATAATTCACGTTCGAATTTCTGTTTTTCGTAATCGATTTTATTTGGGTTTAAAACTCACCACTTTTTTAAATTTGTAATGGAAAAATTGGAAATTTGTCGTAAAATCTATTTCAATTTTCGAGTAAATTTTGATCGATAAATACAGAAAGTTAACGAGTCTATGATTTTTGTAATGGCGATTAAATCGTTTGAAATTTCATTGATTTTTGCTATTTTTTTTAGAAAAAGCATTGATCACCCTCGGCTCGAATTATCACGAAAGTTTTTAATCATTTTTCAATATTAATCCAACGATTTTCCAAAAAATTTCGTAAACACACCCCGCTAATTACGAATAGCACTATTTTTTCTCGACCAACGAATAGTTTCAAATTTTATCGTTACTTCGTTTGTTTCGTGAAACAAAAGGCTCTTATCACCCCCAGGTCGAATAATTTCGAAGGGTTGCAATTTATTATTAAATTTATATCACAAAATTATGCACATCGATGACTCGAGGCGATGCAACGTGCAATTCACTGGGTAGATGCACCGCTACATCGCCCTAGACTAGGAGCAAACTATAACGAACAGCCAAGAGCGATTTTTCAAGCATACACGTCTCTTACGCGCTCTACAACGTCGTGACTGTTCTCGCCCACGCTTCTTCTTCTTCTTCCCTCATACGTATCTCTTTCCTCATTCTCCGAGGTCCAGTCATTCGTCGGTATATATGCGCCGACTTTGCAAGCATCCCACTTCTTTCTCCTTTTATGCTCGTTTTATCCTTGCTCGTGTTGCATTCTTCATTCGAAGTCCGTACCGTCGAGTCTCGATTGCCCCAGAGCGGTTCGCGTCCTCGCATCTTCCTCGCCGCCCTGTTTTTCCCTCCCTCTCTCTCTCTCCCTCGCGTTACAAGTGCCCATGTTACAATGAGCGATCCAACACGCATCCATCCTAGTTAGAGCATACCATGAGCGCGCCTGCTCTCTTCTCTCTCACTCTCTCCCTCGCTCTCATCTATTATATATCTCTACTGATTTGAATTTAACGGTTGCCAAGCGATGCATTGTGCGTCGCCTGGGTCTAGTAGCTCGCGTGTGTGTGGAGCACAGCTTATGTAACAGAGAAGAAAATGACAAGGGATACCGCGATGGCCAGTCGTCAGTGATAACAGGCCACCCTCTTCTTATCACTTTAAATCCTTTAAGTTTGATTGAATTTCTCGTGAATTTCAACAGATTGATTATTTTGTAACGTATACAGAAAGATAAGATGAAATTGGAGGAAAAAAAATGAAAATCGAATAAACTGTGAAAACAATCGTTCGAGGAAACTGGTACGAAAATTGTTATCGATAAATATTATCGCTTTAACGATATCGCTTCTCTCGACTATTTTCATTTTCTCGTACCTGCGACGGTCATATAAAAATATTTTCGTTCGACAATTCAACCCCTCGGGGGAGTAACTTTTCCACCTTTTCAACGTACGATTCTAAGATAACCAACAAAACGAGCCGATGAAATTTGAAACTGGTAAATTGGTATTATTGGGAAAAATTGTACCAATTCAAAGTTCGAACAATCGTGATGTCCTATGCAGGGAGAGCGAAAGAGAAAGAGAGAAAGAGAGAAAATAATGCCAATAATGTGCTATTTGTCGTATCTCATTGACCAATCACTGTATTACATCGTTGCGTTTACTCGGTTACATGCCACTCTCGTGTCTTGGCTAGTCGGATCAACGTTCCAAGACTCCTAACTCGGCCAGTAACAGCTCTAAGCTCTTTTCTTTCTTTTGTATCCTCCGCTTCATACTCTTTACCTACTCTACTCCCCCGCAACGGCGATCCACAGTTCTTCTCTCGTACTTGTTACGTATATATGCGCTCTATGCATTTAGCCCCCGGGCCCGAAGCTACCAACGGACAAACAACCAACGGCACACGTCGTCAATATATACATATATATAAATATAAATATATATATATATATATATATATATATATATATATATATATATATATATATATTTATATATAGTGCAGCAAAGCCATGGTGAACGTTATTTTATACATATATATATGCGTGTGTATATTCGTTATACGTGAGCTCACGGAAGCATAAGAGGACGATGATTACTTCGCAGAAGTAACGCTGACCCGGTAATCCAGGATGCGTGGCAGACCCGTAAGAAAGAAAGGCAGACATACAGTCGTTGGTACTACCAAGAGTAGACTCCACGAGTTCCACTGCGGTAAACTTTGCTGTATACATTGCTCGGTCATACCAGATACGTGTATCGAGAACATTCCGGTCAAGATGTGGATGCTGGGTCAGATCAACGATCATCATTCCTATAAAAGAAACAAACATTCGATTCGATTCGTCGAGCAAAAATAAAACAAATAATCTTAATTCTTCAAACCACGATGAAAAGTAAACGAAAATAATTCGTTGTCGAATAAAATAATAATTTTTGTTACTCGGAAGATTGATCTTTCGTATGAAAGAAAATCGGATCAATTAGTTGATTAAAAATTGAAAATCATTTTACGTGGTTATTTAATTCGAAGGATTCTGACTGATTTTAGTTTCGTTTATTGGCCAATCGTGACGGTGCCAGAATGTGAAAAAGGCTCCTCGAACACGTCGAGAAGTCGAGCCGTAGTTATGAATAATTTTCAATTTAATTACCGATCCATTCAGAACTTCGCTCAATGGCAACGAATTATAATCGAAATGTTCTTGAAACTGACGGCTATGCCATATCACTTATTACACAAGATCATAAACGAGTTTATATACATATATACACATACATATTACAGTTGCAATAGTCTGTAATATGAATCAGCAGTTTTGACGAAGTTCTCCGGTCGTTCGTTCGAGCACACATACGTAGTTACGTAGAGAGAAAGACTCACCGGAAATAGCGACACTTTAATAGAATTTCCGGCTTCCGGGTCGGGGGATGTACCAACAGCAGGCGTGCTCGAGCAAATAATTCCTTCGTCCCGGTTATAAATTATGTAACTGGTCCGCTCGAAAAGTCCGGTTGCAGAGAGGGGGGAAGCAAGAGAAGTCGGAGGTTCGATAGTGCCTGGCGTCGCCGGTGGCGCTGGCGTCGCTGGCCGTCGTATATAAGAGCTTGACGAACGATTCCGTGCAAGCTTCGGCTCGGGCGTCTCGAGGAAACGACTGCGAATGGAAAAGTACATAAGGGAAAAATTCGAAACGAAAGAAAGAGGCCGAAGAACTTTCTCCTCCGACGAACATAAAATTCGTCTTCGACGACGAACTAGATGGGGTAGGGCTGTGCAACCCTTACCGCACTATATTCCTCTTGAAGAAGGAAAACTTTGGAATAGGATAATGCGCGAGGCCTCCGGCGGAGATTTTCCTTACGCGGCTCTCCGCAAGCTCCTCGGTCTTATATATAGGTACACAGTGGCGAATAGCCCGAAGTAAGAGAGCCGGGGTGTTATATATGACCCTGCCCGTTTTACTGCACGGGTGCGAAGAATGGAGCCACGAGGGGATGCGAGAATCCGCGAGAGTCGTCTCTGACTCTCCCGTCTCGAGATCACAACGCACTTCCCTTCCCTCCATCTTTCTCTCATTCCCTCGTTCCATTTTACCCATGTCAATGTATCGGAAGTAAAAGTAAACTCGTCCGGCTATCCCATACCCCACTCTCTCTCTCTCTCTCTCATCCGTGAAAACTTAATTGAATTAACGGACTGGAGGAAAGTCAGGCAGTTTTCTCTACGGCGTTTCCTCCAGACCAAAAAGTTTCTTTTTCCCATCGATCCGTCCGGAAAGAAAAAGATATAAGGACAAACTTGTATCTTGCATTTTTTCTAAAGATGTATATTTCGTTGTATAGTCATTGGCACGATTACGATTATTTGGATATTTCTAGCTTTCTTTTTTACAGTAATTATTATAAAAATTAAAGCGAATCCTTCAAATCTGAAAAATGTCACGATGCCTCGTTTTTTATGAAATCAGGTAAAGTTTTACTCGGAAATTAAATTCATTTAGTTCCACTATGCATGTTAAATCGTTGCAGGTGTCTATTATTTCACGGTAGTTAAGGGTGAAGGGGGTGGCTTATAAGAGGAAATTTACTTAATCTCTTTATCTTCGAACAACGTCTTATGTAAATTTACTTCTTTTTTTGTTTTGTAATCTACGCGACGAGGGTCTCGCGCGCTACGAAGTTTTCCGGAGTACTTTCGGGTCTTCCTCTCCCACGACTCTATGAACTCCACTCGGAACCAAAATTCATGCCCCGAAATCGCCAATAATCGTATCTTCTCTCTTCCCCCCCAATCTGGGATAAACGAGTGGAAAATTGTCGATCTCCAGTCACGACGCGGTAATAGCCTCTTTTTTGCTCCTCTCTCTCTCTCTCTCGCATTCTTTTTTTTCTTCATCATGATCGCGAACCTTTTTCCTTTCCGTGTCAAGAAATCCCTTCTCGCCGTCTTTTCTTACCCCGAGAAGGAACCGTGGACGATTATTTTAAACAACCGGTCGACTCGGGAATACAAAGTGGGTTCTTAGGTAAATGCTCGAGGTTCTCCAACCCTCTGGCGACTCCTTGGACGAGGGTGGGAGGGCATGGAAAATCTGTCGACTTTGCGCAAGGTTTTTCCCTCTTCTGTCTCTCTTGGTTCCTGGTGACTATATAGATACGCTTCGAGACTCAACCGGCTCTTCAGGCGAGTCGAATGTACACCGGTGTATCTCTCTCTCTCTCCCTCTCTCTCCCTCTCGCCGAACAAAGATAGAGACAGAAAGAGAGCCCAGAGTTCATTCGCATTTCTATATACAACGTTTTCACCTCCAGTCTCGCATATTTCCCAAGTCGCAACTTCATTTGCCCCGCGCACTCACACTCGGACGAAATGAGTGCTCGCTTGTGTATTCCCCCCACCCCCTTCGCCCCGTGATCATCGAGTTGCGACAGAGAGGACGATACGAAGTTGCTTTCTTCCCCTCACCGATGTTCCTCTTCTTTCGTCTCTCTCTCTATCTCTCTCTCGCTCTCACTACCGTTGCACCCTCGAATATATCCGCACGAAGCCGTACGAGAACGAAGCAACGAGAGCCAGGACGAGACGAGGACCCTCCTCGCTTCGCGACTTTTTCGCTCGTTAGGTTATTTCTCCCTGGTTTCTTTTTTTTTTTTTTTTTTTTTTTTTTATACTTTAATATTCATAAGAGTCCAAGTTATGAAATGAAGTCTGCCCGAATCTCGACGCTTCGCGCAGAGCTGTCTGTCTCGTGCCTTTCGCCCGAACTACGACGAATCGCGAAATTTTGTCGTCGACCCAAACTCTCTTACCCTCGTAGACTTTCTTTGTTCGCGGTAAATTCAATGAAAATCCCGAAAAATTTAATTCAAAAGAAACGTTAACGTTGGAGTGGGGTAAAAAATAAAAAAAATTCGAGATATCGATCGAAAACGATTGAAATTTCATTTTCGTCGCAAATAACGCGGAAAATAGTTCAAAAATTCAAGTATTTCTTGTAAAAACGCAAAAAAAAGCGATATCGTAATTTTCGTTCACTTCGAGTCACTTTTATTCCAATTCGTTTCAAACTCCAAACACGGCAGCGTTCTGGATCCGCGCCAGAACGAAATAACAATATCCAGGCTGCATTTCCATTGTTCCATTATCGTCCGAGGTCGTTTTACAGCGAATGCGAGGAGGGTTACGTAAGAATAAACAAGATACGGCGCACCGAGTACTCCGGGCCAGACAACCCCCGGGTCCATTCGCATTTCTCCGAGACGAATGTTAAGCGCATCTTCAGCAACATTTTACCAACAAAAAGTCTCTAGGTCGAACGGCGACTGTAAAAAAAGCCTCGGAAATTCCGGAAGCCTACGTCATGTAGAACATAATACATACAAATGTAGACATATAATAGGGGTTAGAAAAGCCGTTATCGTGTATAAATTACGATGCACCTGCGTCAGAAGCGACGCAACCCCGAGAGAGCGAAAGCGTTCGTTTGACGGGGGGGATGAAATAATAAAATAGAGTTTCACTCCCTGCATGACTTTTCTCGGCAAAGACCTTAAGCTATTGAGAATGAGATGGCAAGTTTGGCGAGAGCTTTCAAGATCGTGCGAGGAACGGTGTGAGCGGGAAGGGCTGAAGGGTGGGGGTAGGGTATAACAGATCTCAAACATGAGCATTTCATATACATATATATATATATATATATGTGTGTGTGTATGTAATAAACGGACGTATATATGTGCGGGGTAGATATATACATAGAAACGCGTAACGAGCCTTTTAACGGTTTTACTGCTGGCACGTGGTTTTACGATCAACGCGCGGGGTTAATAGCCACCTCTCTCTCGTTCGTCCCGCGATCTCCCGACGGATCTCCCCAGCAGACCTTCCGTTTCTCATTCACGAGTCTCTCGCGCGAAACTCCAAATGGAAAGATAAAGAGGGAGCGAGAGAGAGGGAGGGAAAGAGTGTGTGTGTGTGTGTGTGTGTGCGTGAGAGAGAGAGGGAGGGATATGAAAATACATAGAATGGACGTAATACTGTGAATCGAAGTATGAATCCTGAATTCAAAGTAAGGTTAGTGGCGTAATTCCGTGTAGCATATTACTTTTTTCTCAAAATGAAAAATTTTATGCGAACGAACATCAAAGATTATGTTTTTTTTTTTACTAAAGGAAGGATTTAATATTTAGGTATTGTATTTTTTGTTCTCAAAGAGAATATAAAAAATATTTTTTTGTGATAAATTGTGAATTATGAATTTATGGGGATGATTTTTGTAACTGCCCAATTTTCCGTCAGATTTTGACTGAATAGGGCGGCGTTTTTAAATCGGCGATTTCTCATTCATTTTCCAATAGTTCGCTTTCCACATCAATCATCGCCAATAGGTCGAGATGCATCGATGAATCCATTGGTAAATTATTTCAATCTTGATTATTCATAGGTGCATATATATATAATTTCACGAGTTTATCGGAGGCTCGAACCCTGCACAGGACACGCGATATTCAGTTTCTTTCTTCCTCACTCAGCTTTCTCTCTCCGTCGCCATCTCTGTTTTCTCCATTGCTCTCGCTCTTTATTCCCATTGAGACGGATTTCACGGCTACGCGTAATTACACGTTCGAACGGCTCTTAATGGCTCTCGAGAATTCAAGCCGGTAATTGAATCCAGATTCTACGGGGGACTCTCCGTCTCTCTCTCTCTCTCTTTCTCCCCCTGTTCTACACATTTATAGGATTCCCAAGGGATATCGTAGCGCGCGCTCACTTGAAACTCGCCCTCCCTCTCACCCTCTCTCTCTATTCTTCTTCTGAATAGTTCCTACAGTAAGGTTGTACACACATCCACGCTTTATAGCTCAAAGAATGTATTAACTGCAGTTCTCTTACAGTTTAGGACGTGCACACGTGCGCCTGCCACAGTCAACGAAATTGTTCTCGTTGGTGCATGACAAAGATAGGCACGATTCGAACGACAAATTATTCGAAACAAGAAGAAGAACTGCCATAATACGATCGAGTAAAATAATTGTATTCCAAAGGGTAAAAGTGATTGCGAATAATTATGGTAAAGGAAAAAAATATGAGTATCCATCGTAAAAGATTTCTTATCGCCGCTCTTTTCTTAATTACGCGGAGAGAAAAATTAATTTATTCCTTTTCATTTTCTCATAAAAACTTTTTATTCGCAGACTTCGTATTTTATTATTATTACTTAGTGTGTTTTATCAAACGGCCGCTCGTCCTCGAGGCTTATCGTTCTTGGGTCCATTGTTAAATCGTTACTATCGGCCAATGACCATAGGGCTTCGCCAGGGTGCGGTCGCCCATGGTTCGAGCTCGAGCGAGTGAAAGAGATGCAAAGGAAGAAAATGATTGTTCCTCGAGGTGCGGAAAAGACTGCTGGGTTCATACTCGATGTAGCAAGATTTTTTTTTAGCCTTAAGCTCTACGGCAACGAGACGTTGGCGAAACTCGTAGAACGAGAATGCTCTCGAAGAGTCATAAATACGAGAGAAGCATAGCCGTTATTGTCTAATTAGATCCGTGCACCAGACGAGGGAGAAAGAGAGAGAGAGAGAGAGAGACGTTGATGCAGTCTCAGCTGTCTTTACCGTTAACCGTAATTTCCACACGGAGGCACTCTTCTTTCGTTCTCGTTCATTGGTGACTCTAAAAGCGCTTTACAGTTTTCCTACCGCATACAACGACGGTCAACACACTCAAAATGCGGGCGGTTACGTCTTTGGTCGTTTTAGTGTCTGTTTTGACGATGGTACCGTACTTTTAAGAGCGACCGACCCGCGTCATCTGCTGTCCAATGAGCTGCGACAACATCGAACACTGCACAAGTTTGACGTATATTATAACGGTTTTTTCCGTTTTGCAAATTGTAACGCTTAAACTCAGAGATGAGTAGAATTTCAATTATTTCATTCGAAATAATTTAACATAAAAATAATTACGTATAATTGTTGTGAAAAATATATAATAGTTGTCATTGAGGAGGGTTTGTTTGAAATTACACTTCATCGTATCGAGAACTCGACAATTTCGCGTTATTTGAAGATAATAAATCGTAATCAATTTTTATTAATCGATAAATTCTCATCAATTTTTGGGAATGATATTTAATTCAAAAGCCACACGGCGTAATCGAATCGTTTCGACGAATAAAAAGCGTACCCGTTTATTTCATTTATGAAATGAATCGCGACCTATTTTCGCCTTTCGACACTCGTATATACTAGTGTTGATCCATTGATCCACACGTAGACGATAAATGTTTCGTGTTTCAAGTACCAAAAGGTAATTTGTCGAAGGAAAAAATTGTGTTTTACGCATCGAACCCCCGTCGCGTACTGCGAGAGTTTTTCTGCGGTGGGGAAGGCTGGTGGGAAAGTGAGCAAATTTAATTTTCGGATATTGATACACATCGGCTTCAATCGCATCGAGCGCGGTGCTCAAGTATCACCAGCTTCATATTGCGGATATATATCCCGCGGGAGTATTTCGCGTCGATGATACAAACTCACTTTACGATCGACATCCTACATTTGATGTTCGCGGGGGATGCATATATGCGTTTGTATCCGAAAGAGGAAGGGTGAGAGAGAGAGAGAGAAGCTCGTTCACGTCCGTTTTGAAAGCACATGAGCACATTGACGATTCTCGGTTGCCAAGCCGTCCAAATCGAATCGTGTCGGAGCTTTATCCCCGAAAATATATTTACAACAGCTCCAATGACGCAGTTTGGTGCCGCAGCACATGCCGGCGCTTCTACGCACGGTGGCGCGCTCTGGTGGGAGCGTCACTGTAGCTCACCGCGCAATATTAATGAGGACGTGCACTTTGTTATGAACGGGTGCTCATTTACTTTGTCAATCGTCATCGCTGGACGTTACAACGTTGAAACGAGATGTAATAAAAAATATTGCGCGCGGACATTACAACAAGATTTATGACCGTGGTATTTTTGTCCAATTACCTTTTTTCACGCATCTAGGGGATATTTGCTCCCACTCGCTCTCTCTCTCTCTCTCTCTCTCTCGCTCTCTCTCTGTCTCCGCATTGTGTCGTAATGTCTCTAAAGGGTTGATGATTCCCGATAGGATACTCCTCTATAGCCATGCGTAATGTCATTTTGGCGAATTTCACGATACCCCGAACGAACAATTTGGATCGTCAATCCATCACGAAACGACTTGTCTCTATGTCACGTGCGTATGTATATCCTCATTCCCGATCCCTCTATCCACCTCTACGTATCTCGACTCCGCAACGATAAATTCCGCGATACATTTATTACACGACCAGAGTTCAGCGGCAAAGCGCTTAACGAGCCGCAATCAACGTGGTATCGAATTAGAGGAAAACGAGTTAGTCGAAAGTAAAAAAAAGAGCATGAAACGTCGTTTTGCGAATGGAATATGAATGGAAATTTCTCATTTTATTTTTTCCCCGTGTAATGATTTATGTTTCGTTGGTATACTTCTCTTGCCAAATTTGGCCCCATTCAACGTTTATTTATTTTCGGGTTGACGGTAAAACGTTTTTATTTTTCCGAATCGTTATCTCCGAATTGTATTTTTTATTTTTTACAATGTGCTCGTTCAGGTGGATGATCACTCTTTGTACGACGAGAATTATTCAAAATCATTTACCGACGAAATTGTTCGTCACGAAAAAGAAACGAAAAATGTCTCTTTCCTCAATGATATATTTGTTATTGTTTATTTTTTTGTATCCATCCCGGAAAGAGAAATGAAAATATTTCTCTTCCCACTGGCTTCTCGTCCATTCCACTTCTGGCTAAGCTGCCTTCTCCTCCATTCTACCGAAAGGATTTTCAGCTTTGCTTGATTTTCCATAGACATATGCGCGGGTCCTCTATCGTACTCATGCTTGTTTGCTCGCTCGAATGTCCACCGTATAGTTCTCTCCACTTCGGGGCGGTTTTCTGCTTAGCTCAGGCTCACTCTCATTTATTCGTACGGCAGCTCGCTTCGTCCGACCTAGGACAGGAACAAAGAGACGAAGAGCAGGGACGGAGCAACGAGAATGCCGGACATGGGACGAGGACGGTTCTCCTACGGGGTTTGTCCCTTGTGATTCTCTCCATTTTCCCGATAATGGTTGGTGCATCACATTTTTCCGGATATTCGCCGTCGGGAATTTCGCAGCCTCGAAGCACTTTTTTGTATTCCCGCTTTCACTGGGACACGCGCACACACACACATACATCGTTCGGTCATTTTACGTCTATTTTATTTTCACCTAACGACGTATTATTCTCCCATCGTAGTATGGTCATTTTACTCCGTAGGATTTACATTCGATGTAAAAAAAGTACAACGAGCAACGAGAAAACGAAACAGAACGTCGTAAAACAGGCCGCTGTTTTTTGCCAACCCACGCTTCAACGGACAACGCGGGTGACCGCTGTGACTAACGGCAGCTAATTTCATACACGTGACCTTATTTCTCGCCAAAGATTTACTCGCGTTCTTATTTTTTCCCCCTTACCTTGCTCGCATCGTACAGTATTCGACTAACAGATTCGAGAAATAATTCCAAACACCTTGCCCTCGATTATCGCGGCACGTGAATAAAGACGTGGGAGAAAAAAATATCGTATTCGCCGAGGCTACGGATGACTGCTGTTTCATTTTTCAAGGGTTCCCTTGATATCGTAACTGGCAATCTCTCCACGGAAATACCGTGGTAGGCACCCGAGGTGCGATAACGTTGACCGGAACCTTTTCATGCGGCACCAGCTGTGCGGTAAAGGTAAATTTCCTTATTTCATCGTTTATGATAAAAGAAAGCGTGAAATAAAGTACTCAAGGCTCAAGAGTGAAAACAAAAAGTGGTAAGACGATCCAGAAGACCATTTTATGGGCGTCCAACGGCCTCGATGGAGGACGTGAAGACCGTACCGTCAAATGGGGTTACTTTAATCAGATTATGGAAGTTTTTTGTACGTAACTTTTTTTTTAACATCCTAAATTCCAACTTTTTTGCTCCAATAGAACAATGTGTTCTTTGGCTATCAAATGGAATATTTTTTATATATTTTTTAAAAATTGTCAAAGTAACCGCGAGTGTGGGATTTCTTTGACAAGGCATTAAAATGCCATTTATATCAAAGATCCAAATCGTAATGGTTACTTTTGACATCATTTTGATAGGAAATTCGCATTTTATGCATTTTACATAGAATTAAATAAAAAACAACGAAATTTAACTATCAAATTGTCATTTTTAGGAAACATTTTAAATAAAAATATCAAGTACGTAGGGTACTATTATAGGCACTTAATCAGTCTTATATATTATTATAAATAAATAAAAAATCTACGTGTACGCATTAAAAACATAGTAATAGAAAAATTGTTTTCACTAGAGTCTGCTTACGGTCGTTTCAGTAATATCAGAGAATTTCAACCCTCGCGGTCTTCAGGTTTGTCCGTTGGAACGAAAAAATAGCCCTCGTTGCATGGCTCCACAAGGACAATGTGATATAATTGTTTGTACTAGTACATACACCTGGCTCCGCGCAACTACAGGTCGATGAAAGGTCACGTTGCCCGGCAAACGTCTCACGAAAGGCCCTCGCCAACCCACAACGCCCTTGTCAGGAGTTTCCGGTTTGAATTTCAGGTACATGCGGGTTCGTATAACTCTGTAGTCGGTGGTTTCTGTATGGGCTACAATGATAGACTCTAACGTACGACTGTGCATGTACACACGTTCTCATATGGCCCTCGAGCTGTGTGTCAGATGTCCTTTGTTTCAGAATATAACGTCCGAATTTCGGAAGGCAACCGAACTCTGTTCCATGCGAGATATTCTATCACCAGGAGCATGGTTGTCACCGAGGAAGAATATTTCCAGATGTGCTGAAGTTATTCATCTCCGTTGATTTCCTTGCAGCATTGTAATTGTGCAGTGTGTGCTGTTCCTAGAAGATAAGAGGTCGAAGCTCCAAATTGGCGGAAAATTAATATTCGGACTCGAAGGGAGCGTGATAGACGCTGCGACAGAACCTGCACAATCCACGGTTGAATCTGTTCCACCGTTCATCGGACGGACTCGCGATTACAAACAAACTCTGGTAGCTTGCGTTACTCAAACTTCTGAAGGACAGGAGTTTCAACAGTGGTAAGGGATGATACACTGAAGTATCTCAATGGCACCGAATTCTACAAATAGGATAAGGTTGCATCAACCGAGGGTGGCAGCCGGAGCGAATTACCAAGGAAATTCCGATACCAAGGGACATTCAGAAAAGGATACGAATTTGGACTTGGGGAAAATGTGATCAACATTCACGGCACGAAGGAACGCGGAGTCCGGTTCATTACGACACTAAAGAAACTCTGGATGATCAGAGCGATTCTGGTTCCACTGCGATCTCCTTGTCTCCCCGAGATCTTTACGAACGTCACACAAAAAAAGTAATGGTGTCATCTCGTTAACCTGTTAACCGTTATTCATACTGGTTAGCCATCCGTACTCCCAGGGCACTGGGACACGCACTTCGTTACGCCACCCGTAGCCTCGAGTGGCGCGTGACAATTCCACACGCGCGCATCTCCAGGATCTTCATCGTACTAACGTACGGTAATGTTGATTGTGCCTTTGTTTGCGACGCGATGTAGAATGAACGAGCTGAGAATGGAATATCGTGGAGCTAGCAGAGCGAGACGTCATGAAGTCAGTCTCTCGTCGTCGCCGTGACTGTCGTCGGTGATAATAAGGAAAGGTTTTGAACTGTAGGGTTTGTGACGTGTCGTGTCGCATCCCCTTGGGCCGCGTTCTCTTCCCATACCGTCATTTTCAAGCCTCGTAGAAGCAGAAACGAGGCTCGCATCTAGGACCCACGGAGGAAAACACTGGAGAGAGGAGAAAGCTTCGTCGCTCTGGAAACATTACAAGTTATTTGCGACCTAGCTGACGTTGCTTCTGCCGGTTGCTCGCTGCATTCACCCCTGGCGAGATTGGCCTTCTTACTCTTCCCCCGACCGCAAGAACTTTCGCATGAAGGGAGAGAGAGAGAGAGAAAGGAAAGGATATAACGAGAATGGATGGCCAGACTAGGGTGGAAGAGGGTTAGGAGGAATAATGGAAGAAGGGAGTGGCGCTCGAGGGGTGCACAGAAGCCGGAGCTTCCACGGATCCCCTTGGCAACTGGTTACTCATGACCGTGTTCGCCAGGGATCCGCTTTTTCAGTGCTCTGTTGGGAGGGTTGACAAAAACGGGGTTTCATTTAAAAAATTTCTTACGATTCATCGCTATCCCGTTAACATTCTCAAATGTTACGGTTATTAGCATAATTATTGTACCTGACCAAAATTTTCTATCGCATTCATCACAAACTTCGAAACCCGCGTTGCATTGTTCCCAGAAAACAAATGTTTGAAGTTTCGCGTATTCATTACATTGCTCCGGCTTTTATCTATTCACGTCCGATCTCTCGCACGACATTCATCATAGGCTGCCTAATCATTGATATGACTCCCCGATATGACAGTACCGTTTACTCCGTAGGTATCAGGATAGCCCAACATTTAGTTCCTTTATCTCACGTGTGAACAGAACCGTTGTACCAAAGAGATTCATGCACTACACGACGAAAGACTGCTAACGAGAGAGAGAGAGAGAGAATAAGAAAGCGTGAGACGTGTAAAGGGGGGGGGGGGGTCTCATATCTCGGATGAGGTGGCTCATACGCTGCTCATAAGGCTCGCGTATAAAGAACTGCCAGGGGGAGAGGGAGAGCGCTTAACCCCGGAGTAGAAATTTTTTTTCTTTCTCGTTAGCAGCCGTACGTGCTTGAGGGAGCTCTGCTCTCACTGTGGCTCCCAAGTAGCCGAGTGGATTCTCTCGAGTATTATACGTGTGGGTATAAGTGTATCTCGCTGTGTGAGCACGTGTGTGTGCATGTGTGCGAGCTCGAGGATTGTGGATAGCCGAAGGTCTTTCCTCTTATGTTTGTTCCCTCTTTCTCTCGCTCGAGCTTGAGCTCGGGAGAGAGTGGGACAGAGACAGAGAGAGCGGTCCGGCGTGCTCAGCCACGACGAGGTCCACTTTGCGTTTGCTCGGCCTGCAACGGTGAAGTGACCCGTCAGACACCCATCAACGCCTCGGAAACGTTATAGAATAGCATTCAGCACCGGCGGCAGCTCTTTTTCGCCTTCTACCCCCTCCTTACCCCTCACTTCCTCACCTCCTTTGTCTATTCCCATTCTTCGTCATTTTTCAAAGAGTTGCAAGCTGCCGGTATCAAGGGTAGTGTTCACCCTCATGCCTTCCGTAATAGAATGAAATCTCGAAATCCTCGTTTTCTTTTACCTTTACACTTATAAATTCGAAATTCTGCATTCGCATAAAGTGCATCTTCGTTGCATTGAAATAAATACGGTTCCATTCTGTTGAATTGCATTTAAATCAAATAGTTTGTTGGTCATCGTCGCTCACGGTGAACATTCCGTGTCCCCGTGACTCCGGGCGAGAAAAAGACGTACAATCGTAGAATGAAACAAGACAGCTTTGAGAAACTCGTGAACCGCCTGACCGAGAGCTCTCGCGTGTACCGTCGTTTATACAACCAACCTCCCTCATTCTCTCTCTCTCTCTCTCACTCTCTTGATCGTTCTCGAGCGGTTCACGCGTGCGCACGAGAGAGGGAGCGAGAGAACCCTCCCGCTGTGTCGAGATGTACGGTCACCAACGGAGAGTTTCTTCGTACACGATGTGCTCTCGGTAGAGAGCCACGGGCACCCACGTCTTTTCTACGGGGTCAGCTCGCTCACGACCCGCTCATTCGCGAGTCAACGATTGATGCACGCGTGAGCTTTTCACGCGGGGCGGTAGCCACGGCTTGTTCCACCATATTTATATAGACACGGCTTATAGGTTTGGTGTAGGATATACATACGTAAACGCGAACCTGTATAAATTCTTCCCACAGCAACCTACAATTTCACTCATTCGTCAACGAGCGAAACTTAGACCCGTTATACGGAGAGATATTTCTCAGGATTCGTCCGAGAGTAGAAACGTTAATTTCACGAGTTACAACGTTAAAGAGCGTGAGCGAACGCGCGCCATGGTATGTGGCCAAAAGTCCTCGCAAGGAGGATTCCTTATATTTCCGTCTTCTGGGTTTCTTACCGTGAAACCACACGGCTAAGTTCGCTCCTCTCCTCACGACGAGAGTCCGAAGAGAAGTTGGCGGTGGTGATGGTGGCGTTGTGTACGGTATTTCGTTGCGGAGGCTGTCGCGGACCGTCTGTTGCGAGCGTTGCGGATGTCAGCGATCAAGCGCTAGACACACAGCGCCATTAGCTGTCTTTTTCACGGGTATATAATCTCTCATCCGAGCAAACGTACACGGGCCTCATAGAATGTATATTATAACGTATAATCCCATAAGGACGCTTCTTTTTATCCGGGGACGCGCGGATATGCATACGCGAGAAAGAGCGACCGCGCTTCTCCCTCTAGCGGTGGCTTATCGTACCAGCGCCTAGACTTACAGTACTTTGAAACATCGTACCGTCGATTAATACGGTGTCGACGTCAGTCCCGTCGCGTTTCCACGCGAATGGACGTCGAATGCGTTCCCATCTCGTGTTTTCCTCTATCCGTGACACGTTATATTTCGTTGTACACGATCAACCGTGCGAACGTACCACCGGACGGAACACTTTCGCATTATCACGCGTCCGCCATCTTTTTATCTATGAACTTTCACATTTTTGCTTTATTTTTTCTATTTTCTGCGGTTTTATCGCAACTTACTTGTTGTTCTAGTTGTGTGGGTACAGACAATTTCTGCAAACGAAGATTAAAGGCGACTGTGTGGGTTATGGGTTTTACACGAAATGGCCGCTCTAAAAACAAAATGGCGTTGTTAAATTTAATGCAGAAATTTCTTGGTCCATTTTACTCGAAATTTCTTGTGACAAGCTTTACTACTTGTTGTCGAAATAGATTATCTTTCCGTTTAAAAAAAGATCTGCGAGGAAAATGGAGTGTCTCGTTTTTAAAGGACAGACACGTTCGTTTGCGCGATGTCAGCAGCTGTGAAGTAGCGTAACGAGATTTTCCAAAATGTATAAAAACTTCTTGCAGCCCCGTTTCCGTGAGCTGCCTCGTTCTCGACAGTCGCTCACGTACAATTCCTACATTTAACCCGTGTTCGCACGTTAGGTTAGCGTGGCTTCGGTACGAAAGAGTCGGAAAGAGTGTGGGGCGAGAGGATTGGAACTAAACGGAGGGAAACGAGACTCCTGGGCCCAAGTACAATATTTAATTACTCAACTTGATTTGATGAAAATGTGATTAACAACACGGCCCGATCTTGTACAGTACGAACTGCGTTTGCAGCTTTGTAGTGACATATATATACGCCAATTATCCCCTTTTGTCGCTTACGTAAGTGCACCACTTTGTCATCTTTCACTGTGCTTCGCGAACCATTCGCGAGGTCGGGCAGGCTTGGATCCTTCGTATTTCCTTATTTTCGTATGAAATACAATTTTAGACGACACAATTGCAACCAAAATAATAATATCCTCATGAAAAAAGATTTTTCTTTTTGATAAACTATTATGAAAAAAATCTACATAATATTATGTAAAAGTTGTAAAAATTATTGTGATCAATTTTTTGTAAATAATTATGAAATTTCTTTCATGAATTATTATGAATACTTTTTCATAAAACGTGATCCATAAAATTGATAAATGATTACGATCGTTATCGCTCGCGATATCATCGTCCAAAATTAAATGAAGATTAATAACGACATTATATATCTTCTCGGCACACTCCGAAGATGTATGGTGTCATCGATCCGTAGCGATTGTTCGAAGGCTCATAAATATATGCAGTATGCATGAGTGGCTTTCAAGTAGATATTAAAAAATTCAAAGTTTTCAAGGTAGATCATCGGTTATATATGCGCATATATGTATATATAGACACATGTATCCGTATATTCTTGAGCAAAGATGCAGCGGTTTATAGCTTCTTTGTTGGTTAAGCATTTCAACTTTCTGGTACGTTCAGTCCGGAATATTGAGTCTTGATGCTATATCCTGGGAAATACGTAGGACTCTATAATACACCAAGCGAGAAAGATTGAGAGAGGGGCAGTAAGAGAGAGGGTAGCGCTCTCGACAGTGGTGGTGTACCTGTTGTAATAGCACGGGGGTGGGAAGTCGATGCGGGGGCTTTAAAGTTGCGGTTGTTACCACGCTCGCTTATATATATGTACTGCACTCTGCCGCTTCCGCGGACATAACTGAGGCGAGGAATAATATTAACTGGACCGCAGCAGCCTCCCTCTTCTCTCTCTCCCTCTCTGTCTCTCCCCCACCTCCCCTTATCTCTCTCTCTTTCTCTTTCTCTCGTCTTGCAGACACCGAACTTGGACGCGATGTTATGAACCGCAGGGGCACGAAAAGTTTTTAATTTCTTTTCTTCCCTCCACTGTCTCGTGTATTATATCCATAGCAATATATATATACAGGTCGCCCGTTTCAGTGACGACAATAGCGTTCGGAGAAGAAAGCTTCATAAGTTGAAAGATCTTGTACACAGAATTCTTTTCTTTTTTTTCTCTGTCTCTCTTCATTCCGGTCTCAGATTCATTAGACAGTTCTTTTGTGTGAGATTTTTTAATATCACGAAACAGCTCTCTCTCCCTCTCTCTCTCGCATTTTCCGAGGAACTGAAAGACTTAATAACAAAAGTTCGTGATAAAATTAAAATTCAACTTATTAATTAAAAAACAAAAAAAACGCTAATACGTATATTTCTTGTTTGCAACTCCCCTATCGCATTGCATCTATCGTAACTGAAACAAAAACTTATCCTGCATAAATATTCTTATTATAATTACTTAATCCTCGCGTACATGTAATTTTCGATCGTATTATCGTCAATCAACGATATCAACCTTTCACAATGCGACTTTGATCGACCGTTCGAACGCGATATACAGGGTGTCCCATTTGCCCCCCCCCCCACCCTCAAACTAAATATCTTCCAACAATATCATTTTTTTTTAATATTTCGAACACTAATTTCTTATTTTTTATGTAGAATACGAATCTGTAAAAAACCCATCATTCCCCATTAAAAAAAATAATTTAACCGTAAGATGATCTTAAAAACCTCCACCTAAGATCAAACGAGTAATACCACTTTACGTTCCCCTTTAAATCTCGAAACTTTTATACGAAACATTAAAAAAAAATGTCCCTGAATGATATTCGACCGGGGGGGGGGGGGGATTAAAAATGGGACACCCTGTATAAGGCCGCGTATAGCGAAATGATTAACGAGGTGATCGAGTAAAAACTGATTTACACCGCGGTTCGAGGATCTGATCTTTCATACGCAATGTATACATCACGAATGTGGGCCAGTGTGTCTCTTCCACGCCTTGTTGCATCGGATACCACGCTCATCATAATAATCCCCAATGGCCCAATTAGTCGTAATATTTTATAATTGAGCTCACGCACAAGACCGAGAGTTCATTATTCGAGACCCGTTAGAATCCTCCTCCCCCTCCCCCCCCCCCCCCCCCCCCCCCCTCCCACTTGCGCTCGGTTAATCGCTCATGCGCGCGCATCTCGAAACGAGCGACTCGCGCATGTCTGCGAGAACAACACCGTACCTAGTCAACAACGATAGTCGGCTCTTCAGCCGGCAACGAACGTACATAATTATATTTGTATATACATATATATATATATATATATATATCTCGTCATAACACCCGCACGCGCTCTTGCCTCAGGCTTCGCGGATTATATGCATGTCGCGATAATTTCTTTTTACGACGATTCGGATGAGAGCAAGAGTGAGAGAGAAGGAGGTATAATAATTAACGGTTTCGCAATAACGTGACTATGTGCGCGAAACGAGATGAGCAACGATTACGTATATTACGTGTGCGTTGATGCGACGTGCAAAAAATAAATATTTACATCTTCCTCTCTCTCCCTCTCCCTCTCTCTCTCTCTCTCTCTCTCTCTCTCTTTCTCTCTCTTTCTCCCTCTTTCTCTGTACGAGCATGCACCACCGAGTCGGCTCCGGCTCTTGATATCCCGTTTATCTTGGAACGCAACGAGCGTCTGTGTTAGCTTGATACGAAATAATCTCGTTCGTCCAACGTATGTATGCGGAGGGAGAGAGAGAGAGAGAGAGAGAGAGAGAGAGAGAGAGAGAGAGAGAGAGAGAGAGAGAGAGAGAGAGAGAGAGAAAGAGAGAGAAACAGTATATGCGCGAAAGCGATAGCATAATGAACGAGATAAGTCGGCGCGTAACGAATTCTCGGGGCGTTCAGATTTGGATATTCTCCCCCATGTACGAGACGAAGAGAAAACGAGAGAGAAACAATTTTATAATGAAAATATATCCACTCAGGCTCGACTTCTACTCCTCGTTTCGCGGCGAGATATTTTTTAATATCGCATATTTTAGCATCTCGCAAAGTTGGTTAAACTTTACTAAATATTCACGCAATTTGCGCGTTTGATCGGAAAATAACGATCTCGTATCGCTGATAATATCCTGGATCGACGGAGTTTACTTTTTTTAAGGACGCGTCGTAAATAAACTTTGATTAATATCAATCAAAATCCGCTTCTCGTCGTGAAATGTAATTGGGCAGTTTTCAAACCAAATTTCGTAAAAAAATTATCACGACGTTATATTATATTTATTTTAATCTCAACGTCGAATTGATAACGAAAATTGTTTGTTATATATCGAAATAATTAAATTTTATATTCGCAAAAAAAAACGTTACGTATCCCAGTTTCACTCTGAACGAACGTCTCGTTTCATTTTATTTTTGTTTTCTTTGTTGCAGGTAAGCTGTCCTCGATTATAGGTTGGATCTCGTAGACTTGGGGCAGTTTTGTGGCTTCCAAGGCGGAAAGAAGGTGATGAAGTTACGTTGTATGGCTACGAACGATCGTTTTACATATATATCGATCGGAGAGGGCAAAGGTTTGCAAGGGTTGATGTCACCCCCGTGTCATTCTTTTTTTAACGTACATGCGCGACGACTTTTTTTTCTCGACCTTTATATTTCTACGTTCATTCGCAAACCCAAAACCAAACATTATTTGATCAAATTAATATTTAATTTCATCCAAGCAATTATTGATTCGCTGATCGAAAAATCAATCAATACCGAGTCAACGGTAGACAAATATTTTGTGCATAGAAAATGCATGCTCCTCGACGTGAGTCAATAATGAGGGAAGGTTCATCGGGGTTCACCATTCAGGAATCTGTCGGGTTTGTTACATGACGTTCGGCATATTTATCCCCCGATATCGCGAGAAGCGAATCGCGCGATCATCCTCGCCGATCGTCTATTCACTCAAGGAATGCACGCTCTTCGGACTCGTGCCCTCTGCCTCGTGGCGATGTATAATCATTGCTCATTTGTGTCATTAGCGCGCAACGAGTTCATTGATTAAACCGATCAACGGGGCGGTCCGCATTTTATTTCGTGCCGTAATTACATTAATCCAACAGCTGTCGGCTCGCGCCCGCCACCATCGCGTCATATCGTTCGGTCATTTAATTACGGTGCCGTTTTAATTGGTGTACCTTTTCCTCATTAGACTTGTGGCCTCGCTGCTGCTCTCTCTCTCTCTCTCTCTCCCTCACTCTCTGTGTCCCTCTCTCTTTTCCTCTCTCATTATCTCCCTTTCCTTCTTCGCGTCTACCTGTCTCGTTCTCCGTTATCAACGTGAACGAAACGAATAGAAAACTCGCCTGCCCATGTACAGCTTTCACTACTCCACCCTCGTCTTTCCATTCTTCGAACCGTCACTTTTTAGTCTTCGTTCCTCCACCCTTATTATTATCATCATCGTTACTTCGATTATTATTTATTATCATTATCACTACTCGCATATTCATTATTATTATTTTTTTATTATTAACATTATTATTTATCGTTTATTCTTCATTATTATTTTTCAATATTTTAATCTATCGCAGAGATCAATTAAATCAGGAGAAAACAAAATAGCAAAAGAATGAGTAAGAAATTTCTCACATTCATAATTCTTCGCGTGCCGCAAAGAACTATGCGAGCACAAATGACAGGATGCTTTCTTGCCTTCGCCACGATGATGCTTACATTCTATCGACTTCTTTTACTTTCAGCCGACATTGTTCCGAGAATTTCGCGAACTGCTGTCGTTAATGATTCAGAGTACGTCGCATTAATGATATATCTATATTTATAGAATTTCTCGATTATACTTCATAGATATATATATATATATTTACCTGTGCATATGTACATAAAGTATTACTGTAGATAGAACGTGCCGACTGTACCAGGGATTTGCCGCAAGATAATTGTACCGGGTAGTCTCGCCGTTTCCCGGCAGATTCTGGCGTACCATAATATCTACACACACACACACACACACACACACACACACACACACGCGCGCACACACACACACACACACACACACACACACACACACACACACACACACACACACATATATATATGTACATTGTGTATGTGTGTGCCTATGTGAATTACGTAGTAGCTCGCGTTCAGAGATGAGCCTTTCTACACTGCAACACTCTAACGGGATTTCACGGATGCAACCGGCAAGTGTCATCGACGAGAGAGTACCCATATCTCGTTCTAGTCTGTATTAGCATGTCTTTAACATTGTCAAACTCCTTCCTACCCCGCCCTTATATTCGCGACACTCTTTTTATTGCACAGGGACAATCGCTACAAGTGTATGGATTAAATTTGGAAAATCCATGATTGACACATGGACAGCTATATGTGACCTGCTCACGCATGGAAAACCTTCTAATTTATTCGTATACGCACAAGATGGTAAAATAAAAAATATTGTGTATCCAAAAACACCTTGAATAATGATAATTAAAAAAAATTCTTTCAGTGACATTCGCTGTAAACTAAATTATGACACAAAACACGACATTGCAACGCATGCCGGATACCGCTAGTTATTTAATTAAATATTCATGAATCAAAAGCACGTGAAATATTCAAGCAGAAAATCTCAGTCGCGAGATTTAAAAGAAAGGTTGATAAATATCTTGAGTTTCCTTCGTAGAAAAAAGAATTTCGATATTTTTTTAATCATTACGAATATATTATTAATTGAACTCGTTGGAATAAATTTGACGAGTAAAATCATACCTCTAGGCATAGGAATTTTATCACGTGGGTTGGAAATAAGTACATTGATAAATAAATATTTTGAATTCCATTCGAGAAATAACCGGTTTTGTTATTTTTAACATAACCGGTTATGATTATTTTTATTATTAAACACGGAATATTTAATTTGATGGACGAAATTGTAGATATGAAAAAAAAAGAAATCTGTCGACTTTTAACTCGTCATTATCGCGACACCTGACCGAGCGCACGCTCAACAGGCTGGTATGACTTGTGCACCGAGACCTATGACTTTGAGGCAGTACATATACGTCGTGGTGCACGAGTCGAGTGAGAAAGAGAGAGAGAGAGTATGAAAGAGACAGGTATAGAGGGAGCGTGATGATCGGACGAAAGAATTGTTGGGGAGCGAGAAAATCCCCCACTCTTTATGGATACCCGTTAAAGTCGTGGCCTTTTGCACACACGTCTCGTATAGTTCTTCCGGACTGCAACTCACGTATACGTATAGATACGTATCGGAGAATATAACACATATAAAATAGCTTAGGGAAGAAGTCAGTTATATTTATCTACTGACGAGGGACGTTTGATAATTCGAACATATAAATTTATAAATTCCATTTCGATCGATCGATCAATAATTTGTCATTAATTTATTAATTTTTCATGATTAATTAATTGATTACGAAAACAAAATTAAAATTCGACCGTTTTAATAAATGAATAACATATTAATGGGTTATCGATTGACTGGTTAAAACGGTAGATTAATTTTTTAAATATTTATTTATCATTTTGTGTTGAAAAAGAAAATAGATATTTATCATTTTGACACAAATGGTGAGATCGAATAAACGTTATTGGCTTTGCTGGATATCTTTTCCTCGTTTTATTTTTCTCTTAGACCAGATAAAGAATTATCGTCCGATCGAATCGAAATAGCAAAAAACCACGGAAAAGAATGCCGCGTGAACGCCGGTATAAAATAAAGAGAAAAGTCGAGGGGTGGGGTTTGGTAACTTTTGCGCTTCAACGCTTACGGATAATGGTTGGATCGTTCGGTGATTTATGTTTGTTGTTCTGTGTATGCGTATGTGCGTGTGTATGTGTGTGTTCGTCCGTTTTTGCTTTGATTTATCGAACTTGCCATTGGGTGTTCCTCTCGTGGAGGGGTCAACGCCGGTTGTGCTAGCTTCGTCGATACGTGTCTTCCGGCGACTCAGCAGGTGACCCTTCCTCCCTGGGCGCTCTCACGAGGGAATATACGGAAATGCGTCTGCTACGTGCTGGAAGGAAAATACAATTGGCTCGATAAAATCCTGTAAATCTTCGAACCTTCAATTTTTCGAATTTTTTCCTTACTCGAGTCAACTCGATAAATTTCATCGTTTTAATTTTCGTTTACATCGACTATTCTTTTCCGGAATTTGTAAACAATTTTTTTAAAATTTAGCATAAAAACAATCAAATCTCCGTTCTCGGATTGAAAAAAATAGTTGTTTTTTCATTAAATTTCTATTTTGATTGAAAATCGAATTTTTTACGTCGTAAGATAAATCAAACGTCGAAAAAGTAGTGAAAAATTGACCAAGTATGGATAAATCTTATATAAATAGGAAAAGAATGGAAAGTTGCCTGAAGAAGTTTAAAAATTCTACCCAGCATCTTAAGAGTCTTCTCTCTCTCTCTCGTTCCCTGTCTCCTTTTTTCTCTTGACATTCGGACAGTAGAATTTCCCGAAGAGGCACCCTCTGACCGTTGATCGCCTCGGCATCCATAGCCAGACGTTCGGACGTGAATATCCGTGCGAGAATAAAGCCCAGCATCGCGGTTCGTATACTCGCGAGCTTTAGACTCTTTTCTCGAGAGTGTTAGCACACCGGATGGGAGGCTGATATCGTTTCTAGCTGTATATGCCCTATCAATATAGACGTAGTAGATATAATAATGCTTTTGCTGTTGCTGCCGATGGTGCTTCGGGGTTAACGCCTTTTTCCGAGCGACCGATATATCTACAGAACCTACCGATAGGATGTGCAAATATATATTATATATTTTATATACATATATACGTATATAAGGGCCCGTAGATTTCCAAGAGTACCTGACAACGTTTGTCAGACGCAATTGGCGCATCGACAGCTGCTTCTCGCAAGAAACGCTTCCGGTTACGACGGATTATTGACATAACATCCAACATCTTCACAATATTATATACAGGGTGTCCCAAAAGTACTGAACCGCCTGGTAGCTGCGGGTAAATGGTAGTGTTACGTATTCGTGTACAAAGCCCGCACGGTCAATTCGCGATAGGTTTTAAATGGGAGCCGATCTAAGTTGTCCAATTAGAGAGCTTGGAATGGGCTGCGTTCCTCGTGCTATGGTAGGGCGTGAGCAAAGCCCAAACAATCTACGATCGACAAGCTATAGGTTATATCCGATAGCAATGGTCTTCAGTCTGCCCTCGCGTCGGTGACAATCGATGTCCCTTTAAACTTTGGACACGCGCTGCTATCGCCTCGATCGGATTCGAACGCGGCCCGTTCCAGCCCTTTGATTGAACAACTTAGAACGTCTCTCATTTAGAAACTATCGCGAATTGATCGTGCGAACTTCGCACATGAGTTTGTGGCACCCCCAACTACTCGCAGGTACCAGGCGATGCGCGACTTTGTAGACACCCGGTATATGTAATGTAGAGCAGATTTCTATACGTATAAATATATATTAATTTATTTATTTATTCGTCGGATATATATCGGAGTGCTCGGGCCAAGAGTGTGACGGATTCATAAAAGGAAACTTGGACCTTCGATCGTGAAGCTTACCACTAACCCAAGCTCAAAGTACGCAACGAATAAAAAGCTGGATGGATAAAAAGATATAAAGGCCGATTCAGAGATTGTCGTCTAAAAAAATCTCATTTTCTATCGATTTCGATAGAAAAGCGTCGTGGGACTTTTGGCTCACCCTGTATGTATACCGATCGAAGTCACTAGAGGTTCGCAGTTCGTTACTGTCGTCGCGTGCACAGCGCTCTCCGCGAATTTCCGATGTAACGTCCTATCACCCCCCAAGACTCTCTCAAACTTCCGTCTACATCGAACGAGATATTTTCGCTTGAATAAATTCAACGTTCGATTTCATCATGAAAACGAGCTTTCAACTCGACGAAATCGATCCCATTTTTTATTTTTATTTTTAAATGTATAAGCGAAAGGTTATCGAACAATGAAATTGTTAAAAAAATGAATAAGCTACATTTACGTCAATTTTTGACGAAAATAATTCTGACGTCATTTTTGTATAATTAAAACCCTATCGTTAAATCGTTCATCGACATGCCATTTTATAGAATTTTGTTATTTGATTATAAAAAATTTCATTTTAACGCAAATTTGTGACAATTCTTAAAATGAATCGTTCCTCTAGGCGATACGTATTTTGGTGGAAACCGCGGATGCGCCCCCGGTTTTCTTAATCACAACCAAGAACGGTAGGGGTTAATGATTTTCTTAACTTCGTAGAAAGTTACACACGCGCAATGTTAACTTACCGTCTCGACAAAGTTACCGCGAAGCCGACCCAAATCAATAAAACCCCCGGGAACTTGCTTGCTATACGTGTCTCGGGTCTCGGATACTTGCGGTACCAGGGACTTCCTATGCCGCTGCAACCGATGCAACTCCGTAGAAGAAACAGAGGCGGAGAGATAGAAAAAGAGGAGATGGAAAACGACACAGCAATTTCCTAGAATCCAAGAAGAAGCGGTACAAAATACAAGGGGAAATGAAAAAAAAAGTGAAGGGAAGGGAAAGTAGAACGCGGTAGGTACAACGCGAGATACATTGAGATTGACTGCTGCACGTGAAACATATCTCCTACCGACGTATCTACATTACGATGAAGCTTGCAACAATTTTATATCGTTGCGGAAATGCAAGCGTCCCTCTCGCGCGGCAACGTGTGTATAGTATATAGCACAAAATCGATGCATTCTGAACTTCGAATACGAAAAAGTCAAGAACAAAAGCCGTGTGTTTGTGTTACGGCGTCCCCGGTCGCAGTAAATTGAGGGTTGCAGCTTTGCTATGCGGAGCTTGAATTCAGTGCAATCCCCGTTGTTAAAGTTTTTTACTCACCCTCGAACGGGGCACATCCCTTATTCTAAAAATTTTACGACTCTTCGAACTTTTTTTCCTTAGGTCGATGCAAATCACCGGGATCGGAAATTCAGACAACGTATTTTCTCAACAAACAATATTGTTTATATCTTGATTTTCGTACAAATTACGTGATTGACAAAAAAGTCATTGCGATTTTCTTTCTATTCGATTTACACAATTGGAGCAGGCAATTACTGCTGAACGAACTCGATAAATTCAAAACAACATTTTTAAACGTAATGTAAATTCAAAACGCAAATGATCAAAATTCTCGTATTTTCCGTTAATATCGTACTTTCTTATTTTTCGATTATCTTGAACTTGTTCAAATATTTGATATTTTTATTTTTCATCCTTATTCCAGTATTTACCTACCTTTGTACATCTTGACGTTTCACCATGTGGATTAATGAGCATGTCAGCAATAGTTGAATTACAACATTGTCCGCGTGTGTGTATTTAGGGGTGGTGAAGAGAGTGTGGGGGTTTGATGAAGGGGAACAGGGAGGTTCGTAACCAGAGTCGCTTTGTAACACGGCGAGAATACGATGAAGTTTCTGGCGTACCGAGGCGCGGAGTAAAGCGCCATAAAACGAGAAGTGGCAAGTGGCGAGGAGAGAGAACGGAAGCGTTGTGTAACTGCAAGTGCAGCGGTCGCAATTCCGGGCACCAGCATCGCGTTCTCTGTATGTCACGAGACTACCATTTTGCCGTACTTCGTACTCTCGGCTTATATACGAAGCCCTTTGTTACCGGCCGAGCAACAGCATCGGATCTCTTCTCTTGCGCGCTGCCCTCTGGTGTCAACTGGCGTTCACGAGAAACGAGCAAAAGTGCCCGGCGAAACGTGTTGCCGGTCTCTCTCCCTCTCTCTCTTTCTCTCTTTCTGCCTGCAAATTAACCTCCATCACTGTTGAACTTCGAATCACACCCACACACACACACAAGATGGCAACTAATTGCCCTTCCTCCCTATCGCTCCTGGTTACTCGCTAAACTGCCGGCATCTCGTCTTTGATCCACGGTTAATCTAACCGTAATTAATCCCTAATGAAATAATAAATTAATGATTTTTATACGAATAATTATAAATAATAACAAGAATTTCATATTCGTTATAAAAATGCAAACAATTTACTCCACTCGTTCTCCGGTCCGCGGGCTTCGGTTTTCGATCGAACCATGCCATATTAATAGATAATTAAACAATTTTACTTTTTCGAATAATTATAATAAGAAAACCGTAATGCCCGTTGTAACTGCGAACAAGAATTATAAAAATTCTTCCTCCTGCACTCGTCTTTGATCGTTGATCAATCGCACCTAATTACCGAATGAATGATAAATCATTTACCCACATAATTATAGATTAATATTAATTTCTTAATTATTGCGAATTTGTATCGACTCTTGTCTTCATTTCGGAAAACGCTCGAAGCTCCGATCACCTGTATTTTCCGTCTCGTCTATGATTATCGAGAGACGATCGAGACCCTCGACGTAGACGAGACAAAAGAGACACGTGACCAGTCGATACGTCACATGCGCCTATCTTGATCGGACTGTCGATGATTGTTTTGTCTCTTTTGTGATTCGAGCCTGTTTAACAGTATATCGTCGCGATTTTCAACTTGCCCTCTCTCTATATATACGTATGTATGAGTACACGTGTATAATACATGAAACAGGTATACCTGTAAGGTTTGTATAAAACGCACAAGCCGCTACAAGTGAATACGTCGGGCGCGAAAAGTGGCACAAGCATCTACGAGGAACATACTCAACGACGTATACGTATACAGAAAGCGGAGTTTATCGAGACGAGTCGAGAATGCAAGGCAGACTCTCTAAAGGAAGCGGACCGACAACCGAGATATGTGAACGAGGAAAAATTTACGCTGCTACTGTGTAAACTCTTTTCCTATCTCTCTCTCTTTCTTTCTCTTTCTCTCTTTCTTTCTCTTTTTTTTCCTTATGTCTCCGGCTCTTTTTCTCTCACTCTTTCTCTTCAGATATACGGGATAAAAATACGTATGTCGGTGTCAACATTTAACGAGATAACAAGATGTGATACGAAACTCAGTGTATTATTTACACGCGACGATTCTTCGACGGACATTTTTTTTATCCCGCATACGTGTTTTATTATGCGTGTTAAGAATTCAAGGTTTGATGACTTTTACCATTTGCCGTGTACGAGTAGATATGCATAGGACGGAAGGCTAAATAAAGTTTCCGTTAAACTAACAATCGTCGGGGGAAAAAAAGTCGTGTGGGAAAAAAGAAAAAGTAGAAACGGCGATCGAACTTTGGTGCATTGTTTCGTGTTATTTTTTCGTATGGTAATTCGCGTCGTTTTTTCTTGTTATTGTTTTTTAGTGCGTTCTAGGTATAAACACTAGGGATCTTCATCGAGAAAGATACTGTTTTCTCTCTCTCCTTTTTTCCGTTTTTCTCGTCCCATCGCGATCTTCCCGACGGACTTCCCGTCCCGGACAATGAGCCAACTTCTCATCCTGTCTTTCTACTTGGCTAGACCCCGTGTTGTACAAGCTAGGCGAGATCCTGAGAGGCATCTGGAGGAAGGAAAAGAAACAATGTGTCGCTCGAGACCAAAAGAACGCCATCGCCTATATTCGATTCCGATGACAACGAGCGTCGTTTTGAATTGTCGAAAGATCGTACAAATAATGTTTAAAAACGTGAAATGTTTATTGATACGAATGCGATAATATTAAGTCATATTAATTAAAATGAAAAAAAATATATTCATGATTTATTCCACACGTGTACATCCTTGTTTTTGTTTTTGACCAACCACGAAAGATTGAAAAACCAAAAATCATCATAGAAAATACAAAAACTTATTTTTCCACGCTGTTTGCTTGAGTACTAGAACAAAAACAGCCGATAACTGAGAAGTGGTAGACTTTGTTCGCTTTTGTCCGAGACTAAAGCATCCAGGAGTCTAGGTCAGAAAATAACGGTTTGTGAGTTATTGTAGTTCAGTGTTTTTTTTTTAATTTTCGCCTTGCTACCAAATACTGACAATTATTACAATATTTTAATATTTTCACAGACGAATGAGTAGTCACTCATTCAACAACTATTAGAAAAGTATCAATTAAATACTCAGGTTCGAGTTGTTTTCACCGTGAGTCGAAAAATTTCAAGAAAAATCTAAAATCTGCAATAACTCGAAACTCACTGATTTTTAGTTTCCGTTAAATAGGATCAAATTTATTACAAATTGGTTCTAAAATAACCCCTCATGAAAAATAAGTCGAATTTCCCAAAACTATCTTCAAATAAAATTGCGTGTAGGACCCCGTTCAATCCATCACCTGTGCCACCATATTTGTCGTCTCACAACGATCCTTTTAAGTTGTTCAGAACCCGGGAGCTAATGGCCAAGATGGTACCTACAGACTTATTCTAAAGCTGTCGTTAACACTCGTCGTGATACGCTACGTTATATGACGTTCGGCGAACGTCAAATGACGAGGCTAGCGAGCACGAGTTTCGAGCAATTATGAATGATAGACGGAGATGAAGGACCTCGGAGAATCTGTTGAAAAACATTTAACGGCCCACTTAGAAAGTGAGCTCGGCTTCTCGTACGAGACAGCTTGAATAGAAATGCTCTAACCATACATATATATATATACATATAGATATATATAAATGCAGTATCATATAACATTGACCATGTGTTAGCCCGTACTCTAGTTATGGTTATGTATACACATATATATAGATGTATATATTTTGCCCTTCAACGAGGTCTCATTACAGCATGCGTGAGTCAATTCCACTATCACGTTACATTCACATCGTTACTTAGACTTTCATACATACGAATATATATATATATATATGTATATAGTTATCTTTTCTCCCCCCGAAGTATCGCGGCGGTGTCTCGTTATCCACGGTTCGCCGACCTTGGCACCGTTCGAGAAAGAAAAAAGCTGACGGTGGATTTCTTCGCTATGCGCACCGACCATTATATGCGCTGTAACGGGGTGGGAGTGTGCCCGACTACGAAGATCATAACGGATCACGTTGGACCAACGGACTTGTTTTTATCGTATATTCGATCCATACGTCATTATTTCCAACTCGTTTAGTTTTGAATCGATTTTCACGTTATCCATGAATTTATTTTGGATTTTTCATCGTTTCGAGAAAAATTAAAAATGAATGATATATTGTCGGATAAAATTAATCGCTGATTAGACCGTCAATTCGCTTTTAATTAATACTCATATCTATATAATGTTTGAATATTTTCATGAGTCCGATCGGATTTCATTGAATGATGAAGGATAGACGTTATTAATAATTATGGATCGGATATAATCCTTTGAACGTGATTCGTTGTACGGACTAAAATATTTCGCATGACCCAATTAACCGCGAGTATTCGATATCATTGAAATCCCCGTATTAATTATCATTCTTATCGTTCAATGTCACAAAGCCGAATTTCACGAACGAATATTATAACTGAATATTGCTTTGATTCCAATTAATTAATCGAATTTAACCGTCGTTTTGATAAATAAATTATCTTCGCGTAACTTATTCGCCAATGAGAATAAGTGAAAATAAAAGATGAAAGTGTTCTATATCGACGTTTGCGTGGGTAGTCGATCCGCGTCTCTCGCGAGTTACCAATAATGTTTCATTCTTGCCTTTGCTCTCTTCTCTCGAGAGAACTGCTCGTTTCTAGGCTGCTACCGACGTCAACTTGGCTTTTGTTTTCGTTTTCTTCAATCGACTATCTTCTCCTACCACCTCTACCCGGTATACCAATCCGCTTGCTATTTTCTTCGCTTTCGTTTAATCGAACCCCGATGATAAAGCGTCTGCGGATAAAGAAAGGTTGAGTTCACTCCGTAAACCAAGATGCAATTTCTTTCCATAACCACAAAGAAATCCAGGCAAATGCTCCCACGAGAAAAAGCAGGAATAGAAGAGAGAGGGAGGCAGGGAGATGACTGCGACAACTTTCGCCCGCTGGTGGCAAAAGTTAGTACTTATATTACTTCCGCGTACATGATTTTCTTGCGGAGATCATTCTTCGTCGGTTCTACGAACATCTTTATCGGTTCGATTTACCGTGAAGAAGACAAACTACTTTGAATTCTTCGAGGTATTTGTGAAATGTGATTTTAATGGCACGAGCCATGAAGAACGGAAGCGATCCGGAAAATGCAGTCGTAACGATATTACTTCTCGTGTGAGGATTCTCAATAATCGCTACGTCGTTATATAACCTGGAGCATCTCTCCTTGGAGAAAGTTATTCGTTCAATTGATTCGTTACACCCTCGATAAGGTAGGGGAGTCGTCATAAAATCGATAAGATATCGCAGCTTACATAACGAAATTCAAAGATGTTAGTGCCCTATACGGGGTTTTTAGTAGATTGGTAATGAAATAATTACGATTCTTATAGACCATAATGTATGTTCATCTATAAGAAAGAAACGCTATTACTTTCTGACTAGCGTAATAGAATCGTCAGATCACATCGATGACATTGTCCGACGATCTTGACGGCAAGCCACCTTGGGTGTCTGAAATGTATCAGAGTACACGAAGGATGAGAGACGTCGTGTGTTTCTCAGGCACATGTTAACCGTCGTGTTCTTGGTTTCAATATCACGGATGGCGGGTATCGCGTGTTATGCAAGGAAGCGTATCAGCGCACCGGCGACAGTGAGGATGAACGATGCAGACAATATGGGTATATGCATGTGTATATCCACCCGTATATATGCAGCGTACTACATACGAGCTCCCGCCAATTGCATCCTGCCGAGATGCGGCTTCTGTCGTTTGGACTGTATGTACACACTTTACCCATGAAGGGTAGATGTATACGGGGACGTACCATCCTCTATATGGAGACAAGTAGGATATGTGGACGAGAAGTCACGGGCGCGTATTCACCATCGTGTTGTGCGACGCTACGTGCCTGCTTCCGTCGTACGTCTCTCATCGTCTTGGCACACGTGGGATAAGCTCAGCAACCCTTACCATCCATCTCGGTATAGTACAGAGAATATGTTCTATAGCTAATCGTACTATAGGTAGTAAAAGCCAAATTCCGTTGCTATTCGGGTGATATCCGCGAAACGCGTGTTTACACAGTTGGTAGGACGCTGTTGTACATGAAGGAGTTTCGACAACAGTCCTTAGACGTGTGTATGGAGAAGCTTACCCGGTAGCCCTTATACTCGCTATCTTAGGAACAAATATTCGTTTATTAAGTCAGTGACAATAGACAGAGTAGATGGTTTGAATTGTGACGGATTTGTACGTAAGGGCCGGGTAAATCCGGTATCTATGAGTCCTTACAGGTAGCGCACATATACTGGTGGCGGCTCGGCGCGACTCAGGTAAGCGAGTGCACGATCTAACCTCTATGCGTTGTTCATGCATGGAACGTTTCGTATACAACGGAGTTTGATTACGCGTTTGCTGTGCCCAGTTTCAAAAGCCACCGCCAGGCGTCCGATTACGTATAATGGATTACGTCAGAAAAATAGGTTACGTGTGATCGCTTCCATTCCAAAACAACCGCTAGGTGTCCTGAGAGAGGGCCTGTAGTTTCACTCGACATCGGTAGCCGTCAAACGATGGTTAAGAGTCTGGTTCGGACGGTGGATTAGGGAGCCGAAGCCTATAGTTTCACGAACAACCGCCACCAGGTGTCAGACCACGTTTTGCTTTGTCTGCTGATCCGTAAGTGCTTCTAATATACCTTACAGCTCATCCTTTCGTGCAGATAAGCAACGCACTCGTGTGTTGCATAAAGCAACAACCTCTGTTGTTGTGTGTCCCTGGCGTCATTATAAAAGGCATTGGCGCGTGAGTTGCGCCAGTGGCTTGAAGGCCCTCTCTGTGTAGCGGTGGTAAACTTGCAGGTCTCTCGGTTCCTCGCTCGACAACACACAGCCACCGCGCGCGTTCTCGCTAATGATGTGGTGCGGACACGTGCTTCGTGCCCTCCCACATCTCGTGTGTCATGTACAAGACTATCTAACGTATACACTGTATACATCGATAAATATATCACCGTTCTCGCATCCAGCGGTCCCTTTGGCGTATCACGTAATGGTACATTTCTCGTTCCGGCGGAGGGCGCTCCTGGCAAGTTTTCACAGCTTCAACCATCAAAGTTGTGGACCGTCATCTTACAAATATTCCGAAACATGGCGGTTACTTAACGGAATCATCTCAAGAACTCCTCTCGTCAAAGCGTCTTTGAATGGCATCGACTGTACGTATATGGTATATGGGTAAAAACGGATGAAATTGAAGAGCTTTCCGCGATACAAATGATTTACCCCATCTATTGATGGGGTAAGTCCCCTCACATCTTAATATGCTTCTATCATATACTTACACGGTATTAAATAGAAAATGATTTCTATTCAGTTCAAAGTAGGCCCACTGACCCTCGCATGTTGGTATAAAAAAAAGTTATCTGGCCAATTAGATCAAAAATGTATTACATAGAGATCGCTATACGGCTATCAGCATTCTCGCTTACCAGGAGCAAACTCTCATAGTCGATAATTTTGCGGTAGCACGAGCCCTTACGGAAGGAGATCATGGCGGCAATAAAAGATAGTCGCTTGTTGTACCGACGGCGAGAAGATAGAAAATCGATACGATGGACAATTCTGTGAAAAGTATCGGCAACAGTAGAGCGAACGTTCAGGCGTGAAGTAGATAGCGAGAGATGGTGCAATGATATCTCGTTGAATTCGTGCACGTGCCTTCAGCGTTCTTAACAGCGCCGAGATATCTACCGAGTGCATGGTGTGTGACTCTCTTCTGGCTGTGTTCTCTCCATGTATAAACGACCGAGACAAACGGTGCTGTGTACAAGAAGCATCTGGACCTATTGCACACCTAATTATACGAACATGCTCTTTCCGTCTCTCTCGCTCCCACTACCGGCCTGCAAACGAGATACGACGAAGCTGAAGTGGAGAAGGAGCGAATAAAAATTGACTTCCACCAGCCTCCCATTTACCCGAATGAAAGAACGACGACGCATGGAGCGTGTAACGGCCAAAGAGAGTCGGATAAGATTCTAATTAAGATTGCGATTGTTTCCGTCTCGCATCTGTTTTTCGGTACTATATTTGCTCTCTCTCTCTTTCTCTCTCTCTCTCTCTCTCTCTCTCTCTCTCTCTCTCTCGCATTATCTCCATAGAGAACATGGGAGGCGAGTGGTAGTGGTGCGAGCGTGAATTATCGCAATACCGTAGAGATATGCATGGTGCACAGAACTGCACGGGTACTTAGCCAGTGGCCTCATGAAAAAGGAACTACCAAGGATTGTGACGATTCGATCGGTAAACCACAAAATAAGAACGATTGATCAACTAATAAGAGCAATTTTTAAATCGATTGACGAACGAATCGCTTCCGTCAAAATGGTGGCGAAATAGAAAAATCATGAAAGGAGTTCATGTCAAACAAGTTACGAAGATGGTCGGAAAGCGTACACGACACATTATTGATTTGGCAGTTTATCGCTATTATAGAGAACACTTTTCAACTACCTATGAAGAAAAGAAAACAGGGTGATCGAATCAATGCTCAATCGCCCAGTGACTACGAATTTCCTATCGTCGCAGGACGATTTCATAGACCTCCAGAGGTTTTCGACAAATTTTCTACCCTTGTGGATTCAGTCTCGATGGTAGCCGCCCCTCTCATCGATGAAACTTCGCATATTTTTCTGTCCGAGGACCAAGTCCAATTGTATGAATTTACTTTTAATTATGATAATTAACGAGGGGCGCTACGAGCTTCTGCCACACGGCAGTTCCCTCATTGCTCACTCTACTTTGCGAGAGCTATGGGGAGAAAAGGAAGGCTCAGCGACGGAGTAGGGGCGGTGGATTACGGTAATGAAGAGATTAAATATACAGGTACATAATTAGTCGGACGGTAGACGGGATAGAGGGTTGGATTCTCAGCTTTCCCAGCTATATGGGAACCGAAACTCGGAGAGGCGAGAGATCGCTCTGTGCTGGAGGCAAAGCACCTTGGAGTTACTCCCGTCCCGTAGTAAAGTTGTATCTTTTACCGTCTAAGAGCCTAGCGTTTAACGACGAATGTCATTTATCCTTATCTCCGAATAAATACGTAAGGAGACATTTCGAGCTCTTTGTTGGATAGAGAGTGATATACGAAGACAAGAAAAAAGTCAAGCTTGTAGTGTTCCACACTTTGTCTTCACCAGACCGTAAATCCACGGTATTTCAGCGAAATTTGTGCTCCTGCAGTTAACTTCGACTATGTACTATGGGGATATGGCTGTTACCCCCTCACTTGCCGTTAAGTTGAGATTCTTTTCCGGCCCTATTGTTAGTGGGGCTCTATTTATTGGACTGGCCAAAGAGACATCACTTTTCTGGTCGATGGGCATATATGCCTAGCCAGTTGTAGAAAACATGATTATTTATTGGCCAGCACCAACCGTGGTGGGTTCGTGGTCACCGTGAGGGTCTGGTGATCAACGAAGTTGAGTAGCATTTCATACTACCCATACTTGGTGTGGTGACCGTTTAGTCGTAAGCTGGTTGGTGCATCGAATCGTTGAGCACGCGAAGTCATTCTTCCGGAGACTGATGATTCCTCGTCGAACCATTAGATTATGGAAGGGTCGATTATGCCTAACACAGGTTTTCTACATGTTCCTTGTATCTCAGGCAAATAGGGCACAATGTAGACAGTCGTCTGCAAACGCACTCGGAAAGTTAGATTAAGTGAGGGAAGTGCAAAGAGAAAAGGAAAAAAACACGAACGAATAGGTTCCAAAAATGTGGATGGGCCCGCATTGAAACAATGAATAAAAATAAATCCTTTTTGGTCAGCCTAAGAACTCGTTCTTGAAAGAATTTCCCAAAAATCGACAAAGTTCAGCAATCGACGATTATATAAAGTACCATGGCATTTTTATAGAATAAACACGAGTGAATTGAAATATTAATAACTTGTATGTTTACTTTATAATTAAGTCGTCGGCTTGGAGTTCCGCATGAGAATTCTAACTGCATTACAGGTTCGTATTTAACTTTCATTTCACTTTTTTCCATTGAACGAACGTGGTCTCTTCTCCCATGTTGTAATAAATTTATCGCCCGAGGAAAATACTACAAAATGATCCTCGCGTTTTTCCTGCGTTCTCGCAAATTCAAGCCGCAGAGCGCACACACGAGCGTCGTCCGAGTGAAATTTACAGCGCGACGTATTTATGAGAATCGCGTGCGTGCTTGTTGGGCGCGTTGACTCGGGGAACTACAATTTTTGCACACGCTGGCTGTTTTATTCGGACTTGAGCCATATACACGTATTCATAACTGAGATCGTCGCGCAAGTTCCGTTACGTTCTCGTTATATTTGCTTGTGCGAGCATGAAACATCGAGTCTCGGCGAACATTCCGGAATCACGAAAAGTAATACAATGTTTTCGAATAAATATTACGGTACGATCTTAAAAATTAACCTAGCTGTCTAGTACTTGATTTTGTTTTATTTGCCATGTTCTCGGCGATAATTTTGTATTTTCGCCCAAAAAAAATTAAAGTAATTATTCACCAAGTTGAGAAGTTTTGCAATCAACCGCAAAGTAGTTTGGCTCCGGGACAGATTTTTTGCGAAGTTGGTATATGAATATTTTCTTAAGGGATCAGTTGAACACGATTTACACCACGAAGCCGGGGAATTAAAAAAACGACGAGCGGAGATAGCTCTCTCCCGTCGCGTAACTACGTCGACGACAGGCGAGGTCGACGTTATTATTTTTAATGAAATAATGAATCGCGAAACGAGACAGGGTTGCCTGCGTAATATCGCTCTATCTACAGCTCTCCCTAGTTTCTCCCTGACGGCTACCACACTGCTTTTTTTGTTCGTAGCAACTCTAACACAGGCAAGCTTGGTAACCAGCACCTTGTTCTCTTGTTCGTATTACTGTACTGTTATTTTTCGTGCTCGTGGACACGTCACATCGCTCCTATGAGAACCGTGTGACATGTCGACGTGCATTAAAATATGTGATCTGATATAATCATCCGAAAATAAATTAAATCTTACGAGCTTACTCCGGTGGAAGGAATTTGGTCTTTCACTCCTTTTATGGAATTTCACTTATTTGAAATTTTAATCCTTTTATATTGACGTTCTGAAAACCCCTTTCATGGTAAATGAAACGTTACATAAAGAATGTATTCTAAGGCTGTCACGCCTCAGAGGCCAATAGTACGGACGGAACAATTTAGTTTGGGAAAAATACATTTTACACCTGTTTAGCGATCAAATTCTTAGAAAAAAATGTTTTTCTCGTTACTGAATATCTATGTGACGAATGAAATGTATCTTCAAAGTTTCATGTTTCTAGGACCAGTGGTTGAGTCTGAGCGTTGATACGTCAGTCAATCAATCAGCATTTTGAACCACACCACGCCCCCTTCTCCTCTAATACCATATCAAACACCATCGTGCCATCATCTTCAAATTATCTATAAATCCTCTCATGTCGTATTATCTTCATTAACGTCGGAACTCGCTATTACCCCAACGCGTATTTCTAGAATCCACAAAGTCCATCACCCCGTGAATCCAGATCCGCCATCTCGTTTCCCTTTCGACTCTCCGTCAACCCTTGGCTCGCAAAATGCGCGGACTGGATCGCGTCCAAACCGCCAAGAATCTCGAATTCCCGGTGGTTTGTTTGTGGAGGAGTTTGCTTCGGCAAATGGCTGAAGGCGGGCGAGAAACGCGCGACGCCGACACGCGAGGGCGCAGTCCGAATGACCGTTTCGGTGACCTGTGGGAGAGTCGTGAAAGGAGGAGAAGGTGGGACAGGATGGAGGGAAGAAAGCTCGCGAGGTCGCGAGCGAGAATCGCATTATGTAAAGAATTCCATTCCGCGGGAAGGACACGCGGAATTCGAAGCACGATGAGAACTCGACACCTAACTATTCCTACGAAAGCCCTGTGGCAGACGGTGGCACCAGGCGGCAGCAGCTCTGCTGTCGGGGCTGGAACGTGTACGTGGCTCCCTCTGCGGGAGTTTGAATGCATCCATGCAGAGGAGGGATGAACGACCTTGTCTCCCTCTGGCTCTGTATTATTCTCTCTCTCTCTCTCTCCTCGTTCTCCCCACGTTCGGACGGTTCCATCAGAGTTTTCATTGCAAGATATATATTGTCTCGCTACCTCATCGTATCGTCCTTCTCCACCCATTTTGCACCTAGACGTGCGCATACGTATAGGTTTATGACGAGGTCTATGGCATCGTCGCGTTTCTCGTCAGCTTGTAATTATCGTGTACGGGCTCCGTATAATGGACGTCTGGGCCGGAGAGCATGTACAAAGGTAGTCTCCGACACACTCTCGTGCCACGAGGAGAGTAGTGCTGTAGGTCAGTGTACCGGTTTGACGTATGTGCGAGCAGCCGTTGGCTATAACGCGGACACACGGCCAGTCACCAGCAGCCTCTTCCGCTCGACATCCACCATATATATACCGACAATTATTATAAGGTTATATATCTATGTAGAAGTACAAGGAGAAAGGAAACCCGCTTATCATCGCCAATACACCTAACGCATGCGCTGGCGCTTGAGTGCAACATCGTTACGAAATTACGAAGCTGCGGTACATAAGAAGCCTTTCGAGCTGCGGTCAAGTAACGATCCTTCGGCCTTCTACGCTACTTCGTCAGTTTCTTTTTTTCTTTTTGACTTTTGAGAGGTATAATATCACCCATGCGTTATCACGTGTATGAAGTCACCGGAAGTCATTAAATGACTCTGAAAATGAGCGAGAACAAGAGGTCGCGGGTAGTACTTTTTTCTCTCTCGACTGGTCACTTCTGTACAATTTATTTTCGAGATTTGCAACAACGTAATTCCATACTATGAAGCACACTGGCCGGCCGGCTTTCTCGTTTTCAACACCTGTGACTTATCGCACCTTTCTCGCGCCTGCCCCAGAGCAATTTGTTGTTATTAGTGCTTGTACCGTATGGTAATTGCATGGCGACAAATTGCTCGTGGGGAATTGCATTTTTCCCGTTTTCTATTCGTTTTGTTTTTGCTTTTAAGAACGAAAGGAAAGGTGATTTTGGCACATCTTTTTACGAACCATAACGATGACGGTCAGTTCTTGAAATTCAATATATGAGGTAAATAACACGAGAAAGTGAATCAAAAAGTAGTGATCAAAATTTATAAGCGGCATCGACGAACTAGTTTTACTCGAGAATTCTAATAATGGAAAAACTCGTGTATATATATTTATGTATATAACTGACCAAGAAATGGACGTACTTTTTGAGTTTATCTCCCAGAGAAGTTTGAACGTTGAAAAATCTTTGCCGTATAATGCGGAACACACATAAGCTGTATCATCGCTCACTTAATTTTCATAAGCCACGGGAATTCTCTCTTCTCAACGTACAATTTATATTTATATACATTTCTTGTGTATATATATAGATATAGGTACATATCCCACAGTACTTAGTAATACACAGATATAGCAAACTCCTGTACTATCCGCAATAAGAGCAGAGGCCACAACGATAAGTTTTCATTTTGACATAGTAATAGGTCGAGTGAATAACAGCCTCGAGGATAATAACGAGGTGATGTAGGAAAATACCGTCGCCTCTCGAGTTTTACGATTTCGCAAAGATACGAAGGTAGCTTTAACGCGGATTATCTCCGTGAAATCGGCATTTATGATAAGTATATACCCGTGAGTCTTAACGAGAACGTGGTGACAGATATGCCAGATATCATCCGTTGAAACGTGCGCGATAGCAGCCAGGAGTTTTTAAAAGCCCAGAAAAATTATCCCAAGTCCAAGGAACTTTCTCGAACTGCGGAGAAAAGGTCCCGGGGGAAATCTACCAAAGTTTACATAAGTCTATCCCCGAAATTAGTAAGAAGTCTCGAAAAAATCAACGATAATCTCTCGAGGTCTGGAAGATTGTTCCAAAGTTTGGGTAAGTTTGATAAAATCCTCCATGATTAAAAAAAAGCGAAGAAATTTAGATGCAGTCGCAGAGTACGTTTGCTAAATAACAACCCTTATGGACTTTGAGGGCTCGCTATCCTTGCAAGGTTCCTTGCGTAGGGGGATGAATAAAAATATGGAAGGAAACGGTCGGACTTTATTCTAGATCCGTGATGCGACTGAGATCTTTACTGTTACCAGCTGGCCTGTAAAGCGAAGTTCGCTGATGCTCGAGCGGTTCAAGGGGTGAGCGAGATCACGAAATTTCTTATAACTTCTTCTCTCTCTCCCTCTTTTTCTTTTCGCAATCTTTCGTCACTTTATAACTTCATCGAAATGAACGAGTGTTCATGACGTTGTTATTCTCGATTATGTAGGCTCATAACGCGACGTGATCTAATGTTGGGAAATATAGTGTTGCATTGTTCGCCGTATACGAGACGTGTTCGAATACATAGACCGGTACACAAGTGTTATCTACATTATCCTCCGGTGAGAGCGAAACGGTCGGGACGCCTCTTGTGCTCTTCTCACTGACGGGGCAATGACTCAATAAAATTTTAATACAGTTCGACGTTTGTGTGCTTCGAATGCGTATCGAATCAATTGCGCGTGGCTATTCTCTAACGTGCGGTACACGCGCGTACACCGCCTCGAGCTTGCGATCGTTAGGACCCGATTTGTATTAATATATAATTCAGCATGACTCTCGATTTATTAAATCCCTTCTTTCATTCTCGTCGTGTACAAAATGATGTAATGCATAGCGAACGACTGAAAAATAATAAAGGGATTGGTGCCAAGGATTCGTTTTCGCGGCACGTGTTAACAGATTTATTGATTGGATCGAATTTGAGATTATGGCCAATTCACTCGCTATATAGGAGCAACGAATTTAATAAAATCTTATTCTTTTTTTTCCTGACTAATTGAATTTTTATTCAATTTAAATTTCTCAACGGCGTCTATATATCTAAACACAAATAATAAATTATGGTACAGGTGACGTTTATCCAAACTTCAAAGACTAATTCTAAGCTCTACGAGCTATGCTTTTCGCCCGTTATATAAAAATCTTCGATAAAACGTGCAAAGGTAAACGCCGTAAGAACTTTGTTGCTTACAGAGCGTTCAGACAGGACGCGGAACGCCTTGCGACAATCAAAGTGGCCAATCAGGCACGAGTCGACGCTCCCCCACTCTCGAACTCCGTTACTAGCGTGGCCCTCCGATTGGCTGTCTCGGTAGACGCGTCACTCACTGCGTCCAGTGTGAACTGGCCGTAACGTACGAAAGTTTACCGGCGATTAAATACATGTATATTAACACCTGGGAACACACGCGACAGCGCCAAAGTCGTCGACAGACTATTACGCTTTGGCATGCGGGCGCTCAAACATCTCGAGAGCAGGAACTCTAACAAAGAGAGGAGACGCTTTGTGTACGCGCGTACATGTCGTCGTCGACGACGAGAGTGAAGCGGCCTCTAATCGGCTTGTCGTAGCTCCATTCTCCGCACGCTGTGTGAACTACGTCAACGTGCGTCCACTTTACAACTGTCGTCACATGGGACTCCAGCAGCTCCTAAAATATTGTATACACGTATTTATATATATATATATATATTTGTATGAGTATAAATGTTGCCATAGATCAGCATTTATACCGTGCGAGTTTACCCGACTAAACTTTACGACTAACGTTCCGGTTGCGTTAACTTAATCTACCGAAAATTTAGTAGCAAGCCGCGGAACCACACCGGGTTTTCACTTCAGCTCTCGCGTACAATTCAGCCTACGGGCTTATGCACGAAGAGGACACACGGTCCACTTGCTCGTTCGGGGTGGCAATAGAGAGGCAGACGCGGTATTAGCTTTTAAGCCGGCTTCTTGCATTAACGTTTTGCCTCGAGGCTTTCTACCCGACGATATATTTATATTTAAAGCCGCACAGATTTTGCATTAATTGTGGTCGTATTAGAGCGCGTAACGGGGCGAGATGTGCTGCACGAGTGGACGGCGGGAATAAGAGGAGTGGATTCACGCTAAATTACACTCCGAGAAGCCAAGTACCTGCGTTTTATGTAGTACGTTGCAATAATTGCCGGATCGATTTATGGCTCACCTGAATGAGTTTTTTTTTCATGCTGTTAAATTTAATTACGAGTAATTTGCGAAAGAAGGGAAGAAATCTTCATTAACGGACGCGAACGATGCTTTTAAGATTCTTTTCATCGATACTTTGTGATTTCTGTAAAAACGACTCGTCACTTTTTGAACAGAAAAAAGATACAATAAATACAAATTTGCATCGAATACAATTCACCCCGATTACGACTCAGATCGTTTTTTTGCCGAGATTTGGAGAGTTTTTTAGTAATAAAATCGACATAAAAAGATTTCTTCACTATTTTACAGTTAAAAAATAAATTATCTTTCAATAAATTCATACCTTTTTTTTCTTCAAGTTAATCGAGCCATTGCAATAACGAGAACGGCAACGATTTTCTCAAGCGGCTAGAGTTCAGTATCGGCTCACCCATCCGGAAACGATCGCGAGACAAGCGTGCCTCTTCTCTAAAGATGATTTGAGACCGGCAAAGGAAATACTTAACCCCAATTAAATAGCGTCTCCTCGGTAAATACGAAGCAGAAGAAAATACGAGAAGTTATGCGTTCTCCCGGTGGCTCTCCGCAAGTCCAATACTAAAGAGTAAATATTCCCCTAACTAACCCGCTCCAGAGTCTCCTGCGCAGCCTCTCGCCTTATTTCTCCAAACGTCAGACACAAATGCACTTCTCTCCGTCGCGTTTCATTTATTTGCCGGCAGAGGCCATCTCGGTGAAGTACGCAGGAAAGTCTTTCGATCCTTGGCAACGGGGGTTGTGCGAAGAAGAACCAGAATTTCTCTCACTTCGTCTCAAGAGGATTCTTGCAGCATCGACTTTTTCATCTCGAAACGCCAAACGGAGTTAAATACTAAGAATTCTCAAGATTCTCCGTTAAAACTTCAAGAGAAATATTCTCACGCGTTTCATACTGTATTAAAACTCTCTCATCAGCCTTAAAAGAATGATTGCTTGCCTGAATATTCTGGTTATTCGTAATCGAAATTCTCCCAATTCAAACTTTTGCACGTCCGAAATCTGTCGTGGTAGGTTCGAGAAAAAATCGAATCGTCTAGTGTATCGAGGAGTGAAGGGAGGTTCTAACGTATGAGACGCGTACGACACTTCGATGAATCTCCAAATGGACAAAAAATTAACATTTGGTTTCAAAGAAAGTTGTGTAGGTTGGGACAGAACCTGTATAACCTCCGGGTAAACCTCTTCCACGGCTCGTGTTATTGAAACAGGGTACGTTAGCGTCGACGGCAGGTGGCAGCTTATGTGTTACATAGTTAATAAATTCTTGAGCATTCGGAGTAGGGTACAAATTTGAACTCAGGACACACGTGAATATTTCCATAACGTCTAATAGAAGGCCTCGTTCTTCGAGTAATTTCGCTGACTTATATTCATAGGTTACGTTTCGCTAATAACCCTAACGGTCTACACGCGGTTCTCTCGCATCGTTTCGCTACGAGAGCAAGTATATCTCGAAAGTAATTCCGCGACTCTGTGGCCTCTGCGAGAGAGCAACAGAGAGAGAGAGAGAGAGAGAGAGAGAGAGAGAGAGAGAGTCCAGGTGAGCCGACAGGGCAAGGATGCAACGGCAGGAGCTGCCTGGCAGGCAAGAGCGGCAGCAGCAGCTCCGATATAACCAGCAGCGTATATAGCGAGGATGTCTCGCGAGATGATCACCACCATTATGGTACGAGTAGATAGCCATCGGCTATCTTGTTTCGAGGAAATAACGCGTCTCTCGATTCATCACCGCGCACGGTTCGCGGGCGCCCACGCCATAAGATTCCATGTATTACGATTCGATAAGGAAGTAACGACGTGCGAGAGAGCAGCCTTTGGACTTATAGATGGAGCTCTTATAGATGGAGGGCGAGGCATTCTTCTCCTCTTTCTAACCAACTTCTATACCATATAGATATATTTATATATTTATATAAAAGATCAAAAATAAAAACCGCCCCTTTCACGAAAATGTTTGACGCACGAAGGTCATTCGTTATACATAAATTGCATTTAGGAGGAGATAAAGATAGACTCGAAGAAAGAATGAGCCCACGTTCGTGAAAGATACCGAGCGAACTTTTCTGAAATAAAATTAACTTTTCGATTTTTCCCCTATCAATTTACGCGCGACCGGAAAGCGTCTCATTAATTCGTAATCAGCGAGAAATTTCCGACCTACATAGACTCTCAATAAATATCGAAAAAACTAAAATAAAAATATAAACGCGATGTGTGATTTTTTATTCACACCACTCTATAAATATTTTCCAATTAATTACTCATTATTTTCTTCCAAATTAAATGCTCTATGATTTTCGACTGGCATTTTTAAATTAAACAACATCATCTCCGACCTCCAACCGTTCCTTTTCCACTTAATCTTAGGGTCGACCTGTCGAACGATAAATATTCTCAAAACTTTGTCGATCGACAGTTCATCCAATTTTTGTTCACCGTAGTTATAGTCGAGCGTAAAGGATTTTCATTAAGGAGTAAAATCGATTGTTGCATGGAGACGAAAAACTTTCACCTCACGCTTCGAGCGTTTCGTTCGACTCGGTCCTGGCGTCTCGTCATTATCGTTATATTTTCAATGCTCGTTTTTAAGGAATATCACGAACAATGTGTGTGTGTGTGTGTGTGTGTATTTTTTTCGGGCCTCGTATATATCGGTTGTCTCGTTACGCAACCGTTGATTAATCGATTTGTCTCATTCGTCTGCCTTTTCCATACGGCAAAACGATATTACCACACGAATGGATGACGCTGTAAATCGTTACGACCGCCTCACAACTCGACGCTGCATATATGCTTTACGCACCGGTATATATTTTATACCTCTCTCTCTCTTTCTCTCTCTATCTCTTTCCGTTTTATAGTTTGTATTCAATATGTATGCAGTTGCGCCTATAAAACTGGAGACACAGGCGTTGCTTTTGTATCGACATTGTTCGTCGAATAAATGACGCTGCTCTTTGTCTTCCGCCTGAGGTATTCCCTCCATCCTCTTGTCGCTGTAACATATAATAATTTATCCGTACAGAGAGAATCGTCCCCCACGCAAAACCCATTCGTTTGACATTTTTCATATTTTTATTTATTTTTTATTTTTTCGTATTAAAGCAGTTACAGCACTCTAATGCTATGTCATTTTGGATATGCGGTCTGTACGTAGTACGTATACGTACCTTAGGCACCTTACGCACATACGCATCGTCCAAAAGCTTCGAGCTTCTCATTGGCCAACGACCTTTAAACTTGCCCTTCGCTGCAACTATTAAACCTTCGTCCCTTTTCTCTCCCTCGTCGTATTAGCCACAGAGACCGCGAAACGATAATTAATGCGTCGAGAGTGCATCCGTTCTCTCCCTACCTTCCTCTCACTCTCTCTCTCCCTCTCTCTACATATATATCGTGGCATAAATTTCTAATGTGTCTCACGCGAGCCGATTCGAGACATATATATTGATAAACGAGCGTCTCCAGCGATCTTTCTCGCTCCCCACAAGACGACCTCGCATTTCATTCATACCGTGCGTGTGTGTATGCGCGCGAACGCGTATAATCCCCGCTTGCCCGTCAGAAGGCCAGTCTCGCGCCAAGTCACCAACTTTTCTCCCCCCCCCCCCCCCTCCCCTCCCTTTCTCCCCAGCCCACCCGACTACGCGTCGCGTCTTCCTTCGCAAAACGGCGCAACGAGGACGCACGCGGATCGTCCGCATTTCCGGTTCTTAGCGCGTTATCGTCCCACAACATCGCGACTTGAACGATACATATATATATAGATATGGGTGTGTGTATGTGTGTGTGTGTGTGTATATTTCTGGAGAAAAGTCGACTTACAGAACGATTCTCCTCATGCGATACATTCCTCGTCTTTTTTCCCCATTTATTCCTTTTTTTTTCGTTTTCCCTGTCGCTTTCGATGCAACGCGCTCTCTCTCTCTCTCTTTCTCTCTTTCTTTCTCTCTCTTTGCGGCAAAGCGCGCAAGTTTATCCATTTTTACAACGATCCTTCGAAGACTGCCGCGTTCGTAGCTTCCGCTCGTTTCGCTCGTTATACTTTGTGTGCGCGACGTAAAGCCCCATCGACAAAAAACAAAAAACAAAAAAGAAATCTCGGTTTAGCTATATATCATCCGATGAGTAGAAGAGAGAGTGAGAGAGAGAGAGAGAGAGAGAGGCGCACGGCTTGCGCGTGAGCGTGACCATCGAGGCGTGGCGATAACGATGCCCTCGATGAAACGATATCGATAACGCTTCCTCTTTTCTCTCTCGGGCGGTTGGCTCGCCCGTACGATTCTGTATCGCGACCCTCGCCCCTTCTTTTTCCTCATCCTACATCGCACCAATGAAACGAGATTTCCGGATGCTGCGACTACCCGTGTCACTATTATTAAAAATATATGCGGAACACTTCGTAAAAGAATAAAAATAAAAATAAGAATAAAGGTTATAAAAAAAAAGAAAAGAAAATACTCAACGTCGATAAAATTATTGTCGAATATAAGGAGAAATCTTGTCATGCGCAAGTGATCGAGGTTTTTTTAATTTTTTTTTAAATATTTTTTTTTTCTTATACGGCGACTTATTCGAGCACCGGTTGATTGTACGGAGGATTGAAGTTTGCAACGAATGCTCGATCGATAATCGAGCTTCGAGGATCTTCATGCCGGCTACGGGTGGCGAAGCTTCTTCATCGTTGTGGATTTCTCAGGTTGAGGGTCCATAGCACGCGGTATTATCCACGAGGAACGAAGCGATTTGAGTACATACGTATGTGTATGTGTGTGTGTTGGGATTTTTGTTTTTTTTTCGTTTTTTTTTCGTCCTCGAGAGATTTAATCAACCCTCGATGGTACCCCCGGCGATTCGGCCGTGGGGTAAAGATCTCACGGGAAGGTTGGTTATATCGGGGAGACGAGAGGGAGAGAGGGCGAGAGAGTGGCCAAAGGAGAAAAGTCCCGAGGAGAAGAATCCGGGACCATTAATTTAATTATCTTGCGTCGATAGAGTTGAATTAGTTGAATAACGACGCTGGGGTTGAGTTAGCCGCTTCTTCAGCAAACAGCTTCGAGTGGCGAGAGCGAAGAGGGAAATGGAATGGAGTGAGGCACGAATTAAGGAGGAAAAGTATAAAGGATTCCGCGGGGTCATTACGGCTCGCATCTTTTTTTCTTTTTTTTTCTTTTTGTAATTATTCGGTGCTTTGATAATAACAAATTTTTGTATTCGGGTACGAGAGTCCAATTTTTGTATGTGTTAGAACACGTTATAGGTAGTACCAGAGAGTAAAATAAATAATGTTCGGGAAAAATATACTACGAGGGTGAAAAATGGAGTTAAATGGGTGAAAGCCGAAGCGAAGAAAATAACTCGCACACGTCGACGTCCACGTTGTGAAAAATAAATGAAAAAGGTTGGGGGTAGTTTTGAAAAAGGCCGAAAGAAGACGTGAAAATCATTTTTTCTTGCTTCAAGGTAGGCAACGTCATTGTATTTAAGCCCCTTGCTAGCCGGAAACTACCCTTATCGCTGTTACGCGAGCAGCAATTAGCACGTACTCACCGGCTCGAGCTCGCGGGTTACTATTTTCAGAAAATAATGAGTCGACCCGACGATTTTTGTTCTCCGGTACGGGAAAGGTCGAGAGGGCAACGAGAGGAGTGGGCGGTCGTTGTTGGACTTCGAGAGAGGAATATTTTTAAATGACGTTTTTGTTCGGGCTTCGCTTGGCTTGTATTAATTCGACAAAGCTTTTTTGATCTAAAGCTTCTTGGCTAAGAATTTTACGTTTGAGAAAGAGCGGCATTCTGAGAGAGAAAGACAGTCCACCCTTAATTTCCTGCTTCAGCATGGGGACAAAATACTGGTATTTGTCGAAACGAAGAAAAAAACCCACTTTTCAAAAATAGCTCTCTTTCTTCGAACTGACTTTTCAGCCCCTCTTCCTTCCCTCTTTCCTTTCCACTCTGTTCGATGAATTCACGGTAGACCGCACACAGCTCGTTTCATTCCGTCGTTACGACGAGGTAGACGATCCCTCCGTTGGACGATTGAGAGAAAATCGTTCTCATCTCGGCGACGTCTCATTATTTTCACGGCACATCGGGGGTCTCGAAGACAACCCCCGAAGATATTCCCTTAATTTGTATCGAATGAATAAAACAGAGAAATATTTTCAGGAGAAAATAATTGTCCGGACCATTTCAATATTTCACTCTTCGTCCTACTTACGTCTCGGGCTACGAGACGCCCTAACTTCGCTAGAAACTTTTAAACTCCGGGTGCTATTTCTCTCATGACGACTCGTCCATGTCAGAATCTTTGGTACTTGAAAAAAAATAAAACAGCAGATATATGTAAATGTAGGAAAAGAAGGGAAAAAAACATCATTGCCGCACCAACGCCCTTATATACATCACGGTGGTGAGTGGGTGATTTCGCGAATTTCGTTTAGCGAGTATCGAGGTTTCCATCCCTGGGCGTGTGGTATTATCGTCGGTTCCGGTTTGCTCGCCGCGCGGGAGGAAATAGAGGCGAGTACTATCGAGGAACAGAAATGGAAATGAGACCGTTCGTAGCGAAATTGAATGTAGAAATTTTACTGGGACAGCGACGCAGCTAGCAGGTAGAGAGGCAGAGTTTTCGTACGCTCGGTCGAACTTTCGTGGTCTTTTGCCCGGCTGACTGGTCTCGATTCCACCTCGACAGCCTCAATTTGTCTGACTCCGTCAGGGAGAAATAGGAGAATTTTCGCTCGTGCTCCAACCCTTTAAACCCAAACCACCCCTCTCTGTCACACACACCGCACCCCTTCGTATATTTCATTATTGTTCGAGTTATTTCCCTTTTCGCTGGCAAAAAAAACCATGAGGAAATTATTTTCGCGTTACAACGAACGATTACGAGCATCGTGACCAAACACAACCCTTATTTACTTCTTACAATCTTTAAGACTCGCGAATTAGCAAAATCAAAAATATTTTTGGACCTTGGACACTAATTTCTGGTATCGATAGCGACCCACGATGGAAATAAAAACGTATCGAAATACGCGCGAACTTCTGCACTCGTTCTCACGTTTATAGTCGAACGAAGGTCACCTCATCTGTCGACAAAATACCTTGTCGAATGGGTGTTCGATCGTTGCCTGTTACATAACGCAATACAACGCTTCGTTTCGCAGTGAACCGTAGCGAACTCGTATACGCGAGAACAGTGGATGAAATCCGCATGGTTGGTGCAGAATGTACGGGATAGCCGTTGGATCGTTTCGCAAACGTTTATTTCCCCGTTCCCTCTCGGCTGGGGGGTGGAGAGCAGGGGAATCTAGACCGGTAACCCCGGGAGGGGCGGTGAGCTGTAACGCGATAATTGAGCGACCACATTTTTTTGTCGCTACATCGCCATCGAATAACGACTTAACCGATCGACCATTCAATTTCATTCGCGAACACGATCCGGCAGTCTCATACCTGTATATGTGCGTAACATTTACCATCGACGATTTCAACATTCGCACGTACACGGAGATACGAGGAACTCGCCAAATTCCCCATCGATATTCGTCCCAGAATTTTCGCCCGACCGTGTGCCTCGCGGATCGTGCTACCTCACTCTTGCCCCGATGAAATTAGTTGAATGAACGCGATATGGAATTTTGCTCTTCGATGCTTCCTTATCCAATTCGCAATCTGAGTAAATCCTCGCTGTACGAGCTTCGAATCCGCTTTATCCCTCTGAGTGTCTATTTGGTTCCGGAACATTGACGCGCTTGCGTTCACTTTTGAAAGATTAGTGTCACACTCGAACTCTTCGAGCGAATCGAGATGATTTTACGTCGTTTAATAGTTATGCATCATTGGGCAAAAGCTATTAAATTTCTCAACGCGGTTGCTAAGTTTTACTGTTATATGTAAAATTATTACTCGTTTTATTATTACTTAAATTATTATTAATATAGTTATTACTAAAACTTGTACGATAGAAAAAGGTTTACGATAGAAATAATTAAATTACTGTTTTTCATCAATTAAAAATTATTTTTTCTCACAACGATGGTGATTATTTTCAAATGATATTTAATTCGTTCGTTCAATTTATTTATTCATTTATTCGGGGAAGATTTCATGTTCGAATTCGGTTAGTGGTATCGCCGTGTACGACAATCACGTGTGTAATTTGCGGCGGAACGTTTGGGTCGCGTGCGTGTCTCGGCGTTCGGTGAGCTCGGTCATGAGGAAAACGGTGACCCGCATCAACAGCTACGACTTCAACGACCATATATACGTGGTCGAGACTAAAGGTGGCCGTACAAGTGCGAGCCCGTTAATCCTACAATTCCATTACGTTGAGTCTCCCGACGGAGTCTCGTAAAGTTTCAACCCCCCCCCCCCCCTCCCCCAACTAGACGAGAGAGGAAGAGAGATGGATAGATAGATAGATAGAGAGAAAGAGCGCGCAAGCGGCAAAAGGAGCTCTCGGGTCTCGCCATAATTAGGTACTCTCGAATGACTCTCTACTTCGCGGCATTCCCTCGTACTGTGGTAAAGAGGGATTTCCTCACGATCGTCCCGCTTGGATGACACACAAGGCTACCCATCAACCCCTTCATTGCAGTATAACCTATTGACGCTTGAACTACAGTCTCATGATTCTCAGGGGCTTCCATCAAATCTTTCTTCAGTGTGAATTAGATTTTTGATGATTCGCCACTATTCGAATAATTGACTTTCTCCAGTTATTCATTAGTATTACTTTTGATTCGAGCTATTGAAAAAAACCATCAACTTGTCGAATCGATAATCAAGAATAGAATCGAAATCTCACTCCACCACCATTTTTCGTTCTTGATATTTTCACGGAGGCTACATGTTTCGCCGTAAACCAAATGGAATCTCAGGACCCAGTTCTGCGCATGCTTCCACCGCTTCGAAAACGCGATTCGTAAATTCTCCGACATGGCAAACCCGATCTAGACAAAATTTTGTTCAGCCAACGGAGAATCGTGGCAAGAAGTGGCCGAACTAAATTTCATCTCGATCGGTTGCTCAGTGCCGAAGAATTTACGGATCGCGTTTTACAACGAGCTCTCGCGCTCTCGCAGCCAACCATAACCCGTAAGACCACACCACTTCAAAAATGCGATCCGTAAATTCCTGGGCATGGCACGACCGGTTGAAACGAAATTTTAGGACATCCGATGCAGAATCGTGGCAAGAAATGGCACAGCAAATTGTCTTTCCGATAGGTTGCCCCGTTCCGAACAATTTACACATAGCATTTTGCAGCTGTCTCTCTCGTACTCGAGGCACACACATAACCTGTAGCAGCGTACTTTTAACTCGAAAAGTATACGAACAATGACAGCAGCATTTTCTCCGGAAGTTACTCATTACAGATAAGATGACAAAGTATTACCATATCGAACGGTATTAAAAGGTCAACAAGCCTTTTGCATCTCGTTACATTGGAGCATCATTTCTTGTTTTTTATTCATTCAATCTTCATGCACTTTACACAGCAGAATGTTTTCGTTGTAAGGACTTTTCCTAGGAGATCGTGTCTGCAGAGACACCGTATCTTATCCGGATGCTCATGAGTATCGCGCGAAAAGCCTGCCGGGTAGTATATGATACAATCCACTCTCGAGCTTTGGAGATGGTACAAGCAGCTCGAGTACAATGGAAACTCGTATTCTCCGGAGCTCCGGAAAGTGCTGGTGCACGCCCGGCTGGTCAGCTTGAACGAGGCAAAAGCAGCATTCACACACAGACACACACATACATACACGAACGTACAATGACACTCAAGCGTTCCACCAGGAGCTTCTTTCGCCCAACTGCGAAAATCGAAAGAGCACCAAATATCCAACATGGATTCACGTTGAGAATAGTCCGGGCGGAGGCGGCGAAATTCCTGCGAAGAGTTGACATGCGACGTAGGTGCATGTGGAAGGGGAAGAAGAGAAGCTTCGTCATGTGTGCGAGGGCCGACTGAGCGTATACCATGGAAAAAGCTCTGATCCATCGTCCCACCGTTTCTCGGTGTTCGAGAGGTCGCTAGGATTTATCGAGTCCGACTCGGTGAAAATTGAGCCGCGTTTCCTCGAGCGAAGGGCCAAGGGGGAAAAAAGGAATGATTAAACGGAAAGGTTCGGAACGGTGGTTGTATAAACAGAATCGAACTGGCATCGATTTCGCTGCTACGTTTACCGAAAATCGACGGTGCACCGTGAGAGGGACGAATGTGCTTTTTGTAGGAAGTTCGCGATCCATTGGGCAGCGAACGAATATACGTCGTAGTGAAAAGGCTGCGGATTGATTAATCGTTGGCCGTATTAACGGAAAACTCTTAGCAATTGGATACGCCTGGGGCGGGAATGTCACATGACGACCCTATTTATCGAGCCTTATAATAGAGCCCGATGCAAGTGAACCTTTTGCATTCATTTTCGCATTCCGAATGTAACAGCTTGACCCGGCTCGAATTTCAATCACATCAAGCATTTCCAATCTATACATCGATTATCCGTTGATGACGATAGGTGCGGTAATGGAAAGCCTCGAGTGCTCAACGATACAATTCAGCCACGAGGCTAATAACGAGCCCGTCCCCTGCTTGACATTAATCGAGAAATATTTCGTTCCAGTTCCGCAATCAATTTTTGAACCGTCGTCGCTCAAAACCGTTCTGATCAAAATTTACGGTAATACCTTGACGCGCCTATAAAACATCGCGTCCGAGGTGAGCGCGCACGCACGTGCGACTCCGCTCGGGCCCCTACGTGCGAATAAAAAGAAGTCAAAAACACATTTCAGGCTAACCGTTGGTGCGAGCGGTTATTCGCATCGCGTGGCGTTCTCGTGGCCTGAGTGGCTCTCATAATTCACGATAAAGGAGCGTGAAGTACGACCCGGTGCTGTTCGCCACGAGCCCGTAGAGAGCGAGTCTCGTGATCTTCTCGCGTACCTGCAGTCATCGTGTTACACGTACCAAGAGCCCGAGGATCCCACAAACGTACGTATATTAATGCCTGAAGGCGGGGAAGGAAGGCCCCACACCGTTTCACGGTACGGAGGATTCAACCACCCGAGGGACTATCGGGGAGGAATAACCCCTGGCCTTGCTCCCATTAAACTCAACGTTCTCGTTTATGTATATATATGTAGCTATAGTCCATTGGGTACGTTCGTGTGTATGTCCAAAAGACCAGACTTCTGCTACGATTCTGGTTTTCACATTTTCCTTCTCTCATTGCAACATTCTACCCCCCGCGCTTGCCTATCCTATGTGGGACTAACCCCGTGTGTGTTCTACTACTGAACGTAGAAAATGCATTCCAGAGACTGTTGGAACCTCGGGACTGTCTGCAACGAGCACTATTGTCAGAGCGCTGCATGTCGCGCGCTGCACCCTCCGAACCGAAAGGGGGAGAGGGAGGGTGAGATAGAGAGAGAGCGCGAGGGAGATAAAGAGAAAGAGAGAGAGGAGGGGAAAGAGAGGGAGAAAAAGCTCGGAAGCGAGAGCAGGAAAATGGGTGAGGCAAATAAAAGAGGCAAAAAACAGGGTGCAAGAAAGCTACAGCGATGCAACGGAAGCTGTAACCTTCCACTATCTCCACCTAGACTCCATGGCATTTCCTTCCTCATTTTCTCCACTTCATCCTCTTCACCCCTTTGGCTTCTTACCTTCAACGGGGAGTCTCTCCTGTTCTCTTCCTCCGGCTACCGAAGGATTGCTCGGTTTTCTTTTTTCGTCCTTCATACTCCACCCTGCTCGTCTTTCCGTTGATTATGGATAAAGATATATATATATCGGTATCTCTTGGGCCTCGGTATCTCTTGGGTACTATGGGTGTAGGGGCACTATGCATTATGACCAAGCGTGCCTCAGTTACCGCTTGACTATGAAACCTTCCTTCCTGTTTTTACATATCAGTTAATGGTTTCGCAATTTAAGCGAAGATCCAATTACAGGAATATCCATTAACGAACCCTTTCCCTACCTTTTAATTCGGCTCCGATACAAGAAGTGTCGTATTGTATTGTTTCTCTTCGTACTTCTACCGTACCGCTTCTTCGTGGTTTCTTCTGCCACTCGTGGCGCGTATATAACAGCTAGAAATCACTGTGCGCTACGCGTATTAGCGCAAATGCTTCATTGTCGAATTAAATACTCCCCACCACCATGCCCAGACTCCCACCGCGCGACCGCGAGTTCGAGCTCGGCAGCTCCGATTGGCCGATGCGTGATTGGTGGGGAGCAGAGGAAAGTTTTGAGTAGTAGGGGGATATAAAAGGCCGATGGCCCTCCAGCGTGTCTACATTGATGGTTCGCCAACCGCGGCACGTGGTCGATGAACAGGCACACCGTGTGGAATTTTTTTTGAAAAATGGGTCGAGGTCGTCACCGCAACGAGAATCCGTTCAACTTCTCCTGTACCGAGGGTCTCCGCGCCATTTCGATCTACCTTCCAGCAAGAACGTCGACCGTGGGGGTACAGGACATAATCCGTCACGTGCGACCTTACTCGTATATACTGCATGAAATTTCCGCGGTCGGAGCTCCCTTCGACTCCCCCGTGGCACGTTTTGACCCACGTCATCCCTCGTTGCCCATAAAATATCCCTCCCTCGCTCTGGGCCCAATCCTTCTTTTTTTCGTTGCTTCATCCCTCGGCGATTATTACCTCAGAAACGTCGAATCAGTGAACAGAGAGTGAAACTTCATCGTTCGCTCGGATTTCAAACGAGAGCAAATATTCGCGACGTTCAACGTCTGCAAAAACGAACCTACATGTAATATCCTCTCTGTTTCAATCCCCCGTTCTCGCCAAACTCAAACCCAACCCCGTTTTCTGTGTCATTCTCAAGAATTTCTCGTTACAAGATCGCCCTCCGTCCCTTGGCTCGGTATTTCAATAACGCGTGTAGTACCCCGTGTTCCATTCTCCCTGCCAGACCACGAGCACTCGTCCCCTTCGGCTCCCAAACGGGCTCCACCTAGGCTACCCCTAGCGTATAGCCATGTGGCAAAAGCTCTTCCTCGCTGTATACCCAACTTACGACAGAATTATCCAAAGCGTTCAATTACCAAGATATTCATGCTCCCGTCTCAACCCCACCCTTCTTCTCTTTATCTCCCGCCCCCGCCTCCTTCTTCTCTCTCTATTTTTTTCGCGAGCTTCGTGAATAATTCATAAACTCGTATTTGGTAGCGCGAAATGCGAGTATGAATAACAATGGGACGCGAAGGAGTCTGGGCAATACGAAGAAAAAAAGAAAAAAGTCCAATGACACGAAATCACGGACGCGTGGCTCAAAATTGCGTCGCTGAGGAATATATATACATATATAAGATGTAAAAAAAAATAAAAGATAAGATATCGCCCGAGGGTTGCGATACATTAAATTCTCGGATTGTACATCACCCGTGAACATTCTTCGAATCACTCTCGTTTCATCCTCTCTCTCTCTCTCTGTCTCTCTCTTTCTCTCTTTCTCTCTCTCTCTCCCCCATTGAAAATACTCACTCGTCGAAGCACTCGTGGAATAATGCTTAAAAGCATAAGATTATAGTTCATTTTTATCTTCTTCCTCATTGAAAATACAGGATTATGACGATGTTTTACGGAGATTTTTATTTTTTTGCTTCTTCTTTTCGCGAGGATCGCCGCGGGCTCTCTCGTGACGTCGAAAATATATCGATTCCTTGTTTCATACGCGACGGCGACTCCGGTGATCTTCTTTGCTATGTCCACATATCTATATCTTTATATATCTATACTGGTATTTTATAATACACGAGGGCCTAACGTATAATGTTACGTGATCGCACGTATAATACGTGAGGCACGCGCGTACGTACGTATTATATGTACTTCGAGGAGTTTTCTCCCCTCGATTTTTTTTTCTTCCAGTCCAACCCCTCCGCCACCGTCCCTCCTCGTTGTGTCTTTCTCCACCCTCTCTCGCTCTCTTTATCTCCTTCGTCTCGCTTCGTCTCTTAGGCGGCGGTCTCCTCTTCGGATCCCCCGGGCGGTGACAAGATCGAGAAATGTAGATATATACATATATGCCCCCCCCCCCTCGTATTCCCCACTACTCGTGCCCCTCTGCCGTCCCGCGCGTCATGTTAGCGTCGTAGTAAATAATTCATCGAGTTCAAAGTACCCGAAGGCCTCTCCCGCCGTGGATATATTACGTACTGTGTATAACGACGCGAGGCCTCGGCATCTGAGCTGAATATCTCGCTCGTCTCGATACGGTCCGACATAAAATTCTGCATAAATATACCCCATACCAACGTGAATGTGTATGGGAGGAGGTGGGGGGGGGGCGCATGTCGTGCGGACGAGTCTTCTGCTTCCTCTTTTTTTTCGCGATTGATAAAAAAAAGGGACGTATAAAAAATTGTTTTTAAAAAAGAACATGTCGGAGCTGAGCTCATGAAAATTTAAAATAATTATCGATACGCAATGATGAGAAAATTATGGTTATTTTCGAGGCGGGGGAAGAGTTTGAGAAATAATCTATCAGACTGGTTGAAAAAAAAAGGAGAAAGATAAATATCGACTGCGTATGTACATGGCTGTATTTACTGCGTACGTGATAAATAAATATGAAATATATATATATATATATATATATATATATATATATATATATATATATATATATATATATATATATATATATGTAGTAGATACTGGTTGATAAATAAATAAATAAGTATATATATATATATACTTATTTATTTATTTATCAACCAGTATCTACTGCGTGTGCTGTATAAATATTGTACATGAGTATTATAGTTGGTAGCGTTCGCCGAAGGACCGTGGTTCACCTTTCGCTTTATTACCGCTGTTGAGAGAAAGAGAGAGAGAGAGAGAGAGAATGAGATGAGCGGAAACGGGCTTTTTCGCCCTGTGGAAAATGTGGAAGGAAGATCGGACACGCTGCTCGTATCGCCAACGGAGAGCTACTCAGAGCTCTATCTCCCTTTCTCTCTCTTTCCCTCTTGGCGTCGAAGAAACAAGTTTTCCCATTTTGTTGCCAAGTCACGTCGTGGGATCGGGTGGCGTCGATGGAAAAAAAGCGTCGAAGCGCGGAGACTGCACTATTTTCTTCCATCCCTCTTTCTTTCCCTCCTTTCCCTTCCTCGCGTTTACCCGTTTATTCCGCCTTTCTTATGCTTTTACTTTCGGTTATTTCTCAAAACAATTAGGCTGACTACGCGCACCTTTTGTTATACAATGTTTTTTTCTCTTGTTTACATTAATTTTTAATATTATCGATAAAGTAGAAGATGAAAGGACTCGGGTCGATTCGCGTCGTAGAACCGAAAAGAAATATTTTTCGTACGAACGACTCGAGTAAAATAGTCGAATAAAATTATGTATATTTATGATTGAACTACGTACAAGCTTATGTAGTTCAATTCCTTTCAATTTCTTAGAGCGAGTCAAAAGTAAAACTCGGCTGGCAGGTGTGTCGGCACGTGACTCGTGGATTATCCTTTTTTTTCATTCGACCTGCTGTTGAGAAGCGTCGAGGACATACATGATGCGTGAAGTGACAACCGACATAGATATTTAACGATTCCACACTGCAGAAACGTTTCATTAACAATAATCGAAATTTCGAGTTTTTTTTTACAATCAACTTTTTATCCAGACGAACAAAGCCAAATAAATCGAATATTCAAATTTCATTCGAATACGTAATTAATTAATCAAATTCACGTCGACAAATAAATAATTAATTATCTAATCGTGTTTAATAAATGATTGATAAATAAATAGATCGATTTTTCGTCTCGGTTTCGTTCCGAGACCGATGTGCACTTCCTCGATATCATAGATTCTCCATAATGGTTCTCGGACCGATACACCCTTTGCGGCGCGGCAACGTTGAGCTTGATTCACGACGATGCGTACCGGCCTCGATAATTGAACGTTTGTTCGCGTGAATTCACCTTCACAAGGCGGATTCTACTCACTTTGCGTGTTGGTATGTATACCGAGGAGGCGCAAGGATGTATGCGCATGCGCACGCGAGCGGGCGCATGCGCGTGCGTTCGAGCGAACGGGAGGATGCATCGTAACCGTAGAGGGCGCTTTGACGGATTTACTCACGATCGACACGCGATAAGAATGCCGGCAGCTGCCTGCTGCGTATAAGCCTCTAGACCTGGGATGTTGAATTCATTCATAGATCTTTATATATACATGTCTATAATATATATATATATATATATATATATATATATATATATATATATATATATATATATATATATATAAAGAACGAAACGTGCGAGCTTTACTGCATACGCTGCTCGCGCGCGTCTCTAAAGTCTAACGAATGTGCCCTTTTCCACCATAGCGCGACGAGTTCCACCGAGAGTCGCTCGTAAACGTCTTCGTCCTTTATTCGTGTCCCAGAGATATAGATTCATTACTCCCGAGTTAAACGTCTTAGAACGCACGTTCCATCCAACCTGATCATTCACCTTCGGCTCGGGGACCACCTGGATTACGTGAATTATTATCCAGTCCTCGATTAATCATACGACGGTTTTTACTCGTCTTAATGAACGATTAATAATATCATCGTAACGACGGCGGGCTTTTATCACAGATAATGACAAATGAATTTTAATGCTGTATAATTTTCTATCGATATCTTTAAGGACGATTAATAATTCGATCGTATCGGCAGATTGGTTTTAACACTAATAATAATAAATGAGTTTTAAGGCGGTATGATATTTGATCAATTAACGGAGAAATATTCAACGTAGGTTTTGTGGGTGTAGAAAATTTTGTTTCTTAACAACATCAGGCAGCATCAGACCCAACGGCTATCGACATGACGCCCAACGGGATGACATCCTATTCCTGGTTCGACATTATATTCGTGTCGAAAAAACGACACCCCCTCGTAGTACATCGCTTACAAGTGTGCGAACAACAGGCCGTAAATGCAAGCAGTGTTGTATCTGTGCTTACGGCTCTTGTCTTCAGGGAAATTAAGTTGTGAACAACATGGCGTCTTAATTAACCGCATCGTAGTCGTTTCTCTTATTAGTGTGTAAGGGTGTGTATATGTGCGCGAGTCTCGGGATTTGTAGTAATTTTCACGACGTCGTGTCATCTCTACCAGTTTTCGTTCTTTTTCAGTTAGAATTAAACTCCATTGTTCCCTCGCGAGTATTTTTGCATGTTGATCAATCGAAATTCCGTGAACTCGATGAATTTATGGAAATTTTTCTAATCGAAAGGTTCGTCGCAAGATTCTATATTTTTGAATGAAATAGTCGTTGTAGAACGGCTTTGTTTATATTCTATGAGTGAAAAATCGATGATGGCACACAGATGCGAGATAGGAAACGAAAAGTAACGAAGCGAGTCAGTCGACAACGAATGACGCGCAACAGAGAAACGAAGGACGAACCGTCCCAGCGATTCATTTCGTATCAGTCGCTTGTACCATGTTCGTTTGTACCGTCGCTACGTAAGAACAGCGAAAAAACGAGACGTCCTCACCGTGGTAATTTTTTCACCTCGTCTAGAATCGAATTAAAAATATCGGTCACATATGTCTCGTAGCTGCGAGAAAAAAGTAGGTCAATGGGGTCCCATGAACGAAGTAAAGTGGGTCACTAGGTCACGATATGGGAAAAAATCGAGTAACGAAAAAAAAGTTCTTCTTTCTCGATAAAAATTTAATTCGTAAAACGATGCAATTTTTTAATAGTTATAAATAATCAAATATATAAAAATGTAGTTTTATTTGTATCAAATTTTATTATTTTAATAATAACATTTTTATCGTAATATAATTGTTTAGAAAATATTGGGAAAAGAATTAATTTTCAAATGAAAGTGATATTTTATATATTTTATTTTTTTTATATAAATGTCTTTTTCCTCGAAATTCAACCGCGAAAAATACAACGACGCACAACGGAATCCTGGAACGAGTACGATTTACAAAAATGTACCTATTTCGAATATCTCGCGACTCGAGCACGGATGGAATGAAATATTTGGAATCGTTTCCACTAAATTTTTCCGATAACGCGTTCAAGCTCGAAAATCTCGCGTATATCGGAACGATATTATTCTTTACCGTTCGCTTCGACAGCGTTGACTCGTCGCACAAATTTTTTTCTTCGACAATGGGTCTTTTCATATCAATACGTAGGTATACAATTACGTAGAGTGTGGATGAAAAAGGTAGCGGTGAATGGCGAACATGAGAGATCTCACTGTCGCTCTCTCTTTCTTTTGGCGTTAAGCTCTCTCCCTTCAAAAAATAAAAAATGAATGAAATTATTGAAAACAACCATAAATTTTTTATTCGACCAAATTTCATGAAAAAGTCGTTTATCAATTGCAGCTTCGTTGAATGAGATAAAATTTCTCACATCGATACGAAAGCTTTAAAAAAATCCACAGATATAAACAAAAAATTTCATTTTAAAACAATATCCATTTGATTCTTTATATTTTGACTCGACGTCAATACATTTCTCATTTTTCAAAGAAAAGAGACGCGAGAATAAAGATACTTCAGCCTCGTTTAGTTCGCTCTCTTGCATCGTCTGTAATTCTCGTAGACTTCTTGGCCCGATCGAAAAAGAAAAAATGAAAGAAGGACTCGGCGAGACTGCGATAGAGGGGTGGACTGAAACGGGACTGAACGAGGGGTTGAACTGGGCGGAAGATAATGGTCCTGCGGGAAAAGGTAGAGCCGATCACTCAAGCCTTTGAGAAGAGAAATTCTCAGCTTCCGGTCTCTTTCCCCTTCTCTCTCTTTTTCTCTCTCTGTCTCTTTATACGAGGACTCGTATTCTTTTTTCTCTTTATTCACCTTCGAGCTTTTTGCACAATAATAGTCTCTTGAAAAATTCTCCGGTTACACACTCTCCCTGAAGTCATAATACAGACAAAATAATATATATATCGAGAAACAAACGAACATTTTTTCTTTTCGTACATAATCGACGTTGTTGAATAAATTTTCATAATTATTTGATTTTACAGGCATAACAATTAAATTTTTATTCTTATCAATAACCCATAACATTATAAATTTATTATTGAAATAATGCAATTTTTGTAAAAATGGGGGAAATATTATTACATTATATAAATATATGCGCATATTTTATATGTTTGCTCTCGTTTTTAGCAAAATTCAAACGAAAATGTAACAGGATACGACCGTCCCGGATCGAAACTCACGATGTTCCTGAATTCTTAGTATCGATATATATCTCGATACTAAGAATTGATTCATTTTATTTGATTAACCTGTTCCAGGATTCTCGTAACTCCTCACATTTTTCTTTGAATTTCCATAATATTGAGATATGTCGTTATAACGACGTACGTGTATCTATAACGAGAGCTTCTTGGTATCATTACATTACTGCATACTGTGCCATAAAATCTTCCCATAGCTCGTATTCCAGCCTTTGCCGATACCTCGGTGAAATTCAATATCTCGAATACCCCCGTTTACCCTCGCCTGTGCCAATATGCAAGAAGAGGAGATGTTCGTCCCTTCCAACCATCTTCTTCCCTTTGTATCACTCTTTCTCCCCTGTTCGTGTCCATTTCCATCGCAGAAATGCTCGAAGCATCCTCTTTAGGTTCAACCTTCGGCCGCGAGGTCGGAACAATCATGTAAATTTTCCACTGCGATGGAGATAAGTTGGAATCCTTCGCGTGCACGTCCGAGTCATAAGCACGTCGAAGCGGAAGAAGTCGTCTATTAATTTTTGTTCCTTTCGTTCTGCGGCCAATTTTTCGCTCTTCTAATCCATCGCGCAATTTCCTTATCGTAATGAGATTTATGTATGATTTTTATATTTCTTCTTTTATCTAATTGGCAATTTATTCGTCGCAATGGACAATGCACGCGTCGGTTGTCACTTGTCGTCGCTTACCTAACTTAGTTTTCTTACCGTCGCGAGTTATTAAATAACGAGGAAGGAAAAGAATTTTAAAAAAATATATGAAACACGACCGGGTCGAAGCGTCGACGGACGTCGCGTTTTGTAAATTTTATGTAACACGATTTTTTCTGAGAAATTCTCCACGTTCGTGTACACATTGTAAATCAAACAATATCTCGAAAGCCATGTTCCACCATACGCTTGCGTCTTCTATATTTAAAGAAATCGCATAAATAAACAAAAAAGAGAAGAAGAATGAAAAAAGTAAAAAAAATGTGACATTTGGACAATACGATCCCTCGAGACTGCCACAAATCATCGCGAATCAGATGTTAATATATTCTCGCGGTTCGGGCCATTCGTCGAAGTGTCTATAGCTATAACTTGTCATTCGTTAAAGAAAGGAACCGAAAAGAAACAAAATAGAAAAAAAGTACAAAAGGTTCGGGAAATATTTCATTCGATTTAAAATCGTTATAGAGCGTGCGCGTCGGCTTCTCACCTTGATAAATTCTCGCAAGGTTGCAGTGACCCACATATCTTGTTATGGATCATCGATCGAGCGTGATCCAGGTGGAGATCTCGGATGACCGAGCAATTCTTCGCGGGTCAGGTTGTGAGTGAACGAATAAAAAAGAAAACAAAAACAAAAAATTGGAGAAAAAAGACTACGACCACGGTTCGATGCGAAGTGAATCTATAGAATTATAGTGCATATATATGTATACACACAGGCGATTGTACCTAGCAGCGAATCGGGCCGACAGAAGCTCCGACATCGGTATCGGCATCTCTCTCACTCTTTTGCTCTCTGTCTCTCTCTCCTTCCCTCTCCTCAATCCACGAGACCTGAAGATTTTTATCCCCGTTGAAATCTCGTCGAGATAAATCACGCGAATCCCATTCGGCCCAGTAAGCCCCCCGTTCCTTTAACCCCCCCCCCCCTTCTCATCCCTGTCCTTCCACCCTTTTACACCCCCGAACCCCTCTCCATCTTTCTCTTCGAGCGATTTATCGCTCAGTGTGCACGCATTTACGAAGAATGTTCTCTTCTCTCTCGAGCAGGGGGATTTTCTCGCATCGCTGCTGCCACTGCCACTCCGTATTGTTCGGCTTTATTAGCGCGAAGAGATTCTTCTCTCCCACCGTGCTCTCCGTTATAAAGGTACTCACGCAATAATGGAAGCTAGCGAGACGAGGAAATAGAGAACTTTGCTTGCGTCACTCGTGTTCCAGTCGTTCCTTCCGATCGTTTATTATCCCCTCCCTGTCTCGTTACTTCTTCTTACTCTCGTAAGATGTTGATCGTGTCGTTGGTGAATTAAGATCTGAATTTAATAAGGGCATTGCAATTAATTATTTCTCTACATAAATTCTTTGTTTAACCTTATTAATGTCGAAGTGATTCCGATAATTCTTATCGCACTTCGTGGAAAAAATTCTTTCATTGAATAAAAATTTATTGATTGCGATGAAACTTGTCAGCGTTCTTATGAAGCCTTGAAGAAGAAAATATCTTCTATGGAAAAAACATATCGATTCTTCGCATAATTTTTTAAATATTAATAGATATATGGATGGTGTCTCATTTTTCCCCATTACTTCTTGACATGTAACTTTTTTAGATATCAATGAAAATGAAACTATCGAAGCGTGTTAAAGAAGAAACTTCAAGCTTCATATATATTTTTTTTTAAGTTTGTTGTACAGTGTATGAACGAACTGGTCTTCCATCTACTCTCTCCTTCTCTCCCTTTCTCATTTTCTCACTCTGCGTCCATATGGGTTTGATGCCGATTCATGAATAGTCGATTTAATTCGTGTATAATCGCACTTTACCCGAATTTGATTCGATTCGTTAATTTAATGATGACGCACACATTGCTTTTCACATCATATCGTATCGCAAATTTCGTATCAATGAAATTGATTCGATATTCCCAGATTGGATTTCCGATAATTAAAGTTCTCGGGTCACGATAAACAACTGACGGCGAATAACAATGAACCGTAAATACAATTTCGATTCCAATTCGATTCTGTCATTCGTTCATGTCTTGGTACCAGCGAAACCTATATATTTTTCTCCACCACGTGATCAAATTGACATGTAGTCAGAAAAAGTTTTCGATTTTTTTACCTTGTTTTTTTTTACTGGTAAAAACTGTTTTGCGACGCTCGCTCGCTTTCTCGTCTCGTTATCAATTCAGATCTATACACCCAAGACCGAATGAGAGAACGTTGGAAGAAAATTGCACGTATACGCGTGTGTATGTTATCTCGACAAACATGCAGATCGCTACGCAAACAGGAGAGACGAGCTTCTCGCTCAAAAGCTTTCGCTGATGTTGCGGTAGCTGCGAAGAATCGTTGTCCTCGACGACGACGATGGCGACGACGACGACGACGATGGCGACGGCGTGGTATTTTACTGGTAGAGCTTCGGGTTTTTTCTCGTTTTACCCCGGTAAATTGGATTACGAGACACCTGAGTCTGGTGCCTCTACCACACTGCCCGACGTTTCAGTTTTCATCCTGAAACACCACATTCTCGCGACTACACGTATAGGATGAGTTTTATTCACATGCTTCGAGAAAAAAAAACAATTCACCCTTTAAATATACGTGCATCCCTCCGTCGGGGTGTGTTTGGAAGAATTTGAGAGATAAGAAAAAATGTTACGCCTGTCTCGGCTGTTCCAGACGACACCTAGTTGTACTTTCCCCACTCCTAGAATCGTAATTGTCGTGTAAATGCCCGAAAGATTAGAGAACAAAATAACGTGAGCACCTTTAACCATCTCTAGCATCAGGCGCGAGACATTCGGGAAAATGAATACCGTGCGGAAGTAGAATTCATGAATAGTCGCTCACGAATGCTCTCGCTTAACTTAGTAGCTTTTCACTCCTTCGGCCGGATCTTCTTTCAGCGTCGTTCATTCCTTTCTACCTCCGCGTCTCTCCCCCTTTTGCCTATTTGCAACGGTGCCTTTCTTCTTTGTCTAAATTATCATCAAGAATTTTTCGAATGCTCGAGATCATACAAGGTCCTAGTAAAAAGAACGTCCTTGAATGTTAAACGTAGATTAAAATGACTTACTTCGTCTCACTCGTTCATTTTATACCGTGTTTTTGCATTCAGATTAAAAAAATTGAAATAAACATCCTTCTAGGTAAAAGTACGTCGATCCTCAGTTATCGCGACAGCCTTTTTTATATTTAGCGTGTTGTACAAAATACCGTACTTGTATAGCTGGCATGCGACCATCGGAGCTGTGTGGGCACTGTGTATATATGTGGGTGAGAGAGAGAGAGAGAGAGAGAGAGAGAGAGAGATGGCACTGGACGCTCGTGCGTGATTCATGGCTACTCCGCTGGTACTCTCGCGGTCCGCACGATAACGAAAGTTATTACGCGACTCGGTCGTGCATGTCGACAAACCGTCGGCGATTTAACCTCCGCCGAACGATAGCAGAAAGGGGGGTGGAGTAGGCGGCGGGCGAAAAAGAGAGAGAAACACACGAGGAATTATTACGACATCGCGTTAACGTAAACTCTCATACGTCCGTTGTATTTTGCGCTGCGAGCCACACATTACCGTACAGCCCTAGTTTGATGCACACTCTCGTCGTTGTCAACTGTCGCATTCTCGTTTCCGCCCTTTGAGGATCGTCGGCGCAACAACTTTGAGGAAGATTAAAGACGCTAAAGCACAAGCGTGTAACGCAAAGAAAGCGGTCTTCGTTTGATTAAATATCGTAATTATATTGTTAATCGTCTACAGCTACCGCATGAAAAACTTACTGTAGTCGTTCCCGCTATACGCGGACGAAAATCTTTGGACTCCTTGGATGCCTTTGGAAGAGGTTCTCCGCCGTGGAAAGATTGTTGACCGTATATACATATATACTCCTCCCACCCCTACCGCGGCGCTATCATACATAAGCGCATGCGCAATAGTGGGGAACCATACAGCTCTACTATATCGTACATTTGTTATCCCCGCTATTGCGCATGCGCGAAATATATATAAATACATGTATCGCGGACCCCCTTCGTTTAGCCACTTTCCATATATATGTATTTACGCATATGGGCCGGGTGTGTTCAACAGGAACCTTAAAAAATGCACGATATGGTAGGAGCGGGCATAAAGATTCACGTCGAAGTTCCGGGCCAGAAACTACGGTTGTAAACGAATCTCTGGTATATATATATAGGCGATAAACGAACGGCCAGAAACGTTTCGTGGGACGGTAACTTATTGGATACCGCGTTATTGCGTTCGCGCCATCTAGCTTTACGGCTTTACGGCCGCCAACCATCGTCCGGATCTCTCGGCATTGTATTGTCTAAAAGCTTAGATTGGCGGTAGGCACCAACCGAGTTGGTCGAGATTGGTTGATGCCTCGCGCACTCGTCATAGCCAGGCTGATCCGTAGGGCGCAGGTGGTCCGTAGATCCCACCGATACTCGTATGGCAAGAAAGTATGGTTGTAAAAAAAACATCGAACAATCGACGCGTTAGGTCGGCAAAAGGTAAGTCCTTGAGTGGAACAAGACGAGATGGTTGGATTAGCTCGAAATCGCGGGGGCGTTATGACGCTCTCAGGCTACGAAAGCCAAGCCCATGGTGCCGTAGGTATTCTTGCTGCTACCAGCTTGCTGCAACGCGCGTGCGCGATTTTCTGGCGCTGATGGTTGCGAGTGAGAGAGAAAGAGGAAGCGGTGTTTATGCAACACTGTGGGTGGAAGGTGGGGAAGGCAGGGGGAAAAGAATTGTACGCGCAATGTTAGCAACGAAGATGTCGAGTGGGAGGAGAGCCGAAGGAACGTACGAGAGACGAATGAATGAAACCATTCAGGTAACATGTTTATGCGCTCGCCGCGTGTTGCAATTGCACCGATGGTGGCGGCAGCATTCGCCAGCAATGCCGTTCGCAGTCGTCGCCCTCTCTCACTGAGCTCGTATACAAAGCTCCCCGACGCAAATGTGTACGTATAATGGTCGATGGGCTCCCGTGGCGCAAAGAGGGGTGATGCTTGAACCGCAAGGAACATTATGCACACGGCGAGCTCGACGAACCGTGATGAAGGTCTCCACGTTTTTTTTCTCTCTCAAAAGCGGCTTATATGGTCTATAATTATTGCTGGAATAGAAGGTGATCGGATAAAAGCGTCATCATGTTCGATAATCATTCCGCGAATCACCCGTCCATGAAAAGGGACTGATATATCTCTATTATCGCCCCCCAGTGAGAACGGATTAAACTGGTAACGGTTGAACTCACATCCGTAAAACAGATCGATACACTAAGAACTATTTCGCCGATTTCCGTTTCATCGTCGATGTTTTATCAATAATTTTATCAATATTAATTAAATCTTCGCACTCGAGAGGCGACGCTCCCCACACGACTTGATGCAGCAGCTCTGCGGAAAAGGTCGTCAAGTCCTAAGGGTTATAAATTAATTAAAACGAATTCTAATTTTTTTTCCAGTGCTTTTTATATCTAACAAAACAGAAAAAAATGATGGATTTTCCAAAGCACATGGTCGTTGTCGTATGCTCGAAGCTTGGAACATTCGCCTCGCGTTGCGCGAAGAAAGGACGGTTAACATCCACGTTGCGCTATATAAAGCTGATAGCTAATATACATATGTATATTCACATCTGTATATATCGAGAGGAGAATAGAAAGCCGACGATATCCTGGGGCGGACAACACGGTCCCCGTCGAGGTAGCAGTCATGTTTCTGCTAGGCGGGGTGACAAGATCGCAGGTAGATTCTGAATGGATAATGAGCCTGCGCAGGGTGTATAGGAGGAGGGCGGGCAGGGGTAGCAGTGAAGTGGGGATGCCGCGATGAAGATCTCGTCAGTTCCGCGTAATTACCTCCCACACACGCGGACTCACAGACGCTCGCACACATTTGCTGTCGGTCCTCCGATCGCCCCGGGACCACAAGAGACGCGGTACGAAGTATGGACTATCTCTTACCGTGACGTTCTCTGGCAACGACTCACGGGGAGGTGAGTTCTTGTATATACACTTACGACCGTGTATAAGGTTTGTATCACGACCTCGTATACGAGGCGAGTCCCTCGTGTTCTTACGACGAAGGGGGCCTTATATTCACTCGAGGGACCGCTTGACGTCTCTATGCGCGCGTGCCACACACCGTGTACTTCTCCCAGGGAGAATTCTTCGTGACAGGCACTATCCCCCTTTTCGCATTGAACTCACGACGATAGCGCCCGTTCGTCAATCCTTTGAAACGCAAAAGTTTGTAAGTAATGTAAAATGCACAAAAGAATTTGCGCGTACGGATGGCAAATTTACCAATCCAATGGGATATTTATAACCGGTCTATTCATTTCGATTTAAGGTGGATATTTATAATATCCAGGGAAAATAATTGTCAGGCTAATGGGGTTTGTTTGGGAGGGGACCTTTGGAAGGGGTGCATGGAAAATCAGTCATCAGATCCTATCTAATCCCGAAGGGTGACAGATTTTGCCGAAACAGGACGTGACGGGGTCCGTGCGCAAGGGAGACATCAGACGACCGGACAGGACAGAGGGAGTGTGTAGCGATCTTGGCTGTTCGTGCTTGCTCATAAATCATTCCCTTAGAACTTTCAAGTATATACATGCATAGCTGATGCGGTAAGGGGTTTCGTGGCCCTCACGTGCAAGTACCTTGTGTCTCGTATCTCTTCGTATACACGCGACTCTCTACTCGATCTAAGTCATGCAGTCTCGAAGCAAATGTACACGCCTACGTCCATTTCTCTGTGCATCGCCATTTTTTTCATCCCTATTTGGGAGAAATAGTACTTGAAACAGAAAAAAGAACTGCGATTTATAAAGTTTGTCTCGAGTTAAGTCTCGGTAAAACATTCCCTTTCGATGTTGAATAATTGAGAGCCAGGTCCATACGTGGATATCGTCTGCATAGCTCTTGGCGATACTCCTGCCTCTTTCTCTTTCGTGGTTCTGCACTGTAGCAGCCCTACTACTACTAAGTCACCGGTGGTGTGCTCTCACCGCTAGAACTACGTCGTTGAGCGCTGCGAGCCCGCGTACTCGACTAATTGCACCAGTGGATTCTCGAGGGTTAACGATAAGACGAGGCCCTCTTCTCGTTCGCGTCTCCTTACCACCCATCCGTCGTTAGCTCCCGACAGCAAGGCCCTCTCAAGTATATCTGCACAACCCCTAGCTGAGCCCACGAGAAAGCGCCCACGAGGTGAGAGTCTCGTGTAAGGGTGACGATCACGAGCGAGGATCTCGCAATAACCCGGGGAAATTACGTTCTCCACCATGTTGTCTCGATAATCTACCAACGACGTAGCAACCCCCAAGGTGAAACCTACGACTATGTATGTTTTGCAATTTCAAATTATTACACCAGAAAATCGTTGCTGACGAGCTTACGTTTATTTTGTACTAGTAAGGACGTATTGCGTAATCCGCCGAAAGAATTTTACGCATTAGTTAAAATGTCCATTCTCTATTAGATTTTCTAGATCTTATTTTACAAAGGGGTAATATATATTAAATGTCTTTATATTTATTTCATTTTGTAAATAATTTAAAAAATAATAATAAATAGATATATATATACGCAGTGGATTCCTGGCCCAAAAATGTACGATGTTTCGCCAGGATCTACTCTGAAGACCCGAGGAGTAAGGGTTCTTAACGAGAATTATACGACTTCAGAACCAGGGTGTAACATTCGTAACGGACTGCGCTGTAGATACAGCCCTTGACCTTCTATACGTATCTAGCTTTCCCCTTCTGTCAATGTTTACGTGGTCGTGGTTCCGGCGCCCTGATGGTTGCACCGTTGTCTTGAACAATTGGTAGTAACTTAGGGCTCGCGTTGCTACGAGCCCTCTAACTGACGATACTTGGTTCATGGGGGTCTCAACTTTTACTGCCCACTTCCCGGGCATGTCTTTCTAACGCTAGCAATTTGGAAAATTGAAGCGACCAGAGTAAAACTACTTGCTTGGTATTTTTCCGTTTCACCTCTGTGTCTTTCCCTCTCACTATCTCTCTCGGCTGGATGTTGCCTAGCTACCAGCGTATGCGACGCTCTCACCGAGCAACGTGAAACTGCAGCAAAAGCGAAGAAGCATCCTACTTTCCACTGTAGTCTCTATCGTTCTACCGTGGTTCTTAAATTAATACAATATAAATGCAAATTAACCCGCCCTAGAAGACTCCCCCGCAATGAATAACAAGTGTACTTCTTTATGCGAGGGAGTTTTCGACGGCAAAAAGAAGTCTCTCCCGCGGCGAGCCCTGTCCTTCGTGCACAAACTTCACGGTCACGCCCGTAAATTGATTCAGGAAGCTCGGCACGATGCCGCTCCGTGCCGCGGTCTTAGTCATCTGCATAGTCGCCGATTGATGAGCGCGAACGCCATCTGGTGGCGACGTTTTGTACTGGCGTTGAGTTCCGTCGATCATTGCATCGTGAGTCCTCTGCCGTTCGCACAGATGGTGCCACCGTCTTACGCCGCACTTGGTGACACCGCGTATCGCTGCGACGGTGCCACATCGAAGCGTTACGATATTCGTAAGAAGTGCAAGAACGCACGAACCCTGCGTCACTCCAGAGGCTCGAATTACCCTGCCTCGAACCCTACCAGCCTAGCACGTAGTAACATAGGCACACACTTGGCTCGAAACGGTCGTAAAATGTTCTCCAAACGCGCGGAAGCTTTTAGCGGGGCTCATCACATTTTTTCCGCTAAGGTCGTTCGGTAGTGTAGTGCGCGATGCTACGCTACACACCGGTCTACTTGATGCGGCATCTCGTTTCCGTGGTGCCCGAAATTGCTTCTATGTCGGGTTGCTGTACCAAGAAGTTACATACGAGCCTTCGTTGTGAAAGAGAGCGAGAGAGAGAGAGAGAGAAGGCGGCGGACGGGCTTGGTGTGTTTTACGACCCTACAAGAGGATAATGAGAGAACAGGAATGAACACGAGCACCCAGAATCCTTCATTTGACGAGAGTGAAGTCCATATATCCGTGAATACACGAGGAGAGCTATGGAACCGGAAAGCCACGATGGCTGATGTTTCGTGGAACTCTGTTTTACCATGCGAGACTATATACGACACCTCCATACACGCACTAACAGGCTCCTCGCGATCCAGAAGCTTACAATCAAACGAATTTATCGTTATCCTCGACCGACACGAATGTTGATCCCTGTCTGTAAACCCTAAAAAGAATTTATTATCGATTGGGTCCAGACATCGTTTTGAAAGTGACTCGCTTCAACTCCTACCGAAAACTCACCGTTGGAAGCTTATGTTCTCTGCACCCACGTACCAGCGAAAAGACGTCTACCATGTCCGATCCACGATTTCCCTGATGCCGTTCGTATTTTTTCAACACTCTCGTAACGAGGTCAAAGCTTCCTTGAACTTTGGTGGAATTGCTATTTATTATCGCAGGAGCTCGACCGCGGAAGTCGAAACGCCGCAGGCATGGTTTTGACAAAGGGAAAAAGGAGGGACTGCCGACGGCAGTGGAAGGCTAACGGCGCGAGAACAGTTCGTACCACATTCGCGATGCCCTGGGAATAATATCGGATGAAAACTTTGGACCAAGATAGATGCGAAGTTGAGCGGAATGCGTATTCGCGCGGGGATGATGCTCCGCGTTATCCCGAGCAAACGCCTTTTATACTCACATATATATATATATAGGTTTGTATATATAAATGTGACGTGTGCCCCGCAAAAGATACTCTTTATCCTGCCAAGGAATCATACGACTCGAACATTTTTCATGCTAAACTTGTCCTCGTACTCAACTCCAGGCTGTATAAATATTCTACCGTCGTTTCTTCTTTTCATTTTTTTTGTTTGTCACTCCTCTCCTTCCGTCCTCACCCTCTGCCACGAGTGCATATAAAATACGTGTGCCCACTAGATGCGTGTGCCCCGTCACGAGATTCCTCTACCTCTTCCGCTTCGGGTAGCCTTTTTCTCTACGAGAGTAAATGAATAATCGACTTGTCAAGAGACTACAAAGCTCTAATTCAACCGTGCAAACGGCACGGTCGTTCCACCGTACCGCAGTGATATACGTACTCTGTTGCTACTGCGCACCTCTCCCCTCCATGCCTCTCTGTCTCTATGTCTCCCCACCCGTATCACTATCGCTGTGATCGAGCGTGGTGGACGCGACAGCTAGCGCCAGTGGATAAAAAGTTGTCGTAGCTCCCGCTGTTCCTGTTGCGAACAGAATCCAGCATGTGGCTCGACGTTTCAGACTGGGAACGTAGAGAGAGAAAGAGAGTCTTTGCAATCCGCGTGGCAAAGGGATACACGAAAGCGTCGACTGTTCGATAATGGCTAATGACTCGTTCTTGGCACGTTTCTCTCCTGTTTCGATCCAACGCGTTTCCCCATAAACCCTGGTCACTGCGACGCTGGCCAGGCACTGGACGTTCAGCCATCGACTGTGCGGCCGCCTATTCCGGAGCTCGGTAGCAAACGCGGGCACCCTGGATGAATTATCGCGACCATCGACTCCTCTTGCACAGAGGCGGAGCGAGAAGAACGTTTTATTTTTCTCGTCGAGTCCAGAGAGAGAACCGTCGGCTATAATCCTTATACCACCTTCGGCTCTTCGTCTTCGTCTTTTCTCTATCCTCATCTCTCTCTCGTTCGCTGTCCCTCTCTCATTCTTTCTCTCTGTATCCCTGAACCCAAGTCGCGTCCGGGTGCACAGCGCAATTAAAGCATTCGCGAACGCCGGTGCCGATTGAGCAATCGATCCGGGATAAAATGAACGCGGATAAACCTGGATTAAAAAACAAGAACGTCGAGGGAAGAAGAAGGAAAGTAAGATAAAAAGCAGACGAAGAACGAGAAGAAGAAGAAGGAGAAAAAAACAATGTGAGAAGGTCTCGGCATCCCATTAGAGTAGCTGCCGGTGGCTTCTGAACGAACAGGCGGTAATAAGGGGGCCCTCTCTTATCGACCTGACGTTTGCGCGCTGTTCCTTTAATGGAGAGGCCCAACCTCGGGACGTGCCACATCGGCGAATTAGAGTCCGATGAGATATGAAGATTGGATTCACCGGAGTGAGTAACAAAAATATACACGCTGGAATGTCGATCCAGGAACGATTGCACGGTGAAGAATAAAAAGTCGTGAAGACGTTTTCCAACTGCTTCAATTTCATACGCGCGTTACCCCTTGAACTTCCTCACTCGTCACTGTACGCAATCCGATCTTGCATCATTATGAAATGGTTGTAAAGTCGAATAGGAGATCATTGTAATGGTTTTTAACCGTCCAAGATTACATGCTCCATTCGAATTCATTCAAACGGACGGAGCACAGAATACGGCGTCGGCTCAATCTCGGGCTCTCCATACCCAGTGACACGATGAGTGACGGTTACTCGTACGATTCTTGCCCCACGGAGGGCAGGAGACTCTCGGGCCGTCTCGATTCTTTTTATTTCTCCAGCTTCTCTTACTCTTGCCTCCTTTTCTCGTTTCTCTCACTCGACGACGATTCTTGCCGAACGTGTGGCCTGAATCTCGTTGTTCGGAACGCCGCGAGCCCAAGCGCTCTCTGGAGACCGCCGAGGTTGTCCTCCCGTTAGGTGACCGACGTCCGTCTTCTCTCAACGACCATGATGTCGACGCGAACGAGTGAGAGAGAAAGAGAACGTCAGAGAGAGAGAGAGAGAGAAGGGAGACAGACGATCTCTCGATATAGCTGCCAGGGCACCCTTTGGAGTTTGTCGTTTGCCGCGCTCGCTACCATATAGCATAGTGACCGCAGAACCCGCGCGCGTGTTTCATGTCCTTCCATCTCACGATATACCTACGTATACGTATGTGGAGACATGCACATGCGCGCTCGTGGCGCGCGCGTTCTCTGACCACCGAACGGGCCATGCGGGCCCCGGCAGCGTACACACGTCAAACGGTTATAAACTCCCATCGAAGATCGACCCCCTTCTGCGTGCCCGCGGCATCGATCGTGGCCATATCGTACGACACGTGCACTCCAATTCGCCAACTCACGATTTCTCGTGTCCATGTCCAGCGCACTCTTTTCATCGTAAACTCCCGTGTCAATGGATCTAACGGCACGCGCATGTGGTGTACTTTACTCCATCCACCAATGGACGGAAACCTCCACGCGAGGTTTCCGTCCTACCGGAAACGTCGCGTCCTTCATCGTTTCGCCCGTAGAGCCAAAAATTACAAACCCTACCAAGGATGTATACGATAAACCGTGATACCGGCAATCTTACAATCTCTAAACACCGCGCGATTATATTTATTACATCAAATCAATATTTCGCTTCGAGTGATTATTTTTATTACGTGAAATCAATAGTTCGCTTCATTTCCGGCCAGGATGATAAACGAGTGAGAAAATCAAGATCAACGATTATTCCCGATTGTAGACTTCTCTCACACATAGACGTGGGCTCGTTCTCGCAACTTCATTCTCTTTCAATATTCTAAATAAAGCAGATGAAGAAGAAGAAGAAGAATGGCATATAACATAAACATCGAGGAAAATATATACAGCGGCTACGATACGCGCGGCATTGCACTTGCCGGAAGTGTTGCTTATTAGTACACACTGCGGTTCACCGCTCGATGAACTATCGCAAGAGAGAAAGAGCCCTCAGAAATTATATTATGGAATAAGCGCAAGCGGTAGCGTAGAGTCGAACGTCGAACTCTCATACGTATTATATATATATACACATATGTAAACCATCGCATATATCCGAGGCGAATTCCCAGCAGCACCTAACCGACGAACACCGCGAGCTTGTATAGCTATTAAGCTGCCAGATGGGAAGTAGCGTTAATTATCGAGGGGTTCACTGGACGTGGCAAGAAACCGATCGGTGCAACTGAGGAAGCGAGCACTCAGAGACAGAGAGAGAGAGAATGCACCGAGTGTGCGATTGCCCTTGCACTCTCGTGGGGATATCGAGGATCTTAGAGCGCGAGCTTTAGGCCATGGTTCAAGACACAAGCACACATATATGCCAAAAGAGAAAGAGAGAGAGAGAGAGAGAGAAGTCATGTGAATAAGACGCGAGCGTGCGCAGAGTCTTCGGGACGCGCTCCTACTCTTTTTCGATAGCATCGATGTGTCTACGCCGATCGAGCCCCGAGATATTGCCTCCGTGCCTCCCGGGAGAGTAGAATCGAGAGAATCAAGAACTAAGCGGAGAGAGAACGAGGAGAGAGTCAACGCGCCGACGTCATTTGTTAAGTAGATCGAATTGCCGGTAATAAGTCGGGGCGACACGCTATGTATAGCTATTCGCATGGGGAATCTGTCCGGCACGACGGGGCGCTGGTGCTGAACTGATCTTTCAACTTCTTGCCCCCGGCGGAAGTTCAATTTATCGGAGCATCCGAGAGCCTCCTGCCTCCAGTCGACCAATCGGCAGGATGCGCCTCTAACTAGTCGCTCGGTCTGCGATATTATATACCGAGGATACGTAACAAGTTTATATATAAGTAGTTATATAGCACGGTAGCGTTGTTATGCCAGAAATATTATCATCGCCTCGATATGACGAGAGCTTTCGCAACTTAAAGTATTCTTCGTTCCGTGAAATAATCGTAACGTTATCAGTTCCTTAAATGGAGACGAAGTAAGTCGTAGCCGTGCATGAGCCGCAATCGAGAGACTTTGAGTCGATAATTATCCAACTTTGCTTCATAACCAGACAGAAGTTTCTCTGACAACCAGAAAGCAACTGTTCTAACCACCAGCACTCTCTAATCCACCCCTAAGACTCGAAGTCTAAATATCAGCCAACATAAAAATAGAGAGAAATGTTCCGTACGGAGTAAACCAATTGTACGGAAAACGAGGCAGGTGGTAGGACCACAAAGGATTTCACTATCTCTCGACCATACGTTCCACACGCACACAAACCTCGGAAGATCCACCCCTTGATAGCGCTCCGTGATTTTCGATTAATCGCGTAACAGCCGAGCACCGCATCTCTCTCGGGGGTTGGTTAGCTCTAATCGACGCTTTCCATCAGCACCACCCCGAACACACCGACGGACAGGAGTAAAGCATAGGCACCGCGCGGTAGCCAAACCTCCGACCCGAACCCTGACATCGACCAACTTATTCCCTCCCGCATGTTATACACACCAACTCGAACATGCGATAGATATAATATTCCCTTTCTATCTCCTCTCGTTCATCTCTCTCCATCTCCTTCGCGCGTTAGTTTCCTCTCGCCGAGAAGAACCTCTACGCGAATGTTATTATTCAACTCCACGGCGTGAATCTCGCGCGATGCTATTAACGATCGGCCATAAAGTGAGAGAAACACCTTGGTTCTCGCCCGCGCCACGAAGGTCATGCGCGCGTGCTTCTTTTCCTCGTTCCGGCTTTTTCCTTCTCCTTTATATACGAATGGTATTCGGCACGCTGAAAGGTATACGAATCTTTCGTACCTCGTGAAAGCGAATACGCACTAATGCACGTTTCACGTAGTCTCGTCGCTGAGATTCTCAGACCACGAAGACCCGATACGCGCCCGAGGGCGCGTACGTCAAAGAGGGCTGAATAACGCCAATATCGTTGGCTCGAGCACATACACCGAGGTTGGAGAGAAATTTCCGGCAATCGAAGTTGAAAAAACCCCGAGACAAGATTTTTTTTCCTCCCAACCCTATCACCCCCGCTCCTTTCTTTTTCTCGCTTTTCGTCCTCTTCTTCTTTTCCGTCCCTCTTTTCCCATCACGTTACCATTTATAGCCAGGAAGAGACGAGAAAGAATCTTCATGTACCACGGCAATTGAGGATTTCCGAGCTTTATGACTGTAACGGTCGCTTCGAATTACGCGAGAGACGGAGAGAATTATACATACGGGGTGAATACTTTATCCGAGAAGGGATATTCGATATACTCCGACGGAACGTATCGATCGTCCGGACATTGCCTCGCTTCGCCATTTATTTGTAATACGGAATTTCTAGGATTTTTCTCTCTCTCTTCTCTCCGTGTGTCCGCAATCGAAACGAAATGATCTTGGTGGTACATAGATACATACACTCATACTCTCTCTCCCTCACACATATATATACACATATATAAGGTAATAATGAAGATACAGGAAGTGGCGGGCGCGAGAGCGAACGAGCACGGTGTCGAGGCCGCGACCCGTTCCCTCGCTCGTGGTGGAATTTGCCGTCTGCACCGTGCGGGCTTTCCGTAGTGTGCCGCGGCCACCTAACTCGCCCGTGTCCGCTCGTCGATGACGCCCTCGTTACGACTTCGTGCCCGTGGTGAGAAGTCATTGCAAAATGTTAGCCTCGGCTGGAGCTCTCGCGGGATATAATGCACCTTCGCTTGTCCGTTTCGAAATACCGTTAGAAGGACTTCTCCGTAACCGGCATACGTGGTCTCGTGTTCTTTCGGAAGAGAGGGAGAGAGAGAGAGAGAGAGAGAGAGAGAGAGAGAGAGAGAGAGAGAGAGAGATAGGGAGAGAAGGGCATGCACGATGGGTTTTTGAAGCGGGCTCGATATTTTAAAAATGAAGAATCAATTAAAACTTCGGTCGTGAAGTTTGAGAGTTGTCGAGTCGTGACTCTACTCGTCGAATTTTTCAACCCTCCCGTGACAAGCTTGCAGATTTTAATCCAACGAACGAACGTGTCTCGAGTGTTCGTAACGAGGATCGTCACATAAATCGAATAGCCAAGTTAGCAGCTTATCGAGGGTCCATGAGAAATTCGTGTCAACAAATCGTTGCGGTAAATCGTCGATAGAGGGTGAGAAGTTCGATACCGAGGGGTTTGGGGTGTAAAATAGTAAATGTAACTCTCTCTCCATACTCGCATAACTTAGCTATGGTGTACGGTGTTGAATCTAACCAGAAAGGGATTGTATCATTACTACGAGTAACTAGAGTCACGTTCGAGCACGAATCCGCACAAATCGTTTATTGGTATAACTGTACAATCGCGAGGAGCTTCCTCTCTCTATCCAGATGGTTATGCGAGAGAAAGATGGAGGGAGAGAGGGAGAGAGAGATCGGCATCGTGTTTATTCGAACGTGAATTTATTACTGGACGTGCACTTTAAGCGAGACGCAACAGAGGGATAGAGAGATAGAGAGAGAAAAAGACAGAGGGTGAGAGGTATGAAATGTTCTCGTCGGGTATAGAAAACGTACCGAGGCAGAAGACGTGCCTCTCGTTCAGCTTGATCTCCTTTTCTCACAAATTCTCGCACGGTTGCCCGAACCCGACAGATATTGTATTTCGTCATCGTGAACCGTGCTTCTTCATTGATCTCATTCGCTACAACAACGATCCATTAGACCAATCGGTGGTAAACTCGAACGATTTCTTCGCGAGATTAAAATAAATCTCGGAAATTGTCATCGTTGTATTCGATGAGACCCATGCAGAAATTCTGATAGGGATACCCAACTACCGATCATATCCTGATCAGGATATGGCAGGGATGCCCCAAAACGGGTGTCCCTACAGGAATCCAGATAGATTCCATATCGGAAGAAATTTGCGTCGGTGACGAAATTTCGAAACGATGGCGCAACTGTATTTTCGGCGCATGCGAATCATATTTTGATCAGGATATGGCAGGGATGCGCCAAAACGGGTGTCCCTACAGGAATCCAGATGGTTTCCGCATCACAAGAAATTTGCGTCGGTGACGAGATTTCTTTTTTTTTTTAGTGAAGGTGACTTTTACGGTGCATCAACGCTTCCACCGGAATAAAAAAGACTGGTCGCATTTGATGGTCCCCTTCAAACAGTACCACTTTTATTTGGAACATTTTTTTGTAAAGTCGATAATTCCCGAGTTATTTCGGGTGGCAGAGATAAACGGTATACCCTGTATATTCATTTAGCTATTTGGATATTTAGCATTCATATACTAAATATTATTACACATTATACCAATTTAATAAATAATTCAATAAATAGACGGTTGTTCATACTTTATTGAAATATTAAAATTATTATTTTAAGAGCAACAGTGACATAAGGGTAGCGTTCGAGACTCACACGCCGAGGGTCCCGGGTTCGATTCCCACCGACAGCAACGGAATTTTTCTATGTGCTTTACTGTGCTCTCGGTAGTACGGAATCCTATTCATAAGAAAAACTACTCTGTAGGTCCACCGGAGTGGTTGCTTACATGTAATAATTTCATTTTGGACATTTTACATTTGGTCCTCGAATCTGATCCGATATCGGACTAGATCCCGATTAGAAGCTCGGGATACATGTCAGAATCCAGCTCGAATCATTGATGGATTCGGGCAGGGATCCCTGCTCGAATCCAGTTTCCCAGCGTTACATTTAGGCTTGGAATCCAATCCGATATCGGACTAGATCCTGATTGGAAGGTGGGCATACTACCGCGAATCCAGCTGGATCCCTGACGAAATTTCTGCATGGGGAGCTTCTCGCAAGTGGCAAAAAGACGCTCCTCCGTCTTTGTTCGAATTATTCAACTCTCGTTCCATTCTGAACAATCCGCCCAATGGAAGCCGCAAATACGTTTTAACCAGTCGTGCTTTCTCCGGTCGACTGCTCGTGAATTCGATTCCAGCTTTAATCAAATCAGGCTTAATGTAGAACGGAACGAGAGGGTGGGAAATTACGAAGGGGTAGTTTATCCCTGGTCCGTCAGACTCTCTCCCTCTCTCTCCCTCTCTTTATGGTTCGTACCTTCTATGAATTCTCCGGCTGCTTGCGCTTCGGTGCTGAACATATGAGTATTCCGCAAGTACTTTGCCAAAAGCTGAACATCAAAGTGGTCGAGAGATCTCGTATTTGCGTGCGGCTAGTGTTTTGTGCACGGGGTACAAGAGCTTTTAAAGCGCCTCTCTCGTCTCGTTGAAATGCACTATTTGGCGAGTGGCTTGCACCAGCCACCCCCTCCCTCCTTTTCGACCCTCCTTCCACCCCTCCATTACAAGGAGAGGAGCGTGAACATCCCAAGGGTAAACTCGGCTCCCTTATGGTATTCTCCCTCGCTGAAATACGCCCCTGCTGTCGGAGCTGGTATTTCGTTTTCTACTTCCGCCATTTCGACCGAGAGAAATACCACCGGTGCATTCATTTCGCAAAATTCGTTGCTGCAGTAGAAACTCTGTCATTTGGCGTATAAATGTTCGCGTGTGCATGAAGAAACATAGATGCGAAAGCGTGTTTGTCATAAGTAAATAGGAGCCGACGTTTGAAGAGAGCACGGCGAGTAATTAATTTTTAGAAATACGAAGGTGCCCATGGATCAAAGTCGATTTATTGACGACATGTTATCAATGTACCGATACGTTATCGACGTGCTAATCGCGACAAAGGGATTAGAGAGTTGCGAATTCTCACGATCTCGGTAAGAGACGATATATTGCAATAGCGGATCTGGCACACGTAATATAACAAGAACTGGCTCCACTTATACAATTATTACTCGATAGGTCTCGACCGAGTACGACCAGGATAATTCAACCCCGGAGTTGAAAATTATAGTAATCAGGAGAATTGTCGGAATATACATTGTACAGTGAACTCGGTACTGTGAGTCTCTCGACCGAGCGTAATGATCACGAGCTCACAAACGGCTCATAAATTTATAGCTCCGTGTCGCCCTTCTGATACTTTAATTTTTTCCATCCGGAAATTTCCGATTCCATTTATGTAATAAGCAACGGCAAATGATTTCACAAGAATCATTCGCAATTTATTCTTATTAATTGTTGTGCGGCCGACGTCGAGGAGCCGACCCGTTCGAGAATAGCCGATTTGAGCGACCTCTTGCGGCCGATCCGAGCAACCGAGGTGGGCAGAGGTTATGTCGCGATTATGACGATACGAGATGGTTACGGAAACGGTGGTAGGAGGGAAAAGGGTGAATCCCTTGGGCTTTCCTCGCTATAAACCTTGCGGTTATTAACGTGGCGTAATTAAAAAATGTACAGCTTGTGGGTTGCGGTCGGAACGCATTCTGAGCAAAGTGCTTTGTGTATACAGTATATATACACGCATTACAATCTACCCGCAGGTCCGGAATTCCATTAAAGACGAAGAATTTTTTTCTTCACGTGTTGCTGAGTCGCCTCTCATTCTCGAGTCTGCGGGTTCCACTACATAGACGAGAGGGCAATGTAATTTAGAGGGTTTTTTTCGTATCCTTTAGTACATTTTCCATTCTCATCCTCTCGTAGCAAAATGCGCCTGACCTGTGTACAAAAAATTCTACAGTCCGATTCACTATTAGCGCCCTTCGTTTGCCATTGGTTGTTTTCTTCTTTCTCCACAATTATCAAAATTTAGAATTTATTTTCCTGCATTTTTCACAACTCTGGGAATATTTTGCGACCAGTGCGCACAAGCACAAGTTATTACGCACATTTCACCCGACGGACGTTACTACACGGAGCGTTCGCATATTTCTGCATTTTTCTCTCCTCTTTTTTTTACACCTTCTCGTATCAATTTAGTTTTTACAATTTGGGCGAATTTTCAAACATGTCGCGTGAACCTTTAGTGTCGCATGGGGAAAAAAGTTTCCCAGCTGGCGAACATGTGAGAAGTTGCTGGACGCGTAAACGAATGGACGTGAAACGAGAGCCTCGGTGCGACGATTCCACGCGGTTCAAAAACTAGCGGGTGCGTCGCACCGCGAAGAACCTCCCCGACCATTCGCCCGTTTCCCAGCAGTTGGACATAAAATGTTGACAGTGTCGTTCGTGGGTGATAGATAACGACGACTGGGAAAACGCTGAGGGTTCGAAGGGAGACGAATGCACCTGCGTCCACATAATATCCATATACCTGGCCGGCGGTGTTGGCAGATACAACCGAGTTTTTTATAACGTATCGCGACATGGGCGAAACGAAACGTGAAGAAAATATATCCAATCATATTTTTTTAATTTTGCAAATTTGTGATGAATCACCAATTAATGATCAATTATAATTAATAATCAATATCGTGATAAATAATTACAGAAATTTAATATTTCAATTATCGCACAAAAATGTTTCATATTTTATTGTACGACATTATAATGCGTAATAAATTTTGTAATAAACAGTTATAAAAGTACGATCATTCGAAATAAAAATTTCAGTCTATTTATCAGACCCAATTGAAACAAGAAAATTCTCTGTGCAAAGCTTGGTTCGTTCGATCGACCTTTTGAATCTTTCTTTTTTTTCAACAGCCCGCTTCTATTTACCGTGGCGCATATCGCCATCGGCGACATCCGGTGTGCATTGTTCTTTCGATATATTTTTTTGATACTGCGAGTCGGCGAGGAAGGCAAGAGGGTTGTTTGTCAAGCCCAACAGTGGTCCCGGGTGCACCAATAACGCTCTCACTCCTTTCTCGGCCATTCTCGTCTTTGTCGTTTCCGCACAAACGCCGAGCGAACAGATTTACATAAGCAGTTCAACCCCTTGCGTAAAATTTCTCTCAGTCTCGTCCTCCCTCCCCCCCCCCCCACCCCTGCGCCGCTACATGTGAAATTACGATCGGCTGGCTCGACAGTTCGGATTTGCACGAATGTGCTTATATCGTTGCGTGCCACGAATCCACAGTATAGTACAGACTTTCGCCGGCAGGTGGCGCGCTCGACTATGTGCATTTCGCGGACAGCGCAGAGTCAGGGGTGGGAAATGTACCATTAGTCACGTTCACGGAAATCTTTTGCAGTAGGAAAATAAAATCGTTTAACTTGGAAAGCGTGTAAGATTGTTGTATATTGTATATAAGAGAAGATCTCCGGGCAAAGTAAAACGGTGTATTGCTTTTTCTGATAAAATCGGTAATAAGATTCGAATTCGCACAAAACGGTGTGTATTCGCGATACGTGTGAAGTCTACTATACGCGCGTTATAAGTATATAAACAGATATGTGTGAGAAAGCTGATTATACAACGTTTCCTCGCGTAATAACTCATGAGTGAGCTTTCGCTTCGAAATTTGCCACGTTCGCATCGAATTATCGGGAGAGAGGTTAACCTACGAAGAGAGAATCCATGTCGATACCATGTCCATGATACGATAAAAATGTATCGAATCCAAAATATAAAATCAAATCACCAAAACGAAAATCAAATATAATGAAAATTCGATGTAATTTTTATTTCAATTAGTGTTTATGTACTATTAATCAGTCGGCTTTCGAGCGGATTAATAAAACGTTCCTTGCCTCGAGAAATTAATTTTTCAACAATTCAAAAGGTTCCGTCAATAATTACTTGACCCACATTATCACTATATTATTTTCCAGAAGAAAAATAAAAAAGCTTACTCCGACCTAAAATAACCAATTGCGTTATCCTCTCGAAACTGTCTCGGCCGGACATCCTCGAGCGTTACATATCGCATCTTGCGAAGCTGCAAAACTCGCCCTCGGCAGACCCTTCGCCTATCTCGAAGTGCTTTCCATCGTCGTTGCAAATACTCGACAAGTGCAGGCATAAATATAGACGACGACGACGACGACGAAGACCTCGTGTCCACTCGGTAAATTTATCCACTCGCGATCTCTTCGAGTCTTCTTCTTACACTCGAATACGAGAATGAGAATGGCGAAAAACCTACGCGCGCTTTTGCTGCGATTCAGCACCTTTGGCGCTGCAGTTACAGCGACAGCAGCGCCATCCAACGGACGTACACATTTCTCTCTTGCACCCTCACGTATACACAAACCAGCCTCTACGTTAAGCACACAGCTCCGGGGTGATAAATAGAAAATGGCCGCACGAGTGCAAGGGAGCAGCTCTCAATCCCCTTTCCCACCTCTCTCTGGCTCAACACGGTCGAAGCTTTCCTCGCGAAGAGCGGATTGCTTGCGAGGCGATTATCGAGTTATCGGAACTCGACCACCGCAGCCCCGTCGATCCCATTCTCTTCACATCCTCGTCTCCCTTTTCCCTTATACGCTCACTTCACTTCCACATGAAAATACGTTTTTGCACGAATACACGTACACTGATCTTCGCATATCCTTTCACACGTAGGTATTTAGGATGTGGGACAGAGAACAAGAGAGGAAAGCATAGATCCCGAATTCTTGTATTCATATTTTTCGAAGCCAGCTGGTCTATTTTTCCTCCCCTCCTATTACCAAGCCAATGCTGACCTGCCTCACTCTACAACTCGTGCCTATCCAGATATTCGTGTTTCAGTTAAATTCATTTTCAATTTCTTCTGAACTGAAGATTTTCTTGGCAGTTCTTGCGAATGGGAGTAGTATATTTTTATATCCACTTTTTAGTCTATCCCAATTTTTATAATTTAATATCTGCATCGAGTTACGATAATTTCAATGATTTTAGAAACGAAGTTATCTGCTCGTTTGTCGTGATACGAAATTGAATTAAATTATTAGGAAAACCTTGCTGACTGATTAAATAATCGTACAAAGCATTTTATCGACATAGTAGATTACGCAAAAATGAGAATAGGAGTGAAAAAGAGTCGCGTTATTACACTTGATATTTTCACGAGGATTCGAGCAAGAATCAGTATAGAGAATATGATGAAACGAAAGTGAGGAGGAGGAGAGACTACTTGAAATTCTGCAAAGATGGGTGCTTCATGAAATGGTTTTGATTAACGAAAATACCGATAACCGCTTCATTGTCGCGTTTTAAGGACTTTGGTTTATAATTGGAGAAATAAACAGCGTGTATATAATATACGAGCCATTCTTCGTAATAATAGCACGGGCTTAAACCTCATGTTCGTACATTTCATCGTAATTTTAGAATTCACGTGTGTATATCGAGACGACCTAAAAAAATGAATCTTACTCCTTAAACTTAAAAAAAAAATTTAATAGAGATTTAATCCTTTTATGTTTTTTTTAACAGATTTTCTAAATATGTATCCGTTGGGCAATATTTTGGTTCGAAAGCTGAGAACGTTTTGCATAAGAACGTATTTTTTGTTAATGCTATGATTTATTTTTATTCGCGATAAATCAATGGAAGAGGCAAATGAAGGCTTAAGCTATACCAAATCCGTGGCCATAAGGTCCAAACTCGTGCTATTACGGATAATGGCTCATATATACCACGGATCGTTAAACATTTCAGACTTTGAATATGATCCAATCAAACATCGAATAAAATTTAATGTGTGAGAGAATTGAGAAATGTCTATGAGAAATATCGTATGCAATGACCTATAGCTGAATAATCGAACGATGAAACGTGCCATAATAAACCATATGCCATAAACTCGACCCTTCATTTATGGAAATCTAGACAAGACCCCGACTATGTGAACCGCAAACATTATTTCCCATTCCCTTCTACTTCTCTCTCTCCCTCTCTACCCCTCTCTCACTCACTCTCTCTCTCTCTCTCTCTCTCTCTCTCCCTCTTTCCCTCTCTATCGTCTCCTCTGGATTTTTCTCTGTATATCCTCTCGTATCATAGTCATCTCCGCATATCCATTTTGTACAGTGAACCCTCTTACGTGCACAGGTGAACATAATTCATCCTTTCGCCCTTTGGCAAAATCATTTTACTCGTACCAACGAGAACCTCATTATAATCGTACTTGTCTGTTATCAGACAAGCTCTATGGGGATTATCACTTACGTTTGTCGGAAAAATGTAATCACTCGATCTTGGACTTATCGTGCAATTAACGTGAACGTTTATTTAAATTTCTTTTTAATTAAATGTTCGTATAAAATAATGAAATTAACACTGATAAAAATGTTGAACAAAAATAATAATGTTTTTTCAAAATGTGATACCAACAATTCAGAAAATCTTACAATCTGTTTTTTTTTATTCTGTTGCAGGTAAGACACTTCTGAAATAAAATCGTCCGATATGAAGCAGAACAAATATTCTACGCTAAGATGCACAAGGTACGATTGAACAATTTTCAACGATAATATGTTCGACAAAAAAATTGATTTGTTTAATGTTCACCGAAATATTAATATTTAATTATTATATTGGATAATATTTGGCAACGTAGGGTTTGTTAATCGAAGATTCTCGAGATGGTATGGTTTTAAAATCATTTTTAATATTTCGTTAATTCGAATCGCGTGCCTCGACGGGAGTCCGATTTTGACGCTTGCACGCTTGGTTAGAACCAAGCGTGTAAGTACTTTTCATAAAATATTCCACAATCTGAATAATTTCGCAAAACATACAAGAAATAAAAATACTCAGTGATTAATTTCATTAAGTCATTCTTACTCGTATTTTTGCGTTCGAGAGCAGTTCGACGAATTTTAAGCGCGCGGAATTATCAACTGCCCGCTAGCAGCAAAATGTAATATTACGACAAACTTTCCACCCCGTTCCTCGTTCAGTGTTGAAAAAAAAAATATTGCGTCTCTTGCCAATTAGCAAATTACGTTGAAAAAACGTGAAGCTTCCGAGACTCGGCCTGGTAGACTCTCTTTCCGCCTGTGTCTCATTCCCTCGTTACGAGACAAACTAACCCAACGTGATGCGAATTCACCACAACGCAGAACGCTTCTTTTCGGTTATATCCGTCGGGTTTTTATACCAATTTGTTCCGAAAACTTTAATCTCTTGGTTTTTTTTTCATACTTTAACTGCAACAAATATTATTTCACCCTCACACTAAATATTATTTTTATTCCGTCTGTACCCGATATAATATTCCAAAGCCTTTAAAGAACCTGCCCCCCCCCTCCTCTCTCTCTTTCTCTCACTCTGTTTTTCGCGGAAATGGTCGCGCGTTTGTTGTTAGTATAATTAAACTCGGATTTCAATATGGTAAAGCGAGAATGATGAAAATAGGGATTGAACCGATTGCGGTTTGAAATTATATTTTTCCAATTAATAATCGTTTCGTAAAATGAGAAAGTCATTCGTCGATAATATTTCGTTGCGAATATGATAAACGTTCCTAATTTTAGCCGATCAAAACAATCAATAACGAAACATTTCGCTGCCATCGATTAATCAATTAATATTATTATTATTCCGAAATGATCTACAGAGAAATTAAAGCATTTATGTCAATAAATCAGTTAATTACTAAGACTATAATTATTTAAAATATCGACGAGCATCAAACTTCGCTATATACGTAATTATTTACTGTTTTCAATTGTGTCCACAAGGAGCTCCAGAAATTCGACGTTCGAACGTAAAAATAGAGAAGATTTTTCGTGAAGAATTTATCAATACAATGTATATTATAGATTTGTAAACGTATAAGTATGTATTCCCAAGTGGGCACAGTCATTCATTTGGTAATGGCCAAACTCATGAATTCGTATCGATAGACTCGTCAGTAAATATCGTTTTTCTCGACAGCCTGGCAATATATGCAACCCCACATACGTGCATGCACCGAGTGCAATTATTAATTGCAAACGAAACTCGAATGCGTTCGGTGCTTTAATGCAGCTGCACATTTTGAGCACTTTCCCTGCCTCTCTCTATCTCCCTCCCCTTCCCTGTCTCTCTCTCTCTCTCTGTCTCTTTCCCTCTCTCACCATTTCTCCCTTTCTCACCCTCTGTCGATTCGTTCTACCTCTGTGAAGCTGCACATACTCGTTCAGCCCTACGCGCGGCCTTATTATTTGCGTGCATATCCAAAATTGAACCTATCGCTGGGACTGTTTAACTGACATATGCACCGTTATCGAGTCCACACAGCGAAACGAGAAAGCGCGAGGAGCCCCCCTACAACCGGGCTGGGCTGATAAAACCTACTGGTCATTTTCTCACGATATTCGAATAATTATCACATGAATTCGACCTGCATGTCCGATACATTTTCCTCTTTGCGCTCACCCTCTCGCTCTCCCTCTGTCTTTCTCTCTCTCTCTATCATCATCATCATCATCATCATCTCTCTCTCCCTCTCTGTCTTTCTCTCTCTTTCGTTCCGGGATAGCTAATTGTTAATTACACGCTACGTGTATAACGGAGAATAGATAATTTAGACGTTGGGTGACGGAAACTGAATAAGAATTTTACTCGTATTATTTTGCGGAAAAAAATCGAGAATTTTTTATGTCGAATATTTTTTATTATTATTCTTGAACAAATCGAACCCCTTTACCGCCATTTATATTCTCTAGACAATCTTCTTATTTTCATTTCAATAAAATAAAACTCAATAGAATAGAAGCGTTTACAAAATTCTATCCCCTAAAAAAATTACCTTCCCTACGACCTTCTGAAAATTAGGGTTTCTGATAACGGGGTAGAAGTAGGGGTGGAGATTGAGGGGGATGGAACCGGTATTGGTTGAAACTATAAAGAAACGAGAATAAGAGAAAGACAGCCATAAGGGGTTGAAACGCCACCGTCACGAATGACACCAGTGTGGAAATAGGCAATGGGTGTTCACCCCTTACCCTTAGGGTTAACGCTCCTGACTGAGCCGGGTGTCTCCTCCACTTTTAATTAAACCGGGGGTTGACTCATTACCAACAGCGAGATTAGGTTAGCGGAAAAGCTTGAGGGAAGATAGAGGTGGTGGGTGAAGTGAAGAAGGGGTAGGGGTGGAGAAGGAAAGGCTCGGGGCTCCAGTTTCGGGATGAGAGAGCTTCCTGTCTGCCTTATACGTCTTCGCATACACCCAACTATATACTATATATATAGTTGCGAATGTAGATAGTTGCTGACACTTTACGAAGATGAGCGTACACGTCACGCCCTCGTGCGTAATTGCGTTCAGTGAGGCATGCATCAAGAAATCGTGTTCACCCTTTAACGCTTGGCTCCATCGTTCGTTGATACATAACGTGTACATATACCTCCCGATGTATGCGTAAGCCTTCGTCAATTTTAGTCGAACGCAGCCTCCATCGACGTGATAATGAAGTACAGAGATTGGCATAGTCGTTTCTCGACACATTCGAGACATTGCGATGCCGAAGGAGACTGCGAATGTTTGAATAGTGATCATAAATATCAAATCTATGGAATCCTTTCGATAGCATTGCGATAGAGACACGTTGATTCGCAAGTTGGATTTAGTTACTGACGAGTAGACACGTCACAACATCACGACGTCGATATATACAGTGTGACCCATTTTAATTTATCGATGGAAATAAGTCGAAAAAAATCAGGATGTACGAAAAACAGTTTCCCATTAAAGTTTTATGGTTTTGAGGGGAATATACGATGGTTACATTGAGATTCGTTGCCGTCGAGGCGTTAAGGTCATACGAAGGTCAGTGCCGTTTTATGAAATATCGCAACACGAACATACTCCGCTTTAAAATGCAACCAGGCAACTTCCACGTGGTGCACTTTGGATAATTTATGGGAAACTTTTATCCTTACGACCTCACTTCCTCGAGTTATTTTCATCAATAAATTAAAATGGTGCATACTGTATATATCTACGAGGGGTGATTAGCGCCGTCTTACTCCCCCTCTCCAAATTAATCGCGAGTGTAGTCGTGGCTCTTGTCAGTGTTGAAAGGCAGACAGGTCTACTGAATCGGGTGTAAAGCGGTTGATTCGATTGCGTCCCGTCACGTTCTCGAGACTCGAACGTCGGTCTAATTGCGAGCGCATTGAAGCACCGGATACGCGAATCGACATTTCGAGACGTGCGCGTCATCCACCATTTCCTTAATCCACTAGGACATCAAGATATTCAGTTTTTATTTATTGAGATAATTTTTGTTCTGGCCAGATATTTTCCATAGTCACTGATACTCACCCCCTAACGACGTTTTAATTAAACTTGCACTTTATTAGAGGTCAGGGTCTAACGTTGAATTATAAAGATGATTTTTTTTGTTCTTTTAATGACGCATACCACTTAAAACGCACCGGATAAACTTTATTCGGATCGTAATTACATGCTAGTATTTGACAGAGGGTGAAACGCATAAGGGTGTAAATCATACAACGCGTACCACGTACGAGTCGGTAATAATAATGCGTAAGTTCGAACATTCTCCTAATTGCTGGCTGAGTAAATACTTCACTGTCCGTTTGTTACGGACCCCACGATGAAAATAAAAATAAAAATCACCGTGGAATCTCGGTCGGTAACGAGGCCATCTGTTGGTAATAATAATATCAAAAATAAAGAAAATCTGGCTGAAAAGTTGCAAAAACTCAAATGCCAGTCCAGACGTAAAGCTCGCTTGGCAAATTTCATTTTTCTTTTTTCGTTTTGCTCTTTCTTTTTACCAAAACATGCGGGAGATGCATCGTACGTACGGAGGAATTCTATAGCGACGAGCCGGAGAGCACAACATGGACGAGATCGTGGCTCGGAGGATTCATGTCCTAATTAATCCACGAACCATTAATAACGTTTTAATACCGTCCTGAGACCAACTTTCGAGTTTCACTCGCTATTTGTGCTGTGTATATATATGTGTATATATATATATATGTATATACATATACTGCTTTGTATACATACACACACACACACACAAATATGCATATATATATTTATTTATTTATATCTAAACGTTACGTGGGTGTGCGAGTATTCGAGCAAGTAGAACCAGAATCGAGAACCACAGTGCACACTCTCGCGAGAGATCCATGGATCCAAGAGAGCACAGGCGATATTATGCTGCTCGGTATAAACCGATCGTTCGTCACGATGAGCCGACTATTTACGAGACTCGAGGGAGAGAGAGAGAAAGAGAGAGCGAAGATATTCTCTCTCTTCTCTCGTTCGTTACTTTTATTTTATCGGCTAACAACAATTCTCGGAACCGTTATAACGTCTTTTCATCTTTATTCTTCTCTCATCGTTCGCATTATTTGTTTTTATTGTTCCTCGCGGAGTATATGTACGTTACAACGGCCGCGTTGAAATTATGCGCTTCGGCGCTTCGTAACGCAGAGTAAAATTTTCACGCTACGAAAATTCAGACAAGTCGGTATGGATTTGCCGTTAAAATCGTAAAGAATAGGGAATTGGATTCGTTTACGTGAAGAAGGAAAAAGGAAAAATTTTATTTAAAAAATGAACGTTTTTATTGAAATACGTCTTGGGACTTGAGTGTGATTTGCTTGATAAAATCCGAAGCAAAATGGTTATCTCTATGAATATTCGAGTATTTCACGATATTATGGATATAAATAATATTAACTGATAGAAAAAAGATTGAAAATAATGATTAATTAAATGTTCGAAAATAAATCTGCTCGAAAAATTTATGGACATTTCTTTTATTCCATAAAATCATCATTTTTACGAATAAATCGATAGCTTTTGGTCAGAATTTTTGTGCTTCATGCTCGACTCTGCAGCATCTTCAGGAGAGATATCGTTCTTACGAAACTCGACCTTGTTAAAACATTTCCGTGGTAACGCAGTAAAAATTCGCGACATTCGATCAATTTCTCGAACGACCCAATCGACCGCAACGATAAAAAGTACATAATCACGCCTCGATGTCGATTCGATCGAACGTTCTCACCATCGTTACCGTGCGAAAATCAAATACTCAGTCACCGCGAAATTTTTTTTTGTTTTTCAAACGGTGCTCATCTTTCGCTCAGCCGCTTAATCCGTCTTGTCCCGTTCATTTCCCGTTGCTCGACACGACAATGTTATCTATATAGACATATATAGATATGCATCGTACGGAACGTATTTTTCCACCAACATCCGCAGTACGAAAATTAATAAACCGTAACGATAGAGTTCAATCGCAACGACCGGTGACGCGTAGCGTCCAAGACCCCGAGAGTATCGATGGCGAACTATCGTCGGTTATTATTATTATCGTCGTAGAAACGTGGAGGTGAGGGGACGTCACGGATGGTCGCGTAATTCGTCAGTTTTCATTGCGATTCCTCGCAGAGGTCTTCCGCCGATCGCTCAATATTCGCGGAACAATATTTTTTATCGTTCTCTCTCTCACTCTCTTTTTTTTCTTTGTAATGGTTAAAATGAAAATCGTTATTTCTCGAAAGAGATCGGATTTGCATGAAAAATCGTTCGAAGGGATCGCAGGGCACGCCGAGGTTTCCGCGAAAAGATCGGTGGAATTTGCGATGAAAGTAATTTCGACTTTTGTTGTGCGAGTCTCGTTGGCGTTCCGGGGAGACCGCGATACAACGTGAGGTTGGTGAATTCTTGAGCAAGGTAGCCGACTGTAAAATCGCGGTGGATGGGAATCTAAAATGGGGAAGGTGCGAACGAGACGCATTGATTACGGTGGAAGAGGGAAGTAAGCGGTGACTGCTCATTCGGGCTTATTTCTCTCTCGAATTCTCGCTGCTAACAGTAACTTTATATATATATATATAATATGAACATATAATTTATCTGGTATACAGGTACGGCGCACCTTTGAACAAGGTCCGAAGTTCCAACAGGAGAGCAGTTTTTGATTGCTCGCTCGTTCCTTCCTTCCTGGCTTCAATGAGAAACGCAGCGAGGCGTGTCGACCGTGGATGTTAGCAATGCTAATTATCCACCACTTTTCGCAGCCCGGTCATAAACACCACTCCCTCGTAAAATAAAAGAAAAGATTGACGTTGAAGTGGATTTACGTTCAACCGACAAAAATTTCGTATTTGCTCAGTGAATTATGAAAAATACGTTAATTTTTATTCTCAGATCCGTAATTATTGAATCATTTTTTAATATCGATTAAGAAATGATTTATCGAATTTTTATGTTTATATAAACATCTATTTGCACGGGTTTTTAAATTCTTTTTTCTAATATATCAATTTCAAAATTTCGTGTTTCGTCTGACTATTGTCGATTTTACTACTGAGACGGAAAAAGAATAATTGTTAATCGCTCGGGTTTTATCATGAAACATGCGTTTTTGTCGAACGACCTTCGATCATTTCATCAGCAATGAAATTAGAAAAGTAATCTTTGAAAATATTAATATTTTTTTGATCCTTCGAATTATGTCAATTCTTTTCCAGCCTAACAAACTAAAATAAAAGTACACGATTTTTCGTCTTTTTCTTTGCGTTTTTTCATGCAGTTCGAGCTGAGCAGGATAAGATTTTCATTATTGCAGCACAAAAAAGGACAGAAATAGAGGTTTTTTTACTTTTATACGAAATATATAGCTGTAGCCAACACATAAACGGGCGGTAATCCTCGAGTGTACTTAAGTTTCTTTGTCGCTTTTCTTCTCTTTTTTTTTTGTTTCACTGCATTTTGCAGGACATCAGCGAGATCAGCGGGTCGAGATTGCTTTCATCATTTTATGCCTGTTACGTGCCTCGCCACACCACTGTCGTTATACCGTCGACGATGTCGATCCACGAGACGACGAGAATGAAAGAGCGGTAGGGCAAGAGGGTAGGAGGGTTTTTCCATCCTGGTCGCTAAACTTTGACACCGGCAATGGTATATCTCATCCCCAACTATATATACAGATAAAATGTTACGATCTACTATTGTATACGTCATATATATATATAACAATTGTACTCAAAGTCTTGGTGATATAACGTCTCGATGTGGTGCACAGGAGAAACTGCGGGAAAAGAATCGGGTGAACGTTGTTATTGGCATCGGATACCGAGGGAGGTTCCCGGATATCTCTTTAATTGCCTCGACCCCCTTAGACTCGTTTTACTTTTGAATTTATTGTTTTGTTTCACTTTTTTGTCGTTGTTTTTGTTTCAGAAAGCTTTTTTAATCGTTAACTTTTTATCCGTCGAAGAAAGATTAACGGCCCCCGACGAGCGCGGATGCCGTAAATGAGGAAAATAACTTTTTGAAATTATATCAGAGTCGCGACTTCGGTACCCGTTGCAGTTTTGCGACGGATATCGACATGCTTGGGGCTGTTATAGGTTCAATTCGATTTTCGATCGTACAACCCGATTGGCATAATTATTTTTTCGTTAATTAAATTATCAAATTTTGCGAAATTAATCACGGGTTTTGTCTTTTTTTTATTTTGTTTTTAACCGATATATTTTGAGAAAAAATTCTTTTTACTTCAGCTTTTACTTTTGTTTCGAAAATTTTGTTCGCATTTTTATTTGATATTTTCTTGTTTCGTTTTCATTGTGCAAAATCGTATTTTTCGTATTTCCATACGGTTGCCGAGTGCGGGTTGTCAAGATTTTCGTACATGACAACGAACTTGTTGACACATCGTCGAAGCGAGCGGAGGTTCTTCGTGCGTGAAACTCGAACGTGTGCTCCAATATTCCGGAACGTCATAATATCTTGATATCGGCTGATGGACAAACGATTGACTCGTCCTGTTCCCTGGTAAACTAGAGGGCGAGTTACCGTGCTCACGTTTTGCGTCCATCGCGACCAAACAAAATTTGCAGTTTCCCATTTCTACGGGCAACGTTTTTGGCTCGACTTCCTCGGTTACTCTATAATTAAACGTTTTGAACATGAATATTTCCGGTTTTTCGATTTTTTCGCCGTCCACCGCTCGCTCTGAAAAAACATCGTAATGAACTTGTTGAATGTAAATTGAACGGAAGAAGAATTGTCTAATCTGTAAATATTTTCACTCTTGTCTTTGTTCCTTTATTCAAAAACGAACCCGACGACTTTTTTGCAATTTCAAATTGCATTATTCCTCGATTATCGACTTTCTTTCATCGTGTTCAAATTATCTTTACAATTTTAATTATCGTTATTTGTAAAAATGTGTATTTTGTAAATCTTTAATTATTTTTTAACATTTTTTATTTCTCGATTCGCTCATTGACCATCCCGTTTTCTTCACAATTATTCAATTTTATTTCACGGTTCGCCAATTTTTAGTTCTTTCGTTTTAAAAAAAAAATCTGACAATTTTCCTGAATTTTCAAATTTCAACGTATCGCAAACATTGATTCTTCCCTCGGGTCGCAATTATCCTCCTCGTTTAACTCGTCGTTCTCTCGGCGTACAATCGTACTCGATGTTTTCATTCGAATTTCCGGCTTTCCCATGGACGCTCGAGCATTCCCGACGATAGCTTCCCTGTCTCTCGAATTTCTCACGTCGTACGTGCCGTAATCGTATCCGCAAAGTGGACAAACCATACGTATACTCTTATCGCGGTTTATCATTAACGGTACGAAACACAGTGGCCAACATCTGAAAAGTCCGTAACGCAGCAGGAGAATGAATCTACCCAAACATACACACACACACACGCACGTTATTTAACCAATGTTTGTCCGTTTTACATGTGTAGTTTAGTTTGTGTATACGTTTCGGTGCTAATCCTCTCGGGCACGTACCTACCTACACCACGATTTCTATCTCGAAAATGGAGATTCTACAAAGAGTATTTTCTGTGTACGCTTGTGTGTAACTGTATCTGTCGTGCAATGCCAGCACGATGTCGATCGCTCTCGCCCTCGCGTGTTTTCACGTGTCCCGTGGGAAAAAGATCAACTTAACCTCCACTCACGATTATATATCGTCGAATTTTCACGAATCTAGGTGTAAAATTTTATACGGAATCAACGTAATAGAGAATTGCAAATTTTTCCAAAAAATTTTTAATAAAAAATACGAATTTCTTTATTATCGTTAAATACATTTGTATTTTGTTGTCTGTTTGTAATATTATTCAAATTCTTGGATAATTAATTAATTCATAAAATAAAATGAGAAATTCTACGGTTTTGCAATAAATACGAAAGAATTTTGAATTTTTTGAGAAATAGTAATGTAAGAAAATCAATTTTCTTTATTACGTTGGTTGTAAAAAAGAACAAACTATCTATTTATTTCAAATTTCTTATTATATAAATTACCTATACAAAAATCTAAAACAGAAATTCATTAATATTTTCTAGATACTAAAAACTGACTGCAGAATTATACAAAAAAATGATAGATGTGTGTGTATGCGTTCGTTTTTTCAAATTCTTTAGTGACAATTTTACATTCTCTTTCTACAATTACGTAATTGAAACAAACCCCAAGAGACATATTCCACCGAGACGACAGTCCGTAAATTGATTTGCAGTTTTTTCAAAAATAATGGGCACAGCTTCGACGTTGCAAATCGGGCACAATATCATCTCTCGTCGAAAATTCTTCTCGACACTTTTAGCCTTTTTTCTTCCAGCTATTTTTACCGATGGCTTAGACCCATTTCTCGAGCGTTTCAGCTTTTTCACTCCCTTCCTCAAAAATAGGAAGCGCACCTTCTATAACATATGTAATTGTAATCGTTGAATAACTTTCCATTTGAAATTAATTTTTTTTTAAATCGACAACCGAGGCAACAAAAAGTAATTACAAATACAAGTATACGTATTATGATTAATAATAATTATAATACTTATTATTATCATTATTCCAAATTCATTATTATAGAAATTAAAATAAAATAAACAAATCCAAGGCAGAAATTCAATTAAAATTTCACATGAGAAAATTACTACACAATTATAACAATAATATTAATAATAATAATTCAAAAAATAATGTTCTGAAAAATAACATTAATAAAAATATCGCGTAAATTGAGAGTGTAGAGTTATATACGCATAAATTCTTGTCACCGCTTTCGGAGTCGAGTTCATATATTCCGTCACGTTCTCCAACCACAAGAATGAAATTCATCATAACTGCGAGAGAGAGGGAGGCATATGAAAGCTCGGGCGATTCAAGACTCCGTTCGCAAAATTCGTACGTACTTATATATATCTATGAATGTATGTATATATACTTCCGGTTTCTTCGCTCGGTCTCGCTACTTTTAATAATGCAAGAGCGAGTGTTCGTGCTCGAGTTACGGAAATCTCCCACAGCCGAAAACCCTCGAGTGGATTAAGTTCGCGTAAGACGATTATTCGCTACGGATAGGACTAGAAGGTTTGTACGAGTATATATACGTATATACAGGTATCTGTGTATAGTTCGGAGCGATCTTATAAAACCAAGGAACGTGGAAGCTCTAGAGGGTGAGGGAGAGAGGGAGAGAAAGAGCTCGAGTCACGGGTGAACACGCGAGACGTCCATTCGTTTCGGCGGATTAACTTGGCCCAACCCAAGTTTGGCCTCTTCGTTTCGATCCGCTTCCCTCGTCCTGCATATATATGTATATGTATAGTCAACCACGATTTTACGGAAAAAATAAAGCTACCCAACTAGAAAAAGGTCACCGGAGGACCAAAAAAGAAAACCTCTTTCTTAGGAAATCGTTATTTTCTTTAAAATTAATAGGTGCGTTGCGTATGTGTACGGTAAAGCATGGAGATAAAAGGAAATCAAGGGAAAGAGATAATCGAAAATACTTTTAAGCTGTAACGATGATTTCTTTTTATGTCCAATCATGGAAACAGAAAAAAACATTAAGGGTAATTTTTAAAACGAAACTATCACTTGGGAATCGAACGTTCGTCGTAATTATACCAAATTATTTTTCAAAATGTGATCATTTTAATATCGAATGACAATTCGTCGCTCGAATCGTCATTTAAAAAGATCTCAAATGTCTGAAAGATATACAGATGAATTTTTATTATGGCTGATCATTCTAATACGTAGAGAATTCGAATCAATTTTCTCGATAAAGAAATCATTTTTCATGTCAATGTGTATTTATAATTTTTACAATTTATTTATTGAAAATTTGAAAATTTTTAATACTTCCTGACAATTCCTCGCACGTCTCGTTTCTTTTAAATCGATAATTCCTGCAAGACGATAACGAGAATCTGTTTTTCAACGCGAAACTATTGGAACGAAAAAAAGCATCGAAAACAATTTTTCTCCATCGAGCTATCATTTTTCAATCGAATATTCGTAGGAATTTTTTCTAGATTCTCTTTTGAAATCTGAAACTCTAAATATCGCATAATAATCCTCTGCTCCAGCAGACCGTGAAGAGGAGAAAGGATATTTTTCATATCTGTGAAGAAAGAAGAAAAAAAAAAGTAAATTCTCGTGCGTTTTATTTCCTTCTTTGATACGCGTCGAGCGCGAGATTCTCGCACGTGGTCGTTCTCACAAGTGACCATTTTCCCTTTGAAGCGACGAGAAAGGCGTTGCCGACTGTCGGACTTCCTTTCTCTTCGGGCATCCTCATCATTTCGGCCTACTGCTTTTCTCGTCATTCTCGTTCGCTTTTCTTTTTTTTATATTTTTTATTATTCAACGCAAGAACTATGCAAAACTCGCTTTGACTTCATTCGAACGAGAATTTTGTCGTCTCGTTCTTTTTTCCCACTTGCACGTGCTCTTGTTAGTAAATTCGAAAGACTGCACTCGACTCTTTTTTCCACTACTCTTCGCGTCTCTTCTTTATGATATAAATGCAAAAGTGTGATGTGTGCAAATTTTCTTTTAATTTTTCATTTGTTTTTTTTTGAGAGAGAATTCGGTGGAGAAGAATTTTTATGATGTACCTGCTTGATGTCATCGCGCCGTTCGTCGGGTACCGGTGGATGCACCGTACGTATATGATCCAACAGCCTCGCGGTGTCTTTGTACTTTTGACTGACCTGATTCTCGCATATCGGACACCACGTGAAGGCGCAGTTCTGTCAACATATACGTACACATTAATGCGCACGAAGAAAGACGTATTTTCCTCGTACTTTTTGGTTAAGATTGAAACGAATTTTAAAAAAAAGTTCAGCTCACCTTCTTTTTCTCCGACATGATTACGATAATTTCGTCCCATCATTTTATTTCAGATGGATAAACCACAGCTCTCTCCTCCTCGTACATCCTTGTTAAAAAATTAATTAAATTTACTCATCGCCGACGTTAAATATTTCAATTTTTTGTTTCGATCCAATCTCTATGGAGTGAAATTAGCGGCTTATGAATCATGTCCAAAGGATGATCGCAGCTGTCAAGAATAAATCGATTTGTTCATATATTTTTTAATACATTGACTCGAAACGGGCTGAAATTCGTCGTATAGAAATTGTCTTTAAAGGATGAGTTGGAAGAGCCTGCACCCCTTATTTCATCGAGGGTTGGGGTAGTAATAACTTAGAGTCCCTGGTGTCGCGCAGTCAGCGCCTCTCGTGTCGAGTTTGGAAACCTCTCGTGCTACGTACAAGTACAGATATACTCATAGAGACTCGAGTGAAACGCGAAAGGTACCACAGAGAAATATAATTCACAGTTTCGAGAAGAAGACGAGCTTTCGCACGAATATAAGAACGCTACTGTATATACGTTGCGCGCGTGCGAGGCTTGTTCGACGAGAGTTGAAAGTCTCTCGCGTAACAAAAGCATCGCCCGTTTTCGCTTTTCGTATTTTCTCCTCTCCCGTTTATTCCCATTCTTCCCGATCCTCTTCATACTCTCTCATTCTACTTTATTCTTTTCTCCTTACCTCTCTGTCTGTTTCTCTCTCTCTCTCTTCCTCTCTGTCTATTCGTTTCATCTCTTTATTCTTCGAGCCTTTCTTTTTCTCGTCGTCGCTGTCGGATATCGCGACACTTACGTAATTTAATCGCGAGCTTTTCAAATGACTTTTTAGCAGCTTTAAAATTCTCGTGGTGCTCGAGAAAATGAAATGGGCGATGGGAGGGGGTTAAAGGTTCGCGCGGTGTTTGGGTTTGAATTATCGCTCGTTAAACACATCCAATTACCCGAGCGCTCTGTACGGCCCGTTCGTCGCTTGATGATGAGGATTGTAGGAGATTTTCTTCTCCCACCCTCGCCCTCCCTCTCTCTCTCTCTCCCTCCCCCGCTCTCTCTCTCTCTCTCTCTCTCGCTCTCTCTCTTTCACTCCGTTTCTCTCTCGATTTCTCTCGCTCTCTCCGTCTCGGTCTCTCCCTATGTGATGAGCGAATTATACAACAGCTTGTAACGAGGATCGGATCGTTATGACGAGCATCGCTCATCGAATAGGCGACGCAGCCCTCGACAGAAATTTCAAACGATTCGCAACAGAACGCATCGTTCGATGTGACGATTTTTTTCTGTTCAATCCACGCAATTTAATTTTCTCTCTCGTTGAATTCGCGTAATGTTTTTGTATTTTTTATAAATAAACATTCATGCTCGAATTTCGAAACCTCTTTCAACCATTCAACAGGCCAATTTGTTCATTTTACGTAAGATTTTTTAATTTTTATTTTTTTGTTTATATTTGTCCATCATCATTTCAAAATAAAACAACTGTTTCGTAATACGCACGAATGTCTATCGTGCGCAAATTATGAAAAAAAATGTTTTACTTGATAAAACAGGATTTATAGTTTTCCCAAATTTTTCAAACTTTCATTGAATTTACTAGTTCCACCCTAGGTGACCAATATTATATATCTCAGTTTAATTAATCGCGCGAATAGATATGTGACGGAAACAAGGGATGGCGAAGAGTGATGGGAAGGGATGGTGAAAAGGAAACTCGGGAATTCCCACAGCAGTAATCCCAATTGGTCGATATAGTCGTTGGTCAGGGGTCACTATTTCATTGTCAATGAAAAGATCGGAGCTTTTTCCACGAAGTAGACAGAGAGAACGAGAGATAGATAGGGAAACGGTTACACAGGAACTCTCGCACCTACCGCAGGATCATTACTTCTTGTTACACACGTCTACACATATTTCATACATAGACCTATATATCTCCATAAATACGTATATATAGATATGCGTGCATATAAACATTTCCATATGGGACGTTCTCAGTAAATTCTTCCATTATTTCTCAAAATACATATTTCATACATAGACCTATATATCTCCATAAATACGTATATATAGATATGCGTGCATATAAACATTTCCATATGGGACGTTCTCAGTAAATTCTTCCATTATTTCTCAAAATCTGAAAACATTTCGGATTATTCGACAGTTTTTGTTACCATTTGAAATATTTTTCGTGAATAATCGTTGACATTATTTTAACCATCATTTTACAAGTCGACCTAGCTTTTCTTATCGTTTCGAAAATACGGAAAAAATTAAGAAGAAGATGAAAAAAAAACGACTTCGATTGGAAAATAAATGGACGAATTGTTTTTAAAATCTTCGCAGAAAGTCTTTGAAAGTTTGACCGAGAGTTAGTGAATAATGATAATAATGAAACTCGGAGGTTTGGAAATAGAGTGATCACCTCGGCATAGAACGCCCTATATAGGTCGACGTATGTCTATATACGGCAATATATCTATATATCTCACATTTAGACGCTACTCTCGAGTTTGTACGAGTACGTGCTTCACGTACAACATTCCACGCCCACTGAAAACTAATTGGTAAGTATTTAACTCGCTCAAATGTAATTAGAAACTCGGCGAGGCTATTTGCACGTGGGCTTGTTGTCGTCGCGTTCGCGTCGACGTTGAAGCCCTAGAGAACTGTGAAACGGAGAGAAAGAGCGAGAGAGTAAAAGAGAGAGAGGGAGAGACTTTACTCCGGATTCTTGGAATGCTGAACCAGCAGCAGTAACTTTTTTTTCTCCTAAAACTTATATAGATATATTTCACCCCTTGTCCTCGTAAGCATTGTGCAAGAAATGATTTTACACGCTATTATTTCTTTTCCCCCGCTTCGTCATTAAAGCGTTACGTCTCGCGACGTAGAATCAACGAGGCGAAATGGCGTTGAAAGTCGACGAGGGGGTGAGGGGGGGGGGGGCAAAATGAACAAACGCAAGAGTAAAAAGTGAGATAGAGAGAATAAAAAGTTCGAGTAAAAAGTAAGAAAGAAATGGGGAAAAAAAAGATTGAGAAACCAGAAAGGAAAAGGACGTGGAAAAAGGTGCGAGAGAACAAAAAGAAAGGGTTCGGTGAGGGCGAAACGTTATTGCTATGGATACTGGATACCGGCTCTTTGGGTAATGGAATAAGTATGTACATACGAATACGAAAGAAGCCTGAGAAACGTCCCTCCTCTCGCAGCTACAGTCAAACTTATATACCTATATGTTATATTATATATATATATACCTATGTATATATGTATATATATATGAAAAAAATATATAGATATATATTGAGATGGCGTCCACATTGGCTTCAACTTGGCGCTAGCAGCCCCACGTTGGCGTGAACTGAATTGGCAATGAGGGTCGGACGAAAATTTTGCGAAATCTATGGGAAGCCACCCGCGACCTCACCGGCGTAGTCCGAAACCGTCGCACGCGATCCTTACCACGAAATACATAAATGCTCGTCCGTGAACGTTTGGTTTTGCTCTCGTGCGTTTGCATTCGTGTGTGTATTCGTATGCCAGGACCTAGAGCATGTTTCTCGGAATTTTATGAGAAACCCACGCGACACATTCGCCCGCGGATAATAAATCAAATGGTAACGTACATAGACCGAGGGAGCGAGTGGCGAGAGGGATGAAGGGAGGGAGAGAGATCAAAGAGAGAGAGAGAGAGAGGCGTCGCATTAAAAGTTTATACCGAGAATTCATGAATAATAATTTTCCTGCTAATCGACTGGTAGGTATGAGCTTATCAACAGTCCGTCGTTCGACTGGTACACTGTGGACACGTTGAGGGGATTTTAAACTTTGTAATTAGGGTTGACCGCGCAAGGTCGATTGGTGAAAAAATCGTTTTTTTCCTCGCAGTTTTGGCAATTGTTGAATTTTCTATTAAAATTCTAGTATTAAGCTGTAATTGGAGTGAAAAAATATGAATTTATAATTTTAAAACGGATTACAATTATTTTTCTAAATGGACTGAATACACTGGGCAAAATAGTTAGAATTTTAGTGATTGAGCTGAATATTTAACTTCTAATTAATTCTATAACCCGCAGATTAGATTATTAGATTATATAGCATATAGATTCGCAGATTTTCTATGTCAACTAATTTTTCGTGATTTTCATATTATTCCCGCGATCACGAAACTAAAATTATTCAAACAAATCAAACGTAATATCATAAATTTTATCACAAAATTTTCCAAATACTCGTTTTTGGTTTGGGTTAGTTTAAGTCAGGTAACAGCTGTTTAATTTTTTTTAATATCCCGAAGTTTTATGAAAAAGAAATAGGAATGCCAAAGATTTGTCATTTTTCTAAAAAAGATGACTTCTACTCGGTACAGGAAGGACTACCGGTGAGCAGCGTAGTCAGTGGGTCAGCTAATCGGGTCGTTCAGCTCAAGTCATTCTGGACGAGTAAAGAACGAGCGAAACGGGAGAGAAAGAGAAAGAGAGAGAGAGAGGAAGATAACTTCGTCGATGTTGCTTCTGTGCAACTGGAATAGTAGTAAAACAGGGCGGGGTGTACCGTTAGTCCGTCTGCGGCTCCTCGAAGCCTCGCTAGTCGTGCGTCATCGTTGTCTTCGCCGTCATTTCTCTCTCTCTCTCTCTCTCTCTCTCGTGTCGTCGATCGCAACCATCTTTTTTGTCGTCTAATCTAAGGTACAAAATATTTTCCTCAACAGACATTCGACAAAAAATTGAATTCTCATCGTACAGCAAGACCTCGATCGAAGGAAAGACTTGCAAGATCTCTCGCTCACAATTAACTCTTAATTGGTAAGTCGAGACCTGCGAAAATATACCCCGGAATTCTAGGAAATCAAATAGTCGTTCTCCAAGTATTTTATGGTTTAATGTTATTAATATTAATTGTAATTTATTCATAATCCTCAAAATATATCATTGAATAATCAATTAACATTAATGTACATCAATAATTAATCGATACAATACATTACCGAATGTTAGTAATTAATCGGTATGATTATATTGTTGATAATTAATCATGAATTACGATTTTGAGTAATACATTATTAAAAATCAGCAACTAATCGATATAATATATTATTGAAAAACACGAACAGCGATCGTTACGCGGTCACCATGCGACATCGGTGATCACCGAAGTTAAACAGCATTTCATGCGCTTCAGTATTTCCAATAGTTGGTGCGGTGACCATATAGCCGTATACTGGTTAGTGCATTCTGTCGCTGAGTAGCGAAGGTTATTCTTTCGAAACCTGATGATTTCATGTAGGAACATTAAACTTTTAAAGATCCCCGTGCCCTAAGTAAACACATTACAAACAAAATAAAAATAAAATAAAATAAAAATAAAAATAAAACAAAATAAAAATAAAATAAAATACTTGAAAAATAAAAAATGTCTTATACAAATACACCGTGACATATGTAAAATCGTAATCCCGTGTGAATAATGTATAACCTATAAATCTTTGGTCGGTGGGGCTAAATTTTTTTTTTTTATAATGAAGACCGATATAGCCCTCGAGCGTTTAGACTTATGGGGGTCAGTAACGCACGAGCGATCGCGAGTGAAATTCGCTTCGCGTCCGAGCCCGGTGATTGATTCCGTGGAATCAATGACCGCAGGCTCACGAACGACCTGATATATATGTATATACCAAGAGAAAATATATAATAAACGCACAATGATCTTTGTCATGATGATGGGAATCAAGCGGCGGAGTGATCCGGCGTATAACGCGGCCACCGCGCCGACCCCGATTGTAAATCTGCGGCCGCAGACCACTGTGCATATAACAGTGTGCTGTATATATAAATATATATATATATATTATATAGGGAAAAGCGCTCGCGCGAGTAATAACTCCCCGATGCACAGTGGCTCGCGTGCCTCGCTACTGCTGGGAAAACATATTCCTCTGGCAAGGAAGATCGTTTATCTCTTGCCTGGTTTATTTAACCATAATAATAGATATTGTTGTCGTTAATCCGGATATCAGCCGTACGGTCGTTCAACAAAATTGCAGCCTTTTATATGCGCGAGCCTCTTTACCGGCTTCAACGTAATCCCGGAATCCAGGAGAAATTTTATTCGTCATCTTCGCGCATCGATGCTCGTGACATTTATGTGAGATTAATGTTTATGGTGATTCGTTTGGAAAAAAGATGGAATATAGGATTAATATTTTTCTGTTTTATTCTGTTTAAGTTAGGGATGAGAACAAAATTGGGATTTTATTATGAATAATAAAGGACGCGAGTTGACAGCTCGTTATTATTTATAAATCGTTTTTACAATTAATGGTTCAATAATTTAGAAGAAGGGCGTATAATTCGTAATTGCTTTTTCAATTTTTAAAGCGTATAACGATTGTTGCCAATTTTTCACCCGCCATATTCGCTCATCTATTTTACTTTCATATTTTTTAAATCACGATCATCACGAAACATATTGTAATAAAACGAAAATCGACCCGAAAAATATAAAACCCTTCGTTAGTGAATAAAATATTAAATATCTTTTTCCCATAGATTTGAGAAAAAAATAAAAATTAATAACAAAATAAAAATAAATTATTTGCTATTATTCGTAAATAAAGATTGCGCCATAGTTTGAACGAAACAATAATATATTCGTGCACGAGCGTGGTCCCTGTATCAGTTAATAGGCCGATCGGAGATACCGGGGTCTCTCCATTGTTCGCCGTAAAGGACAATTTGTACCGTACGACAGGCAGACAGCAATGAGACGATCTCTACCTGTCTCTCTCTCTCGCTCTTTTTCTACCGTCGACAAGCATGAAACGTAGAACTATACGGTAAGACTATACGATCTCAGTCGTTGATTAGAGCACACTGATTGCGAGAGTGTCGCGATTGACCAACGGTACTGTTTCTCCTCTGACCGCGGTACTCGGCAATGTTTAAGTGGAATATAATACACACACATATAAAAAGATATATATATATATATTTATATCAGAGTGCCAAGACGTTGTCGCTGCCTTTGCCGTGGATTATCTCTGACCAGACGTTCCTTCTCGCTATCTTCTCTTAATCTAGATGCCTCGGCTTGTCCGGGGTCAGACAGCCAAGCTGTGTACCTAATACCATTCCTCGAGCCCGTTGCGCTTCTATACCTTATGCGCGAGGGACCCCCGAGGCTCCGACGATGACTCAATCTCCTTTCTCGACCCGATCCTGTTGTACGTTCTCCCCGTTGAACGTTTCCGTACTTGGCGAGGTCGCGATTTAATTCCATCCTCTTTTACGGTTCATCCTCGTTTCCGGGGTGACACGGTCGCACCAGAATTCCAAATTTCTCCACGAATTTATCACGGAGAATGAATGATCGATACGCAAAGTTTGACGAGGACGTGTCTAATCGAAATTCGATTTGGCGAAGTTTCGATCGGGACGTTATACGCGGGTGGTTGAAACGAGGTCGGGAGGTTTTGAAAATACGTAAGGTCGTTAGCCGTTCCGAGCAATTTTCTTCGCGTTGGTGTCGATTCGCGAAATTTATACGTCGACGACGAGGCGACCGATGAATTCCGCGATGAGAGAATTCGATAGCGAAAGCGTCGAATGTCTCGTCCGGGAAATCGAGGTTGAAGATAAATACGATATAAAAATCGCCATTAAACAGTAAGTAAAACTTTGACTCGTAATTAAAACAAAACATCTTAATTTCAATTTAAACAAAATAGGAAAATAGGGAAAATTTATGAAAATAGTTTTTACTAAGGGAAACTGTAGGACATAGATATTTCGATAAAATAAGCCCCACACGTTGAAAAAAAACAAGATTTAAATTCCCGTAAAAAACAATAATTCGGACGTCAATTAAAAATTGCACGAAGAAATTTTGAAAAGATGAGACACACGTGCCGATAAAAAATATATAATTTATTTGTTATTCATTCTCGTAATTGATATCGTCTCGACCTTATCACCTTCTCGCATTGTCGCGAGAAAAAAAAACAGAAAGTGGAAAACCTGATTTGCCTCGGCCGCGACCTTCGAGCGAAAGTGGTCGGTGAAATTGCGTATGAGCCGACGGGGTTGGAGAAAACGGTGAGGAATATGAGAGAGAGAGAGAGAGAGATGAGGAAGAAGAGGATGAGGAGAGCTCGGACCGATATAAATATGGGTCAGTCGAACGCTCGAGGTCGGATCGGATCTCGCGCTTGTTTTATTCGCGTGTGTGTACGTTTGCATCGAGGAACGGCTATGTTTGCAAAGGACTCCTCGAGTCTGTCTCTTCGTGTACTGAAAACGAACGTCGTAATGGTTACCGCCGACCCGTCGGCTCGCACGAGGAAGTAAAAAAGTGAAACCCACACGCGCGGGCCCCGCCGTGAGTCACGCGAGGAATACCGCGGACGATTCTTCCACGAAACGTTTGCCAACTCGTTCCTTCTGTCTCGTAAATTATATTTGTGAGAATTTCTCCTTCTATGTACGCGAGAGTCTCTTCATTTTTTTGTAAAAAAAAACATTTTTTTGAAAAATTTTCAAACATCTAAATCAGCAAAATATTGAATGAAAAAAAATCAAATTTTCCAACGAATAAAATAGTTGAAAATTATAATTCCGATTTTTATTCGCCACGTCTGATGTATTTTACGATTTAATGTCGTTTTTTGTAGTCTCGGCAAGGAGATTACAATATTCAAAATGCACTATTTTGAAATCGTCGGTAAATTTGATCGAATGAAAAAGTAGTAGCAATTTTGTACTCACAAAAAAAATCTGTAAATTAGAGATTTTTGTTTTTTCAGTCAATCAATTTTACGATTTGGGTCTAATCAGTTCGAAGGTAGGAGAAAAAAAAAGAAAATATCACACATTACCTCGGCAACGATATTGATGGACGATCCGAGGGTTCAACTGATCCTGTCAAATTACGGGGATGAAAGAGGGTTACGATGTAAAAGACCTTCTATATACATAGTCGCACGCATTTTCCTCCACTTCCTTTCTATTCCGTGGTGCTGAGAATGATAGCTGCGGCGTTTCCTCGCGTCGAAGACGCGTCATCCCTTCGGTCCCAGTTTCCATTGATATTTTGTCCCGACGCCCCTCTTTCCCTCTTTCTCTCTCTCTCTCTCTCTTTCGCACTTTTCCAACACCAACGCGATTTTCCAACGAAAACCGCCTCGACAGCCGAGCTAAATCTAAAATCGATCGGATGACGAATAGCTCCGATTTCCTCGACCGTTCTCTCACGAGGCAAGGGACTTCCTTTTTTCCTCTTGATTTTTACCTTTTTTCTAACTATAAATCATTTTTCGTCTGTGTTTATTTCATTTTCTTTTATCGAGGGAAAAGCTAAATTCCTTAACGGTATTGCCAAGGGCATTTCCACACTAAATATATGTATATATAGGTATATATATTTCGGGGATGTAATGTACATGTAATGACCGAAGTAATTGAACACTGATAAGATTTAACGCATCCCTCAACGATAACGACTACCTATATATACATGAGATAGCGTTGCCGCCCTAACACCTAGCCCTTCCTTGCCGTCGGCTTCTCTCAATCTTCTCGTCTGAATGGACGTCGATCATCCTCAGCAAGAAGGTCGGTCCACTTGTCGGCTGAGGAAAGTCTATTAACCGGGACAGATTGCGAAATTGTCGCTTATCACGAGTTTAACATCGATCTAAGCAACGATAAAACTATATATTCAATTCCGATTAAATTTATTCACCTCGAAACAAAACAATTTCAGTTGTCAAACTCGATTTTGTTGAAAATAATTGAATTTTAATTTTCGATTAGACATTCGAGAGTAAATGTCAAAATCTTGACTTTTTTTTAAATTGCGAACATTATCTACTTTCAAATAAAAAAATATGAGTGATAAGAAAATGTTAATATTATTATTATTATTATTATTTATAATTTTTTGAGTTTTTATTATTGAGATTTGAGGCGGAACGCCCCATACTTTGTGTATACGACGTGACTTTAGTGTGCAATGTTCGACGTCGGAAAGGCAGGGAAGAAGCGCACCGGTCGTCAATGGAGCTCAAAGAGGTCCATTGACCCCGTGACACACTTTGATTTCCGAGACCAGACAACCGAACAGCTCGTGCAGCAGCTGCATCGAGTCTCTTTTTTTCATCGTTCTTTTTTATCTCTTTCTTCGTTCTTTTTTTTTTTTTTTTTTTTTTTTTTTTTTTAATCAACCACGAGTCCTCTCCGTTTTTTTCGTTGGCTCACGTATGGTGCGGTTCGATCGATTACCATTTCAATGGAAAATTGACGCGGTGGCACAAAAAATGCCCCGCAATAAATTTGCAAATCGCTGTTTTTATACGCATTTTTTCATTGTTTTTCTACGTCACGTACGAAAAACTATAAAATATCTTTATCGTGGACGAAGCTACGCGGTTGTTGTGTATGCGAGCATTTTTTTCATCCCAGCTAACGAGATTATGCGACCAAAAAGTTGGAAAGTCGAAACGAATTATCTACGCAATTTTTTTTTATCGTTAATTTTTTCCGTTAAAAATTCTGATAAAACTAACGCGAATGTAAATAAATTTGTTTATTATTATCATTATTATTATTATCATTATTAATTTGTTCTTTAAAAAAGGCTAAATCCTTTTTTCTAAGAAAGACAGTAGCGTCAGGAAAAATTGAATTTGGCAACAAAAATTTAACACTATGTTTATAGAAAATTGATATTTTTGGCCGAGGCAAAAAAAAAATATTCTCAAAAAATTTTACACCAGAATGGTTCCCTAATCTGGTATAGTCTTACGAAGAATTGGCTCCTTTATATCAGTATAGCCTTTGAATCACGACCACGAATGCATTAGAGTCGGGCAGAATTCCGCTTTCCCTCTTTTCTTTCACTCTTTTGGCCCGTCGACCTTTTTTTCGTCCACTCGATTCAGCAGATCCGTCTAGAAGAAAAAAAACTATGTTGCTATATATGTATATGTGCAGGTACAATTTCCGTCCCCTGGCGTGCTGCTTCGCCACCAGCACTTAAGGGCGATCGTATAAAGCCTCTTCCCACCCCCTCCCCCTTCCCGACATCAGTAACGATCAGCGAGAGCTTTTCTCTCCAACTCTTTCACTCTACCTCCCTCCTTCTCTCTCTCTCTCTCTCTCTTTCTCTCTTTTTTCTCTCGCACTGGTTTTGCGTCGATGAATCTCACCCCCTTCCCCCGATATACGCCTCAGCACTTCTCGAGTACTCGATAAATCTCGAACGATCTCTTTCGGGTTCTCGCTTTGTGTCCCCGTGAATTAATCTTTGCTCGAACTTTGGCGCGCTCCGATCGAGAACATTTCGTGAAAAGAGTCGAAATCGAACGATTTCTCAAACCTGGAATTAAGCAATGTATTTCATTCAACTATACTCGGTATTGGAGTAAATAAATAAAAAATTAAAAAATAACGAACATATTCGAATATTTTTAATTCGAACGTTTGGTAATAATTCATTATCGCTAAATACACGATAAACGGTATAAAGAAACATTTCAATTTGTTTATGCGTAAAGGATTAATATCTTTTCAAATAGATAGAAATTGTGGGTCAAACGATAAAAGGAATATAGAAAAAAAATTGAACGAATGAATAAAAAGTATGAATTTAATGAACATTAATATTTGCAATTAATCGATAATTTATCCACATTCTTTTATTGCGAAATGCGTTAATAAAAATGTCTTCTAAATATTTTATAATTGAAGTAATGATATTTTTCCAAATAAAATGAAATTGTGGGTCAACGATGAACAGAAAGATACAATAGACCAAGAGAGTGAGAGAGAGAAAAAAAGAAAAGGGCTAATATGCGTAAATGCGAAAGGGTTGTTTCGCAAATCTCGGAACTTCTCTAACCGAGAACGATAACGAAATAGACGATGACAACGATAACGTCAACGAGATGATTCATCTAGCATCCTGAGCTAACTACAGCGTGAACTATATACCAGTAAGAAGAGAGGAGATGAGACACGAAGGGGTGGTTGGTGTGTCTGGTGAGGCAGTACCGAGTGAAGAAAGAAAAAGAGAGTCTGTAGGCTGGAGCGATCACGCGCGCGCGTCTCTTTCTCTCCCGTGACCCAGAAACACACTTATCGCCTTTCATCTCTCTTTCTCTATCTTTCGCTGGTACACTCTTTTCCCTCTCTTCTCTCACTCTCTCTCTTCCCCGCTCTCTCTCTCTCTCTCTTTAACACACACACACTCTTTTTCTCCTTTCATCCTCTATTTCCGTGTCAGCTTTTACCGCGGTAGTTATCACCTCATCAAACTAGTTTTGAGGTGGATTTACTGCGATACGAGTCCGGACTACGATAATTAGCAGATAAAGGGCTTCACTGATTCGAGGAGCCGAGAATCACGAGTAAACAACGCGATGAATCTGCGAAGCGTTGCTTGAATTTAACAAACGTTTTTTTTTCAAAATTTATACTGGCTAAAAGTAACTAAAGCTTTTTTTCATTTTTTTATTATCAATTACTTAAATTTATTGGTTATTTATGTATTCTTGTCCAGTGAAATTAATTAATGACTCTCTAAAGAAAAATGTTATTAGGCCTGATAATTGTAGGAGCAGTTTTTTCATGTATTTACAGTCAATTACTTGAATTAATTGTCTCATTATTTATTCCAGGCTAATTGAATTTAACGTACTCTTTGAAAAATAAAAAAATCGGTCTGAACATTGTAAAAGCATTTTTTCTCATGTTTTTATTAAGATGGTACTTGGATTTATTGTTTAATTGCATATTCCGGTGTACTAAATTTAACGAATGACTTTGAAAAGAAACGAATAATAAAATGATACGATCGGAAAATTATGACAGTGTCCTCGAATTAGTGTTTTATTAAGCCGCGTTTAACTCATCGAACAATTATCAAAACGAATTCAATCATTTAAGTGCTTCGTTCGATGCTCCATATATCGGAGCGATGAATTTAATTGATCAAAGTAAATGCCTCGATGCAATCAAGATAATTGTATTTATCGTTTGACGACAAATTTTCTTATTTATTATGATTTCCAATTGAAAAAGAGCTCGAACGTAAGCGTCCAAGAGAAATAAACGATCCATTTATCCCGATGAAAAAGCCAATACCTCCCTCGCTGAAGTGCGTCAATACAGTGTGTTGACATGAATTGTGTACTCCCGCGAGATGGAATAAGGATGGTGATAAAAAACGTGAAAAAATATTCAAGTGAGCATGAAAAACTGTAGAGATATGAAAATATGATAGCCATAAAAGAAGATATTTTTCCCTCTCTCCCTTTTCTCCTCGTACCTACACACACACACACACACACACACACACACACACACACACACACATATATATGTGTGTGTATTTATCCATAAAATCGTAGTAAAGTACGACATCATGGGAATATGAGGGAGAAGAAAATCTTACCGGGAATATCCGAACGTTTGAGAAAGTTCTACGCGCGCGAAGAAAATACGTAAGAAAGGGAAATGGAAAAGTGTGTGCGCGAGGATTTATCCTGGCGGAGGACTCCCGAATGACGCGGACTGGAAACTCGACGTGCGTGATTCTCGTCGTAAACAGTTTTCCAAGAGTGTATAGCAAAATAGTCTCGTTGAGAATGGAAGAGTGAGAGATAGAGAGAGAAAGAGATAGGGGATGGGGGTGAAAGAAAGAGAGAGAGAGAGTGTGAGATGGAGAGTCAGTTACGCTCCTGTGTGGATTCGCTGTAAATATGATCCACGTGATTTTTTATGCCATTCCCTAGGGTTATTAAAGAAGGCAAGAGGACTGAAAATACGATATCTTCGCGAAAGGGGGATCGAGGTGTCAACGACAATATTCAATGCACTCCGGCATTGGTTATACTACTGATAAAAAAATCTTCCCGCATTGTCTTTGTCGGCGATTGAACGGGTTGTTTTTATTGTGTAGGGGAAAATAGTCGACAGAAGAGCTGCTCGTTTTTACTTTCGAGTAAAAACTCGTATAAATTTTATCAAATATTGTTATCGACGATATTTGATAAATTTTTGATTTATTATCTCGGAGTGTTTTTTTAATTTATAATTACTCGTTAAATGAGAAACAAACGAACATTTTTCTCTGGGCTTCGGCTTCGACTGTTTTTTTTTAAAATGAATGGAAATAATCAGATTAATCAAATATTGAAATTTTTTAATTTTTAATAAAACCAGCATCTCATTACACGCGGACGTAATTTTTTTCGACAAAGTTACAACTATTTTGTGTTGAGAGAAAATTCAAAAAATAATTTCTTCATGATTCAAAAATTGTTCTAATAAATTTTATAACTTTAGTGAACTCGAAAATTATTGTTTCCGCTCTTATGAAAGTATTGGTCAAATTGGGTAACGTCGTTTTGAAGAAAAAGTCCGTTTCATAAACTATCCCTCAGATTACCCGGAGCTTTCTTCGTACGAGGAGGAAAAAGTTATCATTTTGAGCCTTTTTCAACGTGACGATTTTTTCGTTCAAACGTCAGCGGTAGTATGCTAAAAAGGGATTCTCGAATATTCAGGATAACGAATGCGATATTTCGTACCCATACAGCGGGGCTTTTTCATAGTCGTGTGCGGCAATAAAACTTAACTCCCTGGCTTGGTATGTTTCTTCACGTCCCGCTGGTAATCTGCGAAGCATATATATATGTATACATATATTTAGACAGAGAGAAAGAGTGAGAGAGGGGGTGGGCAAGAGGGAGAGGGAAAGAATGCGAACATACCGAGGAGCAGTGCGCGCTATCCCATCGGCCATTACTTTTCTCCATTGTATGGTCGCTCGTGGATGCATAGAATTTTGTAATAGACAGAACGAAAAATTTCCCTAAATATCCAAGGACGTAAAGTATACAGAGAAGCAGAAGAAGTACAGCTGGGCATACACCAATGCCAGAGATCCAAGAGACACCGAGAGACTACTCAAGATTAACTAAAAACTATTTAAAAATTGTTGCCTTCAAATTAAATTAATTCAAATAATTATATTCTCGATAGACAAGATTTTTGGTGTTTCCCCTAGCGAATATAATCATTTACAAAGGAATGAAAATTAATTGGGCAATCAATTAAAAAATTCAATTATCAATTAATGATAAATTTATTACGACTGTTCCATAAAATTATGTCAAAGGAAAACGTTCGGGGGAAATGAAAACTGATCGCAGTGGGCATTTGGTAATTAGCATCCTGGTGAAATATCATTAATTCCAATTTCATTGATCCAAATTTTTATTATCATTTTCGATATTTACAGACCAACAAAATAAATTCGCACGTGCCGTATCAATTTTCTTTTCTCTTATTTAATTCACGAACGCGAGTCTCCATAATTATTCGCCCGTAACTGTATCCGCAGCACGATGACGGTAATCGCTCGGCAATACCGTTATGCCAATTACAATGCAAAAAATATGTTTTATTCTTTTTCAAAAATTTAATAACAAATAATATAAAAAATCTTTCATTTAATTGGCTATTATCGGCGAGGAAAATAGCGTTGGAGTTCATTGTCTCTGACACCCACGTGCGATACATCTCGAAGCGTGCATTGGGAAATTTATATATATATATATATATATATATATATATATATATATATATGTATGTATATAATTTCTATCCTTCGTCCATACAGTGTGTCGCAGTACCGACATATATATATATATGCGTGTGTGTGTGTGTGTGTACCGGTTTTTATACACGCACCGCCAGTCATAAAGTTCACTTTAATGCTTGTGGTACTTATAACTATATGTCGTATGATGAGAGCGGTGAAAAATATAATAAACGCGGTTGTGCAAAAAAAACGTTAGATGAAAAAAACAGCGTGAGCGAGAAACAGCTCGTTACAGTTGCGGAAAAAAGCTCTCGTTACAAAACATAAAAAAAAATATATTCGAGAGTTTCTCGGATAAATTTAATAACGCGAAACAAAAAACGTGTTAATTTTATGGAAATGAATTTCTTTTTTTTCCCTCGAACATTTGTTCTCGGTTCATTATTTTTCTTATCGTTAGTTAATTGCAACGGCACGTTTTATTTTCGTCGATTGAAGTTTTTAATGACGATCGATCGAATTGACTTTGCTTGGTGAAATTAACGAATCGCGAAGAAAATTGTTTAATTAATCAAAATGAAATTTCAATCTTTGGTCAACGTTCAAATGTCGTTGATCCCTAAATAGATCCGCAAAATGTTTGATACGATCGAATAAGAAAAATTTATTGAAAACCGAATACGATAAAATTCAACAATAAAAAAATTCTTATCTTTAATTCAAATCCAAATTAATTAATGACAAATATTAAAATTGACATACATTAATTATATCTCGTGCTAAATAACATGTCAATAAATCACTTTCTCTAACCTAAGTCCTCCTTCGACACAATTCACCCAAATAAAAAATAAATAAATTATCAACCCCGCAATGCACTTACCCCACGTGTCATCGTACACATAAAAAACTCATATACACTTTCGAGTTAGGGAAGAAAGATGCATAAAGCACCTCGTCTTCGACGACGAAGCTCGAGACGCGTTTCGCGAAATACGAGAGTTTACTCTTCTTCGCGAGTCGTGAAAAAGAGGCCAAACCCCCACCACGTAACGTAAGGGAGAAGGCAAGTTGAATGAAAAATGTTGTGCAAAAAAGTTTGGTCCGTATCTCGCGAAAAACCATTCGGTGTTGCTGACACAGACTAGCGTACAGGCTCGACATGGCTCGCGATGTTTACTCGACTTTGCACATTTTTACGTACATATTACCGTACACTTTTAGCATTACGAGCGAGTTCGCAAACAAAAAGTGCAAACCAAGATAAAATAGAAAGATGCAAAAACAACATAAATATATATATATCACATCCAATATATTTTCTCTCTATATATATGTATATATATAATTTGAAGATGCAGCAGGGGTTGATTGATTGGGAAATAAACGAACAGGGTAGTAGCTGATGCAATCGAACGAGCGAGAGGGGTTACGAGTAAACAGAAAAACGAGTTCGAGTTGCGGAATAAAGACTGCGAGAATTCGAAGTGTTCCATGGGAGTGGGTTGGGTCTAAAAGAGATGGAAAGAAGATGTAAAGTTTATAGTTATCAAGAGACCAGTGCTCGTATAACGCTTCCCGCTTCACCAATCGGCTAGTGCCCCTATATATATATATATATATATACTATTTTTTCAGCAGCCACTTCGACGCCTTTCCGCCCCATTTATATCACTTTATTCATCGTTGTTCGAAAGAATCCCGGAGAATTTTTCGCGCGAAAGGATCGAGAGAAAGAAAGAGAAAGAGAGAGAGAGAGAGAGAGGGAGAGTTTTACCATGCCAAAAGCGTTGGAAAAATATTCTCCCCTAGACCGTGTTCCGATCTTTTTGTTTTCTTTTTTTTTCTTTGTTTTTTCTTCCCCTCGCTACATTACACAGATATACGTACCTGCGTATGTTCGGCGTTCGGTACGCTCTCGTTGAGTTCAACTCTTTAAAATATGGGAAGATTGTTCGAGCACAGAGCAAAGTGGAATTTAATGCTCCGCTATTTTACAAGTACGTCGGACACGAAAGAGCCAATATATATATATATTTATATATTGGTTCTCTCTTTCTCTCTCTCTCTCTCTCTCTCCCTCTCTCTCTCTCTCTCTCTCTCTCTACATATATATATATATTCTACTGTTTAATATATATATATATATATATTAAACAGTAGAGCATGAACTACCGCGTTTAACGTTGCGCATCTATCGATATGTGGTATCTAATACCCTAGCACGAGAAATATATCGTATCCCCCCATGTACCAGACTGCGGTCTCTCGGACGCGCTCTACATACACAAAACGACGATGAGAAGAAGGTTACGATCTTTCGCGATGATCTTTTTTTGTGTCCCTCGTTCTCGTTTCTTTTTTTCGAAAGCAGATGGCAGCATGGCGCGTGCATTAAAATTGTATATCGATGCACCCTCTTTCTCTCTCTCTCTCCCTCTGTATATTCGTCCATCTGTCCGTCTTTCTTTCTCTCGCGCAACCTCTCCTGGCGTTTGGAGAAATCCTCGGGGTTGAATACCGTTTCGAATCGCTATTTCCTATATCGAAACGACGAGAGAAACGAGAGCTTTAAATATATTATGTACGTTCGCGCGAATCTCGATAAACGCGTAAAATTCACAGTACACGTATCGATAGCCATAGACGAGCACGGAATCGCGCATACCGCGCTTTATCCAAGCGAAATTAAAGACGTCCTCGAAACATTTAAAGCTTTCGTCGTACGCGACTGGTCTCTTCACATTTTTATCTTTTTTTTTATAATTCTTTGTTTCGTTTCGTTTCCTTTTTTGATTTGTTTGTAAATTGTCTCGATCCGTATTGCATAAATCGAATATTTCGCACTATTTTTATCATCAACCTACCGGGGAGTTACGATTTTTCGACATTTTCCACAAACATAAAATTCGAACGGTCGATAACACGTAAATTGTAACAAATCGTAAAAAAGTTGATTTCCCATCGTGCTTTTGCGCATTTTGCTACGGAACATATTTATCGTCAATTTCAGAATAATTTCCTCGCAATGTCAAGGTGTAAAAATGATTTTGCAAAATCTGTGCCACTGTTTTTTTTTATGTAACAAATAAATCGTAAAAAATTTACAAGGAATGTGGAGGTACTTGGCGCGAATCCACGTTGATGAAATATGCATCTGATACATCTGCATGTATATATATATATATATATATATATAAACGCAAGATATAACAGCGGTAAACTGTAAACTATAAAAGCCGTCGTCATTTATAATATCTTGTATTTATTCATGTCGGTATCCGACTAAAGAGAACGAAAATTGATGTTCCCTGTTTTATTTCACGTGGTTATAGGGTAGCGCAGTGTCTACACACGAACCATATACCCTTTAATACAAGTAAGATAAACGGTTCGAGCGACGGTGCATCCTCCAACTCCGAACGGCCTCGGATAATCTTATCCTCGTTTCGTGGCCTCGAATTTTAAAGATATTCTCTCACAGCCAACCATCAACTACAAACGAATGTCCTTCTTGTGTATCTTCTATATATATATGTGTGTGTGTGTGTGTGTGTGTGTGTGTGTGTGTAGGTAAAACGCATTTAAAAAGATATAGATCCCGTCTATTCGGCGGTGTTTTGTGACCCAAAGAAATTCCGACGACTTCTTCTCCCCGTCACTGCGTACGTGAATTGAATAACATTTTTTTTACGCTTCTTTTGTTCCAGGTAAGTGATGCTCCCGAGGCCTCTCCCGTAACGCCTTCTCTTCGTATTTATGTACGGGGCGTTCCGGCTAGAATCAACAGGTTCGTGATTCCCACCATTCGTGATCTTGTCCATAATTGTTTACACGATCGTTACCACCCTTAAATGGATGCAATTTCGATTGCTTAGGATTTTGTTTTTATTTTTTCATTGGCGTTTTTTGAAATGGACATTTACAAAAGTATCGAAAAACAAATCAAAATAGAACGCATCCCCTATCGACTCCGGGGTATAGTTTATTAATTTTATATTTTCGGACACGAAGAGAGTTTGTGCTCGAGAGTTACTTTTTTTCTTTTCTCTGAAAAATCGAACACCGTCTAAACGAGAGATCTCCGAAAAAAAACTGTACGTATTTGGAATTGTAACAATCATTCTAAAAAATGGTTCAAGTTCCCCAAGGGCCGGGGTAAAAAATGTTTTGATTCACAATCAGACTGGAAGGTCCGTTACATCGTCGTCAGATAAATGTATCATAGATAGTCGTATCACTCGTTCATCCCTCGGTGAGTCATTCGCAATTCAACTATACATTATATAAATGCCTTTATTATGTACAGCAAAAGGCTATTGTACAATTTTTTTTCCATCCGAAGAAAAAATAAAATAAAAAGATTTATCGACAATCGATACATCATGTGTCAACGAACCAACTGGTTCGGCCTCCCGTTTTTCCGTACATTTTTTTCGCCTTTTTATTTCGAGTCACATCACTCGAAGGCTCGATGTGCCCGAGCCATCTCCTTTTTTTGTTTTCATTCCGTTCGATTTTCACCTTCGATAAATGTCTCTCAAATCCGCTCGCAGAACTCGGAGTACTATCCGGTACAGTGAGACAGACAGAGTGAGAGAGAGAGAGAGAGAGAAAGAGATAGAGTCAGAAGAAAACGAGAAATTGTGATTGGATGAAAATGACAGGTTGGAGTAGGAAAAGAGGGTTTTCGGTGAGAAAAAAGCAAATCGAATGAAGCGAATGAAGAGAGGTAACAATTATCCGAAACGATATTGGCGCGGGAGAATATCAGAGCCGAATTGCAGATTGATGCCCGTCGATTCTCTCGAATCGAGTGCGGACACCGTTGTAGAGTGTCGTTATATGCGTGGAGATTGCTACATTCGTGCCTCCGCGTTATATCGCTATGGCAAATGTTCATTGAAAAATGAAAATAGAGCGCTCAAGTGTGTAATCCGGATATTCGTACGAACCAATAAATAAATGAATTAATTAATTAAATTCACATCGATTAACATCGATTTCATTTGATTATATCAATAATAATAATAATAATAATTCGAATCAATTTACGTTTATTTTTCAATCATTTCGTTTAATCAAAATTCGATGAAACATGAAAATTTACTCTACGTATTAAAAATACGCATGATCAAAACAAAAAATCATTCGAATTAAATTTCACCTGTTCTCTAATAACGATTTAATTACGATCTAAAATTTATTCTACGAGGTGCAAAATAGCCCATTTGATTAAAAATCGTCCATTTGTGCTCGAATAACTCGGGCTTTCACAAAATTTTATTCAATTCCCACAGAAATCGTGTGTCCCGTTTCAATTAAAACTCGATTCGAATTCAGTACGTTCGTTTGTCTCTCGGTGCGCGTTGCCATTTTATCGAGAATTGGACGAGAATACAATTAATTATGCTCATGACGTGAGAACAGAAAAATAGCGTGTCGCAGTCGTAAGGGTTTAGAGGGGGTTGGCCCGAGGACATAAAACGATCGCCAAGTTTTGATCTCGGGGGGAAAAAAGCACGAGAATGTTTCATTTCGTACATTTATAATAGGAATCCATCGTCATAGGGAAGCACGTATATTCTAAATATATATCCTCGCATGCATTATGTACCCGGAGTTATTACTGCATTCGGTATGAAGCAAATATATAAGAATGTATAAAAGAGAAGTCCTCCGTGAGTTTCTCAAGGCTCGACTGGCGTTCTCACGCCCGAGACTTATATTACACATTGTACCTCGCCTGTCGTTTTTTTTCTTTCTTCTTTTTTTAGCCTAACTGTGACATGACGTAAGTGGATCACTCAAAGATAGATATCTCTACGGTGACGCTTTTATCCTTACGCATATATGGATACGCATATATAGATATGGCGACTCTTTTTTGCAGAAATATTTTTATATAGCTTTGTATATACCGGGTGTCTCAAAAGTTTAGTACTCTCTGGAACCTGCGTGTAGTTGATGGTGTCTCAAAATCACCTGCCAAGTCCTCACGATCGATTCGACATAGTTTGTAAATGAGAGACGATCTAAGTTGTCCTTATCTCTAGGTCGTAAGATAGCAAACTTCGTGTCCGAAGTTTATAGGGATATAGATCGTCACACACGCTTCGCCGACTTGAGACTATAAGTAGCTATCGGATATGAGCTATAACTCATCGGTCGTAGTTAGTTCGGAATTTTCTCGCGCACTGCCGTAGCGCTAGGAGCGTGGGTGCGAAGCTAATCGTTTCGAGCTCTCCGATTTGACAACTTAGATCGGCTGTCATTTGAGAACTATCGTGAATTGACAGTTCGGACTTCGTACACGAGATCGTGACATCGTCAACTACATGCAGGTACCAGGCACTCCCAAACTTTTCGGACACCTTGTATAAATGTAAAAAGTATGTATTATATACGTTACATCTGCATGTACGATCGTGTACAAGAGTCTCATATACCTGGTACATGCATGAAGCGTGCATGAGGTCACGATATACGAGAGTTTGTATTGCGCGTATAGAAATTGGAAGCGAGAGCAGGCGTAGCGGTAGCACGAGAAATATGCAAGCTTTATAGAAGGTCGGCCAACCCAAGGATAAACAATTATTTGCAGGAGGGGAAGGGGGATGAACATTGTATAATCGAAAACTCGTATAAAATACTGTAACACAATGTAGAGCGTATTTTCACTGCTGCGATTCAGACGAATGAGAAATAATTTGAACAAAAGAATATTTGAAATTCGTTCGTCGAAATTCGAGTTCTCTTCAAGAGGGATTGTACGTTGAATATATATGAATTTATATCTAATTTACTTTGCAGCGATGATGAAAATTTAGAGTTTGTATTTCACCGACCTCTGCTCTATGCTCTATTCGACATACATACGTTCAATCGACCTCCAATATTTCTTTTTCCATCGTCATACGATGTCCCGATTTCGTATAAATCACGCATACAAAAGGACACCGATAGTAATTGATTTTCGTCAATCGGAAAATGCGTGTCAATGCCATTCGAGATCCTATGAAAAAAAAAATTCCAATGAACCAATACACACATGAACACACACACACACACGCACACACAAATACACACATATGATCGTGAAATTCGAAAGGCTCACTTTCCCTATTGAATTATATGAGTCCAGTTTTGAGCTCCGAAAAGCCAAATTATATGAAGAACGAGAATCCATTATCGACCTTTTTTCTCGTCTGCTATACATATATTGTTAGGTTGATTCGCGAATTTGATACGTCCTTTTTGCGATATCAATGTGATTGCATAATTGTGACGATCGTCGAAAATAGGGCTCTCTCCTGGCTTTGGCGATAGGAAACTGTATGTGATATTTAGAGTAAAGCGAAGGCGGTTGGGTTTGGGGGATGATGGTCCTGGGGTTGGAGGGAGAAAGAGAAAGAGAGAGAGAGAGAAATTGTTTCCAAGAAGCCGTATGGGAGAACGGTATATCGCGCAACGTAACGAGGCTCATACGAGTGATTCGCACAAAGGGAGGGTCACGGTACAATTACCCCGATATATATCGAGCAGTATCCCGCAGCAACCCTCTCCCACCCCCTTGGTTCGTTATTGTGAGATTCCTGCTATCGGTAGATCAAAGTCACTATCATGGTGTGCAATTTACATTGAAGGTATAATCGCGTAACTGAAGATATAGTGGTCACATACGTTATGTGCAATTTCAAATATACGTGGGTGGAGTTTTTGATGATATTTACCTAAAAATTATCAAAATTTCTTAACAAGTAAATCGATATTTTTTTTCAACAATTATTTCGTATATATAACTCCAATTGACTCTTTATCATAGAAAATAATTCATCTTGGAAGGGAGAATAAACTATAATATGGTTTTATTTTTTTGCGAATTTACAAAAAATGATTTTATTTTTCCGTATAAATCTGTCTATCAAATTTTATTCGACGATTATTAAGCTCGGCTGAAAATCTCAATTCGCACGAAAATGGTAACATCGTTGAACGTTGAATAGGAAATTTGAGCACGAGTCTTTCCTCTCCATATTGCACGTAGGCACCTACATGTTATACGTCGTCTCGCGTCGCACGTAAATTGTCGAGCAAACGAACTCTGGCAGAGGGTTGAAAAGGAGAGACGAAAATCAAGAGTTTTGTTGAGAAAGGTTCACACCGGTAATTGTGCCATTCTCGATGATGTTAATTAGATGGATAAGAATTACACGTCGGGAGAAGAGCTTGACGTGCTTGGAAACTGTGCGTGCCGAGGGAAAATTTATGGGATCCTTATTGCAACTGAGACTCAAGGAAGTTAACAAAAATTGAATGAAGTGACACAAAGACGTTTATAATTCATAACATCTCAGTATCGTTGCTTCAAAGAAATTTCTCGTTCTAATTGTGCGACGTATATATACATATAAATAGCACACGTTAAACCATCATAGAAATCCTGTTTCTCGACTTTCGGTGCGAGCAACGAAACGACGATTTTCCCAGGAAAATTCGCAGGAAACTATTGGTCCATAATATCTCGCGAATGTATTATTAAAGAAGAAATAAAAAGCACACAATTCACGAAAGTTCAGCTTATTAATTATTACCACCAGAAAATTCATGATTCATAAACATTAATAAAAACAAAGTTGTTAAATTATAAGAATCTTGAATTTATATAAATAAAATTGTATTCATAAAAAAAAAATTCGACCGTCGCCAAATTCGTATAATTATTTTCGCTAAATAAATTAATCGATTGATTAAATAGCCGAATTATTTTTATTCCCTTTCAATAATTTATAATACAATTATCATTTGTTCCCTTTGTTTATCTTTTATTCAATTCTACCGCGTACGATTTCAATCCCCCATTCGAATAACAATTTACGAGATTTCAAACGGTCGTAGATTAATCATCCAATCGTGAAATTTGCATCGGTCTATACGATCTTATCGACACGGTCAATGTTACGATATCCGTTGCTAATACGTACGCATTTGCTGACTCTCGTTCACGTAGCGAATTGTTTCTTTTTTCTTCATCGATAGTCTAATCGACTGCGAAATCAATATTTTCCGCGAATCAATGGAGTTCGTATCGTGTATACCATGACCATACACAATATTCCGTTATTAATCCCATCTTGCTAAGCTTTGGTACGTATACACATACACAACACATAGCAAAGATCGACTACGAGCTCGCGTTCGGAAAAGCCAAGCGATCAAGATCCGCGTAGAGAGATACGACGAAAGAGAGAAAGAGAGATAGAAAGAGAGAAGGAGAGTGAGGTTGGAGATTCACGGGTTCAATTAAAATTCTACACGCCGCGTATGACACACGAGAGCATTCCGACGTAATAAGCCCCGGTATTTGTGGGAAAAGATGTGCTCGTTGCGTATAATACGGAGAACGCGCGCGTTATCTTGTAGTTTGCATCAAGCTATATATATATATATATATATATATACATCTACCAACACGTATGCTTCGTTTCCACACTAATAAAATGCCACGGTTCGGAAAGATTCAACTTTAACCGAAAAAAAAAATTTCGACGATGGCCGAATAATAAAAGGGACGACCCTTTTTATCTCGGTAGCATACCGATGGTCCCTTTTTCAGTATAGATTTTCATATTAAGGATGATGATAGTGATAAACAATTATAGCGGTAAAAATGATGTTGTTATTATTATTATTATCTGTTATTTTTATTATCATTACTGTTATTACTATTGTTATTAATATTAATATTATTAACAAATCAATTTCTCTTGAAACTTTACCGAAGATTTTGAATTTTGTTGCTTTTATATAATTTATAATTTTAGTATTGCAATTTTAATGGAGAACGAAAGAAATTATGTGAAAAAAAACAATGTTTTATGTGAATCTGTTGAATTCACAGTTTTTTGTCAAAGAGAGAGAGAGAAGGGAGGATGAAGTTCACGTTACCATGACGAACACGTGTGTAATTCTTGAAAATCGTTGTTCAAAATGAGTTTTATGAATATTGTCGAACGATTTCGTACCGGGGTACAGGCGGAAATAAAAAATGGTTGTTATCAATTGAACGTTTTAGTGATCTCTCTTTGTAACGCGATTCGTTATTTCCTCTTATTTTTGTTGTTGAGTTCTCTATCCTTAATAAAGAACACGTATTTCAATGTATAATTCTGTGCACGAAAACTGACCTACATAGAAAAATAAAATCGGATTTCTTTCGTCGTCGGTTCGCGTTAACGACAGCATTGCGAATCATGCGAACGTCATAAAAATTCCAACAATGTTTTTTTTTCTTTCTTTTTTTATCTCTTCAAATATCTCCCACACTATAGAACACAGACCCGAGGGACTTTTTTTGCGCAATTTCTCTGCGTCACCCTCCGCTTCAACATCGCGAGTTCTTTCACGTCTTTTCTCTTGGATGAATTGCCTCCGGTGTTCAGTTGACACGTTAGCGAGAGGGTGGGGGTTGAAAAGTGATCCAGGAAATCTGTCGCGAAGGTCAATCGAAGCTTGGAATATTTTCTTTAATAATATCGTGATACAAAAACGATAAGAAATAATTATAATTAATAGTGATCGATAACAAAAAAAACTATCAAAAATGATAAGACCGAATAATAATGGAGAGAAATAAATGAATTGATAAAAACGATCGAAGCGAGAATTTCCAAGCGTCAATAGTGAAATTAAAAATGCGGGTACGAAAAGATCGCGGCGGATGCGCCCGCGATGTATTGGAAAGGTGCGGCCTCTTCCGACGCCCCATACTATTGCGGGGAATATTTTAATATGAATCTTGATAGCGGGCTCGACGAACCTGAGCTCCTGTACACCTATATATATATATATATATATATATGGTGAATATGTATGTGTATAATATGCATACCCACGAGTTCACGACTGCATCGCGAATATTTCCCTGCAAATCAGGGTCCCTACGTTCTATACATAATATACTATATAAGCTCCCGTTGCATATATTCCGTGTCTAGCGTTCGATTATCACGGACAACGAAGCGCGAATGTGCTCGGCATAGGTAATTATATCGGTCTATCAATATTCATTCACCATCGAATGCGGGTACACGATCGGATCGCATACCGCTCGTCTCTCCGACCATACTTTGTACCTGTGTACATATAGCTAGAACGAAATACCAAACATACCCCGAAAATCAAAAGGGAGTAAAGTAAATTGTCGATATTTCGACATACAAGTTTTTCAAAGGTGGGACAATGTTGATAACGTAACGCAAGGTTCAAGTCCGAAAAATTTATGTGTATTTTTAGGAAAAATTCCGTATTAAAAATACCAAATTAATTAGAAATCGATATTTTTATGAGACGAATGGGACGCAACAAAATTCCAGAATAAATTTCTTGTCTTTTTTACTTTTTCAATTTTCCCGAAACCAGCGGATTTGTTACATTTTCTCATTTGCCAAAAATTTAAACAATTAGGGATGATTTAAAATAATAAATTTATTTTATTTTTATTTTTAAATCTTTTCCATAACATCCCTATAATTTAGTAGAATTTACTTTCGAGGAACGTCGAAGATGTCACTCACTCCATGCTTAGAATTTTTCTTTTTCAATCGATCATGAAAAAAAAACATTGCTCACAAAACGATCCAATCAACACGATCGTACTTGTAGTAAAAAGAAAAAGGTACACGTGAGATAATTGCGTGTATTATCGTACTTCGACTCTCGCTCGATGTGAGATAGATCTTAAACACGAGTTAAGTAACGTAACGGAGATAACGCGATATAACGCACGAGCTTTATCAGGCGTATACGATCCTAGAAGCTAATACAACAATGTCGAACCTCCGAGTCAATCGTTTGTCCATAATCTCGAATAATATCTCGTAGCGCATATAAATCGGCGTCTTTACGTACCGAGACGTAAAGTCGTTGGTACATCTCTCCCTCTCCCTCTCCTCCTCTCCCTCTCTCCCTCTCTCCCTCTCTCTCTACCCCTCGCTCATCTTCTCTACGAGCATAATGCGAATCCGTGCCGAGCATACACGGGGGATGCAGGGGGATAGAGCGCGAGAGTCATTTCTAAAAGCGAGATGAAGCCCCTGATAAGGATTGAACGAGAGAGAGAGAGACCCCATCCGATCTCTTATATACCGGCTTGAATGCTAATTATCTGATCGGCAACGAGCGAGAAGACTCGACGTACATTTTGCCCCGTTCCTACGTATTAAAACTATATATATATAGTACCAAACGTATGCCTGCACGCCGGCTGTCGATGTAGAGGGCGCGCTCGGGCTCGCGCGCGGCAAAACTATATACAGCTCAGAAGCAATATCGAGATTATTATCGTAACTCTCGAATGGCGTAATCTCGCGGTTCGATCGGCTCTGGGTATACACGAAGCGTGCCATTTACGCATGCCTTGACCGATCGGTTTCCGTACGAATATATACGAGCTCGTGCGTATATTAAAACCCTCGGCGGAAATTCGAGCAAACGGCGAGGGAGTGCGGGGGAGAGAGAGGGAGAGAGCGAGAGAAAGAGAGAGAAGTCCTGTCGTCATATCTCTCGGAAGATCGATATAACAGCAATTTTTGCGATTCGCAATGTCGCCATTTCTTTTTTTTTCTTTTTTTTTCTGCGTTTGCACTCGTTCAATTTATTAGAATTTCATATTTGTCGATCTTGTTTTTCTGCTTTTTTTCTATTTATTTTCGCTATGATACTCGATTTGATTTAAACGACATCGCTGGGAGATGTTTCTTTTTATTTGTTTTTCGTTTCGTCGATGATTTACCGCGAAGTCCGCGCTACTCGTAAGGGTTGTTTTTTCATTTTTTACATTTCCGCAATTATTGCGAAATTTCGCATAAAAATGCACTCGAACGACATGCTTTTTTGTAGGATTGCCTGATAAATCGTATAACAGCTTTATACAATTTATGAGACGTAATCGTTTCACAATATTAAAAATAATACGTAAATACTTTTTTTTTCAAATCTCGTTTCGCTTTTATCATTGACCAATGCAAGGACGAGATAAAAAAAAAAATTCATAATATTTCGAAGGAAATATCGCTGAAAACAATCGTCGATACGAAAACTTGGAAATCGATGGATTTTCGATAGGTTTTTAAACATCGTGCGTAAAACTTCTACTAAAATTAAAAAGTGTCGCGGACAAACCTATCGATCGGTCATGTATCATACCGGACTCCTACACCTATACCCAATTTTCCTTATGGCGAACAAACGGTTGCGAGTCATCTCACGTTTGGCCAATATTGACAGTCGTACGGCTACCAGTGTTTATACAAGCTCTGACTGCTCTCACTGTGCCAGCCCTCCCGACGTCTCTCAAATTTCATTCGGTATAAATTATTTCATATATATATATATATATATATATGTGCGTGTGTGTGTGTGTGTGTGGGTGTGGGTGTGGGTGTGCGTGTTCTTGGATATTCAGTAGGGGTAGTACGCAATATATGTAGATAGCGAGGATTCGAGAATGCCCGCAGAGAGCGAGAGAGAGAGAGAAAGAGGGATGAAACGAGAAAGAGAGAGAGGGAGACGAAGCTTTCGAGCCTCGAGGGCCAAAACCGCAGGAATTGATGTTACAACGATGTTTAACGAACCTCTCTCCCGCATCCGCTCGAGAGCAACCGATTACCCGTTGTAACTTGCTCTTCGAGCTTGATAACCTCGGATCACCTGGCACTCACATTAACTCCGAGAGTTTCCCCTTACTCTCCTCAGTCCAAGCCCCCTCACCTTGCAAAACCAGTGCTTCTCGCTCACTCTTCGCATCCCTCCCGGGAGGGAAGGCCTGACCTCGCTAATGTAGAATTGCGCGGAGATAACTTCTCACCGTTGTATCCACATTAATCGTCCTACCTCGCGAAATTGCCATGATTTTCGTTCAGTGAGAGAGGTAGGAGCAGGTAAAAGGGAGGGAGAGGGAGAGCCAGAGAGAGAGAGAGTGAGAGAGAGAGAGATTTTGAAGATCTCGAAAGCCCCTATATCCCCCTTGGCGGCAATACGGAGAAACGACCCGAATATTCTCGTTCTGGAACGGCTTCAAAGTCTCTCAGGTGCTTGACGCTACTGATGGTATATGCTTCGTGCCTAATTGCGACGTCTGACACAATGATAAGTTTCAAGTATTTATCATTCTTTTTTTTAAATTATGAGATTGACAGCATTTATATTGAATAATAATAAAAATTGCTCCAAACAATCGAGTCTGGAGTGAAAAATAAAAAAAATTATAAGGGAAAACATTATTCATGGTTAAAAAATATTTAAGCGTAAGAAGTTATATAAGGAAAGTGAATAACAAGAATCAGAGCAGAAGTTAATTTTTAATCGCGGATAAAATTAAATTTGAATTTTTAAATGCGACGAATATTTTCGTATTTTTAAGAATTGTGAGAAGTCGGAGGTATTAATCATATTGCTATGTATCGATCGGTAAGTTGAGGGCCGATGCTTCGGCGATAAAAAAAACAATCGTCGCAATATTTATTATTATTATTTTTTAATTCCGACTTCGTAGACGATACTCGATCCTTAACGAGCCAGATGCCAGCGAGTCGCATCGTTTCCAGATTTTTATAACCAACAAACAATTAATTGTCGTTGCCTACCCCCTCGATTCTCCTCCGTCGCTATCGCTCTTATCGATTTTTTCCACTCGAACGAAAACAAAACTCTAGAGCTCTCGGCTAATTGCTCCAATCCCATTTCCCGTCGTTTTCCTTCCCGACCAAATCGACAAAGATTAACTGCAGTTCTTCGCCGTTCTCTTATTTCTCATTTACAAAATTAAACCTTTGCAAACTTTGAAAAAATCGTTATTCCTTACCCGGAAACGTTCGAAAATGTCACATTCTCCAAAATCTTTCCCGATCCAAAAATTCCCACCCGATCTCTCGAATAATATTTTTTAATTTTTTATTTTTTTCCCCCGTCACAAAAACGTTGTTGACGTCGCTAAAATAAGATAACGAGCAAAGGACGAAAAGTGGAGTATCCTAGAGAATTTTACTCCGCGTAAATGGTGTGTACCTCGCGAAAGTGCTATGTGCTATTCAAGAGGAGAGTTCACAGACGCTTGGTATATAAGATTAGCGAGAATGGAGGTGGGTAAAGGGTGAGAGAAACGAGCAAGCAAAGCGCACGTTATTGCTCCGTTCTGAACCAAGCACGATTGCGTTTATGCGGAAGAATCAAGCAACGCCATTTGAATAAGTGCACACCGAACGTTGTTGTATATATATGGTCTGGCATACGGCGTGTTGCGGTGCATCGTGGGGTGCCGGTGCATTTGCGACCGAAGAGGGAAACAACGACCACGAGCTACTTACCTGTGTTGAAGGTGCCGAGCGATCTAATGGCAGACAGCCATAGTCAGCCAGTTGTGCGACAAACCGACAAACACCTCTCTCTCTCTCTCTATATATATATATATATAGAGAGAGAGAGAGAGAGATACGTATAAAGTCGATGTATATGAGCTCGGAATACAACGACACCTGGGGTAGTCTTAAGTATCACCTTTTTATCCTCATTCATTCGTTCGCCTCTAGTACTCTTCATCACGTGTTTTATACTTTCGTACTCGCGCCTTGTTGAAGACTTCTCGGTTAATCCAATGGACGCCCAGTACATTGGATACAATAATCAACCGTATTTATCGACCGTCGGGCTCTATAATTGACGCGTTAACGACGTAACTGTGCTGGAATTATTTTTGCTCGAATCTGTTTTTCTTCCATTTAAAACCATTTTCGTCCCGTTTACAAACTGGTTCTCGGACTTTTTGCATCGATGTTTCATTTATTTTCTTCTTATTGTCGATAAAAATGTATGTTCTTTTCATTGTTTTTGTTTTTGTAATTAAAGTATATCGTTATAGACAATTCGTCCCGTTTCTACGAACAGCTACGATGTACGGTTGCAACATCGTTACGGGTAACCTTGGGGAAAAAGCGTCGTTTCAAAGAAAGCTTAGAAGTATCAAACGGAGATTGAAGCGTTGCGCGTGGAATCGCTTGTGAATAACGGACGTGAACAGGGAAGAAGAAAGGAATCCGTCGGATAGAAAATAACCAAGAAAATGAAAAAGTTCGTCCGGGTTTTCCTCCTACGGCAAGGAGAAATCTCTCTTTTTTCTCTCTCTCTCTCTCTCTCTCTCCCTCTCGCGAAGAAAAACCTTCGCACGGAATACGCGTCGGGTAAAATAAACTTCACCATAGACAACCGCTACCGACTTTGCTCCATTTCATCCCACGGTATTCTCATCCACTTCGGCTTTCACTTCATTTTGCACTTTCTCAAACGATCCTTCCTTCCGTGCACTTCGCAGAGGCTTTCATCCCGTCAAAGTGTACGCGGAACGAACTCGAAGCGATCACGAGCGATTACTCTGCTTCCCCCACCAGGCGCTACCCCCACCACAGTGAACCCCCAACGTAACGCCAACATACACGGTGTCAACCAGAAGTGCTCAACGTGGGGCTCTTCCCATTTTCATCGGAGTTTGTCGCGTTAACTCGGTAATTTCGACATACCGCGGTACAGAGCACCCGCGAGAGGAAATGTTCTCCTTGGTCCATGGAGAGAGGATTATATATTTCACGCTGGTCATTCTCGCGCTATCTCGTTCTCAAACTGTATTCTGGAAACAGTGTTAGCCACTCGATTTACATATCGAGGTGTGCGACGATGGTGGAAAGACCTCTGGATGAACAACGTAGGGTCGGGTACGTTGCGTACTCGTTCAGAGGATCCAGCACCCGAGGGTTCTCGTATTACTTCTGGTAATCGTATCTTCACCTGCTCGGCCATTCGCGACAGGATCTATCGTTGCTTTTTTCCTCGTTTTGTTGCTTGCGGGGATTGAATTTTGTTAACTCTCGGTGGGTTTTTCTTTTTTTTTAGCAAGGGAAATAAGAATAAAAAATTCAAACGTGTAGGCGTGAGGTTTTTTTTAGTAAAAGAAAATAAAACGAAACAAAGTTTCTGCGGTAAAGGATACTTTAGACGTTTATAAACTTTGTTGTCATAAGCTGTTTTGTCAAAACTGAATGAGTTATCGGAATTATCATTTATCTGGATAACCTGTAGGCTTTATCTCGTAATTTATTCAATAATTAATAAATAAATACAAATTTGATAATTTTTCAATGTGAAAATTAGTAAAGTGGCGTTTTCAGTGTTTTCCAGTTCCTATTTTTTTATGTAAGTAGGTAATTGTTTATTTTCTGTTTTTTTGTAACTTAAAAAATGATTACGCATAAATCAAATTGATCTTATGACTTTCTTCACTCGATATTTTTAATTCTCAAATAAAAGTGGATGGAAATAATTCTTGAAATTATTCTTAGCTCCAATTCTACCGATCAGAGTGTTAATTATTAAGTAGTTGAAGTACCGTGTTCTCGCCACGAACGACTCTCAACGAAGTCATGCGGGTCAAAACTCCGCTAATTACGTTTAATGCCTGTAATTTTAACTTTAAATAGCACAGAAATAATACAAATTTGATTTATCGACAAAGCGAGGTTTTCTTAATAGACACGAAACGTGACAACGTCGGGTTCAAATTTAATCACGACCGAACTAAAGATCTTATTTTTCCTGAAATACGACAAAGATCTCCGCAACGTCCCAAGACAAATTATTTCAGCGAATTAAAAAAAAACGCGCATTAAAAATCTCGTTCTATAATCCCCACCATATACCACAAAATATAGTAAATAATAGAAAGGAAAGATCTCGACAAATACCCTCGAAGTAATTATCCAGTGAGTAAAATATTTCTAAAAGCCCCCTTAACTCCGCGGTAATTAAAAATATGAAGTTGCAAAAATATTCACTTTTCATACATCTACATTATCGTAAGGGAGAGAAAAAGGAGGAGAAAAAAGTCTCTAAGACCGAGAGAAGCTGGATACGGCAGTTTTCCGCGTTCCATAAACGGCTTTGTAAATAAAGCGATAAAAAAGTTTGGTCCCTTTTTACGATACGGAGCGTGGCAGTGTAGGAAGAAGGGGGATGGAGGGGCGGGGGCAGAGAAGAGAGGGTGCGGCCATGAGGTTCGCTAAGTCGGCGCCGGGTGGTGTCGGGCCAAAGAATACCTACTCGGTTGCATTTTTTATTGGATTAAGTAGTATCTTCTTGCCCGGGAGGGTGTAAACCACCCCAGTTCCAAGAAGCAGCCAACACCGATGTGAGGATGTCCGGTCGCTCTCTATCTCTTCTCCCTCGGTGTGCTGTGTGCGCCGCTGTACGCTAAACGATAGACCGCCGTAATAATAAAGATAGCGAAGGAGCTTTGCGGTCCTTTCCTGGCACCACTTTGGCTCACGGAGTCTCGTACTGCGCATCCCCCCTCCTGCTTCGCTTCGGCGGCGCGCGTTCCCCCCCCCCCCACCCGTCTCACTTCCGTCTCGCGCGAGTGGCATACTCGATAATAAAACCGAATTGCGCGATCGCTATACGTCGAGCCGCGTGTAACCGATAGTGCGCAGAGTCTCAAGAGCTTAACGGCGATGCTAACGTCGTACCCTCTCAAATTTCCTATCGTATGCTCTCTTCTCTCTCCCTCTCTTCTCTCCCTCTCTCTCTCTCTCTCTCTCTCTCTCTCTCTCTCTCTCTCTCTCTCTCTCTCTCTCTCTCTCTCTTTCTTCCCTCTCTCTCTCTCTCGCTGTCTTCCACCCTATCTCCGAGTGAACACACGATGTCTAATGTCCCTCGGGGATGAGTTTGTTCTCTCGTTGCCTTCCCTCGCCACCAAAATAACCGTGGCTATATACACATAGACCAAGCTTTTTCATCTCTCGCTAAGGTTCATACCATTAAAGTGACATTTAATAAACTCACCCTATTTAACGAAACTATCCCCTATTTCCGTGTAACGTCGACCAGGAACATCGTAAACGTAAAACATAATTGACCGAGCCGGTCGCGAAATGATCTTCACGTAGTTACGATGATTACTCACTCGACGAATATTATTTCCGAAATTGAACGTACCGCACGAAAAATTGTGTATCGGTTCGTGTCATGTACGAAGTTGGAGGTCGATAAAAAAAAGAGGTTACAAGACTTCGAGGTCGAACGTCGTAAAAACGATGACGCAGAATCGAAGCTCATCGAAAAATTAAAAGCTCCGGGGAGGCACTATCGGTTTTTCGCATGCGAACTTTCCGAAGCGAAAACCGAAGAATATCTATGAAAAAAAAGCTTCCTTAAGTTTCGTGTCTATGCAGCATACTTATATGTATATATAAGAGAGAGAGAGAGGGAGAGAGAGAGAAAGATAGGAAGAGAGTGATGAAAATGTTACGATACATCAAAGTAGAAAAGCACCATCACTTTTCCTCCCCATCCTTAAGTTTCGGTTGAATAGCCTCGCGTGTCCTCTCTTCCGCGTTCAACAGCCCAGCGCGTGCGTCGTAGTAACCCTCTTGCCAGAACTGTGCCATTCGGGCCCAGCTTTCTTCTCATAAAAAGCTCAACTTTTACGAGACATTTAAAAAATTTATGGAATTTCTGAGCGATTTTATATGGACAGAGGGAAAGGGAGGAGGGCGCGGGGAGGGAAGCCTGAAAGATGGGAGACCCAACGACGACGTCGTCGTCGTCGACGACGTTCGTTTCTTTTCTCGTTGGACTTTCGCCCAATGAAGAGTTTTCCGGCTATCATCCCTTTCTACCTCTCTGCTACGTTCGCCACACTCTCTATATACACGTTGAATGTGTGTATACCATATCTGTGCCACTCTCTGTCCTCTCTCTCTCTCTCTCTCTTTCTCTTCTCCCTCGCGGTCTTTACAGGCCGGAAACACGCTGGCTGGGTCAACCCCTCGTGCAACCACGACATGGTAATACTCGCCAGACACGAAGAGCTTCCGCATCGTTTTGCCTCGGTGGGCTATCGCTTCTCTCTTCTCGCACTCTCACCTCCCGCTGCTTTCGTCCACGCCCGCTCTCCTCTCTTCTCCTCCCCCTCTCGATTTCTCTCTCCCTCTATCTCCCCCTCTCTCTCTCTCTCTCTCTCTCTCTCTCTCTCTTTCCGTCTCTCAAAAACACACATACACACGCTCTGGTTCTGTCTTTACCAGCGTTCGCCAAACCATCCAGGAGGTTTGGCAAACAACATGCATTGCGAATCAGCCCTTCGCCATACACCGGCGAACGGTCGCGCGGTCGTCTCGTACCGAGAGAACGCCTGGTGCACCGATCAAATGATGGAGTCAGATGTAAATCGTTCTCATTGACGACCTCTCGTAGCCATGCAAATTCGCTTGGCGTATTTCCACCGAGGAAAAAATCCTACTGAACGAATTCAAACGACGCCAATGTCATCTGCAAAACCGGGCAATTTTCTTCTCGTACAACCATCGAATATTTCGGGAATTTTACCGCTCGGTGTAGTATCGTTACGTCGAATAGACTCGTCGCGAATAAATCTCTAATTTTTTTATTCAACAGTTTGAAAAAATTGTCAGATAACGAAATTTTGATCAAAGGTAAAAAATCAGTCATCGATTATTTTCTTATTTTATCCATGCAAAATATAAAGCTTTCCGATCGAAACGAACAATTTGCGATTCACTCGCAGAATTTTCAAAATATTACGATTTATTTCGAATTGGTCGAAAAAAAGTGATTTTAGTTACTTGAAAATTTATATTTTTCGTTCTCGTACGAATCGTAATTTCTTTTTTTTCTTGCCCTCTGCACCTGCCGATCTCTCGCTGATTGAACGAGTCTCATTAATTTTTCATTGGAAACTCGAAAATTCCGTAGTTAAATGCAAATTACTGTAACCATCCGCCATTTATACATTTCGTTCTAATCGTCGATAATAATAAATTATTAAACGATGAATATTCGAACGATCGACTTTCAATAAATTATTGGACCAATCAATGATCACTCCTTTCACTGTAACAAGAGGTGACAAGATCTGTATTCAATTACCGTATAGGTTTATCACAAACTGTAACACGTTGGTGTTCGGTGATATATATTATAACGTAGTTTGGGGTAGAGATCAGTTCATTTGCATACTCCAATTACCGTAGAACAAACGTATCCAATTACCCGTGAGATCTCTCGTCTGGGCGGGCGCCCAATGTCTATACTGTACGAGAAGGCGAGGAAACGAGAGAGAGGGAGAAAGGCATGAGGCTTGTTGAGCGTGAGATAGAGAGAGAGAGAGAGAAGTCGGGTGTGACGAACATCAGAGTGCATGAATCCTCTTAGCGACCAATGCGGAATTAACATCGTGATGCGAGGAGATCGTAACCCTCCAGAGTTTAGAGGAGCCTAAACGAGCTATCACCCAACACCTCTCACGTATGTATTAGACTTCCCCTATCGTCTCGGATTTTCTCGATGAAAGGAAGGCTATTCTCGACATGGAGCACGAATTCCGACCAACCGAGTCAAACGTCTTGGCCCAATGTCTAAGTGTCGGATCCGAATTTTCATTTAACGCATAAATTATTCGGTATTTTCTTCGAGAAATTTGCAAGATCATGGAATTTCGAAATATTCGTTGGAGTACGATCGAATTTGTTGATATTAAAACCAAAAATACGTTTCTATATTTATTCTTATATTGTTTAAAAATTTTGAATCAATTCGATCCAACTTTGTTTAAACGTATTAGGAATTTTAATGAAAGGGTAAAAATTGTGGTAATAAAAATCGAGATAGATCGATTTATTTATATTTTTAAAACAACGATTACCCGAACAAATTAATTCATTCGTACACAATTATGAATATCTACAAATTTTGTAGGAATTAATATTTATTTCATAAAGCCGGAATAAGTAATTAATCTACAAAAAATAACGTTGACAAAAATTGCAATGCATTAACTAACCCCTTACTGCATACAAAGCCATGTATAATTGATAAAGTTTATATACGATAAGGGAGACAAATAAAAAAAAGTCTTCACTAAAAAAAAATTTATTTCATCCCCTTCATAATTCATGCAATAAGGGATCAAAGTACTTCAATTTTCATTTCCATAATTTTCTAAAATTATTTTATATTTCCGTTATCAATCTCACGTCGTGACCTTGAACAACAACAAAAATTCAAAAAACAGAAAAGCTCACAATTTCTCACCGTCTCCGACATCGTCGAAACTCGCATGTTTTTACGTGGCTTATAATAAAAGCGGTACACATTTTCTCCCTCGGTTCAAAATCACGAATAATCCCCATAATGGTCTTAAGGTCACGGAAAAAGGGGAAGTCACGAGCCAAACCAGCGAGCGGAAGTAACGTAAAGTAAAGTGGTTTCGGGCCCCGAAAGGTGATGCGAGATAGCACGAAAACGGATTGTTATGACAGGCCGTATGACAGTGATGACATAACGAATATTCCTCCCCGAATAAATTCTGTGCGACGCGGTTATTCCCTCATGGAGTGCGTAAACAAATCGAGGCTTACCACGAGCCCGAGAGGCGATAACGTCGAGGACCAAAAAGGAGAAGAGATCGTGGCACATGGGAGGGTGGTGCCCTCTCTGCCTCATCCAAACAACTTCAAACCTAACATTTTGTCCCGATAAGCTTTTTTACACTTCCTCCCCCCCCCCCCCAACCCCATTTTTACATCCTTATCAGTATCGGACATAACGCACAAAATTTTTCAACTCTTACCTAGTATTAGAATTATTCAAGCAATGGACCAACCGACGTGTACTTTACGGTTCGGTAGCGTTCCTAGACGCAGCCGATGGTCAATGATGATGGACGCAACGTATGTGCATTTATGGATATAGTAACGAGAAACCGAGAGACGCAACTTGCAACCCGGTGTACACAATATATATATATATATATTGTATAGGGTACATTATGTGTATAGAACGCGTACAGTTTCGAACAGGATGACGGTACTGATTAATAAATACTACACGGTAGTTTGGCCTAGTATATCTGGAAATCAATACTCGAGCCTAATCACGCCGGTTCTCGCGTACACGCAAGCTGCTTCACGGTGTAAACACACAGGGCCCTTTCTACCACTAACCATCCAGCCACCCGACGTCAATTTTTTCGTCAACACCCCGTAATTTCTAACACTTTATTTTGCATGAATTTTTCTTGCAAGATAAAAAAACCTTCCAACTTTCGTGAAAATAAAAGGGAAAAACTGCAGTCTGCAGTTTTGGAATAAGGGATGAAAATAAACGATCTCTGGTGTAAAAATTGTACATTTTTCGGAAAAGTTGAAATTATGTCCGTGGTGAGGGAGAATTTAACGTTTCGATGAGACTAACAAAATCGAAGACCGACGATGCAACGTTTCATTTCCGAAAACAAGAAAATGCAGAGTTCTTCAATTTAAAAAAATGAAAAACGGAATTAAAAAATGTTCACTCAACAAATTATCGATTCGTACAACGTAACGTTAAATTTGAAAATTGAAAGACAAGCACAAAATCGTTGTATCGTGTGATTATTATTGGAATGGCCCGTATATAAATATAAACATATATAGAATAAATTTTCCGTGCGTAGTTTCGTAACGTTAACGAGATGATTGGGTACGTTAGTATGACCGGTTGGCATGTGTTCAAGCTGCTGTGCAACGATATGATTAGACCACGTGAAATATATGATAACGTTGCGGCATATTCACGTCACACGAGAGACCGCCATCCTGTTTTACATTTACGTGGCTTATAATAATATCTAAAATACGTGTGATGGAGATATTACAACGAGTAGAAATGTGTGCAAGCGAAGGGATCGTAGTGGTTGTAATCGACTCTTTGCAGGGCGCAAACATAATATCGGTTGGATTTTCCATATCTCTCGATCTATCATGCCCGTCGAAGTATTTGTATTATACAATTCGTGGCACGAAATCGCAATTTGCGTTCTCTAACGGATTCGCTGCGAAGAGAAAGAGCAAGGGGGGGGGGGGGGTGGTTGCTTTACACGGATTTGACAGAGCCATCATTGGTAATTTTGATAATGGTCCAATCAACGAAATAAAATTATCGTACTTACACACATAATCGAAATTAAATAAAAGTATCCCGATATTCGCAAATAATGATCTCGGAAATTTGTCAAATTTTAGAAAAGAAAAAAAGAAAGAAAATTTGTAATTTTGTTTGTAATTTACTTGCAATTATTTAATTATCGAGAAATGTTGAATAATTTTTCATTCTGGCAATGTCGCCCCGAGCGTTCTTCCTCCCAAATTTGTTCGTTGCGTTTAAATGCAAAACGAGGCAACGTCGTTATTAAATAAAATGGTGTTTACAAAATTTGCCCGCGTACATAATTATATATTAATTAATATGTACCAAAGAACAATTATCGTGGTAGAATTCGAGCGAAAAACCGTCCAGTTCAATTTTCCAACCCAGCGAGAGAGAAAGAGAGAAAGAGAGAGAGAGAGAGAGAGAGAGAGAGAGAGAAAGAGAGAGTGCGATAATTACACATTTCCATCGTCTTTTCTTTTTCATTATTTTTTTTTGTATATGCATCCGTGAATGTGATAGACGTTACAGTGCCCGTGCATGTGATAGCCGCGGGAGGGTTGCCAAATACTCGAGGGTCTCATATATAGAGAGCTTGGCCTCTCGCTCGAGCCAGCGTGGACGAAACAAACAGCAGCGACGAATAAAGCGTCCCGTCCTGTAGTCTTTTCTCTCTCCCTTTCTATCTCTCTCTCTCTCTCTCTCTCTCTCTCTTTCTCTCTCTCTCTCTCCCTCTCTTCCTGTCTCTCATACACTTTTTTCTCTCGACGAGATGCTCGAGCACGTACGGTTTTCATTTTTCACGCTGCTATCGTACCGAGGACCCCGTGCATGAAACGATGACTAGACACTTTTATGCGCGCAATATCCCGGACGGTGGCCCTCTGCGCCTCGACGTATACAAAATGGTCGTCCAGATATGGCTGTGCCTGTGCCTTCGCCATATCGCTGATGTATCCCTGCCTTTTCTACCCCTTGTCCTATATACATATTTATATATTACCCTCGTATACACATATATAAGAGTCGGGGGCTCAAGTCTCCGCCATTGCGACTAAATGCTAAAAATACTGCAACTGCCCCCACCAATATTCCTTTTTACGTCCGACGCCACTGGCGTGTCAGTGGAAGGACGAGAATATGGCTGCGCGTGTCATTAAACGCTTTTGTCCGCGTTGGAAATCTTATACAAACCCCACCGGAATGCGATTTGGAGCTTTTACCTCTTCAACCCTCTCTTTCTCTTTCTCTTTCTCTATCTCTCTTTCGCTCTCCCTAATAGTACAGTGCTGGTTGGTCGAAACCGCGTCGTCTGTTTTCAACATCGTTAACGTCGAATTATTCCCATTTTTCCCCTCCTGGAATAAGGGGATGCTAAAAAGGAAAAAAAGAAAATGGCGAATGGGATACGTCGATCGTTCGATATTAAGGTTGAAGGGATATTACCCGCCCCGTAAAAAAGAGGCTTTCGTTGAGCAAAAAAATGAAACTTGGTAGGTCGAAAAAACGAATACGTTGAGTCGATGGTGTTTTCCTTCTTTCATTCCGCTCTGATTAAACCGCGTTCATCTGTGTTCCTCCGTAATCGGACTTTTCATTTCGGCTCTTTTTACAATTCACCATGCCACAATACACCCTCGAAGCTAAAGGGATGAAGTCTTCGATACGGATACTTTGTCGAGACTCGCGTCCATCACATGGGCTCTATATTCGTATGTATATATGTATATAACAGTCCGCCGGTGGGAAGCTCAAAAGTCTTTAATTAACGCGCGCCCGCCTCTCTCGCTCTCGTTCCACCCACCCCGGGAAAGCGCTCAAAGAGTTATGAATCCGGACGGCAAACGGACCGGCAAATATTCTCTCTCTTCTCACCGTGTCTGCTCGCAACATGGAAATATTAGATTTTAGTCTCTCCGGCAAACTGATTTCACCGAGCTTTGGCTTTGAAGCTTGGTACGACGACGAAAGAGTATAATCTTTTGGAGTGGGGAAAGGAGGAAGGGATTTTCGCTAGACCGGCTGGATTTAGGAAGTCTCAAGGTACATATGCACAATCCACGCAAATCGCTCATCCTGTACCTACATCTCCATTCGCTAAAATATTCGACTTCGGTTTTAACTCGTAATACTATTCCCAGAAATATTCCCGAATTCGCGTCGTTGGCGAGAACGAAGACATTTTATTTGCTTTTCTTCGATATCGTTAAAAATAATTTGAAACAATTAATCGTAATTATTTCATTGAAATAGTTTTCTTTTCGCGTGTTTTTTGTTGTTCTTTTGAAAGAGTGAACGTAGCCGCGAGGTACGTGCGTGCGCGATAAATTTTATTCGCGCCGAAACGACGACGTCGACGCCCGAGAGCATATTAAGCGAACGTTCCCTCGAGAGCGAGAAAGAGAGAGAAAACCCCCCCTGGCAGAGATTAAATGGTCGCGAACAGTGAATTCCAGCGCTCATGACTATTTCTTCTTCCTGTTTTCAGCCTCTGTCTCTCTCTCTCTCTCTTGCTCCCTTACTCTGCCATCAACTCTTCAAACACCCCTGCGAAGCTCACCGGCGGAGACCAACCTCTCTCAGCCCCTCTCCCTCCACCAACACTTACGTCCTTGCTCTTATAACGCTCCGTGAGCCGCTAATGTGCCGCTGCTGCTTTTCAACTATACATCCGTACACGGACGACGAGAGATAGTATTCCTCGAGGTCGTTACAACAGCCCCCGTGGATCTTGGAACGGTATCCATAAATTCGCGAACAAGGGAGCCCACCTACCCTTGTACATCCGCAACTCCCCTCTTGCGCCAAGACCCTCCCGCGACACCAACCTCTAATAACTAGATCTCATACATTATACATAAACGGTTTGGTATTCATTCTCTCGTTTCGACGCTGAAGATGCCAGGCGCCAATGTCATAACCATAGGAACGTGCTTCGCTGCTCTGTACTGTTATACGTACGTGTTTCAGTACACGTGAGATCACTTGTCAAATGACTACTGTCATTATCGTGGAGAACCGTCGTGAATACGTGAATTTGAAGTACGAGAGGAAGAAAGGAAATGCGAATTCAAAAACAGTCGGATATGTTTTCTTTTTTGAGGGAAGCGATATCAAACGTTGTCGGTTCATCGTTGATGACAAATTGTGTTCATTGCGTTACCAAAGGTCGGGTCAGCCGGAGAATATTACTTTCCGATGGAAGATACGGGCTGGTGCAGATTAACCATCCTTGCTACTCTCGCTGATAAGGTTTCATCAGAAACGAACGATTTATCGTTGAAAATGAGTGGAAAAGTATTTGTTCACGCCATTGAAAGACTTTCATGAAAAAGGTTGTTTCCTGATGTCGAGGTAAAAACGTTGATACAATTTTCGCGGCTAGGAATGTTGCTGATAGCCTTATCGTCGCGTTGGAGGATAAAGTACAGAGCGAGGATCCTCCATGCCGTTCCATTGATGGCCCGATTGTACCATTGCCGTTAGAGTTCTTGCCACCATGTGACCCTCCGTATCTCGTGGAATGGACTTCCGTCTCCATCTTCCTCATACCGTGTGCAACACACTGTCCTATCCAACTCTCTCGTGGTTCTCTCGTACCTGCCAGATGTCTGGGGCAAGAGAGCACATATTCGAGGCGTGCCCGACTAATATGACTGATTGCAATCTGCGGAGTAGCAACACGTCGGACCTCTCGTCTGGTTCTCTCTCCCTCTCTGTCTCTCTTTCTCTCTCTCTCTCTCTCTCTCTTTCGCAGAGCAGAAGGTAGATCCGGAGACTGGGTTGTTCGCCTTGGCATCGCCCAACATCGGATACTCTCGGATCCCTCTTCAACGCGAGCCAGACGCTTTAATAAATGTGGTCCGGCCGAGGTTACAACCTTCATCAAGGGAGATAAAACTCGATAGCATCGCCAATCTCGTCACGCCAGCCAGCGCCATCACCGCTACCATGATGGTACTACGTCTCTACTGCGTTATCCCCACCTTACCGCTTCGACTCTTCTCCCCGCCGCCACCGCACGATACGCCAACCGAGAAGATGAGAACGACACCGTCCTAGACACCGGTGGAGACCTCTCGCGGAGCGTCTCCCGCATCGCTACGCGGGCTTGCCATTTAGTCGAAGTGTCGTACAGGAGTGCGATGGGCGACAGAGCGAGAGCTTTTAGCGCAACTCGGGATTGCCATCGCGCCCATCACCGTTCCAGTTTTCACGCCACGACTCTCTCTCTCTCTCTCCCTCTCCTGTCTCTTCCTCGTCTTTCTTCTTCTAAGGACAGGGACTCTCCCTGAGGGCATCTCTCCTATACGAAGCGAAGCGTCATCAGCTCCAACATCGTCACGGACTTCCCGTCTCCGTGTGTTGCTTGGTAACTTCACGCCGGTTCGGGGGGAGGCATCTCTCGGCGTTGACATTTCTTGAGGAAACGCGGAGAGAGAGGAATATCTTCGCGGTCTGACAGGCTGTTGCTACGACGGGGACCGAGGGACTTCGAAGATGACGAGACTTCCCCCTCGGTCCTTAGGAGTTTTATCATCGCGGCTTCTCTTGTGTCGCTTGTCACTAATCCTCGGTATATTCCATCTTTGCGGAGAGCATTTTCAAGGGATGATGAATGTATTTAGATCCTGGATTTTACAAGCTTCGTATATAAAATCCAGGGCTCTTGTCATCGACGCAAGGAAGATTAATTGCCAAGGCTATCGTTATGAACCTTAAAAGGTGGGATTATCTTCGAATTGAAACTCTAACGGAATATGATTACTTTTAATAAAAAATGACACCATTTTTCGCACATTTAACCTTGATGACGCGTTGCTTGGAACCGACTTATCGGTGTCGAAATTCTCGATCATCGGCGCTCGTAATAATCCGAAAATTACATACAATTGAAATCGTAAAACAGACGTTATGCACCTCGGAACGTTTTGTATACACGATGTTAAACGTCAACTGTCAACGAATGGAACGGACGTCCCACCGGACATGCATGGGGAGATTCTGTTACCCCACGATCGGAGTGTTCTCTCCCGTCCATCATTCCTCATGATCAATGAACGCTCATCGTTATTGATGCTCGTGATCGCATGTATTTTCTAATTTAACGAGCCACTCCCGTCTTTCGAATGCCGGATCCCTCTCGCGTGTGGATCTGTGTTTGTGTGTTCGTTTGTTGTACTGAACAGAGGCGAGAGGGCTCTAGCGGTGGAGATTGATGGCCAACATTCGGATCGAGTTATAAATGCGGGTACAGCAGTTAGGCGACACATCCCCTTCCCTCCCTCTCCCTATTCACCCCCTACCCCTTTCACTCTGTCTCTCTCTCTCTCTCTCTCTCTCTCTCTCTCTCTCTCTCTCTCTCTCTCTCGCTCTCTCTCTCTCTCTCGATGTTCCCATACACAACGTCGATCGCTGTCCGATCGTTGTGCTAAATCCGATCCGACGTTCAGATACACGTATAACGAACCTTTTCATTTCTTTTTTGTTCCATTTTTTTTTTGTTTCTTTTTTTTTACTTTTATCTTCCCTCCGATACCCCGATGGAAATCCGAACGTCAATTGCAATTGCTGCCGGTCGGGCATATGGAAGACGAGGAATGCACGGGTGACATTAAGAGGCGAGTTAACGTTGGAAAGTGATTGATCGAAAAGCGTAGCGCGTCGACTGTTGATTCCGTTCTTGCATCGTTCGACCCAATGGCCAATGATTGGTTGGTCTTGGTTATGAATGATATTCTTTTCTTCCATGCTCTTTTTTTGTATTCTTTAATATGCGAAGAAACATGCCGATAACGGTTTTTATCGTGAGCTCTCGAACGGTTAGTACATCGTACGGGCGTTACTTCGTCCCGAGATGGATCGAGCAACGACTCGAGGGGCGAGAGTCGAATGGAAGATTTCTTTTTCATTTCATTGTAAGATCGTCGAGTACGGTGTACCAGGAAATTAGAGATAACTGATATGCGTAAAAGGACGTGGGTGAGATAGATCGAAGACCTTCGTTCCTGCGTGCACGTGATCGTCAACATGTTTCATCCCTTTGGCCGTCATGGCAACCATCCTGGTCGTTCCTAGGAGAAACAATTACGCAACAATTTTTGCACCTATATAAAAAAATTATCGTTCGTAAAAATATTGTTAACAAAGCGAGCTAACCATCTCTGCCATTTACCCATGAAATACTTTGGATACGCCATCCCCATCGATCTCGCGCTTTCCTGCGTTGTTTCTACAAAGCTTTCTTCCTTCTCGTTTCTCCCGCGTCCGAATTCTCTCATTTTATTCCGATAGACGGAAACTTTCGTTCACACTCGACTTTTATGCAAATTACGTCGCAACTGTCCTGCGCGAAAACAATTTTCCCCATTCTCGATTAAATTCGCAGCAGCTTTCGCTAAAAAAAAATTTGATCACGCATAAACCGGAGGTAAATTAAATTTAGCAACGGCTCGAGGCAGACTTCACTTAAAATTAAATCGAAACTTTATTAAATAAATTTTAACTAATACTTTACCTATCTTTATTATTATTATTATTATTATTTTGTTTTTCATTTTGTTTCAGGTAAGTCACGCCTTCCCGAGATTCAAATTGTCCATTCTCGTCTCGCTGGGTGTTCGTCGATTTTCGTAACGCGTCTGTCCCCCTCGACACTGTGCAAGATGCGCAACGAGGTATGTCATTATAAATAATCGCATCGGATATACGAGGTGATCTCTCGAATTTTATATGCGACGAGGGTCTGCCACGCCCGATGAATTTGAGTTTTTTTTTTCATCCCTGCGACGCTCGAGTGCAGCTGACAAATGCATTCACCAATATATATGTATGTGTTCGCGCGCGCAACCGCAACCGCGTTACCGCAAAATTAGCATTAGCCTCGACGAAGCGAAGGATGTATTATTCGCGAAAGATGCGATCCTCCATTGTCATCTCGCGTCGATCCCAAGACGTGTGTCACTATAACAAATGACAGGGTGTTTCTTCTTTATCCAACGATCTTCCACTGATGGCCATGGACGATCGTCTTTTATATTATACATGTGGTGTGGAAAAAGAAGATGAAGAAAAAGAAGACGCTAAGAACCGCCGTGCTCCTCGTGTGGCGATATCAGAGAATCGCCTACGCCTCTTTCTCTCGCTCTCTCCTTCTCTCTCTCTCTCTCTCTCTCTCCCGCCTGCTCTCGCAAACGACGCGATCACGTGTATTATTACCGCTGTCTATGAATATAAAGCACGTATATTTATTATCATCATTATACCTGAAGGAATGCCCGAGATGACGAACGAAGCCCGAGCACGATATTTTCGAGCGATGTTGAGCGGCTTCCGATTCATCGTAGCGTGAAGATAAGTCGCTTAATTCACTCTAACGATTTCTTAGAACAAAAATAACAAACTCTTCAGATTGTAGCCACTCGTTCAACCACGCGATCAAAAAAAAACTGTCAACCATAAATTTTTCATTATTTAATCACAAACTTTTGTTAATTACGCGACGGGATTTTGTGAAACAATTAATTCATCGAATTGTAAAAACATTTTATCAATTAAAGTAAAATCTCGATTAAAACGAGATTTATGAATGAATATTTTAGCTTGAAAAAGAAAATTACTAGTTAGTTTGCTTAACGATCCAAGAACGAAGAAGTGGCAAAGTCGGTGTTACCAAGTTGTGCACTTTACGTCTTCCAAGACGGTTGTAAAATGACTCAGAAATATACACGCTATATATATATATATAAAACAAAGATATATATTTAAGAGCAACATTTTGATAGGCCATTAGACGGCATAAAGTACAGCAAGGGTTCTTTCTTCCCCTCTCTCTCTCTCTCTCTCTCTCTCTCTCTCTCTCTCTGTCTCTCTCTGTCTCTCTCTCTCTCTCCCTCTCTCACTCTCTCACTCACTCTCTAACTCTTGTCTCCATCAGCCTCTCCCAGTCACTATTTCGTACGTATAACCGTAGCACGAGACCGGCTAAAGTATACTTCTAACGAGCTGTTTGCCGGAACGTGCACTTCAGCGTCTTTCGCCGCTTCCTCATCTTCGCTTATTCTTCGTTCTTCCCTTTTCCGTGCACTTCTCGTCTCTTCCGCGACTACTTCCTGTTCCAACTGACAATGTACACCCAACGCTGCTTCATACATTTCTAAATATAGATATATATCGTCATCCCAGAGATGGTCTACCTGAGACAGCGCCGGAAGTGCGCACTGGAAGGGAAAATAACTTCGGTCAAATGACCGTAAAGCAGGCGTGGGTTCATTCTCCTTCCCCCTTCAGTTTACAAGAGTATCTTTCATTTGCTCGACTCCCCAATGGCAAATAAAAATGTTTACATTTTCGCCTTGTATTTTGAATTTCATTTCGTTTTTTATTTTCCGACGAGAATTATGCGAATAAAAAGCATTATAAAGCAGAAGAATTACGAAAAAGAAACCTCGAAATGAAACTATTCAATTTATTATGCAAATAAAATTAACGATTTTTTTTAATCTACTGACGATTTTATTTTCATGTGTTTTTTCAATTTTTTTACTTCTTTTCAAAAATTCGAAAATTCGCCAGGTCATACGGAAGATTTAGATCCACCAAACGTCAATGTTTCAGCTTAGTTCAGGCGTATAAAAAAATTTCTCCGAGTGAAATTCATTGTTTCCGAAAAAACTCGAGTCAATGTCGTATATTCTAGTTTTTAAAAAAATATAATTCAAATTTCCCATGAGCAAAACGACGTTTGCCCATATATTCGTAACGTATGACGAAAGTTCAACAGTTTCGTTTCAAGCCTCATCCGCTGTCACTACGATGACAGTATTGTGCATACACCGAGTATTCTCAATAGATTGATAACATCGGGCTTCGTGTAAATGGCCGTAATTCGCGCTTCTCTTTGAAAAGGACAATTCGTTCCACGAGCGCGAATAACACACATCGGTATATGCCTAGAGCCGTTCGCTTCGGATTGTCGTTCTCTTGCCGCTCTTGTGAACACGTGTGCGATTCGAGAGCTCCGCGTGTTCTGCAATTCTATGCACCATGCTTTATACCTATAGCAAATATATATAGATATATATATACATGCGTTTATTATACTATATATCTCTATATATAATATATGTATATGTATAAATATATATAATATACATATATATATTTATGTATATTTGTGTACGGAGAGTAAAGCACATCGGGTCGTGACAAAGCGCGAGGTAAGCTCGTTCCGGACGTTCGCGTTATTGTCGGAGCCACCTCACTATGTACGTGCGTGAAACACTGCACACCGTGCGTAATACCGTGCGTTGCTGCTACCAAAGCAGCTTATAGTTATGCAGATGTATACGAAATAAACTGGGGTAATATGGACCAGGCGGTTAGGACGAATCGGGGTGTTTGCATGTAAAATTTTAACGGAGTCAGGTTTTTTCCGTTTTGGCAGAGGAAAAAAGAGTAAATGTGTCCACTTGTCCAAATTTGGAAATTCGTGATTTTGGTGGCTTGTAATTATCGAATTCTGATAATTTTCAAACTTTTTGGGCAATGCTCGCGCATTTCGATTGGAATCAAGGTTTTTATTTTGCAGAATTCTGGAACGTAACCTTAGTAGCGTCTATCGGTGATTAAGGACAAGCTGAGTTAATTAATAGCAGTGTTTTTTTTATAATTCCATGCAATATGGACCGCTATTCAAGTTGGCATACTAACAGCCAGCTTTTCTATCCGTAGTGGTCTAATTTCATTCAGAACAGATATCTAAAACATTCCATTATAATTTTAAGTGTTTTCATGTCAAAATTGCTGATCTGTCGTCTGACACCATGCTCACCCAAGCATTCTGAAATTTTCTCTAGAAAATTTTTCAAAGCGATTTTCCCTCACACAATCGACCCTAAAATTCTCCTTTTCAACATATCTGACGATCTAGCCGTATCCCCGAAGCGCCGAATCGTTTGCAAAATTACCCTTTTTATAAAAAAAAAAAGTTTGAAAAATCACAGTAAAATGGACCACCTGATAACAATAATAAAAATAATACCAAATTCGACTCCGGATCTTTCTACACCTTATCTCTCCGATAAAATTCCACACCTAGAATCCACGAATTGGATCGTTCGATTTTAGAAGCAAAATTATTTCGGTGGTCCATATTCCCCACATTTATTTTATATATAGACAGGCACGTGTATACGTGTATATTCCGTGGAACGCGACCGTTTGCAACAGTGAATATGGCTTCTGGGTGGTAGGACGTAATTACCATAAGTCATGAAATATGACTTCATGATGACGCGAGAGAGCGAGAGAGAGAGAGAGAGAGAGAGAGGGAGAGAGCGCGTAACAAATGGAACGGGCTCGCACAGGGCGACTTTTCGCAACGGGTGCTTTGTGCGTGTGATAAAACTCCGTTGGTACGTACTGTACTCGAGCGTACACACCCTGTTACACAGGGTCAGTCTCTCCTCGTTCACATATATATACATACATGTACATACATATATATACAAGTATCTACCTAGTTGTTTTTCTGGCTGTTATTCCTTTTGCTCCGGCACCCTCACAATCCGCAAAGAGCACGCCGCCACATCAGTAACACTCTCGTACGGTCTAGAAATGACCCTCGTGTTTGAAAAAAGACAAAAAAAAACAGAAGAAATCCAGAATGTGGTCGAGAAAGGGCGCTCGAGAGATCTTGCGGCTTACCCCGTAAAGTTCGAGCGAGCTTCTACTTCGCACCACCGACCACCCTATTCCATCATTATCAACGTCTCTGCCTCTTTTTACCGCGTGTTCACGCGGCAATTTTCTCTTACCCGTTCGACCCGACAAAACGAAGATAAAAAATTGTCGAGACTTAACGATCGAGGCGGTTTTTGGTTTTGCAAAATTTCGCCCGACTCGGCGATCGGACGACGACCTGAGACTTTCGAAATATATTTTTGTCGTGAAAATCGCAGCGATGACGTTTTTTGCAAAACATTATTGTTGAAATTGTAAAAACATTATTGTCGTCGAGATAATTAATTTTGCAAAATTATTAAAACTTTCATGTCCATAAGCTTTTGTTTTTAAAGTTATGTTTCTTTGTATTTAATTTTGCTGAAATAATATAATTTTCTCCATCGATGATTTAATAAAAACCAAATACGAAAATACAATGGAATATATATCAGCTTTGCTTACATATCGATATCGATAAGATTTCATAGAATATTGTGCATTTTCTTTTCATCCACTATATAATCCACCTCGGAAAATATTTTTCGGCTTACACGAGCGTAAATTCCCGAAAGATTTACGTGACACAGAAGGACGTGTGTGACAACATATCCGCATTGAATTAACAACACGTCGATGCTCCCGAAGTGAAAAGTCTTCTTGAGGAGGACAGTGGGAGAGAGAGAGAGAGAGAGAACGCGGTTCGGAACGGGGGTAAAGAAAATTCTTCGGGAGGATAGGGACTAGTAAATCTATGTCCGAAAAGTTTCCCAAGCGTAAAAGAGTATCTCAAGAGAGGATGAAAGAGGAAGAGGGATGCTGTGGTTGGCACGGAGGTAGAATGTTTCCGGTGAGAGAGCGAATGTGCAACGTGGACTCGCTCAAACTCCTCTCTCAACACGTATCCCTCTTTGGTGACGTGGTCGAATATATACGAGACGAGAGAGAGGCAGATAGAGAGAGAGAGAAAGAGAGAGAGCGGGAGAGAGGTTGACAAGTCGGATAAGCCGGAAAGGTGTTCGGTATGTGCGGTGTGGAAAAAGTATCGAGACTCTCGAGGTCGTGATAGAAAAAGAGAGAGAGAGAGAGCGAGAGAGTCAGAGAGGACATATACTGGATAAAGAAAAAGCTTCGGTTTTCTACCCTCAACTTCCGTATCCGTCTATATAGAATGTGTGCTTCGTGATCGCGGAGTTCCTTATCCTCTGTGGTTCCTCTTTTTTTCTGAAGGGTACCCTCGCTGGACTTTTTGGCCATTCGTGGATTTTCCTGTCTTGTCCAATAACCGAGTAAAAAAGCCTTAACTCTCCCCCAAGCTATCAAACGTTACACACATATACAAAGATTAATCACGAGCCGACGAATGAGATAAAAAACGGATGAAACAAAAAATTGATTTTTTTTTAAATTTTAATATTGTCGAACTTCCAAATAAATTTTTCTGTTTTACGACTCGTTTGAAAGCAACTGTAATAAAATATTTGTGGTTTTTAGCGATGCAATAAAATTGTTTTATCAGACGTTCAATATCGACAATTTTGTTCAGAATATAATCGATCCAACCAATTTTGAAATCGTATTTTATTCGTTTTTTTTAAGGAAAGTAAGACGTGAGAAATGATTCATTAGAAATAGAAGATTCGATTTAGAGTCAAACTTTGATCGAGTTAGCATGAAATCTCCGTGAGATACATCACGTAACGCGTGTTCTATTGGAGCTTTCGTTCGTCTCTCCACCCTGTCGTACGTCCCGTCTGTACTCGTCCTTTATATCCGTTCTTAATGGCAAAACGATTTCCGATATATATATATATATATCTATTCTCGACGAGGCAAAAGCGAGTAAAGCTCCTACGATGTTATAGGTCGTTCGATGATCGTGCGTGCGTGAAATTACGAATTATACAAGTCGTTCCCGTCCTCAGCAGAGATAGAGCGAAAAAAAATACGAGGAGTACGTTGTAAAAAAAAAGTCACAGCGGTTCGTTAAATTTGTCGGCAATATCGAAACAATAAACGTACGATTTTTATTACGAAACGACATTCGAGAAAAAACGATATGTTTTTATCGTTATCCTTCTATTGTTAATCGATCAAATTGATAAAAACAAAACGGATAGCTTTTTTAAGGCTTTCAATCCGACTATTATCGCTCGAATTATCGTCCGTGTCAGTTCGAAAAACGTGGTTTCCAGACAAAATTATTCTACTTCAACTATTGTTTTTTGTTTCAATAAAAATTTACTCGAATCTACTTTAACGTATGTGCAATAACATATCTTTAATTCAGCCCAAAAAACCATTAAGTGGATTTAAAAAATTCATGAAAAAAGCTCATCTTTCTGACCCATACAGTATTCTCCTCCCTTAATTACTTCGAAAATAAGTATATAAAAAATTCATTTGCTGTTTGGAAAATAAGTGTTACGAGTTCTTTATCAGAGATTATGAAAATGTTCATCAAATGGCTTTGAATTTTTATCTCATTTAATTTTTGTTCACACGTGCATTATAATAATCATAAAAAGCTCGAGTTCTCGGCGCAACGTATGAATAAAAGTCTTAGCAGTTCCTTAACCTCGTATAACTGTAATATGCACTTTGAAAGTTCTCTACTCCGTGGCCGATTAACATCAGTCACATACGTATAGTCCAAGAGAGGCAAAAGGGAGAGAGGTGGGGGAGAGGGGAGATGGCGATGGCTTGAAAGCGCACTTTACGAAATGGCACAGCCCGAGCGCACGGCTAAGAAGAGCTTTCGTGTGTTACGTATCTATATAGTAAAGGTTCGGTGTGCTTTGGAAGAGATGATGCACCCCGTTGGTAAGCGCGAGCACACGCTAGCTTTGATATCGCTGCCGCAAAGAGCACGGGACATAAGAGAGTACGACAACGTCGTATGTATATATATATATGCAAGACCTCTCTCGTGACATGTCGTTCAGGAAAGCATAATACACGAAGGCATAAGTCTTTCTCTTTCTCTCGCACACTTTCTTTCTGTCCTATGAAGTGCAGTATTTATTACGAGTCGACGTCAACTTGTCTTTCGTACTGGGTCACGACGTAAATGCAACGTAGACTGTTGTTCGTATTTCTATTTGGCTTCAATAATTGACTGAGGGAAAATTTGAGTGAGACAAAGTACTCCGGGTCTTTGGACTTTTATTTTGCTAACATTAATTTTTTTTAAATATTTTTGTACAGTAATAATTAATAATTTTTAGATATTAGTGTGGTTAATTGATAAGTATAAATGATGTGATTTGTTCAATCGATAAAATAGGTTAATTGATAATTAGGAAAATTTGAAAAATGTACGCAAATGCTTAAAAATCATTTTAATATTTATTAAAAATGTTTGTTCACTTTGTAACTAATTGTTCATTTATCAAAAACGTGTCTTGTCTCGGGACGATGCGTTTTTTTGTTCTTTACAATTTCTTTCCAACCTTTATTTTATTTATTTCTACTCGTAATTTCATGCCCATCTTCCGGAATGAAAATCAAGAGACAGTTTACGATTCCGCGTTGCGCAAACTCGCCTCTCGCACATCTTGCCGCAATTCCATCCCGGGGAAGATTAATTCATTTGAGAGGTTTCGTGCGCGACTCTTTTAACCGTCCACTCTTGAAGACATTTTTGTTTTCTTCCGGGCGAGGAAGAACGCGATATAAAAAATGTATTATGCAGACACGGTTTGTCACGATTTACATGATATATATATACACACACACACACATATATATATATACATATATACACACATATAAATATATGTATATATAAATGCATAATTAGTATGCCTCGCACATGGCACGTACGTCCCACGTAAGAGATTTAAATATAATGCCTGAACGACGATGGTTACCAGCGTAGGACGAAAATGACGCGGTTCTTTTATTTATAACGCATGCGGAGCGCGGTTGAGTTGTTGTCGCGTACAGTCAACCCCCTATTAATATATTCATTTTTCGTGGAATATATATCTCAACGAGTGCCAGAGCTTGCAGCGGGCACCGATGCAAAATCGCCCTTTTTTTTTTGAAAATTGAAAATTGAATTGCATTTTTGTGAAAACGATACCGTTCGTATTTTTACAAAACCAACGTCAAAATGTTTTTCCCCCAAAACGCGCGTCACCCTGATCTCGGATGAAAAATAAAATTTTTGACAAAAATACCTCCCCTAAAATCCCATACGTTTCAAAAACTGCTCGGGCTTTTTGCTCAAACCTCTATTATATTAACAAACACTTTTCCATCGTGAATAATATGAATTCGGACGTGTATTAAAAAATAAAATAAAAATAAATAAATAAACACTGATTCTACTGGACAGCCTCGGTAGTTTCTCGTTCACGACGATTATTTAATGTTTTATAAAGATTTTGGTGAATTTTTTGACTTTCGTAATTATATTCTTAAATGAAAAACGAATTAGCATATAATCACGTGGGTCGGTCGATACACGCGTACACATACGTACGTGTATTTATATATCACCGGAAAATATTCTTGACGTCACAGCTCGATACAAAATATTAAATATCGTCACCATTCCGCAAGTGGGTATGACCTTTTGGCGTTCTTCCTTGTCTAAATTCGTCGACTTCCAGATCTTTTCACCAATTTTCAACTATATAGGGTGGTACGCCTGTATCGAGAACTACGACGCGACTGCTGACCGTTATTGACCCACTCTATCGATCCGGTTCATCGATCGATTTTGACACATGACTCAAATAAACGAAAAGCGATAAAGGTAGATTACAATCTTGAGAATTTTGGGAAATAACATAGTAGTGCACATAGTGTGTGATGGTTTTATCTTCTGCCCAAATTTCATCGTTATAATTCAAAATTTAATAAAAGCCATAAAATGCATAAATGCAAAATGAAAATACCGGTTTTAATATATATTTTGGGTTACATATATACTTCGTGAACTTCTCGATTTGTCAATTAAGGTCCAAAGGCATCTAGGCGCTCTCGTAGCAACGTAGGAAAATCGAGCGGATCAATATACCCCTCGTCCCTTTATCGTCCCCTCTTCGCCACCGTGAAGCTGCTCTCGATAGTCGAGGACCTGTGGGGCTATAAAAATTAAATTGGCATCGTAGAAAATCGACTTTGGAGGGCTCTCTGACGCTTCTAGCAGCTCGCGAGTGCTGTCCGCGCAACTAATCTTCCACCTATATACACGTAGTGGCCATAGTAGGTACTACGGGAATTAAAATTCAGTAAGGGAGAGAAAGAGAACGAAAACGGAGACAATGTGTGTAAGCAAAGGAGATAGGGAGAGACAGAGGAGAAGAGAGGTAGACAGAGAGCAAAACGAGGAACCGGTGTCATCAGACTGGATATCAGGTTTTCACATGATGGCGTTTCAAAGGAAGCTCGAGGGTTGAATGCAATCTGCGACTATTGACGCGCCAGCACGCGAAGCGAGAACTAGAACGCCCGAATCCACCCAGGCCCTACGCGTTCTCTATGAATTAGTGTTTCGCGAAATCGTATTACAACTTTTTTTTTAACTTCTTTTTAATGCCGCGAGAGTGGATTGGCAGAGAGAAAAAAAATACATAGGCTGACGAGGTTCCGAGCCGTGGATGTTCGGTGACCTAAATAAAATCGATTCGATTCAAATCGCCGGCACACACGAGAGCGAGCATTCGATATCGATTCCATTAACTTTTTCATCGGTCGCACTTGGGCGAGGGGTGGATAGACACGGGATTAAATAATCCGCGAGAATCAGATGGAGTTGTACGGCACTGAAGGGCTGATGTCACTTGCCGATGGAAATGAACACCTATGAAATTAAAAAAAAAGAAAAAAAAAGAAAATTAAATTTATTATTGGATTATTTCGTTACGAATGTCTAGATTGTTCGAACGGGTATAAATTATGATTGATGGATCGATCATTTTTATCGTAAGACTTGTATAATGTACACATTTCTGGCGTAAGAATTATTTCATTCCATGTGAAAATGCCCAAGGCAATGTGAATGTAATAATAATTTGACAAAATTATTATTCTTTCATGATCGACGTATATAATAGTCAATTATAGAGAAAAATATGGAATTGTATTCAAGATTTTTATATTGATATTTCGAAAATTAAAACTAGTTTAAGAACGAATTATTGAATTTTTATTAATATTCAATGGCAATAACGAAACGAAATTGAAACGAGTTGTATATATTTATTAAGTCTCGATAAAATGTATTAATTGTGTATATACATAATATAATATTTAGGTATTTTTTGCGCAAAAATGCTTTTTGTTGAATACCATAAAAATGTCCCAGACAATATGAAAAGTATAATCATTTTAAATATTTAAATATTCAATAACTTACAATTATTCTTCGATTATTAACTCGTATTAAACTCAATGATTAACAAACAAACAAAATCTTGGAATCTGATTAATATTTAATAAAAATATTTTGTTTCCCGAGCTAAGACTACAAATTTTGAAAACGAAGGCTCGTTTCAAGCGCGTTGGACAAATCGCCCTAAATCAAATTAAAAGTCGCGGCGTGTTCTTCCACGTTGAAAGTCTCTGGCTAATTAAATTGATGAAGATGAGACGCGTCGGCGTGGTTAGTTAATTATTCGATGAGCCTTTCGGGATCGACATCTAAATTGCCGGGATCTCGCGGGCTAAGCCACCGCCGCAGCAAACGACACCGCAGGAAGCTTCAACGAGGGAGAGAGAGAGAGAATGAGAGAGAGAGAGAGAGAGACAGAGCGTGAACGAGAGAGAGAAAGCTGGGATCTTAATAGCCTTTTGCGCTGATACTGAAGTCCATTGCTCTGCTGAAGGCGGTAACCGTCCACATTCAGCCTCTCACGGCTTCAAAGTCGCGGTATAAACAAAGCCTCGTTGCTCAGCCCTCTCTCTCTAGGAAAATCCTCTATCTCTCCTCTCTTCCTCTGTCTTTCTGTCTAGGAAAACCCCTCCTTCCTCCACTCCGTTCAACATCGAACCAACCAGGAGGCAACTCGTCCAAGAATTAATAGCTTCCAAGTTTCTTATCCTCAACGAAGAGAGAAAGAGAGGGAGAGAGAGAGAGAGTGAAGAAAAAGGTTACTTCCATAGCTGCCAAGCAGCACGTCTTTTACCCACTTTCCCCTTTCAATCTGCTTCCTCTTAGGCTGCCTATACCTCGTCTTCTTCATCGTACTCTGCCACCGGGGCAAATTGAATTTCGTAAACTCATCACTCTCTGAAGGGAACGCAGACGCGGATTCGCAGTGGCTATGCGCTTTCTATTATTTTCCATATTAATTATCAGTCAGTCTTGAAGAATTCTGGACATCTCGAAACATGGTCAGTATGCGAGTCGAAGGATTTTCAAAATCACAAAGTGGGGCGGAATGGAAAAACTCGAATGCGAGTACCTAGTCCCAGCTGAAAAAGCAAGTTTCTTTTAGTTCGAAAGCAAAGAGATACCAATGGCTGACAGAGGCGTCAAGTCAATGAAAGGATGTTGACAATTGACAATAAAACAAAGCCCTTCCACTTTATATACAGACTCCATCCGGTTGATGATGGAATGGAAAACAAGGAATCGAACTTGCCCTCTCAATGGAAGACAGGTTGCTTCCTATTGATGACAGGATGCTTTAAATTAAATACAGGCCCCTTCCGGTTGACGATAGGTTGCTACTAATTGATGACAAGGGTTATTAAGCAATGACAAGATCATGTCACGAGAAGACTGGCTGCTTCCGATTGGTGACAGAGCACTGCCCAATGATGTCAAGATGAAGACAGGCTGCTTCCACTTGATGACAGTATTCCGTCGATTGTAAGCAAGAGCCCTTCCACTTCACAACGTCGTTCAACCGTTCGACAGCCTTACAACCGATTGATCACTGATTATAATCAATTGATAGAGTCATCAATGGATGATTCAAGCTTCCTACACATATTGAATTACACCTATCATGTTTTTGTACATGATACGTCTGCTTGCGTTCCATTCCACTTGTATACACAGTTATTCATCGACGTTTGAGAAATCCAATACCCGAAATAATTCGATTGCCATCCTCGCTCTCCTCGCGCTCTCTCCTAACTCTAGATCAGATAAGGATGCGCCCCGTGGCTTTCCAGGGGCTATGCTCACGCTTGTCAAGTGGATAAAGCCATCTCCTCCTTCTGCCGTTTACTCTAGCGCAGCTTCTGCTTTTGCTATACTCGTCACTGTCTCCACGAGTTGGAACAACGATATTTTACAATAACCCTACCGAGACCCTTATATATATAATATATATGTGTGTATACAACGAAGAAGGTCGGAGGCCACGATTCTGGTGTGCATTGGGCTGCAACTGTTCGTGCCACGCTTCTTCGTGGATATACACGTAGACAGCATGAAAACTCGTCGTTGGAAGCGCACTCGATGCGATTGAGAACGATAGAGAGAAATAGTGATTGAGATAAGCTTCCACCTGGCTTATCGTTGAAAAACAGACATTTATTTATTAAACAACAAAATTAACTCGAATTTCTTGAAAGACACCTTTCATCTTTATTGAAGTCATCGAGCAGGTTCGCGATCAATTGCCCTGATTCCCGTTAAATTATAAACGCAACGTTCGAATTATCAATGAGCCAGCAAAATTATTATGACTTTATTAACAATCCAGATATTTCTTTGTTATTGAGAAAAAAATCATAAACATGATACTTTTGAAAAAGAGCGTTTCTCATCTTCAGCGATGCCACCCATTCTATCGATGATGAATTATCCTCATCTTAGTTAATTCTCGAACCCAAGGCTCAAATTGTTGATGAACCGGTCAAATTATTATTATAAAGTCATTATGAACAGTTAAATTATTATGACCTCATGACAACCTCTCAACACCGAACAATAAAATCTTCGATAGAGGGTCGTAAATTTGAAAAATTAATCAATATATCCCTAGGTACATTTTATTTTGGGTTTGAGCTATCGAAATGAGTTCGGTGACCTCGGCTAGCGAGGCGACTGACCAGTGGACTATAGTTATGATCGAGATGAGAATTCTGACCGCACTTCCGAACGTGATATTGGAAAGGAATTTTCTCCATCTCACCCCCCCCCCCTCTCTCTCTCTTTCTTTCTCTTCCACTCTTAAACTCGAGTACATCACGAAAAGAAGAACAGGGAACGAGTATAAACTTTCGAAGGACTCTATGATGGGCAACTTCGAGCAAGAAGTCAAATACTTTCAGTGATGGGTCGAAAGGTGACAGTAGTATACTTCTATACCCGAAACATCTTCAAACTTCTCATGTTGTTAAATCAAAAAAGTATATACAAACTTTCAAAACTACTACATTAGAGATCGATTCGAAATTTCGACGATAAGTCAAAGTTCACGTTGGGTTGGGTAGGGTCGTCGGGAGTACAAAATTTCATTCTCGTTTCCAATATTCAGGACATTGAACAAAAATGCAATTTCTTACCATCGTTCCAATTTTATGTACGAGAATACTTGGGTTTTAATGTCAGGGTGGTTTGAAATATCGCTATTGTCACGTACGAGCTTGTAATGGCGTCGATTTTAACACAAACCACAGATGTTCATATGATTTATGTAGAGGACCATACGTCCAATATTATATATTTATATATCGAAGCTCTTTAGTTCTCGACATTATTATAATGCGAGAATCACAGCCGGGGTCAATGGTGACGCCGTCGACGAGAGAGTGAGTTGGTCCAGTGCACACAGGATTCCACTGGCATAGCAGCCTCCCAGGCTGGCGTTGACGCGAACCAGCTTGGAGCATACGTGCTATTCGGTCGAAGTAGATACAGTGGGTAAGTGGTCAGACGAGCCTGTGGCTCCGTCAAATCCCGCCGAGTCCTCGGTTCGAGCGTCACGCATAACTCTCGATCATACTGTCGCTAATTATCGCGCGAGAAAGACAAAATGATTCAATCATGAGGAGATGATAATTACTCAATTTTTTGAAAATAAGTTTTACCCTGCTCACAATTTTATAATGAAAGATTATACGCTTCGTTCTTATTTTTTTATTCAAAAATAAATCTACATTCGAATGGCAATTCATTTATACCAAAGTCATTTGTTAATATAAATTATCGATGAATTTTGAGTGTTTAGTATTTTTAATACTTACTCTAGAAATTTTTTAAATATTTCATATTAGCGTATTGTAATTATTGGAAAAGAACGTAACGATGAAAATTCAGAAACATGCGTAATTTTCTTGCCCGAAGCTTTTCATTTTCTTACATACGTTATTTTTGAACGTCAAAAAACTGTGTTTTTATTTTTCTTCATTTTCTCGGCGAAAGGTGAACGTCGCTTGGATTTGAGTAATAAATGACCTCGAAAAATGAAAACGACGACAGAAAGGAGCGGGTAATTCCCATCTTGACATCTGCTCGAACGGCCTGACGTGACGGAACGCGAGTGGCACATCGCTCCGAAAATATTCTCCCCGCCACACTTTGCATTCTCGCGTTAATGAACATTCCTCCAGTCTCTGCTAAGCCCTTCATTCTTGCTTGCGCACACTCACCCTCACACATGCGCAACTGCATAAGTATACCTACGTATCGTAAAACCGAGTGAACTTCCGTGCTCTTAAAAACTTTCAAGCACTTCGCTTCCATCATCCGTTCATTCATCACGCCACGATCGTGCGCCGGACGGCCATTCGCGAGAGTTCCTTTTTTCGAAAAAGTTTTTCTCGAGCCCCTGAACAAAAATGTAATTTTATTTCTTACGGGGAGGAAAAAGAATGATAACGATAAAATTGAGAATAAAAAAAGCTCGCCAGAAGTACCTTGCACTTTTAACCAAATATTTTCATTAAACGTTGAACAATAAGTTCTAAAAAAAATTGATTACAATTATATTTGATTGTTGATTAAATATTTCATTACGAAAAAATGAGAACAAAATTCAATAAATGAATATATTTGAGACGAATTATTTTATTGTATTATTTAGACAATTTTATATTTTATTTGCTTTATTTTTAAAATTACTTTGAAATGAAATAAGATAACAAATCAATTTTGCTTGTTATCGCTGAACCAAGATATCTGAGCGACTTGCACACGTCTATAGCGCACCAGAGGGATGGAATATCGGTTCGAGTCATAATTACGTCGCAGCGTGTATGAAAATCTCCAAATTATGCAGATGCGGTGTTACACGAGCGAAAAATATTTACATAAAACATTGTCACGAGATCCTCGACTCTCTCGACACTCGTTACAATCTCTCGTACCATGTTCTCAATCACTGTGCAGAATCATCGATTTCCATGTCTCTAGGAGGTACGAGAATATAATAAAAATATAAGGACACCGCTAAGAAAAACAAATAATAAAAGCCCCAGGGTGTACTAAAGGTCGATCGAGCTTTGAGGAAAAATAAGCGCAGAGTCTCAAATTGGCACTTTTTATTGATTCTCAAGAGATATTCAACGATCGCAATAAATCTCTTGGTAGTCGCAATAAATTTCCTCTTTTCACAGAAACGTAAATTACAACGTTATTTACGCAGAAATGTCGAAGCCTCGTTTGATCCAACGTCTCGTCCCATATACGATCGATACGTATCAATAATATATTCCAATGATTTCTGCCGCAAATTCTACAGCTCGGATCGTTTCTGTTCTATGCCCTAGAAGGTTGTACTTATATCCAGAGTGATGGAGAGGGAGGAGGGGAGGGGGGGGGGGAGGGGGGGGGGGGAGGAAGTATCTTTAGCGTGTTGAGGGAAAAAGAGAGGGGGTGATCTCCTCACTATCGAGAGCCAGGGATATCAGTATATATGTATAGAGGGAGAGAAAGAGAGAGATAAACACTCAGATATAATAAAGAGAGAGAGAGATCTGAATGTAGCTTCTGGCGATTTTGCAATGGCTTGTAACGTTGCTCACAGCGATACATATGAACGGGCCAATTAGACGTGGAACGCGAAGCATCCACGGATTTAATATATTTATGCATACGAGACGCCCTGGCACTCTCTTGTGACTGCACGACTCCGAGTCACCGTACTCACTTATGCTATATTGCACTCGGTTACCCATGGCCATTTTCTTCATCGCGTCCCATGTAATCCGATATGCTGATCTCTGTACATCAGCTAACGGATAACTAACTCATATGCATATATATCCATGGGGAAAGCATATATACCTACTCATATATTGAAATCCTGAAACATCATAGTTACGTGTAAACATATAATATACCAATATATTGTATATATAAATATATATATATATATATATATATGCATATACAAATATATCTATTATGTAAAAGTATCTAATGCACATGTATATATCTATATTTACATTATATATATATATATATGTATTATGCACGCATATGCTTAAGGGAAGTTGTACCGAGGCACGTTTACCGGAACTACCCCACCATTCGAAGCAACCCCTCCGATAATCCCGCGACTACGACGTGATCAAGTCAATCCGATCTTCCGTGAATTCTTCGGATATTGCGCCGCTCTGCCTTCGACGCGAAACTTATTCCCCCCCCCCTCTCTCTCTCTCTCTTTATCCTCACTCGATATATATCGTCGATATGTATACACCGGTAAATCATGTTTTCTCGAGATTTTGAAATCCGGTACGAGGAAAAAAATTTTAAGGGCCATAATCTCTCGTGAATTGGAGCGGAAACATGCGGTTTTTTTCTTCTCCGAAGAATCTCGGAGGGTTCGTTTCCTTTTTTGCGCCTTCTTATTTTTTTAGCTCCGGTTCGCCTCGAGAGGCAATATTTTTTTTTCTTTTCGTGCGAAAGAGCACAATGCGAACGTCTCGTTTAACGCGAGCGAAGAACGAGCGAGGTTTCGATACGCGATGGAGCTTCGATAAGAACGGAAAAAGGAAAAATATTATTTCGTCATTTTTGGCCAGAAACCGTTTCTATTGGCAACCCCAAGTTACACCCTCTAATTACAAATCTTGCCAAGTTTTTGTCGAAAATAAACAAATATGAAGAAAAAAAAGAAAACAAAGAAAAAGAAAAATAATACTGAAATCACGTCTCTTCGTTTTAGTAAAACTGTAATAAGCTCACTAGGGACGTCTAATGCACAATAGAAGAAATGACAAACGAGAAAGACACACATGGAGCATAATGGGGCGCCGAGACAGGTACACATCGGTTTTGCCGAATTCTCTCTTTCTCTCTCTCTCTCTCTCTCCCGACACTGTATCTCGGCGTTTCTCTCCGTTGGGGGTGTTCCTAGCACTTTTTGTTCATCTCCCACCCTTTTCACCCCTCATGAGCAAATACCCTTCAGACCAGAGTCTCCCCTCTCCCACCCCTTTGGACCCATGAGTCACGAGTTTTGTTCACCTTGTGTCAAAAGGAATGATAAAAGAATAAACAAAACGAAAAAGAAAAATTACAACGTAAAATAAAGCCCGTGTACATGAGAACGCACGTATATATCTATAAAAACGAAAGATAAAGGAGAAAGAGAAACGAGGGTATTATACAAAATGCTCTCCCGCGCACCTATGAAGAGAAGCAGAGAGAAGTCTATAAATGGAATACCACCGAGAAGAAAAATGTACCGTGGCTATTCTCCTTCTCTCCGCCCATCCCCCACCCCCTACCGTTGCCCTCTTCGCTCTACAGATACAACCCTATGTTTCGCTCACCACAATGGCGTACAAAATTATAAGTTCTAGAGGGATAGGGGAAATGTAACACGGAGTGTGTAGATGGCGAATGAGAGAAACGTGCGCCTGCACATTGCGGTGCATATATATTTAAAGTTTACCCCGTATACATCGCTTACATACGTATCCAATTTTCATTCTTTTACGCACACTAATATATATGTATTTGCATATAAGTGGTTCACCTCAGGGAAAGCTTTTAGATGCGTGCATTTTCTCTTCCGTGATCGCTGTCAGCCTCAACTACTCATTCTTTCCTTCTCTCGTTCTCTCTCTCTCTCTCTCTTTCTTTCGTTCTCTCGTTCTCTCATCAAACCGCAGCAGCAATCGCTGCCATTATCGACATTTTTGTTTATTTCATTCATTCGTTACATTGTATCGAAATTGCAGGCTGTCCCACTCGTACACGACCATTTATCATCCATTGTTTATGTGTGTGTATTTTTTATTTTCGTCTCTCAGTTACTCCCATTCCTCGACAACACAGGATGTATACTTATAGCATTTTCTCATTTTCATCCGGTCGAATTTTATTTTTTCACGCCCCTTTGCTCGATTTTGACTCTCGCTAGTCCTTCCGGAATACGACGATTGCCATTCTTCGGGATGAGCAGGAAACGATGAAAAATACAAAAAAAGGAAAAAAATCAAGATCCTGTCTCGTCCTTTTCCATTTTACAGAACGACCTTCGTAATTATTCCCCTCTTTCTATTTAATTCATTATTTATGATAATAAAAAATGGATAAAAATCATTAAAAAAAATAAACTCTGTTTCTCCAAACTCAAACCTGAACAACATTTTCGTCGTATTGTGTCATTTTGTTAAAAATACAATTTCGTTTAATTTTGGAATTTGGACATTGAACAGAATCCATCCAGCAGGAATATATCGCATTTGTTTCATCGCGTTGGTCATAACTTCGTTCCGTTACAACGGTGAGTGCATTGATCGCAGTCAGGGCAGAGTTGGGAGTTGTGAAATTTCGTGATATCGTCGATACTGGTGGGTGTCGTTCGTTTCAGGGTTTATAGGAGAAACTGCTGGCGATTCGAGCGATCTCACTGCAAACCGGTGATTGTTTTATCCGTGAACGCATATTTGCATAATAACACCTCGACTCGTTCCAATAGCTCTTCTTCACTTCAATATCGCTGTATGCATAAAAATACACATATGTAATACTACATACATACATACACACAGACACACCCACATATATATATACACGCTGAGTCCACTTGAAAATATGATTTATGAAGTCTCGCGAACCGCCTCGCTTAATATAGCAAATCGCACGGTACGCGATTGAAGGAAGAGACCAAAACCGTATTTGCACGCGCGCGGGCGCCAAAACCCATAACGAGAAATGATTCAATCGTCGAAGCGAGAAGCTACGGGAAACCCAATGCCGCACCATTCCAATGAATAAGCAAAAACCTTGTAGTATGCCTCCCTCTCGATGATTTTTTCGCCTCGCATCGCCTCGCGAACCACCACCGATACGAAATACTCAAAATACTTACATTATCGGAAATTGAACGTTGAAAAATCATCCACTTAATGAAAATACCTCCGAGTCGAAAATACAAAGGTGTGAGAAATATTTTTTTTTTAAATAAAAAGAAAAAAATGTTAAAAAACTAGCGAAGCTTACACTTTAATAACCTCCCGAGAGACTTCTGGAAGGTATCTCGTGCATGCTCGAATATCCAGGAAGAGGTAAAAAGCTTCGAAGGAAATTACAAAAAAGTAAAAAAAGAATGAAAAAAAATATATATATGTAACGAAAAGAACAAGTGAGATACTGGAGCGAGATATTCGTATTGCGATAAGATAACGCTCTCTCATAGCCTTGGGAGATTTCCATTTGTCGTGAGACCGTAATTACGATTATCTCGTATGGGGAAAACAATTTGCACGTTACGTAAGATCATGTAGGGTATAATAAACCTATACACGCGCACACACACACACACACACACACACACACGGACACACATATATGTAGAATATTAAAAGTAAATAAAGAAATATCCATGTATCTACTTACTTGCTTATATATAATTTGCCACGCGAAGCGCCAAGTAACTCGCTCTTCTATATGTATAATCACTATAGTTATAATGTAAAAGAAATAAAACAAAAAAGTCAGAGAGAAAAAAAAACGATAAAACTACGAAGCCACAAGACTGTTCGTCTTCAGGCGCGTGCAGACACACGCCCCGCTCCGCCAGGATGCAGTCTTATCTCGTTTCCCTCGTAAAACTCAAGCGTGACACGACCACAATCCTGCTATACCCCTCTTGCCGCCAGCACGGTGAGATCGTAAAAAAAACAACAACAAAACGAAAAGTAAAAAAAAAAGAAAGAAGAAAATGAAGTAGAATACACCTAGGTATAGAGAGCGACGGGGCACATCCCTCGTACGTATTCGTCGGAAGTCACGGTGGTGGGAGAAACATCCGTGATGCGTATATGTGTAAGCCGCACTTGGAGCCCGCATCGACGCTGTAGTTGTGGCGCTGCAGTCGCCGAGGGAAGAACCGCTGGCGCGCAGGAAGAGACGAGTGGTGGGGGGTAGATTGCGCGGTGGCTTATGCCTTGTGGTTAATGCGCTACATGCTTTATGATCCGGATATGCGACGACTTATAAGCGTTCTCGTTCCTTCGTAGATGTGTCTGTGTATTTGTGAGACTTCCTCTCTATCTATTTATCTATCTTACTCTCGTCAATTTGCATATCCTCCATTTTGGCGATTAATGCGAACAAAATTTCATGTATATAAGAGACACAGGAGGCGAACGATAAATACATCACCGTCGGGGTCGTTTTTTTTACGTCGATCATAAATCAAGCTTTACGATCGCGTATCAAACGAAGAAATGAAAATAAAAAGAAGGCACGTAACGATTACCGGTAGTATCGTATTATCGTAATCGTTGGGATGAAAATTTATGGGGCTAATGATAGCGCGAACCGCGCCACTCGCGAATCGGAAAACGTTTAATGAACCAAGACACTTGATTTTTTGTTTTTATTTCTGGATCAAAAGTGTCAATTATTTAATTATTTTAAGGGTTGAATTTGTTTTTTTAATAGTCGAGTCATGATAGACGAGAATCGTTTACGATATTTGACAAGATGTCGCAAAATATTTCGTTTATTTCTTTAATTACAGAAAATTTATAATTTTCGTATATAATTCAATGCAGTTTTTGTAACAATTGAAAACAAAATATGACAATCCCTTTTTTCGATCATTACAATCATTCCCAATTTGGAAAAAGTCGATAGAAAATAACGATTCCCGTATTAATATGCTTAGCTGGTATCGACCGAGAAGTCACTTCGCGTTAGTCAGCTGGACTTTGTGATAAAGTTGTTCCCCGATGAACGTTCCTTATGGTACATCCGCTTGACAATATACTTTATGCGTTATATCGATCTCAGCTTTCATGGTAAGATGGAGCGAGAGAGAGAGAGAAGAAAAGAGAGAGAGAGAGAGACTGTTTCGCGCCGCGGCTTCTTCGTGTATCCACTCAGTCTTCGCCTCTTTTCTTTCGCTATATCTTATCTTCTCGTCCTTTTTTTTCTTCTTCTCCAAGTCCTCGATCCTTGCTCCTTCTAAATACGAATATATATATATATATTACTGGATTCTCGCTCGCTAACGACCCTCGTCAGGTTTTCTTCTATCCTGGCGCGCAAACTGTCACCCACCTGGCTCTCTCGCGGGCAGGGTTCCATTACGCGAGATACGTACATATATGTATGTACCAGAAACGCGAGAGTCTCGACGGCTTGGTAGGGAGCGAAGGGGAGACACTTTGCGTTCTCCGGTACTGGACTATAAATCGTGGTCTCTCCTCGCCTGGAAATTTTTCTCTATACCCCACGTCTCGGGGGATAATACTTTCGAGAGCTTTTGTCGCGCGTTCGACGTCGCGACCGCGATAACCGAGGAACTAGAGACAAATCGTAAGTGCTCGAGATCGCGCGTATGTTTCGACGCGCCAAAAAATTACTTTCTTACGTAATTTAATCGAGAATTATTTCGACAATAGGATAATTAAGAAGAATTAAATTAAATGAATCAAGGTTAATTAATCCAAAAGCAACGACGTGTCAATGTTGCTAATTACGAAGGCGAATTTTGGTTTAAACTTATTTTGTTATTTGCGAAAAAAACTATTTTATCACGTGTAAAAAATGTTTAATAAGTGTGGAAATTAATTTTAGAAAAGATGTGCTCGATGTCTCGATGGATAATGACGAAATGGTCCATGTACATGTGACACTCAGGTTTGCACGCTTAACCCGTATGTATCTGAGCAAATAGGGAAAGAGAGAGAGAGAGGGTATCAGAAGTACGAGACACACGCGTGTTGTGTACCTTTAATGGGCTAAGCCTGTTCGTCGTGTGGCTTTCTCCTTCAGCTTTCAGGCAACACACATACTCAGGGAGAATCTGGCACGAGTGATGAGAGAAACCCGACTACCCCGACTCCCAGCCTCATCGACACGAGAGTTTACTTAACCTCAAGTACGAAGGATCAATATTTCCTTTTTTTTGTTCAGAAATGGAAAATGGAGTTAGTTTTTGGAGATCCTTGAAATGTAATTTTTTGGATTAAAAAATTATCAGCAAAATTACACGACGAATTTATTTTTTACGAATCAATTATTATTCACGATAATTATAATAATTTGTTGATAAAAATAATATCGTTACATCTATAAATTTGCTGATAATATTTCTAGTTCAAAATAAATTGTTTCAAGCTCCTCCAGAATCGATTAATATTATTTATATCAATTAATCAATCGTTCAATTATTATTATAATTATCGTTGTATTATTATTAATGTAAAATAACAATAATAAATTAAACCATACAATCTCCATAATTCAGCTGTCGCAATAACTCGAACAAAAGTTTTCTCCTCTCCGAACCAACAACGAGAATCCATTCTGCTTAAGAAATAATGGCGTCAAGAAGAAAAGCGCATATTTATAGCTCTCCAGAATCAAACACTCGTGCGAAAAACACCCGCGGAGTTTCGCGTATTCTGCCAGACAACGCGACATTCTCTTTTGTTCCCGGGGGTCGTAGACTACAAAATACAGACATACCGAGAGCCTACGAGGGAAAAAAAACGAAATAAAAATGAACGGAAACGGTCGCTCGAGAGACGCGAAAATGGAAAAGTGGCCAAGTGCCCTCTGCCTCGTGTCTCGTGCGATATTCGAAACTCGACGTAGAGAGCAGCTGGTATAGCCAGACAAAATGAAGTGAAGAGAAAAAAACATACATATATATATGTACAATATATATATTTATCAGAAAGATGAGGAACGAAAGGAAAAGCTCTGCAAAGGCACTCGGTGTTGAGCGATATGGCAGGGTAGAAAACTTTCGTCGCAGTCTTCGTCTCTCTCCCACGTAAAATCGAACCTGTCGTACAAATATATATGTACTTATATATAAGTATATAAATATACGTGTCAATATCCCAAGAGTTCGCGATCTCCGCGAAAAAATCACGAATCAACGTCACATATTCGACCCTTGTACGCTTTCGGACGTCTTTCGCTCGCGCCCTCGTCTCGTATACCTCGATCTCACGAGACACGGCAGTTTCTCCTACGTCGCTCCATAATTCTTTCGATTTCTACGACTTTCTTACCGTCTGTCACTATTTTTTTTTCTTTCCCCCTGTTTTATATTTTTTTTATTTTTCTCCTTTTTCTTTACCTTTCGTATAAATTCCACTTACCGAATCATTGAAACGGATCGAAGAAATATCCTCGAGAAATACAATATCGAGACGGAAAATAAAATACTAAAAAAGAATGTAATAAAAATAATACGTTAACCGTAGTTCGTGATCGAATCAATTTACTAAAAAAATGGCAAATAAATAGTAGCGAGCACGAGTCGAATATAACTCATGAAAAATATATCCAGCGTTGAAACAATCTTGTATATCTCTTTTCACGTTTTTCAATTGTTCCCTCCTCGTAACGGAGTACAAGAATTTTTTTTTCTCATCATGAACTTCTTTCATCGTGTTTTGTTTTTATTTCGTTTAAAATTTTTTTTTATTTATGAACGAGCCGGGGAAAGCTCCTAATGCTCCCTGGGATTCGAATCTCTGCCTCTACAAATACATAACCCTATATATATATATATATATATATATATATATATATATATATATATATATATGGGAGTAGTGCATCTACACACTTCACTTCTTTGGCCACTGAAATGAGAGAGCTTTTCGCGAGGCCAATATCGGCCTCGTTGCACGGAGTATTCCTCTCTGGCACGATAGAGAGCCAGAGAGAGAGAGAGAGAGAGAGAGAGAGAGACCACGAGTGTGCCATACAGCAGGCGGTCCGTGTAACGCGGGATACACAGGCCGGAGCTTCTGGTCTCGTTTGGGATAGCGAAGTAGAATCGAGCTCTGGGCTGTTATCGCGGCTACGGGACACGGGATATCGAGAGATTTCCCCGAGGACCCGGCGATGCTCGTAATGCTATTATGTTGTAAAATTTAGAAGGCTCCACCAATTCGTGAGTGGATGGGCAATATAGAGAAAGAGAGAGAGGAGGAAGAGAGAGAACGAGAGAGACAAAGACAGAGAGAGAAAGTGAGAAAAAAATTGCAAGTCAGAAATAGCTAGTCCGTTCTTTGGCCAGGGATCGTCCTCGAACATCGAGAGGATCCTTTCTTCGCAAACATTCCATCGACATTCATGCCTTCCCCCACTGCCTCCAACAAGCACCATGCGTTTATACGACTCTCGTTCGCAACTGTGTCTACTCCGTGTTTCCCTAAATCCTGACAAAATCCCTTATCTCCCTCTCTCTCTCTCTCTCTCTGTCTCTCGGTTCCTCCCAACCAGCCAGTTTTCTCTCTCCTGCGAGCCCTTTATCGCCATGCCCGAACCCTTGACCAGTCCACTAGTTCTACCTTACGAACGCTGAATAAACGTTCGTCCTGGACCGGGGTAAAATGCTATAAAATGTATGTCAAGGGATCCAGACTTTGATATCGCAGATTGAAGATAGCGCACGCTCTCTATAACAGCAAATTCCACGAAGAAGAAAGAAGAAAAAGGGCGAGCGAATCTCTCTTACCAATTGGACAATTCTACAAATGGATCGATCGCTGGATCGAATATACACGGTAGTACACGTACAAGGACTGAAATGGTACTGCTCGTTCCTTCCGCCATCTTGATTCTCGAGAGAAACCCCTTCTCCCACTCCACTCTCTCTTCCCCTCCTACTCCGACAGATTAATATCTTCGTGCACTCGTTCTCTTGCACTCGTTACGATGAAGGTGACCAGGAGCCGGTTCGCGCAACCCCTAAAACAGCGATCTCGTGATCAGCTTCACCGTGCGTAATGCGTAAATTCGATACGAATCGCTCGACGTCGAGGAAGAGTTTTGGAAAGGAAACAAAACAAAAACATTCGTGGATACTCGATTGTTTGGAATCGTTTAAAAGCTGCGTATTCATGTACCTCGAGGGTCTCGCGTGGGACCCTTGATCGCTCGTTGGTACACGCGAGCGTGTAATTAAACGTAACTAATCCGAAACGAGTTGGTAAGGCGGTATAGGCCATTGTGACGCTGCACGGTGAAGAGTTAAATCGATTTTTAAGCTATATATAAGGCGTGTAAGGTTTTATCGAAAGCGAGGGCCCGTAGTGGGCATCGAGCGAGCCACGGCAAATCGAGAGAGCCTTAGATGGCGCAGTGGCGTTGAGATCGTTATTTATTTTACGGGTAGTTTTACAATCTCTCATACGCAAGTACGCTAAAGTATACGTGCGTTTACGTAGGTTGCCCGCGTTAAAACTATATCCATATACGAGAAGACGAGGCACTCTTGGTTGGTATACCGCGAGCTCCTCCGACCTAGCTTCACGCCGCGATATGCATAGCTTAATCGGGATTGAGTGGTTTATCGATCGATCGCGAGGCTGTTTAACAGCCGAACGAAACGTATGTTGATTGAAAGGGACGGAGGAAAATGTGCGTTAATGCGTGTGTACTTTATCGCGAAGGGAGCAAGGTGAGCACGCGTATAGATTGAGAAAGAACGTGCAGACCACCAAGAACGTTCGCGACTTTAATTTGCGAAACGAGACGTAGTTGTTTGAAACGAGGACATCCATGAGGAGGATGTCTGTATCGAGGTCATTTGCTTCAAGGACATCCCTGATCGAGGTGTTCGTTTCAAGGACACCTTCGTCAAGGGCGTTGGGTTTCAAGGACACCTTCGTGGAGGACCTCTATATCAAGGACAGCCACGACAAGGACCTCTGGGACAAGAATATCCGCATTGAGGACATCTGTAACAATAATGTGCGTAACAAGGATTTGTTACTCTCATGACGTACACGACGAGAATGTCCGTCTTGACTACATCTGCGTCCAGGACATCTTCCCTCGATGCTTGAAACAAAACGATTTTTGTATCAAGAACGTCTGAAACAAGGATATTTACGACATGAATCTCTGTAGCAAGGATCTTCATGACAATAATATTCCCGCGATGAAATTACTTCCGAAGAACGTTGATCGGTTCAGCTTGGACGGAGAATCTCCTCGTAATATTCATCGTCGTTCGATAACCACGTACATTCACTCTCGCTACGTTGACCACACTCCAGAGTGTAGTCCGAGATGAACGGTGCATGATTCCGTATTCACGCCGAGATAATTCCCTTGCTCTCCACTTTACTCTCGCCCAATGCCTCGTACATAGCATCGTATGCCTAAGCTCTCCGTCTCTTCACCACGGCCGGCCATACAGCCCCACGAATGCCGGGCCCGTTCCTCTCTCTCTCTCTCTCTCTCTATAAATACATATATATTGCCTTCTCTCTCTCTCGCTCGTTCTCTTGCTCTCTCACTCTCTCCGTTCTAACAATATCAAGTCTCACCGTGAATTGCCCCATGAATCTCTCGGAAACGTTTATTCGCGAACGGCACGTAACTCTCGTAGATTTAGTGCGTTCGTCGGACACACCTGACCAAACTCGACGACCGACAATACATACATACATATATACACACACACACACACATACACATACACTCATACAGACATATATATATGCCTCTGCAGCGCCGCCACACGCTACTGGCTTCAAGTTCTCCAAGCTTAGCGTATGTACGTTGTGCCAAGTGCGGTTCGCCACCGTTGCTACTACATATATAAATATATATATATGTGTGTGTATGTAATTGGTATATAGGTATAGAGTAATGGGAAAACCGTAAGAGGAAAGGTGAGAGACGAAATAGGGTACGTTTGTTTTGTTCGCGTTTATACCACCGCGGAGTTTGCAAGTAGCATCCGCGGTGGTTTCCCTCCGCTCGAGGGAAACCTACCTTCTCTCACGCGGATGCTTTGAATCTGCCGCGCGCGCGCGCGCGCTCTCCATCCGAGAGCTGTATACGTATTACACTCCGGACTCTATGGGTACCTTATGCTCGATTCGCTTGCCTATTGCGAGTACAGATCGTACGGTTTTATACGTATGTAAGGAATTACAAGATGCGTGTTTTTGCAAATTGAGAGAGAGAGAGAGAGAGACCGTTATCGCGCGAATATACACATACACACACATGCGACACACATTCTTCGTAACTCAGGTTGAGCTATGTACTTCGCGCCTTCGTTTCACTTTGAAATTTATAATTGAGTTTGTGCAAATAAAGAGAGAGAAATAGAGATAGAGAGAGAGAGAGATCATACGGCAAGTCGCGTTTAAATTCGCCGAACGCGATTGAAATCTTTCGAGAGGAGTGAAGAAGAAGTTTGTTTTTTTTTATTTCGACGAAACGTTCAATCTCGGCGAAAGAACATCGCGAGACAAGAATTTTCGTTACACGAAGATATAATTAGTCGTTTTTAATTAATTCTTATCGAATCGTATCACCAATTTTACGAACATTCACGCTAGACGCGACAGACTATGTCATCAACGCCAAATGTTCGACGATGGTGGACACCAGCGATCGATCGCTTTTATATTTTACACGCACATATATATATATATACTTTATGTATCAGGTGAGACTTCCGCTCTATATAATAAAGGTTGGACGTTGCATGCTCGAGCGATAGTACGAGCGGCAATCAACCAATACAAGAGCACAAGATAACTTCAGTGATTCGCGCTTGCCAGCTGAGCCATGCAGGACACTATGTCCTCGCTGTCCTACATTGAACACCATATATTCGAACCCACGTACTATAGTACAGAGTTTCGCTTCGCCTGCACTTATAGTATCCTATATACCTACGCATGCATTCAGGATCGGTTCTATATATATATATATATATCACATGGAGCAAAATATATACACATATGTATGTGGAAGCAAAGTATCGGTGAGGCAGCACACGCTGCTTTAGCGAGATAACAAGCGTGTCGTTAATTTGGCCACACCCGATAACAACGGTCCGACAATATGTATATATACATATACCGATAGCACATGTAGTGTATAGCGGTATATTCCTTACCATAAGTCTCTTAATGCACCACGGTACCATATAAAAACAATGGACCGAGAGTGGCTGAGATTCGAAGCACAGAGAAAGAGAGTTATGGCCCGGGAGATCGCGCGAAGCACATTATTTTTTCAAAAATAATCAACAGTTTGAATCAAATGACCGAATGAAAAAATATATTTATATTGTGTCTAGGGACGTAGTGCAGTTTTTAATTACAATCTATTTTGTTTGTATCGTTACGTACCATCGCGACAACGAGAAAGAGGAATTGCTTGGGAATTCTAACTTTTTATTAAATTATCTTTTTCCCACATTTTTTATTGTCATGAAACGTTTTTTCAAATTTTATGTATTTAGCTCGGATTAGAAAATACAGTTTCCAAGTTCCTCGTCCTTACAAATTTTATTCCCTGGGAAAAAAACAAATATAATAATAAAATAGTTATTCTCTATTTGTCGTAAGTCAAGAAATTTAAAGTTAAATAAAATCAGTTTTTTTCTTCTGTCATTTCACACCCGAATCTCGATTAAAAATTAACCCAATTGTTACTATAATTGAGATTTAAAAAATGAGTCGCAGTCGAGAAATAATTGAACCGTCTATATTAATTATAAATATGTAACAAAATATCGCCATTACATCTACGTATTTATCATATTTCTCGAATTTCATTTCGTTCGGTTTTATTTATATTTATCTTTACAACTTATTTTCATAATATTGAATTATTGCGATTTTCGCATGATTCTTTATCCACGTAGAAACATTCTCATCGTGGCTTTTTCCATGTCTGTGAACACGGTAATGGTCGAACCGATAATTACGATGCAACGATATACGAGCTTGCCGAATTTGATTCAATACGTATGTACCTATATACAATGGCTATCTCTCGATGTAGATACACAGAAAACCACGAAATGTGTTTGCGCATGAAATATTTTATGAATATTCATCGGACATTTTTTTTCCGGACGATGGATATTGTAATTAATAGGACACGTTCGAAGCGGCTTAAAACGATCGGGACGATATTTTTTAAATTTATATCCGATCCTCGTCTTCCGCTCATGCGTACCTACGTACGACATATAGTATATCAACAGGGTCGATCGTTGTTTTTGTTTTATTATTCAGTAGAATCGGTGATTACCTCTGCTATCGACAGCGTCCGGACTGACTTTATTGTATTTATACGCACTATATAAATATACGTATGTATAAAGCAAAGTGGCGTACGGGTCGAAGATCGAATCATTCATTCTCTCTTATTTTTTTCGTTTTGTTTTTTTATTTTTATTATCACGTGCCACAAACGTTCTCTGTGTACTCTACATAAACGTGCATATATACATATTCTTTTGAATTTTTCATCCCTCTCTCGCTTTCTCTTGGTCCTCCGCCCTCGTTTCTAGCGCGGGAACCAACAGTTTGGATATCAACGGCGAGAGACGGCAACTATAAAAGAGTTTACGGGTCGCGTACGAAGCACTTCTCTCTCTCTCTCTCTCTCTCTCTCTCTCTCTCTCTCGCTCTCTCTCTCTCTCTCTCTCTATTTTTCTATCTGTCTTTCTCTCTGCCACAGTAGAGCGATGATACCTGAGGATGTATAGCGCCCGTGATATATCTCTCTCCCGATCCTTTTCCGCTGCATTTTTTCCATCCCCTACTACATCCGATGGAAAATTAATTTTTTCTCTCCCGCATACCGCGGCCAACGATGACGGTGCAGGGCACGACTACGAAGCTGAAATAAAAAGGATTAATGCCGAGAGAGAGAGAGAGAGAGAGAGAGAGAGAAATAGAGAGAGAGAAAGAGATTAAAACTCCCGGCATGATGAAAGGGAACCTTGAAGCGTTTTCCAGTTTCATTCCATTCTGGTTGAATTGAAAAAGTATGCGCAGAGCGGAAAATAATCAGTAGAGAATCTTTTAAACATGCTATAAAAAGAAGGTTCCGACACACACACACACACACACAAAGAGGGGGTGAGAGAGAGAGAGAGAGAGATAAACTCGGTTCACCGAGTGTTTGTGCGTGAAACGATTTTTGGACGAAAAGTTTTTCAAGCATATTTCAAATGACCCAGGCAGAGAAAATATCCTCGCCCACAATTATATCGAACTCAAGATATGTGTGATCACTTTAACCACCCATCATCGTCATGACAAACGCCCGGGTTGGCGAAAAAAAGATAAAATAAAATGCGACGTGATTAAAAAGATTTGCCGAAGTGAACGTATATACCGAGCGACCAATTCATTACGCTCCCGAGCGTGACTTATTATCCCCGATGCCTCGATCGGGCTTCTATCAATCCCACCGCCGCATCGGGCACGCACACCGCGTCTCTGCCAGATATTTATATGCGCCCGTATGTTATATATGGGCACTGTACGTCGTGTGTACTTAGTCCCGGTATCCACATAAACATATATATGTTTATATATGTACAGACAGAACGTAAATACATAAAAGGTGCGGATACGCTGATGTACTGGTCCATAGGTCGGCCACTCGATCCAGCAGCTGTTGCGGTCACTCAGCAGCATCCACCACTCCCCAGGATGTGCTCTGCACTTTCCAGTCTGCGTGTACTTGCACATCTATATACATACATATGTATGTATAGCAACGAGAGCGAGAAAGAGAAAAAGAGCGAAAGAGAGAGAGAGAGAGAGAGAGAGAGAGAGCGTATACCTACTATCGCCTCCCGTGACCACCACTTGTATATATACCCCCCGATAGAGGCTCTCCCTCGCCAATTATTTTGTCCTCTCCCCTGATTCTTCGTCGCGCGAGGTTTTCTCTCTGTCGCGCCACCCGTCTCCCGCAATATGCATCGCTCGTCCTCATCCTCCTCCGGAATCGAGTGTGTGCGCGTGCGCGTGGGTGTATATGTGTGCGCGCATGCGCGTGTGTATACTTCGATTACCCTCTCGCTGAGCTCAGGCCACAGTCACGGCCGCGAGAGGATCCAATTATAGCGAGGAGATAGGTAGCTATAAATGCATACAGATACATATACGTATATATATACTATATGTGTGTATGTTTCGAATACTCACTTTGTCGCAACATATGCACCACAAATCGTACGAAACTACTTTGTCGGTACACGCAAGATTTTTCCTCCCTCATGTATTTTTTGTTCTCTCCTCTTTCGATGCATTTTGTTTTTCTGCGCGTTCTCCCACTTTCTTAGCACGAGAAATCTCGCGATTTACATGCCATCTATCGTACCTCGTATATCACGACCTACCCCCCTTTCTTCCCCGCTTGCCTCCCACCACCATAGAACTAGCCACGTGGGAACTCGAGTGTCCTATCACCATAAACATATCGATCGTCGCGAACGAGAGTGGTCAATTGGAAACTCGTTTCGTGAGAAAGGAAAAAAGAGAATGAAAAGAGTGCGAGACAGTTCGAGAGAAGGAAATTGATAAAATCTGCGGCTTTATTTATTAGTACGTCCGAATCGTTGTATCGTGTAACCCTGTGATCATCGTGCTCACGACAGACGCGAAGCGATTTCAATATATCTGGCTTGATAATGTCGGTGAAGGAAAATCAGTCGCGTTATCACAGGCTATGATCTCAGATAGTGATAAGATAGCGTATGCCTCATTTATTAAATGTCCTATCCCTCTCTCTCGTGCGCGAGACGATTGATTTAATCGAAGCCAAGCAAAAGCTACGATGAATTAGAATATAGATTGGTCAGATTGTCGAAGAATAAATGAGTGAAAGGATACTTTGCAAAAAAAGGCAAACCTAGACTATGCAAGCGTTACCCAATGGAGACCTTGACAACTGACAACGACGGTTAAAAATGAAAACATTGGTTTCAAAACCGCAAACGGTCAGTCCTCCGTATTCGTAGTAATTACTACGAATACCGAGGACTGCCCGATGAAACCAGCGAACCATAAATCTCTGCCACCTATGTCACGTAACGGAACACCATGGAGAGCAAGTGGGAGAAAGAGAGAGAGAGAAAACGTCGCGCGCATCATCTTCAGAAAAGAAGATTCTGGGTGTGCTCGGCCGAGGGACGATGATATCTATACAGCATCAGCGGCAAACTAATACGCGGTTGAAACACGTGACTCTTGACTCTCGAGTGCAAGCGCAGTCTCGCTCGGTCTGTCCATTCGGGGTCTGCCTCTCTCCGTCTCTCCTGACACGTGAGTTATGGTACATTGTTCCATCTCCCCGGTGCACCGGCTACATACGTCCAATGTCGGTGTTCTGTGCCAGGCCGTCCAGGGAGCCACAAACATCGCTCCACTATACCAGTTGTCCACCATGTGTCTCCCTCCCCCTCTCACCGCCTTCGCTGCCCCCCGTTCCCCGCCGCATCAGCCTTCTCCCTGTTCCACTCACCACTACTGCCTCCCTTCCCTCGTCACCCATTCTGGAATCTGCGGGTACACATCGTGGACTACATGTCTTTGAGGGTGGCATATAACGTAAGGGGCTCCGCATGCACCGTCCACGATACTCCGAGAGAGGATTCAGAGTGCCCGATTCCTTGGAGTATACACAGGAACACGGGTCATTCGGGGCTTGATACCGTCGAGAATGTTGGGTGCGTCCAGAACGTCTGTTGCCCCGTTAATGCGATCTTACGTCATACAAGACCGGTCAAGATCTCAATGCTAACGAGCATTCCCACGAGAGGCCTTCGGCTTATAGTTCTCCATTCTCCGGCCTGAATAGTGAGAGACAGGGAGGGACGGAGAGAGTGAGAGGAGAAGACGCGAGGGAAGCGTAGGAGAATGAGCAGCTCAGGGCGGATCGAAGCAGTTCCGGGGCTGGCCGTTGTGTTTGGATCGATTCGGACAATAACCGAGAAGCTCGAGAGGTCGTAGAATCTCCATGAATGTAAACCGATCCGTCTATTGGGCGGCAAAGTCTAATGATACGCAATATACATGATCGACGTATACAAGCTATGGGAAGGCCGCGGCAGAGAAGAGCTTAAGCAGACAACAATAGCTTAGTTGTTTGTTGCCCGAACCATGGCTGCATCTCGTTCGCTCATGGTCTCAAACACTAGATCGTTTATGACGTCGCTAGTGGGTTTATTGCGCTGCAGTGCACCAGCTGGCTAATACAACAACCTCGCACTTTGTGTACGGCAGCGCCTGCAGCAGCAGGTAATTGAACTTCGGCGCTTGCCGATCGTATTCGGCCACCACGACTCGCCGCGGCTCTGGCGGAACGCGTCGTAGATAGTGGCAGACCGACGCGGGCCAACTGAATGGTCTTTTTGTCGTTGATACGTATTCTTTCATAACTCTCCAACTGCGAACGTTCACCATGGTTCTCGTTGTTACATTACAAATAGCCAACGAGAAAAAAGGAATGACTCTGAATACCTGTAAGTAGCTTGAACTGATTATTAATCGGCGACCTCATACCCGCGGGTATCATCCCGAGGCACATGGAGACTCTATCCACCATCCAAGAGCTACCAGTTTCGTCCCAAAGCCAACTTTAGGTGCTATGGCTTACGACGCTACAACGGTGAACCTCAATTAGGACCTACGACCTCGTGGATCTCCAGCCGAGAAGGTCTTGCGTCCCAGACCTATCGCCCAACATCGCTGAAACACGAAAGGCTATTTCGTCCCCGATCCCTTTCCAACCGACAGTCGTCTCCGCTTTGTGTACAATCCCTACCTCCCCCAACCACCGTTCTAATACTCGTAGTAGCTGCGAAACGGCGATAAAGCTCGACGCCTCTCGCCCCTCCGTTGGATATTTACGCGATGTGGGATGAAGGAATGGTGAGAAGGGATTGTAGGAGAAGGGAAAGACCGCGGGGTCTCGCAGGAAAGCTGGCGTGGATAGAACTCGAGAAGCTGGTAGAATGGGAATAAGAGCTGCGTGTGCCTCGAGAGAAAAGCAGAGCTGAGGAAAGCCGAGCCTTCCACGTCCTGAGGCCTTAATGCCTCTCCTGACATGGCATTGTCTAATCTCGCGATAAAGAGGGGAGTTGTTCTCTCTTCAACGTTGTAATTCCAGCATGCGGCATCCGTGCTGCTACTCATCAACACCGCACACAGGGCCTCTCTGACATTAATGCACGGACAGCGAAGAGAGTGAATCCTCTGCCCCCCCTCATCCTCGATCCTTCAACCCTTACTCCGCTTTACCGCTCGTCTCTCTTGTCTTTCCGGGTTTCTCTCACTACGTTGCTCGTTCCATACGTACCAACGGCAATCCACGTGTACGCGCCAAGAATAGAGGGATATAATACATGTTGCGTGTCAGACGATGAAGAGAGTCCTGTCTCGGTTATATATACCAGCTGATGAGACCGTGCCCTCTTCTCTCTCGCAACGCTTCGGAGTAACCAGCAGGCTTTCTCCGCTGTTATTTTCCCTCTTCCTTTTTTGACGACTGCGTGTTTCGAGCCCGAAACATGTCTCTCTTAACGATCCACGCGAACCTCGGCGTCGTATTAACGGGGATGATAGTTTGAAAGATTCGCGACCGGAGCTGGGGAGGAACTTGGTGCTTGATTTTCTTCCAACCTAGGGATGAAGTAACCTTGAAGTTGAACAATATTTCCGACGATTATAAATCTTTATTGCGAAATAAAAATTAGGTAAATAACTTGTTTTCTTGTTCCTACGTTCGTTCGCTCGTAATGAGAATAGTTTAGAAAGGTGGATAGAGAGATGTCTATAATTCTGTGGAACTTTCCAAGTGCTTGTTACAGTTTCTGTGCAACCAGATGGATACTTCACCGCGAAAGCTACCGAGTCAACATTAGTTCAAGCTTGAATACCGTAAAACGAAGGGAACAGAAGGGATTTTATTTTGTGAGAAAACACGGTTCAACGTAACCGGTCTAGTGTGTGGCCTGGTTATGCACGATGTTTATTTACTTGCTTTTTCTTGTTGTTTCTGTTCTCGGTGAAAAATATTAGTGCGAGGAACGCGGATAAAATTGAGAGCGAATACTCGATATTTCTTCGCAGTAACCGGAAACAACCCAAATTTTAACGTTCTCTACGACTCACGATTTATTAAACGCTGCGGGTCTTGGTCATATCGATTTATCGCGATCGGAGGAAAAACTCGGAACGGAAAATAAAAATCGCAGCCAGTAACGCACCTGTGCCTCGAGTTGAAAACGGTCTCGTAATGATATGTACATTCTCGCGAATGTGAACCTGGCACGGAATCGCAAGGACACGTACAGATATATTAATAGTTTAGAACGTAGAAGCGCGGTCACGGTTGCCGATCTCGCAACACGAATGCAAAACTTCTCGTGTATCCATCTCTCATTTTCCCTTTCTTTTTTTCTTCGTTTTTCATCCGAATAATAACGGCTTTAGTTGCACTCGTTCGATCTCCTTTTATCCCTATTTTCACCCTACTCGTTGAATCTGTACGTTCAGCGCTTTCTTTCTCTTCCTGGTCTCTTTCTCTTCGATCAACCTCGCCATCTCTTAGTCGAGCTCATCTCTCGCTATATTACTTATACCGCACGGAAGCGCGAACTCTCCCCCGAGGATATGACGTACGTGCACGCGGTGCTCTCCAGGAATTCAAGACGTTTGAGCTGTCGGGATGCGCGCTAAGTCTAATGGAAATTCATTACGCCCAAGGATGGGGATAGGTCACGAGATTTTTTTCTTTTGTACTAAAGAGTCTAAGAGAGAGGAGGTAAAGAGAGGAATCCGGATGGTGAGGTGCGCCGGAGAGATACTTATGGTGAACAGACAGATGTGCTTAGCTCGTTCAACTCTCGCGAGTGTCTTTTTCCCTGCTGTTTCAACTCTAACAGAAGCGATTATCCGGCCGAGTGTCATAGCTTATCGTCCATGAATCAGAGTGGCATAAACATACGCGAATAATACGAAGAAAAAACAGGAATATAAAAGAACGTGAACAGAAATTAATTTCGTAAAGAAAATATATTTTTTTACTATCCCTCGTTTCAATTAGAATACCTGATCACAATTTTTCCAAAACTACACCCCCTCAATAGACCATTGTGCCTTGGAGCCATAGATCGACCCGACAAAATCGACGATGCTTCACCGCTCAGCACCACACACGATCACCCTTCCTCCCCTGATTGTTCTGCTAGCCGCCGTATACGTTAAGCAAGACTGTGCCCTCTACGTACCCTCGATATATGTATAGAATACAAGCTGACCTCGTCGTTCACGCAACGGACAATGGCTGATTAAGCCGCTTCCAAGTGCACACAATGTCCAACGAGCCGGTAGGAAGGCACGGGGTTGTATGTCGGCACCCGCTGATGCTGTGCTGATGTTGCTGGGTGCTGCCGGGCGTGAGCTTCAATCAGATAGATGTGGGAGCCCGGGAGGGCGAGAGAGAGAGAGGGAGGAGAGGCTTTGGAAGCGCCGAGAGGACTAGAGTTATAGAGGGAACTACCTCGGCGAGAATCCGAGAAGGCCATGTGAATGCAGACGGAGAACCTGCTGGGTTAGTTTGACACGAGACAGAGAGAGAAAGAGTGAGGCGGCTGAGAAACGTAGGAGGCATCAAGCGGAGCCAAGCAGTCTGTATAACAACCGCACCTTGAATCCAAATGCCACCCTGACGAGACAGATGTCTGAAGAAAAAGAAACGATCACTTTGTTTCATAGCTGGAAAGTTTCAGTGATTTAGTCATCTTTACAACAATATGTACTGAGAGGATTATGTTATCGAATTTAACTCGAGTCATCGTGCGACTTTCTTGCCTTTTTGGATGGATAAACAGAACCCGGCACTCCCCCTATAATTTGACGAAAATGGTTAATCGAGTTGAGCACTACCTCGAAAGTTGAGTTAGAGTGGAAAACTTCGTGTCAGAAGACGCGAGATTAAGGGGATTTCGCTGAACATTATTTGAAATTTAACGTTTATCGTTAGGGGTTGGAACTAGTAGCTAACCTTGGATAATTCGATTAAGATAGTACCTAATCAATATTTATCTGCTTTATCATTCAGAATTAACTACGGAAATTCATCACAATGTGGAAGAGTCCATTATCAACCCATAAAAAGTATCTCTTCGCCAGCTTCGTTAGACACCGGCAGTGTATCATTAATGCAGAAAAATTTAAAAATTTCCTTCCGGTGAACAGCAAGAGACCCTGTCGCACTGGCTTAGCCTCGAATTAACATATTTCGCGATACCAGAGTATGAAGTTAATGATTAGCAGTCCCTTTAGCAAGAGAGCTGCTCTTCGGGCGCATTAAGATTAACCACCACCAGAGTATGAGCATGGCGAAAACAATGTCCCTGGTAAACTTAAAACTCGGATATGTATAACGCGATCCACATGAACGCTGGCGTTACTTAGATGATATTTTGCACCGTCATCATCCCTTAACGCGCATCTTACTAACAACGAGAAAGACTCGACACAGTCGGTAAATTAAATTTTGAATCCGAGATAAAACTGTTCAAGACCGTAACCGTACATCACCCAAGAATTCGTCTCGTTCGCAATATCCTTTCGTGCATTCGAGACATGCTCTTCAACCTCTTCGAAGTCGTTCGTCCTCGTCGTCACCGTCGTTCGTTGTTAACATTCGTGCATACGTAATGAAAGAACCCCTTGTACCGATTCGTGCTCAACGCGTAATAAAATTCAACTCGAAACAATACATTCGTGAAAGAGGCTGCCATTGCGCGAGATGAAAGAGAGAAACGATGAGGATGAATAGCTGGAGGTGGGCGCTGAGGTTGAGAGAAACGTGACAAAGACAGCCGGTAGCTGGAACATCGCGGCGAGGTGGAGACGCCGTGATGGAGACACCGAGTTTAGCCTGACGCTGTATGAATTCGAGAACAATGAGACGAGAGTCGCGAGCCTTTAGATTAAATGCCCGTCTGTAACGGTGTGTGAGCCGTAAGGCGAGTGAGTAGAAAGCCAACTGCCCTCTGTTTGGTCGACGAGTAGAAGAAGACAAGGAGATATCAAGAATAAAAGGGTACCGTAACGAACGAGAGAATCTGAATTTTTGGAATACGATTGTTCCACTCGGTCGGTAATATACCGACGGAGTCCTTTCTTTTTCCCAGATTTCTTTGGCTTCGTCTCGTCACGTATATCTATTTCGCGCTGCGAGTAATACCGAAACTTTCCGTTCGGCAAAACTTAGTACTCGAGTTATATAGATATAGGTGTGTGCATATAACTGAAAGGAATAGAATTTATAACGTAATTTTGTATAGCTGTATAAAGTTACTCGTGCGTGTACAGTTTCGTCTTTTTCATAAAGATAATGGTCATGTATATATATGTATAGAATAAAGAGGGCAAGTAAGGATATGAAAGTAGCGTGCAGTATTCAATTTTCCGCTTGCAGAGAAGAATAAGATTTTGATGCGGAGTTGAAGGTGCATATAGGTTCGTTTAATTCTTTATCCCTTCATTATTCGGAAGCAAGAAGCACCGAGTTTCTTAATATCATGATTATGATTCTTTATTAGTGAAAAAAGAATAATACAAAAAAATTCTCTGAAGGATGAAATAAGGATAATAGCGATTAATAATTAATTTTCAAAGGAGAACAATTTTGCTTCCCTCCTCGCCTTCGTAATTAATGACTAATGAAATAATGAAGAAACGTAATTCTGGTATTAATTTTATGAAAAAAACGCGGAAATGAAAAATGTAACTTTGCAATTGTATTTTAATAGATACAAGTTATCAATGTCACTTTGGTATTAATTTTATAGACTCGGGTCTCGGACAAAATATTCTCTTTATGAAAAAAATAAAACGCTGTTACAATTTCAGCGTTGTCATGGACGTCCGGTCGTTGGTACGTTTACCTTTCCGAAGGCAATCCCTCTTTTTTTTTTGCGTAATCGTTATAAGCCGTAATGTATCACGTAGCACCCTACGGGGTGGGTCGAGCTTAAGTCTGCGCCGATAAAGGTTGCGGAGGAATTAAAGTCGAGAGAGGCGCGAGGGTGAAGCAGATACTTAGGCGATGCAAAGATGAGGGGGAGCAGTTCGTCGGAGAGGATTATGAAAATCGAATCAACGCCCGAGGCCAGAGATCCTCTCGTAATCCACACGGTGGTGGTCGATTCCGCGAGTTATTCTACATACATATATATGTATATACGGGTTCGACGCGACACTTTTATCGGGGTTCACGAACTGAGAAAAAAGTCTCTCCTCGTGTACTTCACTTCGGATTTTTAATCGCAGTTGGCTTGATCTACGTTCAATCATATCCACTTTGTGCCGCGCCTAAAAGTTAATTAACGTATCGATGGCATCTACATTGGCTCGAATATGATTTATTAAAAAAAAATAAAAACATAGATTATTATAAATTCGACATTATTAATTATTTTTCAAATGTTTTAAACAATTTCTTTTTTTTTCGATAAATCAAGAAAATTTTAATTATACAATCCAAGTGAAAACAAATACATGGATTAGAATTTAATTTATAAATAATTAAAATATAGTTTCAAAATAATTGACACTGTTAATTATATTCCAGTATTTTTTGTTTCAAAATAAAATATCTTTAATTATTAAAAAATTCTTTTTTTTAGTTCTGAAGTGTCAAATGAATATCTGGTTTGCTAAATGACGTCTTTAATTTATATTTTTATCAGCCTGAACTTGATGGCATTTTATGTAACTCATTTACATCGGAATTTTTGCATGTCACATTCAACGACGGAACTGAAAAAGCTTTTGTCGTCACCGGTGAACTCCGGCTGCCTGTGATATACAGAAGAACGATATATCTAACTGCTTTATTCACTCTGGCTTCATTGCCAAGTCTCGGATAACAAAGTGTGCAACGTCTCCTCTCCGCCGGGCTTTAATATACACGCTTGCAATTCTCTCTCGGTATGCATTCTTCGCGCGCATGGATCTATCCAGTTACGATCGGTTGCGGGCCTCGACTCTTGATTCGTAACACGTATACGAATAGTACTTACGTACAAAATATACTCGTATGATTTTTACGTAAGAACAAACTCACACCTTCTTCTTTTCCTCATTTTGTTCACGGAATTTCTTAATTTTCCCCTAAAACTCAATGAAACAACACTACAATAAAAATCCAAAAATAAAAAAAAACAATATTTCCATACAAAATATCCAAAAATGCTTAAAAGTCGTGAATCTATTTTTCACAGCCGTGAGAAAATTTTGAAAATCGTCAAAATCAAGGCAAAACATCAATTTTATCGACATCTCGTCAAAACTTCAAAAATTTCGAATCTATCGAAAAATTCTGACGGTCGTATAAATCCTGTGACATTTTAAACCTCCACGGATTACAAAAATAACGAGTCCAAAATTGCGTCACTATTCCACGATCAAAACAAGTTAACAGCTACCTTAGCATAACCAACTTGACCTCACATCAGGCAAAACCAAAAAAAAAACAATTGTACAAAAAGAAAACAATGAAAACGGAACAAAATCTTTGCATACATAAAAAAACCCCACATGATTGTATTTTTTTTAAACTTCCCATACATCCAATCCAATAAATAACGTTCAAAATAGTATTGCCGGAAACGCGTTAGCCTTCTGCCGTCGCGAATCCTCGAGTCACCCGACGACTACATACGTGTCGTGTATAATAGTGGCTCAAGCGCGAGAGCTACAATAGAACATGAAAGAGATAGAGGTAGACGGAGATTATGTTTATCTCAATGGGGACATTGACGCACGACCCATGTGTATACATGTATGGGTACATGTATGTATGTCTGTCCTGACATGTGTGAATAAATACGTGTTGCGTAACATACAAGATGACCTTGCCCTTGCCAGTGCGCTCGAGAGAGCCTGGTGGCCAACACTCTGTCGAGGTGAGCTCGAAGGTTACAAAACACGTCAGGTTTATGCTCTATCTGTATATTTAATCACCACATATGTACACCATAGTATATATACATATATGTATGTATATATTTTTTACATAAAAATATCTGAGGATAGAATATATATATATATACATTGAGGGAAGTATAAAATACATAGATATACCGTAAGAGCCCCGGGCGTCTATTAATTCACATTTAGCTGCGACGAAGGCGATGGGGATCTGCCGGACGCCTTCGAGGTATTGTCTCGTGAATAATTTCGCATGACAAGGTGTTCGTTCGTACTAGAAAATAGTGTCTATGGTGGTAGTGGTAAGGGGGAAGACTTTGTATTGTGTATAAGGTGTAGTTGGGCTATATTTCCTTATGTACCGTGTATAAATACTTGATGGCGATGCGGGGGCTTAGTGTTTCAAAATTAGGGTGCCGGGGTGCGCCCGGCGTAAAGGTCGGATGTAATTAATTCTACCTTTCGTCCTTGCCCGACTCTCTCTCTATCTTTATCTCCCTCTGTCTATCTCTGTCTGTCTGTCTCTCTCTCTCTCGCTCTGTATCTTCGAGCCATCTCTCGAAGGGATCTCCCTGGTAATTGAACACTGCTTACGGAAATCTTGTCTAATTTGCTCTCGCCACCAATGATAGTACGGTCAACAAACAGTGGATGAAAGGAAATCTTTCATTATTCAAAATTATTAATCAAATATAATAGAAATGAATATTCGACATAAACGAAATTTAACAATTCATATTTATCATCGATAGAATAAACAATTCGTCTTTATTTACATGAATATTATTTCGATTGTTGTCGAAGCACTTATCAGCAGATTGAACGCGGTTCGATAAAGATCCAACAACAAACATCCCTTAAAAAAATATTTCCATAAAAACCCACGAATATTCGATTCAACCATTATAGTCAACGGTCCAGGATAATCCCACTCGAATATTGAATGTGAAAAATATTGAGATAAAATGCCGATGATAACATTTTCAAATGGTCGAAGACGAGTAATCTCCTCGTAAAACTCTGGACCACTTTTCAACGTCCTCAAAACTTTCAGGGACAACTTTCACCCCCTTGCCTCTTCTTAATTAACTCGACCATTTCGCAACTCCCTATCCTATGATTATAATAGATGTACATCTATAGATATAGATATACATCACAAACTACAGAGGAGTGTATGTTTATCTTCATCGCACCTCGGCGCGTTATACTCTCTCGTACTTGGCGTTGCGGAGAAACCGCTCTCGAAATCTATGGTACGGGACATATATATATACAGAGCTTGGGCAAACAGCAGCGGCAGCCGCGACAAATTTGCCGCGCGATATCGTTGATGGGGTTAGATTAATAAATAATCATTACCCCGGTAATAAATAGCACATGCAGCCCCGGGTGTCCACCGAGGCTACGGCCGGCTGCTGTTGCAGAAGGCGTGAGAGTGTTTGTGTCTGTGTGTATGCGCTTCTGCGTGTATGAGGGAGAGACAGAGTGAGAGTGAGAGAGAGAGAGAGAAAGGCGAGGAGGGCGAGAAGGTGCCGGAGCGAGAGAGGTGTCCCTCTATAATTATTAATGGTCGGTACCCTCGGCCTCGGGCACGACGTGGACCGCACGTGGAGTCGTGGCGCTCGCCGATGAGCTTACACACGGTTTCTCTTTCTCTCTCTCTTATCATATACATACATATATATATATGTAAGGTCGGTGCATATATGGGTCTCTATCTTTGCACCGCCGTGCATATGCGCTTATGCACGCACACGTGCTGCAGTTATCCCACCGAGGGACTAAACACCCTGTGTGTAAGAGGGAGAGAGAAAACTAGACGACTCTTACGGACAACTCTCCTCCGGGGCATACACCAGTGATTTATCATCTCGAGAATGAAATGAACCGCGCAATTTTTCTTCTTCCGCACCGACCATTCGTGGAAAAACGTACTGTACGGAATTATTGCAATGGTCGTTCGCCGGTCGCGTTCAATAACACGGTGAACTATTCGAAGGGAAATTTTCGATACGATTGAGATTTTTTGCTCGAAGCCAATTTTAATAAGTTGATTTTTTTTGTACAGCGATTACTTTTTAATACCGTACAAAATTATTTATTTACGAATTTACACGCTTTATTTCAAACTTAAAAATACGTCCGATAATTGAAAGTATTTTTAATATCATAAAACTCGACGATCGATTATTAGCGATTCTTTTCGAAAAATATTTCACATCCTTCGATAATCGTGAGGTCAAGAATTTGACTCTTTTCGTAAGGAAATATTGAAGTGAAAGTCCATCGTATTTTTGTATACATTAATAACATTTTTATTATTCCTATTATTATTGTTTTTTTTCCTTCATATAAGAAATATATGCGAGGAAATGGAAGTTTCCGGTGTGAAACAATTTCGCGCGCATAAATCAATCCCAACTCGGTCGTCACATTCTAGCTGAAAAGAACGATTCGATATATTGCGAAAGGGTGGAGAAGAGTTATAGCGTTTCAATCAACGGTTATTTTTTTTTTTTTTTTTTTTTATTCTACCGATATTAATGTACGCTTCGAGTGTATGAGCTCGACCGCGAAAACTATTACGAGATCGATAAGCAATTGCGATCGTATCCACTCGAGGATGGACTTGACGATTTGTTCGTGGTTTTACGCTTTCGTTTTTGGTTCAACGTAAAAATATCATTCGTTTCTATTTTCACATACATACACACACACACACACACACATATACATACGTATAAAAGAAGCGTATCAATTGCACGAACTTCGACAAAACTTTGCCGTTCTCGTCGGGTACAACTATAGTTTTCCCGTCGACACTCGGTGGAAGTTAGCTTTTGGATTAAATTTCCACGCAGCGATGCATACATATTTATCTCTGTTCTATCCGCTGCTTCTTCCTCCCACTATCTCTCTCTCTCTCTCTCTCTCTCTCTCTCTCTCTCTCTCTCTCTCTCTCTCTCTCTCTCTCTCTCTCTCTCTCTCGCTCTCTTACTCGATCCCGGATGCTCGGTCTTGTGTGTCGAGAACTGTTCCTCGTAGACGTCTAACACGAATCACGAAGGCAGAATTTTCCTGTACCTATGTATGAGAAGAGTGTGACACTCGTCTGTAAGCGAGAATGCCAGAGGGGAACTCTCGCGTCACACCTCTTGATATATGGGCCATTTCGTCTCAAAGAGATTCTCGTATTTTTAGTTTTCTCATCCCTTGTCAACGACAAAACGTATCCGTAGACGAAAAAAGATTCGAGCATTAAAATGTCGTAAAAGGAAAACGTGAGTATCCTTGGTTCATTGTTTAAAAATAAAAAATTAACCGTAAACCGAAGTTTGTTCGTTTAACTTTTCGTTACTAACTAACTAGCTAACTACTCGTTAACTTTTATAGAATTTTATACGGTCTTATGAATAAAAATATTTACCAAATATTGATAATAACAATACCGCGTAATTATTATCACTCGATTTATTAATATTTTTATTATTATTGTCGCGAGGGTCGCAGGGTGAGTCAGGATGAAAGGCCTCATGCGTATGTGTATATATATATATATATAGGGACAAGACAGTGTTGGAACGAGATAACCCGAAATTTCCACAAAGTGATGACGTCGAACCTCTCGCTCTTTGCGCTTTCCCTCGTTCGCTCTACACGTTGCTCGTTTCATGCTTCTATATACATTACATCGCATTATACTGTATATATATATGTCATATTCTCAGCGAAGTAACGGCGTCGCTGCCATCGTTTTACACACGAAACTAGGTAGAAAGGGCACATTACCGAAACTATTTGCTGAAGGAGAAATCTGAGAATCGTCGTCGGTTTTCAAATCCCTCGGTACAGTTCGTTTGACTCGATTCCGTCTGTTGTCTATTTCGAATGAACTTTTGCCGACAACGCAGTACATACATGCCTTTCGTGGGTATATTTCATTCATTATATAAGATCCAGTGCAAAGCGAATCGTCTCGACTGTTTGTCTACAAACTATGTTTATATATATACTTCTCATATATATAGAAGATATATCGGAGCTAAAGGAGTGTTACGTAAGTGTACGTGCCTTACACTTGTCATTGAAACGACGAATCTACACCGCGAACGATAAATTAGCGACGGTAAAAGTCCAAGAGCGCTCGCTCGTATCAGCCATGTCTGACCACGCGATTACCATTTCCACTGCGAGTAGGATAAAACCGATTGCGACCGGACAAATGAATCGTTCGACTCGTTACTTCGTACACCCAACGGTACACCTAGTCTCCATCGATACTGACAATTTCAACGTATATTCATATTAACTTTTTTTTAAAATAAAATTTATGTTTATTAATAACAAAAATTCTTTTCGTACATTTTTTCGCTAAATTTTAACGAATGTAATCCGACCCTTTTTCTAGCGCCTTTGGTCTCGAAATGCCGAGAGGCGTGGTCACGATACGACAAGAATATAATATTGAAACCAATGTAACTTTTTCGTAAAAAATGGCGAGGTGAACTATTTTGTACGTGCCACTGATTTTATGGTGCATCGCCGGGGCGCGCATTAAGCCCACCGCCCCATCGGTCGAGCCAAGTTTATAGAAGAAACTAGACTAATGAGAACATGCAAAATTAACGGGTACCATCGCAAACTCGTGTGTGCTGAGAATTATAGAGCTGCAGGTGCAGTTACCGTATCCCTCGAGCTATTCACGAATATATATATTTACGAATATATATGTATATATAAATAATAAGTCTGCATGTACGTGTACTATACATACGTATGCATCATTTTATAGCTATACATAGGCATGCGGTGTACTTTCCGGGAATAGAAATGTCCAAATTAGTTGAGCGCGGAAATGTTGGGAACATACGCTTCGAGCCTCTCGCTCGTTCGCACCGGGGAGTACCCCGGATAAGTAAGCGCATAATAGTACACGCTTCTTGTCCCTCGCCATCTTGCTGCGCGTCGGAGAACTGGTTTACCGATGACTAACGATACGACCGACGCAAAGTCTCTCGATCGACGAAATCGAATTTACGTTCGATAACAACGATCGAAGAGCCGATCAAATTATCGATACGATTATTTCGAATAAACGATTGATTTTTTCGGAATAATTTTCTTTCGTCTTGAATTTATTTTCTATTATATGACATAGCTTATTTCGTTTGTTTTTTATTTATTTAATAAAATTGTATTACTTTTTTTAGTCTGTTTTGAAACGGCTTTCGTATCGAAAGAATTCATCGAGATGGAATTTTTCAAAGTCCTTTGGTCGATGCGTCGCCTCACTTTGTCGCGATTTCTCTAGCTCTCTGCTTCGTTCGATCCGAGATGAGAGTGCCTTATATTACTCTTGACCACGTCTCGACGAGAACGAGGGTGATCTCGCGACACGTTTGATCAATTAACGCTTCGCAGAAAAGCCTCGTGACTTTCCCTGTTGCAGTTCGACGTTCGTACTGCCTTTTTTCTTTTTCGTCTTTTTTTTCTCTCGTACATCCAAGCACGTACCTGGGCATATACGATTTAGCCGCTCGAAGAATTCTCTGTAATGAAATTCTACGAAAAATTCGAGAAATGTTGCAGCAAAATACGAGTCGTAAATCGAATGGTAATATCGTATAATTATGAGAAATCCGGACAGTTAGTTTTTAAACTTTTTTTTTGTAATCGAATATCTTATAAATCGCTGTTTTTTTTTGTCTAATTGAGACGATGTTTCATTGGTATTAAAACGAAGTAAGCAACGATCGTATCGCTTCTATCTTACCAAAAGGTAAAAATTTATATAAGAAAACTTTACAAAACGCTAAAAAACAATATTAAATTTCTCAAATAAAATTCAAATTATTTTTATATCTTCGATCGAACATTTTATACATTGTTCGTTTTTTTTTACACGATACTCAATATTATTTGTACCAAGTCGTAACGGGCAACAACCGACTGAATTTTATTCGATCGAAACTCGTTTCGAATAAAAAATTGTCTACGTCGTATACGCAGAGCTATAGCTCGGCGAAAAACGTTTTCTGCACGTATCGTCGTACGTATAATTTTCCTAACGAGGACGAGAAAATTTCTCACGGGAGTTTCAATGGGTCAAGCGTCTCGTAAATAATAAATGCACTTAGGAACGTACGATGATATATAAATTTCCATCGGAATGTTTTCTCGCCACCAGCGTGGGCGCGCTCCTTTCTAATCTTAAACTATTCAAATCGCACGATTTTCCGTTATTTCCCTTTTATTACAAATCTTTATCGTCGATCGTGGACAATATGTAAAACAATAACGACGCTTCTGTTATACGACGAATATTGAAATATTTACTTAAAACAGATATTTAAACGTTAAATATGTTTTATAGTTAATGTTTATTTATTTATTCAAGGTTGAAGTTCTTTTTATTCGTGGCTTTTAATTTTGTATTCTGAGAAATAATTAATTCGTCTCTTCTTCGTTGTGCAAGCACAAAAAAAATCAGGGTTTGGATAGATGACGATGTGGAAAATATGCCTTTGAATTATTGATGCTATGGAGCGCCCAGTGGAAAAGACAGACACGCTGGTAGAAGCTCAGCGACAGAGAAAGAGAGAGAGAGAGAAAGAGAGCTTAAGCCCTCCGGTGTAACGGCTGTTACGTCTAGCCCTTTGAATTTTTTATTACATTCAGCGAAAAACGCAGAGAGGAAGTCTCGAGTCGCGTGCTTCGCGAACGATCATCCTCTCGACAAAATCGTTTTTTTCTGCGCCAAAAAAAAATGCCAAATATTCCTTTTTTCACCGTTGGCAGAATTTTATTTTCCCTCTTTCGCTCGCTCTTGCGAAGGTCGAATTTCGTTCGCATTTTTGTTGCGGTTTTTATTACGGAAACGGAAAAGCTTCGAAAACGACGAAGTTCGGAAAATGTGAACGAAAATGGTTTGGAAATAAATAATAAAAAAAAACGAGTGAAATATAAAGATATTTTTTTATCGAACGATCGCTTCCAGCTTATTTCCACCCTACCTTACACCCAGGAGACGTATCTATTTCGATCGAATATAACGCTGCCAGCACCCTCTCCGTTCCCTCGATTTAAAACGATCGCTAATGCCCTCTGTCGGAGAAAACTATATCTCCAACGACGCGTGTCAAATTTGTAAATACGAATAAATCGATTTCATCGTCTAACGGAATATTTTCCTTTTTTTATTCTGTTTCAGGTAAGAAATTCTTTGCTGTCGCGAAACGTGGTTAAAGGTGAAACACGAGAAAAGGTATCTCAAAATTTCACAAGTTCAACTTCAAAGGTACTAAAATATTATTTATTTAAAAAAAAAAATTTCTTTTCACCTTTTACGAAATTTCTGTGTTATTACAATTTGTGAAATGAAACTTCACCGTTATATTTATTACTAGTTTACTTCGCGATAGTTCCGCTGTAGTTGCGAAAGAATATTACTTTTTTCTTTGTCTCATTGACCCCCGTCCCGATTCCGCATCATGGATTTTCTATCGAGCTACTTTCTTATCTCATTTCGTCTCTTTGGGTGAAAAAAAAAACGTATAGAGAAAGAAAGAGAGAGAGAGAGAGAGAGAGACAATAAATCCAATGAACCGTGTCGAGAAATTTTATCGAGCGAAAAGAACGGGTGAGTAAATATCTCTCATCCTCGTTCGCACAATATATACGTATATACTCGTATGTATCATTCGGAAACTTCTTTATTATTCCACGAGACTAGGGTAATAAGTTTCAATTTCAGTGTGCGCTAACTCGAATAATCTCTTGGCATTTTTTTCATCTCAATGAATGAACTCACTCACTCTCTTCTTGTCTCACCCCCTCTCTCTGCCTACCTCTCGGTAGAGAAGGGCTCTTTGCGGATCAAACAAATCGCAAAACTTTGAAAAGTCGTATAATTCTTTTGTCTTCGACTGCCTAACGTTTGAACAACATTTTTACTTCCGATCGATCGTAAGGGCTGAAATACTGTCCAATCTATATAGAATAAAAAGCACGTTATGATTGATTGCTAAATAGAATTATAATTGATCAAAACAATCAAACGAAAAATATGAAGAAAAATAATAATAATAATTCATGAAAAAATAAAGAACGTTAGGCGAGTCGATACAAATTCTACCCTTATTTTTTCATCGATTCTATTTAATGTAAAATAAAAGAAACGTCCGTTTTCTTTGTGCGTATAGATCTCTTTTAAGTCTTTATTATCAGCCGTGAGCCAAGTCTCGAGAAAGCACCGATAGCACCGACGGGGCCCCCGACGCGAGAGATTATAATATATCGCCTCGCGCAAAGTTCCTGTCGTAGAGCATTCGAGTCCATTCGTTACGATCACGGAATATATTATCTATTTATCCTGACACATTGCCCGAGGCGAAATTCTCTCGATACGAGAATAGCGGAACTTGATCTCGGGGAATTTCCAACCTCGGTGTATGTTTCTCCGGGCATTGTTATTCCTTATTAGTTTCTCACCAACGACTCGGGTTAAGCGTGAAATTCAACTCGATAAAATCTTTGTCTAGCGGTCTCGAAGAAAATTGTGAAAAAAAAACAAAATTAAAAATATAATATTTCAACGAAACATTCACGAATAAATTTTTCCTCTCGATGATATTATTATATAAATCATTTTTTCGTTCTTGAAATACTCGTTATATTTAAATCAGTAAATATTTCGTAAGTACTCTAAAAACTTTCTACCCTACTTACCCTTTCCCTTCCTCGTAATACCCAGCACACCCCAACCGCCTGAATGCGCTACCCCCCCCTTCACCGTTCGGTCGCATTAGTTCAATCGAATTTTTATGTATCGCCATGGATGAAACACGCTCGAAAGTAATTTCCTTACAGATTGAATATGCTAATGCGGCCTGTTGCACAAAGTTGACGATTAAAATTAGATCGCATAACCTATTCGTTTGGTACCTATTCATGTATATGTATATCTATACATATTTATATGTATATAATTTTCTCGTTCGCTCTCATCCTCATTCTCGATGCATGATGATTCATCGATTACAAGTTTAAATCGATCTTGAAGGAAGAGAGAGAGAGAGAGAGATTGCTCAATATCTCGTGACCGAATTTCACGTCGATCGTAGTTCGATTACTTGTATACATCGAGGTCTTTCAAGCTCATCCCTCAATGGAGATGAGATTACTCGTACGGACCAGAGATATAAAACTTTCGATATTTCTTAATAACGATTCCTATTTTTTTTAAATTTTATTGGTAAATGCATTAAATAAACATCATCTCGTAAAAGTGATTTATGACGTTATCCCGTGTCTCATTGAATAGCGCATTCAATTATTCGCGCGAGAATTTTCACAAAAATCAATATAAAAGACAAATAATAACGAGAAGAAAATGTTACTTTTTTTTGGTTCGTGTTAACGTATAATTTATTTATATGGAGGATTGCATGAATTATTTATATTAGAGTTATGATCGTTGATATATATTATATTTGCAAGCACTGCTATCCATGTAGAAACAAAAAAACGTCATAATTTAAGTTGACCAAAAAAAAAATTTTTTAATTATGAAAATAATTAATTAATCATGCCCATTTTTGGAGTAACGCGATGGTTCAATCATTAATAAAGTCGAGACTCTTTCGAAACAATCGATACGTCGAAACAAGCAAACATTTGCAACGATCATAAATATTTATAGAAATAATTTTTTATTTCATTTTATTTTATTTTATTTTATTTTATTTCATCTTGTTTCATCGTATTTGTCTTTATTTCAGTTTATTTTATTATTTGTTTAATCGATTATCTGTAACATCATCGAGTATATCAAACCTTTGTAAAAAAAAACATTACGACAGTCATTGTCATCGTTGCGTATTGTTCGAGAATTGCATATTTTTTTTCTTTTGTTTTTCGTTACGCGGAGCAATCGGCACATCGTTTATACCAAAGCGTCGAAGGAGTTAATAGCGACACCGGAAAAAACGATGCGAACGTCATGAAAAAGCATAAACGATCCGCTTGCAATTCACCGAGGCTCCCAGCGTTCTCGACCGCCCACGGCGTGCTCACTGTACGCTGATCGAAACAACGAGACACAGTCATTGGCCACTCGAGAACTGCCGACGCGATGCGATAAATCCCTCTCGATAAGAGTTCCAGACCTGCCAATAACTGTCGCCCACGTAAGCTTACGTGGCCAATCACGGTGCCATACGCTCTTATAAACTGTTCGAGCTCGTCGTTTATGAGTTCACGGGTAAACCTTCGTCGAGTCTGGAACGAGACGAGTGAAAAACCGGATTGTCTGGGAGTTGGACGCCGCGGATTGCCTTCGATAATTCCTACGCGCGATGACAAGCATCACGCGCGTCTCGGACTCGCGAGCACGATTTTTCCGCGCTTCCTTCGACCCTTCTTTCGCTCGTATCGAGTCTCTTTCACATCAGTCTCACCCTCTCTCTCTCTCTTCTCTACACTGGTTTACGAGCAATGCGAGCGAAAATTTTAAAGAGCTTTTTTTTATTTTATTTTTTATTTTTTATTTATTTATTTTTTTCATTTCAAACATTTATTTTTTATCATTATGTGCTCTCTCGCCACGAACTCGTGTAGTTATTTAATAGTTGTCGAGCGCGCATGCGTATGCGTATATAGAACTCGTCCGGAACTTGATGGTCGTACGTTCTCGAGAGCGGCTTAACCGCCGGCAAATTATTAATGTATCTTGAAACTCGTTTTATTCGATTTTTTCTTTTTGCTTCTTTTTTTTATTTGTTCAAACGCTCGTTCATTCTTGTTCGCGAGATGTATAGCCATTTGGTACGTATGGGATTATGATGGAAGCCGCTTCTTCGTAGCAATTTTTGTGCTCGATGTACGGGATATGACGAAGGGGTTAATAATGTTTGCACCAGTTTTTAGTTCTCTTCTTTTTTCGGACGAAGGTTAAGAAGATTTTACGGTTTTTTTTTAATATCGTCGCTGACATTACGATCTTTTTCGAAGTTAAAAATAAACGTAACGAGTTCAGTTTATTTTTCACGAGAGAAAAAAAAATAATACACGAGATTTTTAACGATTGTTCATTTTTTTTCTTTTTGAAACTATCGTCATTGATACGATTCAATCGTTTTTCGAGTCTCGTATATGTGATTTTTGACGCGTTGCTCGTTAATTTATCTCAAACGTCGAACACCCTTGATGTATTTTTTTAATTTCGATGCTTTCTCTCGTTCTCGACTGCCCTTTGAGCGTTATTTCGATTCACATCTTAAGATAATAATCGTGTATTTCGAGAGGTCAATGAAAACCTCGCGCTTCGAAATTTCGCGGAGTCAAAGACAGAGGGCGCTTTCTCTCTATTTTATTTTCTCTCTCTCTATCTGTCGTTAAATTACACACCAGCGAAGAGACCCTTTATGTCTACACGCCGACCCTGCAACATCCATCTTTTCCTCTCGCTCTCTCTCTTTATCTCTCGGTCTTTCTTTTATCTCTCCGTCCTCTGCTCTCCCCCATATTTCCTGTTCAGTTCTCGATTTTCAAAGGAACATTCGCGGAAAACCATACCCAAATCTCTCTCTATCTCTCTCTCTCTCTCATCCCTTTGCGCGTGCCCTGTGTCTCTGTGGTGCTTGAGCGCGATGTCGCAAATTTACAAAGGAATAGCTTGTTCACGGTACGAGATTCCGAATAAAGGGATTTCGCCTCTCATCTCTATCTCTATGTAAACAACACACACACATACACATGTATAAATATATATACATTTATATTTATATTTATAAATTTTTCGTACTGTCTCCGCCGACAAAAAACGACGCTTTTGTTTACCATTTGTATCCCTCATCCTGTTTTGCGTTTCTCTCTGTGTATTTCGCGTTAGCTCCCGTACATTTTTCCTCGTATATTTTTCTTTTTCATTTTCTCCATCAGCCGCTCGCGATTCTCTTTCTGATTATTTCGACCTCTCTTGCTTCTATCTTTAGCTTTCTTTTTTCATTTTCTTTTTCCTTATTAATTCATATTTTAAGCATCTGTACTTTTGTAACGGGCCTTTCTTTACATCTTGTACAAAGCGCACCTACCGGTTTTCCCTTCGGTCGGTACGTCCTTCCCCTCTGGTCCTGGGTGAATCGGATATAATCCAACCCACTGTGCTGGTCACAGAGAATTTTCTCTCTCTCTCTACCCCCGCCCCTCTCTCTCTCTTTCTCTCCGGTTGTTTCGGGGGCGGAAAAAAATGCTCGGCAGTTTGTTCGACGCAAATAAAAGGTAACGCAATATCGGAAGAATCCTCGACCAATCGTCCAATCCAAATAATTCGGACAAACGGATTTTCCTACCGGGAGAGAGGCTGTCGACGTCAAGCGCTTTTCTTTTTTTTTTCTCGTTCGCCACTACTCCTCCACCCCCTCGTTCCACTTCCCATCTCATCCCACCCTCGACAACCTCGTCAATCGTTACAGTGATTGGCATCGGGTTTCTCTTGTTGATCTCGTTGATTCCACGACCCTCTTTCTCTCCTTCGCCTCCATCTCTCTCTCCTTCGTCGCTCTCGTCCGTCACCTCTGTTACCACCACTTTTCCATCCCCTCCTACTCCTCGTTCTCCTCCTCCTACACCATTCCATTCTCCCATCACCGCTAGCTCGCTAATGTTTTCGCGTCACGGCCAGAATTCACCCCCGTGATAATTGCCGCTCGGGGAGGAATATTCGGGGATTCGGCTTTTACCAGAGGACGCGAATACGTTTTACCCGAGTCCTGGGAAAACGAGAATTCACCGAGAGAGAGAGAGAGAGAGAAAGAGAGATCAAGAGATGGAGGGGTTGAGTTAGGGGGTCGTGGGGTGAAGCTGCATATCTACCCTCGTGCGAACTACGAAGTTTCGCGACCCTGCAATTTCCGGTATCACGCTGACGCTGGCATCGACGCTTCCCCTGACAGGGTTGGGCTCTGGAGGGAGAACGGGTTGGAGGAGGGGAGGGGGGTGGGGGAGGACTAATTCCTGGGGACGCACCCACTCGCGAGGTTATCACACCCGAACGAACTATGTCTGTGCGCGTATAAGCTTGCCCCGGTGCGCGAGGGAAATTGAAGCCAAGGGGTGGTATAACAGGAGGGTGGTTACGAAAAAAAAACGAAAAAAAAATGCTGTTGCATATAAACACGCGAGCAGGATGTACGGGCGAACGATTGGTGGGCGATAAAAATTCACCGTATTCGGTGCGCACTCGAGTAATTTTGCTTTCCCAAATATAAACGTACCTATATAGGTAATGAAAACGATACCGCGGAGACGGGGGTAACAAAAATAACGGGCAATCGGAGATTCTAAGTGGCGCAAGATTAACCGGTAGCTTAAAATATACTTATTTTTATTATTTTGCGACACGAAGAAATATATTTTTGTATATGTTACGACGAATCGTGACAAATTACGTTAGGAAAAAATTAATATTTATTTCTTTTTTATTTTGCGATTGTTTCTTTAGACTTTGGTCGTGATAAAATGATCGCGAACGAATATTTAATCGTCGCAAAATCTATTTTCTTTTTTTGTTCCTCGTCGAACGTAATTCTCGTTTTTGTCTTTTTCGTCGCGAGTATACAATTTACGTCGACGCCCAAGCTCGCTCGTTTTTTTGTTGTTGTTGTCTCGGGCGAAAAGTTCCTCGAGTTGTCACCTCGAGATGCGAAATTACTGCGAGAGAAGACAATCGAGAGAAGAGCAAAGGGGCCTCGCGCACCCTGGTCCCGACATTCGTTTTATCATTCCCCGCGAGTCTCGCAGCAGCTAAAGCGCATTACCGAGACTCGTTGCCCATCACTCGAGAGAGCAATCCCTCACTTCGCCAATTTGTTCGGAACAACTTTTTAAATTTCACCCGATACATATTTCTTATCCGTTCGTTGTTCGCGTTATTTTTCATCGCGAGTTGACGACGTTCTTGATTTTTTTGTTCATTTTTTTTTAACGCGATTACATAATATTTACGCAATTTGTGAAATATTCGAGGCAGAGCGAACAGACTCCTTTATAACGGTCGCTTAGTCGTCTCGGCAGTTTTTTCTTTTTTCTTTCGTTTTTTCGTGCCCTCTACTAGGCGTGCATCAGGGACATTATTTATTAGTCTTGAGATAGCGCTGCGCGCTCGTATGAAAAACACTCGAGTCAACCGCACCCATATAATATATTGTAAATATATATGTATATATATATAAATTTTGTGGCATATTACGATTGCGGTAAGAACGCGTAATTTCGGGTTAAAATTCCGTCGAGATAAACAAACGCTTATGCTAATTACCCTGGTCCCCCGCGAACCGCGTGGGAAGAAACAAATGTAACGAACGAGTATAAGTGGGCTGTGATTAATGCGCTTACGGCCGCAGTCACGGAAACGCGAGTCGACGAGGAATTTACATCGAGAAAATTTATTCGTATTAGATTTATTTGAATTAAAAATGAAAAATAATTCAATCAAACTAATCTGCGTAATTGTCGTATTGATAAATTTATACTGATAAAAAAGAAAGTTATTTTTATTTTTAAAAAAATTTATGCAAGAAAAATTTAATTTCGAGTCGGAAATCTCGCAATCTTATTGTATTATATTTGTTTTAAAAAACAATAAGAAAATCGAATTTTATAATATCGATTTAACGAATCTGCGAAATTTTCTTTATTAATTAATATAAAAAAAGGTATTTTTCTCGAGACAAAATTTATGCAACTAAAAAATAATTAGACGATATTATAAATTTGTCGTCGTAATATATTTAAATTGATAAAAAAATTATTTTTGTTAAAAAATATTTATACGTGAGCGAAATTTTAACTTCTCGCCGAAGATTCTCGTAATCGTCAACGAGAGGGATAGAGAGAGAGAGAGAGAGCTTGTAAAGCGTGGTAACCTCGACAATTATGGTAAGATGGTACCTAGAATGTACGAGGCAATCTATTTTCATGATGTTCTGTCTCTAGGCTCGGATATTCTTGTGTCCTTGTCCTTGAAGCTGTTTCCCCTAGATGAACTCGGGCACTTGTACGCGTTATGTTCCTCGCGTGGGCGAATTACATTTCACGTTCTCGAGGCTTTACATTCGCGACTCGGACAATTTCTCTAAGAACGATAATGGCGCGCGATGCCCGCCGCGATATCAAAACGATGTTTTTCAACGATGCGCCATAGTTGCGGAACGTGCCATAGAAAAAATCTCGATCTCACGCGTTTGTATTTTGGTAAAAAATTTCAATCACCTTGTAAAATTTGCTCTCGGAGAAAATAATGATACGTCGGTCGTATTATTTCTATGACGGGTCGCGGAATATCGCACATCCGCGGCCGGAAAGAAAAGCCTATTCGACCATGCCCAGTAGTGTCGCGTTTGTATGGGGCGTTTCAGACAAAAACGACAATCTTCTCAAACTTTTTGAATTCGACTTTTTATTTTTTACCTTAAAACACCCCTTGTTTCATTTACAAATATTCTAGCCCCAAGTACCTGTTACAATTTTTTTGTCAAAATTAAGATCGCCATTTTTGTTTAAAAATTCAATTATTGCAACTTTTTTTAAACAACGTACAATTCGTTTTAAAAATAGGTCGATAAATACTGTATTTTTTTAAGGGTTGTAACGATCCTATGCAGAATTGGGGGTTGAAATCTTGGGAGGGTGAATGTCACCGATCGGTCGACTTAGTCTGAAATGCCCCATATATGTAAATATATGTAATGCATATAGCTGCATGCGGAATAATACAACTCGTAACTCGTTGGCATGACACGCTCTCTCGTGTAACCGGAGGCGAATGGTATTTGGCGTCATATTTCAGAATAATACTCGAGGGTTATGCGTCTGGAGTCGCCCGTGTACTGAATAATAAAATTGCGCATATATATATTTTCACATTTCACAGCATGGATAACATGTTAAGAGCGCCGGAGCTCCGCAACTGCGAGAACGAAAAGACACCTTCGACTGTGTCATACGCGACCGGCTGTACGTGACCTGAGCCTTTGAAAATGGTCCCACTGTCTAGTTTTACGTTGCATAACGGGGAAAGTTCGGCGTATTCAACGAGAAAGAAAAAATATTCTCAAAATCGAAAATTCTAAACCTGAAATAAAAACCAAAACTATTTTTCATCAATAACATTAACTTTTGATGACTTCTGCCTTTCGTTTGAAATTTACTTTTATTTTTGTCCATTCGAGCGAAATAAAAGCAATTTTATTTCGCACAATTTTCTGGTATAAAAAGTGGTGGACAATAACAACAACAAAAATCGTAAAAATTAATGTCGATGCAGAATTTCCAAAAAAAAAAAAAATCTCGTATAAAATTGAGTAACAAATATTCTCCAGGCGCATTTCCCACTGGAAATATATCGCGGACTCGAGGGATTCGTGTTGATCGTGCAAAAATCGAACGGTTTTTTTTTATCGGGTGAAAGCTTATAGATAGCCCCTGGAGAACACAATCTCTCCTCTTCGATCGTATCCCGAACATTTCATTAATCCCGGAACACTTGCGACGCGTGCCCTTTGAATTTCAAGCAAGCAGGGCCTCACGTACGGCCATAGTCTCGTGAAATAAGTGAATTCGAGTTTGATTGTTTGACCAGTGCCAAATCGGTAACGTTTCAACGTACGCCCTTACTGCCTTCCCCACCCCCTTCTCTCTCATCAAATTCAACCCCCGATCGACTTCCTCCCGATCGTCGTTCGCTATTTGCTCTACAATTATCCCGTTCGTGGTAGGGAAGCCTACGATCGGTGTATTGTTAGGTCGCTCCACTTACCCATTTTCCGCAAGCCTTTTTTTTAACCCCTTTTATTCCTCGAAGTTAGGCGGTTACAAAGGAAATACGAATGAATACAGACACGTGAAACACCACGAGGATTAAGTTTGTACCACGTTTTCTTTCCTCTTTTGCAATATTTAAAGCAGAATCCTTGATTAAAAATAAGTAGTTAGTTTAAAAAATTTGCTTCCTTTTTTTCTATGACAAAATGAATTAAAACGACGCACGGATCTTCGATCGATTGACAATTTGTAGGATTATTGTTCAAACCTAAGTGGAAAAAAGACGTAAAATTCTTATCTCGATAATTTCGGCATACGGTTTCACTCACCCTTTCGAATATTTGAAAACAACAACCCCTTATAAAAAATTAAAGGATAGTTTCAATTTCTTTTTCAATTTTTTGGACGGAAAAAAGAGTTGAAAGATTGACGCGTCTCATTGGAAAATCCTCGATATATTATTTAGTTACAAAATGTTCCACCAGAGTACCAGACGAAGACTCGTTGGTTTCACCTTCCTAGACACGTGCAGGTACTAACCGAGGTTCATTAGTGACGCGTTTACATCCTCCCTCGTACGCTCGTCGTAAACCCGAATGATATAGAGAAAGAGGAGGAGGGAGAGATAAAGAGAGAGAGAGAGAGAGAGAGAACGTGCTCGTCGCATGATTAACCGTGTCATAAACATATGAAGTTCCTCGTCTGTCGTTCGAAGGGTGTGCTCCGTATTGCAATTCTCAGCTGTATTTAGTCCCCGCCGGAGAGGTAAATTTTGCGAATTATCTCATGAATTCGCAACGTATACGAAGCGAAAGTGGAATTATACATTCGCGTACGCACGACCGAACCGCAGTTTAATTACGACGAACACACGCTTCGAATTACTGGGAAGGGGATGGGAGGGATAAGATAGCCAGCCCGAGGACGAAGGAAGCAAGTGAAAATGTCGAACAAAGAGAACATTGTTCATAATGGAGTATTTTGTCGCAGCATTTATGAGACGACTCGCTCGGAAAACACGCGCGGATGTGGGTTTGCCTGAAAAACGCGGGAGCAGTTTTATCTGAAATAAAGAACGCGAGATACAAAAATACCAGATTTAATTAAAATCCGTACGAATATTCGCCCTTTGTCTTTACAACATGACACTCAATTTTCCATTATTTTTTGTTTGTTTTTAGTTATGTTTCAGCCAGTTGTGTTCGCACCAGAAAAACTGCATTATTACGTACTGTTTTACAAAAACACATTCGAGCCGGTGCAAGAAAAATTGCAGTATTTTTGTTTTTAACCCGTGATTATTTAATTTGGTTTTTTAACTGGAGAAACGACTTTTTTTTCGACAAATTGAACGTCGAAAGCTTCGACTTTGGGTTATGGTTAATATTATCGTGTGCGTTTTTTGGCAAAATTTTCTGTGAGAATCTCGGGAGTGCAAGGACAACTGTTATTAACCCCGTTTCGCGAAACGTATGCCTTTTTCTCTCTTCTCACGATACAATGGTATGATCCACTCTCTGCGTTATCCTATTTCGTGATAATCGAGTTTAGGATGGGTTTATCAAGATTTTGCTAGTTAATGTATATATATATATAGAAATGCACCCTCGTAGAAACTACCCTTCTCACTCTTTCCATAACGCAAATCATATTCGTACTTTCTAACTAATACCAGTTGTTCGTAGTTTTCGCAGCGAGTTGGCATCGTCACAAGTACCCGTACGATATAACGATACTATATATGCGATATTACACAGCGTGCGGGTACCTCCATTGCAACCAACCCCTGCGAGCTGCTAGCAAACCTCATCCTCAATCCAATTAAAAAATTATCGTTATAAAAGTGTTATGATAAAACGGTTAACGAATCGAAAATAAAAATGATAATTTAATAATCTGTTCGAATAATTTATCAAACGATTGTTCTGTCATTTATTTTTAATAATGTGAAACAATTTTTGTTTAATTTTTTTCTTTCAAGTCATTTGTGATAATTATTATTATCATCTTTATCGAAGAATTTGAAACAATTATTCTTTCGTTTGTTGCGAATAAAATATTTGGAATTTGAATATTTGTTTTTCCCTTAAAAAAATCATTTTTAATGACTTTTTGTCATTTTTCTATTTCACAACCCTAAAAAGATATTTTCTCCCCTTCGTCGCGGCGATATGTAACGATTACCCCAATTCTCACTCGCCACTCGCAGCCAGGCTCTCGGCGTAGCCTTTCACCGTTGAACTTTTCCGGCTCGCGAGTCCTGCTACTAAAATTTCGACGGTAAACTATTCGATTATCGTAGGATGAGAATTTCTCGCGCGTATCCCCGTTCGCTCACTCCTCGACTCTTCTCGCGGCTTTTACAGTTGATGCAAACGAGAGCACGAAGAGTGTCTGAGAATTGGATCATTTACCACCTGCCTTTCCAACTATCTTGGGGGTAGCGAAACTTTCATCTTATTGAAATTAACTTTAATTAAGAGGCATTTCGTAAATATTACAATTCTATTAAATAACGCTCCCGTTAATAAATTTCAAAATTCATCACTCGAATAAATCTGCGATGAAAAGTGTTAGTAGAAAATTAACCGCGATCGTAAACCACTTTTTTATTAAAACTTAATCTTTTTATATTTCACACGATGCGTTGCCTAAAAAAATTCAAATACGACTCGAACATTTTAACTAACAATTTTCTAATTTAATTTTCTTATCACGATCGGTTTTTCAATAAATCTAAAAAAAATCAAATCTACCCCACCTAACTTTTTTTTACAATAATCAAATTTAATTTTTATATCACGATCGTTCTTTAATCGATCATAATTTAATTATCCCAAATTTCTCGCTATGTACGATCGGAAATACCATTGACGATCCAAATGACCTAAAAACACTTCGGCATAGTTTCGAACAATGCATGAATCGATGTTAGATCGCGTCATACGTGTCATATGCGACGCATGAAAGGGGAGGCTGTCACCCGGGAGAAAATACTGAAGCGTTACGGTAAACGTCCCTCGACTACCCGCACACCAGTTGCATCGGAGGATTCTCTGGGTATCTATCATGCTCTCCTTCACCGAGTATAACTGTGAAGCTTCCGTTCGTACCACTTTCAAGCTCTCGCAATACCAAACATATAATACATAATATATACATCTATCTACCCAAATACACACGCACACACATATATATATACATATATGTACATCGTTGTTCTCTCGGTACTCTTTGGCCTCGATTAACTCACTGCGAAATCCGAGTACGCTTTACCAGGCACTACGGGACAATCTTCTATCCTCCCGTTTATTCCCCATGTACGTATTAGCCACCCAAGTTACCTGTACTACGTATATAACAGTATGTACGGATAATAACGTGATATTAATCCGTAAGTATATAGAAATATATATTTGCGAATAGAACGCGTGTACGGTGTACGGATAGCGATACAATAAGTGATGCAATTTTCACCCCCTTCTCTCCTATTCAGATATCGCTATGATGGTAAAACGTGCGTATAACGTACAACGTTGATCGAACGACTCGTGTGCATTTATTTCGATAAATGCATCGCAACGATAAATAATAAATAGTTGGTAGCGCTGGGCGATAATTTATGTGCCGTTACCCTTAATGCCTACTGCTATACGCGGATCCAATAGCGTTTGTAGAAAATACATTCCGCATGGTTCTCTTTCGCGATATATTGTATAAACTCGAGTGATATTCGCATCTGGATGAATCTATAACTTCGATGTATACCACGGTTATTGCAGCTGTGTCGATATATATACGTTGTGCGCGATGATATCGACGGGATTTACGTTTTATGGGGAAGAAGAATCGTTTAGCGAGGAACGAACGGAAGTAACGAAATGTTTTCGGGATTGTCGTCGTCGTACGAGCTGCGAATGTACACCGTCTTTTTAATGGATTCATTTGTCATTGAAAAATTGAAAATTTTAAGTTTGAAAAAAAAATTTATTAATCGCTTATTTGAATCGTCGGGGAATTAAAAAAAGAACATCTTTCTATAAAAATGTGTCCATTGTTCGTGAATTTACAGTCTTTTTATGAAGAAAAAAAATTGATGTTATTTTTTTATATTTAAGATTTTTTGTTCTATAATAATTGAGGTCCAAGGTGATGATCTTATCGCTAATTAGATTATGAAAAAGCGGATTTAATTTTATCGCGTATCGTTTTTTTTTTCATTTTTAATTAAAGTGACTTTTTTTTAGTTTAATTCAAAATACCCAAAAAAAATTATTTCTTCGACAATTTGCTATATCGAAAATCAAAGTATCGAAATCGACACCGTGATCGAGTCGATTGGTGATTTTACAATACTTATCAGTTGATTGTCTAAAATAAATTTTGAAAAAATCCGTGGCGCGTGAAGGTCGGTAAGTGTTAAAAGGCAATGCCGGCTTGTAATCAAAATTATATCCGAGATATTACGAAGCTCGCGTTACTCGACCATTCAATTATTAATAAAATAATGAGGGAGTCGTAGTCTTTGAAATTGCGAGAAGACTCGAAGGAGAGCTTTCGTGTAATGAACTAGCTTAATGAACGGTACGTCCGGAGTAAAAGGCTTTCATCTCGGTCTTTCAGCCTCCGTCATTTTTCTCTCGCTTTGCTCTTTCTCGCACTCTTTCCTTCCGCCACTTCGTGGACCGTAATACAGTCTCCACAACGGGCTAGCCCAGTATTTAATCACCGAAGCGAAAGACCACCGTCGCGGCAAAAGACTCATCGCTTCGCAATTATGACCACGCGGTCAGCAAGATTATATCGCGATGTCCGCGAAGACGTCACTCGGATTTTGCAAAGTCAGACGTTCTTAAGAAAGCGAGAAAAAAAATATATCGTTTTAATTAAATACACTTTTGTCTCATCGGCAGAACTTTGCCCTCGATCAAAATTAACGTTTAAATGAGTATTGATTAAAAAAATATATATTTTAAAAACAAAAAACAAAAAAGGACTTTATACGTCGCCTAGAAAATAAATGTTTTTTTTTTCGTTTCGATTCGTCGTCGAATGCGATCGATGTTTTAATTTTATCTAAACGTAATTTATTTATCTCGAAATAAAATTGTACCGACGTAATAGCTTTTCTTTCTGGATAACGGACGACGAAACTCGAGATTTTTAGCGAAGCGAGCACGAGGGACGAACGAGACAGAGAATTGTAAAAGACCCTTGAGGGACTTTTAATCATCGTGGAGTGCATTGTGACTGCGCGAACATTTTATTCATTTTTTTCCTGCTTATCGCTCGTAAATATATATTTTTTGTTTCTCGGAAAAATCCAGAAAAAAGTTTGTTTTATCGCAAAATAAACGTATTTTTTCATACGAATTTTGTATCCAGTTTGAGGTTCACGAGCGTTAAGTTAAAAAAACGCCCTTCGATTACGCCGTTGGCCATCGTCGGGACTAAAATGCCCTTGGCGAACGGCCGCCTCGAGAAACCAGCGCGAGTTTTTATGTAAAGAGAAGAGATCGTGTAAAGAAAAAAAAAGAAAAATTTTAACATCGGACTCTCGGTAAATGTACAAAGTTTGCCTCGTACAGGACGCGGTAAAGGGTTAATCATGCCTCAATATTCGCCCCTACAACCTTTCACCGTTATTTCTCTTTGCGTGTTTTTAGTTTTCCTCTGTTCGCCCTTACTTTTTTTCTTCGTGTTCCTCGAATCCCCGAGACACACCCTCTTCAGTCTCTCTTTCTCTCTCGACCCCTCGGGTAAACTTTCCCTCCGACCGGATATACTTTGCATATGAAGGGAACGCAAAGATAAAAGAGCTTTCTCTCCTCTCTCGTTCGCATATTGGTTTCTAACGGGCGTTTTCATAATAAAAAAAACAACGAAAAATCATATCAAAAGAAAATTCGTTGTATTCTCTCAGCTTGGATGACTTTTTTGTTTATTTTTTATTCCGTGAAAAAAACTGTAAATTAACGCGAATTTCATCTAAAATGAATCAATAATATACCGGGTGACCTAGTTCGATCTAAATGAGAACATACCCTGTGTCTCGTTTAAAAAGGCCACGGTTCACCCCCAATGTCCCATTTTAATCGAATACGAAACATACCGAGTGTCCTTTTTTCCCGAAATACAGAATACACCGGGTGTCTAGGTGACCGAGACATTAATATACCGGGTGTCTCGTTCGTAATGACTACGATACACGCCGAAAGTCCCATTTTACTCGAACTACAAAACGTACCGGGTGTCTTATTAGAAAAAAATACAAAATATACTGGATGTCCCAGAAATAACGACGGTAAAAGCTCGAACTATAAGGAAATCCGGGTATATCGGGCATATATGTACGTATGCAAAGATGCAAACAGCTTGCCGGAGTACATGTCGGCTGGCAACAAATTACGAGTCAGAAATTAACTTATGTGACAGAGGGTGACCCTCTGTGCGTCTTCTAACTCAGAGCTATACATATGTATATATTTATACACATATACATATGCAAACTTTATATACAACGAAGCCAAATTATGTCCACTCGAAGTGGAAGCAGAGTTTGGGTATGGAAAGTACGAGTTCATGTAAGCAAGAGAGCAAGACAGAGAGAGAGGGAGAGAAAGAGAGAGAGAGTGAGAGAGAGAGAGAGAGAGACAGAGAGAGAGAGAGAGAGAGAGACGAAAGTAAGAGAAGGAGTGAGAGCAGGGAAAAGCTGTCTGGATTATATGCTTCATTTCCTCACCCTTCACGGCCCTCTGGCATCATTTCGTGCCACTGGCAAGCAACCCCTGTTTCAACCACCCCTAACAACGTCTTCTCTCTCCCCCTCCTTCGCCACGTATACCGACCTAAGCGACTATAGCTCAAAGTACGAAAGGACGTATGTCAAATCGTCTCAGATGCCAAATTTCGTGACTTGCGCCCTTCTGTATTCCAGCAGTGTATACAACCAACCAAGCCATGTATATGCATGTACGTTAACATACGAGGTACCGACCACCACCTCGTCTCGCCTCTATAACCAAGAGACTCTGAATTGTTAATTCTGATTATACCTTCCCAGTCTCCCTCTTCCACCCCTCTTCTCGTCCTACCCACCATTCTCTTACCAACCCTCTCTAACCCACACTACTTTTGCTCGGGGCTCATTCGTACGTCGTACGCTTCTCTCAGCCTGATCTCTATCCCGACCTCTCCCCTCTTACTCAGAACCCAACCCCCACCCCATCCACCCCTCTTCCTACCTTCTCAACCTGAGGTTTAATGTACCCTCATTTACGTCTGGCCTCGTGAGTTATACGTCTCAGACTTCGAAGACGTTAACGTGACTTCCGAGAAAGTTGTTGCTCGTTTCGCTCTTTCTCACCGCATTTTCTTCCCTACGTAACACTCTCTGGCTGTCTCTCTCTCTCTCTCTCTCTCTCTCTCTCTCTCTCTCTCTCTCTCTCTCTCTCTCTCTCTCTCTCTCTCTCTCTCTCTCTCTCTCTCTCTCTCTCTCTCTCTCTCTCTCTCCCTCTCATTCGATCTTTTATTATTTCTCTTTTTCTCTCGTATCGTATTTCTCTTGACTCGTTTTTAACGGCACACACGCACACCGTACTCGATAAACGTTCCTCGCGCGGAATAAGAACGATCGTAAAAATTGAAAAAATAATAATGAAGTTCGAAAGTTTTCACACGTTTGGTGAGAGGCGTTAAAAAATAAAAAGATAATTTATGGTATGAACGGTAACGAGGGTTCTTCATTGATATAAAAAAAAATTAGAAAGATCGATGAATTTCTGAAAACAAAAATTTTATTCGAAAATTGTTTAATTATTTTTTCGTTTTAAGACTAACAATTTCTTTCCAGGAGAACGTGAAATATGTAATCACTCTGTACGATGTGACAAAGTGCCTCCGATACTCGACAAACTTTTTGTGTAAAATGGGAAACTTTTGTTCATGAATCTGCTGGTCGTTCGATGAGATTCTCGTCGTTGCGGTCGGCAAAGGGAAATATCATGTGGATGCGGAGGGGTAGCTTAGCTACAAGTTCTCAAGACGATAGCTCGGGGCTCCCTCGTCTGTAAACCTCGCGTGTATTTTTAACCACCTCCAGCGCATCGTGAATTAACAATCAGTCGTTTCAACGTGCACTGTATATATCACTATCCGACGTGTATATCGTTCGTACGTGTTTCATTCGGTCCGCGAAGAACGATAGGGGTGGATAAAGCAGAGACACAAGAAGCTTGTTTCTTCTTTTTTTTTTAAAGCATCTCGAATCGATTATTTTCGTGCATATTACATACAATTTCTGCAAAACAGTTTTATGTTTTATCACTATCCGGGGTGTATATCGTTCGTACGTGTTTCATTCGGTCCGCGAAGAACGATAGGGGTGGATAAAGCAGAGACACAAGAAGCTTTTGTTTCTTCTTTTTTTTTAAAGCATCTCGAATCGATTCTTTTCGTGCATATTACATACAATTTCTGCAAAACAGTTTTATGTAAATTTAAGTCCTGAAAATATTTTTTTTAATTGTATTCCATTCACAGGTACGAGGATAATAATCGAAACTTCAATTAGTACGGGATGAACGATTATACTTCGAAACTAAATTAAATCAAGTGAATAGTTATTAATAAATTATCTGAAAAAAAGTACATGGAAATAATCGATTTTTATTTTCGTTATAAATTACACTCGATGTTGATTTAAAAAATAACCAATTTGATATTTTATTATTATCTCGTGTGTCTTATTTTTAAAGTCGTATTCTATTCACAACTACGTCATGAATAATTAAGCTTTCAAACGAAAGATCGGATCGAGACAATATATTTTCTGTGATATTAATATGTTCAATTAAACGTTCTTTTGTTTTCATTTAAAATTTTATATTATTTTTATACAACGTTTTTATAGAACTTTACCTCGTTCGTAAAATTATTTTGATCGTATGCCGATTGGAGCTACGAGGAAGATAATTAAAACGTCAATTACGTAATGAATAATTAACGTCTTTCGTAAAAAAAAACAACTCCAATGAATACAATAAATTTTCTCTCAAACGAAATACGTGGAATTATTTCGAGGTTTCGTGGTATCTCATATGGGTTCGTACGTGTATGATTCTCTTTGATTGAAACGAGAGGCTGAATTGCGCGAATATATGTATATGCGTCGTCATCAACGCCACGTGTATAATTACCCTCATTTGCTTTTGGTTGCAGTAACGGCGAATCATCCGCCGCAAAGACCGTGGATACCGTTGACGAGGCCAAACAGGACGAGACCCACATGTGAGTACAACTTTCTTCTCTCTCTCTCTCTCTCTCTCTCTCTGTGTATCTCTATCTGTCTGTATACATAGATTCGTATTTCACGTGCGTTTATTTTTAACCCGGATCAAAATTGAGGGTTTCGCATCGATAAAAACATTCGCGGTTAACGCGCGCAAGCCCATAGGCATTAATGAAACTCTATCAATCGGAAAATATAAGTTAACGCATATACGCGTGTAAGCCCTGGAGTGTCGCTCGTTCAAATTGTGATTATTTATTATTTCGAGGCCATTGTGATATTGAATAAAATCAAAGTTAACGACTTTGCTCGGATAGAGAATTATTAATACGTAACTATGTATATACAGGGTGTCCAAAAAGTGTTGGATCGCCCGGTACTTGCGCATAGCTGAAGATGTTTGCTTGCAAAATTTGCACGATCAATTCGCGATGGTTTTCAAACGAGAGACGATCTAAGTTGTCCAATCGGAAAGCTCGAATCGAGCGCGGTCGGACGCGATCACGCGGACAACAGCGCGCGTATCTTAAAATCAAAGGGACATGAGCGAAAGCTCGTCGATCTTATTGTTAGTTCGAACGTCGCTCACGCACTGCCGTGACGCGAGGGTTCGAACGCGGTCGACTTCAACACTCCGTTTAGAAAACTTAGATCTTCTCTCATTTTTAAACCGTTGCGAATTGTGCGTTCGGACTTTGTACGTGTATTCGTGACACCACTAGCTACCCGCAGGTACCAGGCGACACCAAACTTTTAGGGACACCCTGTATATATATATATAATATGTAGAGAGCAGTATGGAGCGACAGCCAGTTTTGAGATCATCATCGCTGTTGCAAAATTGCCATGACTAATAGTGCGTTACGAGTACGGATGGCGTAACGAAATATAACCGCCCTCGGGGAACTACTCGTACATACAAATACACGTGCGCAACGTGGGTGGTGTGCTTCCCTTTTCCCCGGGCTCTTCATCTCTATATCGCGACGCTATTAACGTTCGCGACCTAATAGCTACCGTAATAGCGATAATGCTAATAATTACAACAAAAATAATAACGACAGCAGTAGTAATAATAATAGAAAACGCACCTCTAATTGATAATCGCAACGTTGAACCGGTAGGCGTGGCGTAACCGATCGACAAAATATCGTCTCGTCGTGAAACAAGCCCAACGCGTCGCGCCCCCTCGGTTACGATAGTGCGGACATGCTGTTTCTCTCGCGATAAGCTATAAAATATCGCGATTAATATCGTACGGAGAACTAAGCGAAGACGAAGAGGAAAGAAATTATAACACGTAATATAAAAAGAAAAAAGAATCGAGCACGAACCGAACAACTCGCTGACGTCTGTACTTTGAAATAGTCGATACGTCGATTTAGATGAATTAATAACAAATAATGAAACAAATCTATGAAAACAAAATGTTAAAAATAAATTTTCATTATTTAAAATAATTTCTTTATTTCGTTTGTCAAGAAAATGTAATAAAATGAAGGATCTTGATAAGCCCAGGTATAACATTTTAGAATGTACATCCATTATTCTTATCCCACGAGCATGAGAACGATGGAAATTCTTATGGTTGATCGGAGAAGAAGAAAATAATTTTCAAAAATCGCGCAAAACGACGCTACTAAATAATCGCTATTAGCAACGTTGCAGACCTCGATCATTCATTTTGACGTTCGCCATGCTCCATGGTCCATAGCGGCTTCTACACTCACGTGTCTTTCTTTTCGCGAGTGTATGTGTAAATGCTGCCTCGCGTCTCCGGATGACTTCCGGCATAGAGACGATTCGCTGCTGCGCATACACACACGCACAAACTACTCGTACAGTCTCCGGACCGCGAGATTCTTCGTCGGCAGCTGTTCATCTTCAATACAATCTACGTACGAGAAAATCTCGAGAATAATATTGAATAATACTAATATATCATAAATTTATAAAAGTATAAAAATTTTGTTTCATTAATTAGAATTTTTTTTCAAATTTCTCTATTCAAAATTCTACTCTCGATATTATCAATTCCCTAGATCAGATTTTCTTAAAATTGACAACGGAGGAACACAACAATCAACGTATTCTCCCCTAAAAAATTTCATTCTTTCAAATTCAAAATTGTTCTATTTTGTTTTCTTTTTTATCGAAAAATTTATAATTGTCAATATTATTTTATTTTATTCGATATTATTCGTGTTCTTTTAATAAAATTCACACATTTGAATTCCGAGCTCGAGAACTCAATGACTGGAGTCCGTATGCGAAGACCGTTAACTTTTCTCCAACGATATAGCTACCCTTGACCATCATCGTTGTTGGTCCTGGTTGCGACCTAGCAGACCGCGTCGACGATGAGTTTCCTCTCTCGTCGTTCCGCACACCGTGTGTGTCTCCTCTCTGTACTTCTCGCGGCTTGTACCCTGCAGAGAGCCCACAGGACTCTGGTGCTCTGTGGCCGCCTCTATGCGATATACCTCGCCATATGGGACAGATTTATTACGCGGTCTGGTCTCTCCAGGACCGCTGCTCGCAGTGTCCTCTCACTCTATCTCTGTCTCTGTCTCTTTCTCTCTGGTTCTCTCCACGTTTTGTTGCCTCGTACAAATACACTCGGGCGACAAACATACAACTTCTGTACATCTATAGAAGATAGGGGACCATGGCCTGCGAACAATCGCAATCATCCCCTTTTTTTAAAATCATACACACCCCTCCCTTTTATTAAATATAAACGTACAAACTAATTTATTCATGTCACAATCTTTATTCGAAATTGCGCAGGTATCTCCATTTTATTCTAATAAAATTCTTTCGCTGTACCTACAATTTTTTTTTTCGTAATCTCATTCTGAGTCTCGTTAGTTTTTCGTCATTTTTCATTTAAAACTCGTGGTCAATAAAATAACAAATTGCCAAAATTTTTATAAAGTAAATTAATATTGTTTAAACGTATTTGAATAATCACTATTTTTCTCATTTCTCGTATACGTGTAACGTTATACGCGTGTCTCGCTCATTGCACATGCGTCTCTTCGAATGAACCGCTACCACGACCGTGCCGGAAACGAACGTATAAAAAACTAACTATCGTTAGGTCCATGGAGATGAGATAGAAACGATAAATCATTTCATTTTAGTTTTACCCTATTCATTATTTGCAATGCAATATCTACGATATTTTCAATGGAAATAAAGAGTTTCTTTACTCCGGTACGTGCAAATACATACACGTACAATGATGGCGGGTATACGTAATCGCATTAGCAACGAGCACAAACCCGAAGAGAAAAACGCTGGCTTACAAAATAAGTCCGAGTGTCTCGAGCATTACAGGAAAATAATAATGCTCAACCTCTTCCTTTGTGCGCCAGTGAAAGAGAAAAGCATAACTCTCTGAAAAAGACATCACTGCCACGTGAATAAAAGAAGTCGATCTGAATACTCATGGAACGAAAAATTGCAAAACCCTAGAAGAGAAGTTCAAAATGTACTCGACTCTATTATAACTCACGGAATACCAAATCTCTATGGAAAATGGTCCCAAGAATGATTTTTCTTTCACTGGAATATTTTTTTACCGCGGATCTTCAATGAAATAATAATGAAAATGGAATAAAAATGTAATCGGTAATATACAAAATTTGAATTATTTCGTATTTAAAAAAAACATTATCGTATTTTTACCTAAAAATATTTTAAAAAGTACGAATCGAGCAAATAATTTGTCGTATTTCGAAAATTCGAGCGAAATCCGAATTTCCTCGAATGTATAAATAGGGGATGTATATATATATATATATCTACACATTTAGTTGATTATCGGATGTCGTATAGATACAATCTATGTATTTCCCACGTGACTCTCCACGACCGGGGAGATCTCTCGTGGCACAGTGTCAATCCTCGTCAATACACAAACGTGTTACTTCTCTTAGGATTTCAAATGTACATACACACACACACACACACAAATAAACACACATGTGTATATTCTATTAGCCAGATACAAAGTTGATAATACGTTCATGTACATCGCACAATTGCTACATCACAATTACTACAGCAATGTACCAGACCCCGAATAATCTCGTATCGAAATTCCCGCAAATTATTCACCCCGTAAGTGGGATCGCGTTCTCATTAAAAAATAAATAAATTAATTAATTAAAATTAAAAAAAAAAAGAACGTTAAAAATTCTTCAATATCAATTCTTCACCACCCGGAAAGTGACGTTAATTCCTAAAATCCACGAATGTCACTAACGAAGATTTATTAACAAAATCACGCGATACATTCTAAGCCGGCTAATTCGAGGTTTTGCGTTTTGGCCCAATCGGTCCGGTCGATATAATGATCCAAAGTGGATACAAAGCGGGCTTGACGAGCATCGAGCGTTATCGCGACAATGCAGCCAACGATATCGCTCTTCGATCATGATTGTACGCGCTTTATATACTGTATATCGTGTCGGTAGATGGCGCCCGCGATCCGCTCCCATGCGTATTATCGTAAAGTTCGGGAAAACCGCAGCGCCCTCACTCCCTCTTTCTCTCGTTCTACGTCTCTACCTACTTTGTCTCGCGCTACCGAAACCCAAACGAACCCAAACGCTCGTACCAGTACGGATATACACCCTCGTACGCTTCGATACGCCCGATTAAGCGAGTGTGAAAATTTTATATATACATGTCACGATCTATATACCTACGTATACGTATACGTATAGATATACGTGTATATTTGTTACGTGAGTTTACCGGAAGTCGCGATTTATGACACGATAAACCGCGAGCTATACCCGATTTCGATATCGAACATGGATACAAATGTATATATATATAGAATAAATTCTACTATTTATTACAAAAAAAAAAGAAAATCTTTAACCACCCTTCCAATTTTTCGTACATAACAGTCGGCCAGTTTATCCGAATCGAGCAAAATTTAATTTCGTACCCGATACAAACTTTATCATCCTCCGGCTAGGAACGAAAAAATTCTTTCGATGAAAAATTCGATGACGTATATTTTGCCCTCGTCTTTTATTGGATTTCTTCTTTCCGGGCGTAAAGAGGTCGTGTCTGGGTGTATGTGTGTGTGTGTGTATGGATATTTTTTTTGTATTTTTTTTATTCAAGTGAGAGGGGAACACCACGAATGTTTACCTAATAATGGTAAAAACGCCAGATCGCTCGGGGCGGAGGAACGGGTGCGTTTCCGATGTTGGGGTTCGTCCATCCCCCACCCCCACCCCCTCTCTCTCCCTCCGCCGTACCCACGCCGCCAACTTGCGCGCGCTCACCCCTCGTTCTTTCGTTCTCCGTGCGCGGCGAGCTTAAATTTTATCGCCCGCGGTTTTTCTAACGACGAGAATTCTCCTCCGTGGTTATAACCCGCACAAGCGACGGAAGCGTTTGCTTTTCAGATGTTCTTTTCGTTTTTTGTTTGTTATTGTTGTTTTTTTTCATTGTTTTCTTTTTCCTTTTTTTCGGTTCTTTCTCGCTCTTTTTGCATTCACTTTTTTTTCTTTATTTTGCGCCTCTTCAATGTTCTCTCGCGCTTGTTTGTGCAAGTCGCGGCCAATTAGGAAAATTCACGCTCGAAAGTACGGAAAATCGACTCACGGTGGCGCGACAGTCGTGAGTAACGAAAGGAAAAATATTAGTTCGTGAATAAACAACGAAAGTATGAAAACGCCCGTTTGGGAGTTTGCGAGGCGAATTTTTTGTCGGGGAATCCGAGCCACGTGATGAAAACACGCTTTATTTCGCAGCACGTTTAATTTTCGACCTAATTCGTCGCATATTTTTGCGCATTATTCGTAAATTGAAAATTATTCGTCACTGGTTAATTAATTTTTTGATCAAATTATACGAAATGTTTTTGCGCGCGCGCCACTCGTTAATGTCCCACGTGCGATAATTCAAGCCTTTTTATCATTTTATTGTCATTTTCAATTTTCACTTTTGCGTTATCTCTATAATTTCGTATATTCAACGTTATTTTATAGAAAATTATTTTTAACATTTTTTATCGTCATTTCGTCCCATTGACCGCAACGACTGAAGATTTATTTACAACGAAACGATGAACAATCACGACTTGGTTCCATTTAATAATTATTATTTTTTTATAAAGCGAATGGATTGGATTTTTTAGATCCAACTCATTCTCGCACACGTTTTTTCACCCGTTTTTTCACCCTCAAAAATGTTCCATCACTCGCCGTCGATCGATCGAGAAAAAAAACGTTAATTCGTAAAAAAAAAAACCTCGATGCGCATTTCATAAATTCGTGTCGTCGAGAACACGTGTGGTACGTTCGAATGGTTTTTTCCTCGTCGAAATCCCGCCGCGCGTCGAGTTTCGAATTCTCGATTATCCGGAGATTTTTCATCGCCGCGTTTGCGATATAAACTCGTTTCACGACTCGTGATGCATTTTGAGGCAGGTCGTATACGTTCAAGCACACATACTGTATAATACACGTATGAGCGAGCGTATATTGTGTACTTGGTTACAACGTCGACCTCCGGCGGGGCCACTTCATTAGTTAGATACATATTTCTTGCGTGGCTCGTAAGGCGCACCGAGCGGTGCGGCGAAACTCTCCGTATGAATGAATGAAGAGACCGCATGCTGTGCGTGCGTGAGCGTTTCGCAATCGTGCCTATGCCGCGTATGTTCGAAGGAGGAAAAAACAATAAAAAATGAAATAAATAAAAAATAAAAAATAAAAAAAATGTATGTATATAGGGACGTATAGGCGTTTGAGTATTTCTTACGATGTGATAATTCATAGGTACGTGTCACGAACGATTGAGGAATCGGGAAATATATCGCTGTTTATAAAACTAAATTCATCTCTCTGTCTGTCTCTCTCTCTCTCTTTTTGTATCTCTCATTTTCGCTCGTGATCGATGACTCGTCAGCGAAATGCTACACGCGATACGTCGAAGATAACGATCTTCTTTTTTCCTTACGAATAAAATTTGATCGTAAAAAAACATATTTTGTTGATATATTTTTAAATGTATTTAAAGACAAATTTCACACGACACTTCAAACAGAAAAATTCATAGATTGATTAAATTTGAAATTTTGTTTTTTCGTACATTTTTTTTTAAAATGATTTCAAACATTTAGTAAACTTCAAACTCTGTCGTATAAAAAAAAGGAAAAAACCGAAATCCACGTTTATTAAAATTCCAAAATTCCAAAATTCCAAAAAATCCAAACCTTTGCAAAAAATCCCAGTTTCTTTTTTTAATAATATTGTACCGACTACAAATGACAATCGCCTCATGGATTACTTTTATCAGCGATAAAGAAAATTACTACAATTTCGCCCTCTTCATTAGGGTAATAAAACTTTATATGAATCGTTCGCCTTTCTCTTCTCTCGTTTTGATACAGCCTTGTCAAAAACATGGCAATCTATACGTGTATTTTAGTGGCGTATACCAGACGTGCGTACCTCCATTAACTTCTTCACCAAGATAACGCGATAAGTCGCTCTCGGCTGTGTTAGGTGCGATCTTAACATTTCTCGATCGACATCCACACATACAATATCATGTTGTCCCGTCAAGATAGTTGACGATGCGTCTCACATATATATATATATATATATATAAATAAATATATAAATATGTATACGAATGCATATGTGTGTTCTCGTCCGCACCCTCGTCGTGTATCTATCGTAACACAATGGCTTTCTCGTGGCTTTAGTACCAGGCGCCTCTCTCTTGAGACTTACGAGGCTCGAATCTTCGACGATCCGTACCATAAACCGATGATGGAGCACGTACAAGTGGAGATCGACCTTTACCGTCATCCCCCTCCTCCTCCTCTCCCTTCACCCCACCTCGTCGGTTTCGTCTTCATCCCTTCTACAATCGCGTTTGTATCACTATTTCTATACGTAGGTTATATACATAACTTTAAACGCGATCTCTCTCATCCTCCCACACTCTCGCTCTCCTTTCCTCTCCTGCTCGCTGTCGCGATTCAATCTCATCTAAGAATATAAAATACGCCATAATATCGTAGTGTGTGAAAAAGGGATATGTTGAGAGGAAAAGAAAGGAAAATACAAAGTGCTTATGTGTGCACATGTATATTGTATATGTATATATATATATATTTGATGTTTTTCGGTTCTTCCTCGTTCGGTTAAGCTTTTCCCGTATCGTAAATCGAGTCTATGGATTCTCTCCCTCTCGGGTTTGAAAGAAGTAAAAGAAAGGAGGAGAGAGTGAGAGAGGGACGGAGAGGGATGGGAGGAAGTACAGGCGCTCCCTTGACTCGCGATATCCTTTGCTCTCCACTGGGGCACACCACCGCTCTCGTATCGAATTGTTAACGGTTCCCGGAGTCAAACACACGTGTGTAAAGCACGGGGCAAGCGTTGTCCGAAATAATGGGGTAAAATGGAACACCGAAATCTTTTTGACATTGGTGAACTTCGCGTTTCGTACCTTTACGGGGAAAAAATGATTTTAAACGAATTTTAAGCGATCGTTCGTCGTCCCTGGATCGTTCAACGATCGACAGAAACCAGCCTAGGTGCTCGAAAGCAGAAAAAAATCGAATTTTCGTACGGCTAATTTTAAGAATTTTATCAAGTGGTCCATCTTACCCCGGTGTTTCATTTAACCCTGTTATTTCATGCGTGTATGTACATATTCTCGTCTCTATGGGGTTTGTATATACATATATATGTATATGTATGCTCCGTATCCCCCGTTACTTCGTTCGTCGCTATCAGCAACCGAGAGATGGACGCTCGTGGGCTTCACAGGGCAACCTGCTACCACCTATTTCTCCACGGTAAACACTTTGCTGGGGCTGAAGTGATTAACAGGCCGCGCGGGTGCTCTCCGGGCCCAGCGCACAAAATGTACATTGTATATATATATATATATATATACAGATGATGGTATACCACTGCGTGTAGTAGGAACAGCAGAGAGCAGAGAGGAAGCGTCGAGAGGAAGCAACCAGGGTCGTGTTTTCTCCTCGTTCACGTCTCTGGCTTTCGTCCCGGCCGGAATATCCGTCCTCTCTTTCCCTCTCTCTAGGGGCGCGGGCGCGCGCGCGAGCGCGAGGGGACCACCGCACGACCTCTCTCGCGGACCTTTACCCACTCGACCAGCGTCGACCAACTCTCCAACCCCCTACTGACGCTTCGTCCCTTTGCCCCTATACGACCGTCTCTCTGTCCGGCTGTGCACGTACTAATGCAGAAGGTTGTACCGAAAACCCTAACCTCGCTTCGACCTCGTCCCTCGTTACCTTCTTTCGTATGGCAACCCTCGTGGAACACGCGCAATTATTTTCTTTACGACATTCTCGCGAGGGTTGCGCGCCGTTGAGTTTTTTCTCACGGGAAATAGCTCTTTCGTTTGCCACACGTTTTATTTATTTTCTTTCTGTTTCCGTTGCGCCCTGCACCTAGAATTTCCTCGAAGGGTCGTACGAGTCGAAACTACAAATAATTCAGCGAGTAAACAACGACGATATTTCAGTTTACAAATTGTATTTCTTTAGCACATTTGTGTTTGTTTAATTTAATTTAAGATTTTGTTGTGTTAATGTTCGTTGCGTCTTACGTCTTTTGTAAAAAGTTGGAATTTATCGAATTTAAACACGTCGATAAAGCGCGGGTTATAAACCACCCCCCTTCCCCAAAGCTATATATCGTAGAATAATAATATATTTTTTTTTAATTTCGAGGTTCGAAGGGATCTTTAAAATTGCATTACTCGTTTGATCTTTAATGGACCTGTTCAAATTCATTTGAAGGTTAATTCCTTTTTCTTAAGCAGTTCAAAAATATTTTAGCCGAGGTTTTTACACGAAACACCCTGTATATACATCTGTTTATTCGCGTATAATTTATCAAGCAAGAATCACATTTTATCTTCTGGGCAATATCCGATACTTTTATTTAGACTGCTCATTTCATCGGTGTGTCTCTCGTCGAAGCTTCGTTACCGGAAATGGAAAAAAGCAACCCTCGTGTTCGTTGCCGATGGATATACGAGAAGAAAAAAAGTAACATCAGCTCGGAATACATACAGTGACGAGAGTGAAGAGAAAAAGAGAAAGAAAAAGACAGAGATGGGTAGGAGAGGGGATGGAAAGAAAGAAGAGACTCTAGATCTTATTAGCTTCGAGAAGTTTTCTCTCCCCTTTAAGACCCTTCATGCGAGTGACTTTCTTCCTGTTTTTTTTCTCCTTCTCACACTCCCTCGTATGTGTCCCAGTAGAGACGAACGTTAACAAGATGTTTGTCGCAATGAAGTGAGAAAAATTGATTAGCTCGGAGTAGCTGTGTTTTCGTTCTGACCTTTTTCCGCTACTTTGATCCGGATGTTCTTAGATTTCTTTTTTGACCTTCCGTTGTGTGTCCCTCTCTCTCTTTCTCTCTCTCTCTCTCTCTTACACATAAACACATTCGCCCACATGCTCTCTTCTTCTTTGTCCTTTTTCCGTTTCGGTATTTTCCCGATGATTTTCACGCTCTGAGATTTCTTCTCAAGATCTTGTACAAAGATTAGTGAATTAGACGTAAGGGAAGAGATGCGACCAGGTGAAATACAATAGGAAATTTCATTCGTGTTCACTCTGATACGTGGGTCAAAAATTAATTTAATAAAAATACTTCTTTAAAAATGACAAATTAAAAAAATTAAAATAATAATAATAATACAAAAATATAAGCGAGAATGAGTCAAACACCTCAGTTTCGACTAAAACTTTTTTTTTATAACGAGCATTATGCGTTATAAAAAGTACAGGTATTTAATTGTTCGCTTTATCTCTTTATTAACATCAACATTGCAAAGTATAATTCACTTCTCAATATAATTCACGAATCTTAAAAAAAAGAAAAAAAAAAAGAAAAAAAGAACGTGTTTGGACATTTTCTTCTGGGTTCGATAGTAAATCTTGAAGTTAAACATGGTAGACCATTAAGTGCATTGAATTCAACGCCCGGAATAAAGTACAAGGCAAATGCTTGTATCGGCGCTGTACGTGTATATATAGCTACGATGCACTTGACGATGCACCAAATGCACCATCGAAACGGTGATAGGATATCAATACGTTCGATGTACCATTGGTGGTTTCCTTTATCTCGAATGCGTATAACCTCTTTCTGCCAATGTTAGTGGTATTCGAGCGAATTTCAATTCTCCTACGGTGTCTTATCGAGCTTATCATTGTGCTCTGATGGGCAATTGTGATCTGCTTTCAAGCTCTGCTTCCTTCGATATACGTACAACCACATGGCCTGGTATAGGCAGACAGATTTAATGCATTAACGAAGGTGCAGAGGGCGTCACGCATGCTAATCTATATATATTGTTCAGAAACAAACCAATCCCATAAACTACCCTCCTTTCCACTTCCTAGTAAGTTGGAAATTTTTTGATTGCTCTAGTATCGTTTCAAATTTATTATCGATGAAAGTAATTTCATTATTAATCTTTTACTCATTTATTTGTTTATTAAGGATTATTTGTATAATTTATTTCATGGATTTTATTTATTCTATCGATCTTTATTTTTTATACATTTTAATCTATTTACATTCTTTTATTCATTCCACTTATTTCATTTATTCCCCTAATTTAATTTATTTCATTTATTGCCTCAATTTAATTTATTTCATTTATTTAATTCATTAATTATTCAGTCGCGTCCATAAAATTCAAACCGAATTACAATATTTGTCTCCGTTTACACATTGAGTCAGTGTAGAGTCAACTGCCTTAAACGTCCATAAATATATGCATTTGCGATAAAACGAAAAGAACTCCGTTCTCTCTATCGTTTCAGTCTCGCGATAAAAGCTGGATATACCGGACAGCTTATTCACCATGCAATATACGTCACTGTCTCTATCGTCTTCGGGTTTCCACGTAAGGATTTGTGAATATACGTACACGCGCGTACCATACCGTATAGGAGTAGGGTGTATCAATGTATGAGAGGGAATATAAGGATCCGGGCGCGACGCCCGGAAAACGTCCCGGGACGACCATTAACGTCGCATATCTCACGCAACATCGAGCCCGAATAATGCCCTCTTAACACGATTCGCGCGAATGCGCCCATGGTAGAGGGGTGACCCACAGAGAGACCAAGAGTGGTAGGTATAGGTGCACAACTTCTCGAGGTACTATAATCGGGAACTCGTTCGGGGTTAACAATGTTTTCCTATACGTGAGAATAAATCGAACACCAACTTTCCTCCGCTCGAAAAGCTATTATCGTAAAAAAAAATTATCTTTTCTTCGAACGTATAAAAACGTATATTAAAACTTTGTTTTTGTTTTCAACAGAAATTCAAATTTATAATCACGCTATTTCGATCGGATAACAAATTTTTATATTTTTTTTTATGTATTAACTTTATTTTATTTTATTACTGAAACAAAAATATTCTAATGAAATGTGATTTATTGTGCATTATAATTGCAATTATATTTTATTATCGAGGAATAAATCTCGTCGAAGATTTATCGTCGTGACGAGAGTCGATTTAAATTCGAATGACAAAAGTTCCAAAATATTTTTATAAAAATACGAACTAAAAGTAAAATCACTTTGAACTCGTCACTATCGTTGCCTTTAATATTTATAAATAAAAATATAATTATTTTACTGTCTACAAAAAATTGCGTCGATCGAGCAGCAATTTATGAGAATAATTGCGATTCTTTTTTATGTGTTTTTTTTTAAATCATCCTCTTCACGACTTTCTTCCATGACGGGCAAAGTTCTCGAAACGTTCGACCTAATGAAAAGTGGCGCTCGATTCTATAAACGGATTAATCATATTAGTCACGAGTAACTACGGAATTACATCTCCGATAATGCTCGTCGCATCTCGCTCTCATCATCGTTCGGCTCTCGTAGTCTCTCGACGAACATCCGTGACGATCGTACGATGTTTAATAATAAGACGACCCTCGCACCCGCACTCTGTTTGGTTGGTCTCAGTCGCAGCTTCCAACAGAGGGAACATATCACAAATCCTTCGAAGCTCACACTTCTCCGGAGCTGTGATGATGTCCATATATATATGTATACATGTCATATAACTATATATGTATGTATCCATGTAACTACGCGGTCGTTCGTTGCTGTTGCAATTAAGCTAATGCACTCGGGGGTATAGCTTCGCGTCGCTTATCTTCCCAATGGCCACGGGGGATTATTAACCATGCGCGATATAGGCAGAGGGAGAGAGAGAGAGAGAGAGAGATAGAGAAAGAGACAGAGACAGAGAGAGTGAGAGAGAGAGAGAGAGAAAGAGAGAGAGAGAGAACGAGGTAGAGAGGGGGTTGGGGGAGAGAAAGCCCGAGGGCACTTCTGGCACTACATAGTCCTGTGGATGAGGCTGCATCCTCGATGGGTGATGATCCCCCCAATCCTTGACGCCTGGTAAACCGTTCGTTTCAAGGGTGTCATCTTACGATTGATTCTCACGAGCGAGGATATTAGGCACACCCTCTATAGTATCGCCATAATAGTAACAACATTCTGACGAGTAACACAATCATCGAGAAATGTCATTAGAACGATACAACCAAAAATGACACAGAAACGATATTTTTACCACTATTATTTGGATATTTTGAAATTTTCTTTCATAAATAATCGAATCGCCTAAAATAATTTAATCCATTACTTCGATCGATTTATTAATTTAAAAAAAAAACACTTTTAATTTAGTAAAAAATAAAAATAATTAAAGTCAGTCGTGACTTTGAATCGGCTGGATATTTTATTTTCATAATTTTTAATTTATTCACATATTTCACGTCGATTATCGAACAAAAGGGATTCCCTCTTTAAATTACGTCTTAATGATCTTCGTACGCGATTAATTATCGGTAAAATTTAATTCCCCGATTTCTCGCAGGTTTATTAACACCTGTTTCATCGCGTTTGAATTACAAAATTGATACTACCCCGTGATAGCAGTTATATACGTAAGTACGATACCACGTACAGTAATTCTCTGCCCGTGGTCCGCGCAGACCGTTCGGTTATTTACGTCCCGTATAACCCGGTTACGAAATAACTTTGCCCAACCTCCCACGGTGTGCCGTGCTGTAACGAGGGTTTGGTGAGTGGGTGAGCGTAGTAACGGAAGGGAGGGGAATCCCCTGTGTCCTTCCCCGCGTCGTCGACGCTCCCGCGTTCGCGGTAATAGAACCACTGATTTACTGCGATTGCTCCGCACGATGCACCGGGCTCGTCTATCGTATCTCGAGGAGACGCGGGAGACCCCTTTCCGCTTGAAATTAGTTTAAATTCATATACACGATCTGTATATATATATATATATATATTTATAGAGCTGACTCGTTGGAAATCGTGACAATAGTCGCAGTCAGTTTTTTTTTATTGAATGTTTTATTTTATTTATTTTTTTGCAAAATGTCTCCCGAGTATCGTCCAACACGACGAGGGCAGAGTGGATGAAAGAAAATGATCGTAAGGATTTGTCGAACGTCGATTGGGAATCGAAAAAGAGATCGGTTTCCTCGATTTTTCGCAAATTCACGATACACTCGCGCTATACCGCGATATCCGAGATCCTTACGTAGGGGGCGGTCGAAGAAAAAAAAAGATGGACGACGCCGTATACTCCCGAGAATTTTTCCCTTCGATTTCTAAGCTCGATACTCGTGAGCTTTCTCTCTCTCTCTCTCTCTCTCTGTCTCTCTCTCTCTCTCTCTCTCTTCCTCGATAACAAGAAATGGATCGTAATAATACTTCGTTCCTATATCCGACCGAGCGAAGGAGTTGCGATATCGCTTGTGGTATTTTTCTACTCTTGGCCCACCCCCTCCCCCCAACCCCTCTTCACTCTCTAACCGTCCAATTTATTTTCAACGATTCCCTGTTGCCCCTGCACCATATATACGAGAAAATCTGTCTCAAGAAGAATATTTTCATACGACGAGGAATCATCTTCTTGGAAAATTTTTCAAATCTCCGTACGAGCTAGAAGGGATATTTCACATTTGCAATGAAAAATACCCTGGAATTGCGAGAAATGTTGAAATAGCAAATATTTATCGATTTTTTGTTTGTTTTTTGTTCCTTTTGTTGTTGTTGTTGTTTTTCTTTAAAATTTATTCATAGGCGAAGTATATGCACGCGATGTTCAAATTGACTATTGAAAATCGTTTATTTTACGATTTTGCATGTATTACGGGTGAAAATGATGAATAAGATTATCGATGTAGTCGAGGAGGCGAGAGACTCGCGCCCGCGACCTTCCCTCGTGTACGAGGAAATCGCGTTAAGACTACGTCGTCTCGCTCCTTTCCTGGCGCGGGTTTCTAATTCATATTCAAAATCACTATCTAGTCTCAACTCGCGACTATAGGGACGTACGTAACTTGGAGAGAGCCGCGAGCGATATAATTCACTCGTAGTTGGATGCGCGAGGCGAGCCACGCATTCGTTACCGAAGAACGCGGGCATACACGTGGTGTATATACGATATATATATACGAGAGTTTATAGGAGAGAGATGATACGTGTCGACGCAGCCAGCTCTCCTATATGCGTATACCAGCGATGGTATTTAAACTCAAGTGCATCGGTGTACGTGCTCGACAATTTATGAATACGTCGGTAGCGATACCCCGAGATGCACTACGGTCGGATTCTCTCTTATCCTTTCCTGCGTCAAGGCTCGATGAAGATACAATATCAAGATCTTGCCGTATTTTATTTTAATCATTACTTATTGACACTCGCGAGTTACAGATTATACAGGAATATTAATTTTATTACTATTTTTGTAACGTCTCTTTTTTATTTTTATACCATATTCATCGTGTCCTTGGTACAACCTTGATAATAGAATTATTTTCATTATAGTTTGGTGTTTGTGCAGATAAAGAGTTGACAATTTGGAAAAAATGATATTCTAATCAGAAACTTGAGTGAGGGGATGAACGGTCACCCATCCAAGTAGTGGCGGCGGGAAAAGCTGCTTGACTCAAGCGATTCGATTGTCCGCTGTACTTATTGTTAAATATGCGCGAAACGACGTAAATTTGTATTTAATCGTATAATGGAACGAATGGAACGTTCATTCTCCGAGACAACTCGACGAGTAACTTTAAGGGCCTCTACATCCCGCAACGAATAGTGGAACAAATGTCGTGGCCCATTTGTCGAAACTTACAATCTTTCTCTGGTGAACTTTAGCACCATCGCAGTCACCTGTCTCCTAGGATTTGAGTACTAGCCATTTGGAAGTGGAGCTATTTGGTGTCGTTTACTCTTCTGGAACGCTTCCTCATAACGAGCGCCTGGATGTATTCGCGTCAATAATTCGTAAGCTTAGTAAGACATTTGTGTACAAGACTCTATAAGATAGTTTACCACCCTTATCAAGAGTCACAAAGACGAAAAGTGCGTACGCAACCGCCGACGGGCATAATAAAAGAGCGAAAGAGATCGTACCGCGAGATCGAGGACGACAGTGAAATTGAGGCCTGGAGAGTCACCATAGTTGGGGCAAAACGAATCGTAAATGATCCGAGTGGGCATTTCATTGCGACAGTAAAACCAAGAAACTGCGTAGCGTTACCGCGATAGCATATTACGCTACCCTATTACGCTCTCTCTGTCTCTGTCTGAGGGTTGAAAGAGATGCTGCGAAGATTTGGCAGGAAGTTCCGTATCGACCGTATAGTCGCGAGACAAGCAACGAGACGTTAAACTTCACGAGAGTCGGTTGATGCCTCGACCCAAGAAACCATACCTGTGAATCTCTCTGGTCCACCGAGTCCATTCAGTCTTTGGACGTTTCAGTATGCACGGACATTCTCTCTCACGTCTACACGAGGGAATAGAGAGAGAGAAAGAGAAAGGAGTCCGTGCATATAGCGAAAATACCAACAGTGGGAAATGCCAAGTGGAAGGCTCGCGCTGGTATAGAGAGATCACTGGCAAGAGCAGGAGACCAATGGAGTTTAATGCCGGCTCACTGGTTCTATTGCCTATTCGTAGCTCAGGTTTCGTGCCCTCCAGTAGATATCCTTAGCGATCCGGGACTAGGGGTTGACCGGGAGGGAATGATGCTCTCGGTGTATAGGTACCCCGAGCCCTGCGACCAAGGGACGCGTTGCTCTATATAGCAATTTCGAAATGCAATTGCCGCGGGCCAACCGACCGCATAAGCGCCTCTTCGAACCAACCCAGAGATCCTCCCCAGGAACAGGAACACCAACGTCTTCTATCTGTACACGACCATGTATATATGTTTGTATTTGTGGGTGTATGTATGGGGGTGTGCAAACTGTATATACAAAGACATGTACGGGTATGGATAGCCCTCGTATAACTCGCGACGCTCCCATTGCACGACTTATCGCTCGCAGGATTTGCCAAAGTACGTTGCACCCCTAGGAACATCCAAGATCGCTCGTCTGATCCCACCGTTAGCACAGGCTCGGAGGAAGCTCCTGCAAGGAACTGTATGGAGACGGGAAGGAGGGTCGTGTCTTTCCAGTCTCTCTCTCTTTCTCTCTCCGGGGGAATTAAATGTTGTTCGGTGGCTACCGCCAGCAAATTGCCAAACAACTTGAGAAGTCTCGTTGCCCCCCGGAGCTTTTAGGGGAATGAGGAAGAACGGAGAGTGAGAGAGAGAGAGGGAGAGAGAGAGGAAGCATTGGGAATGAAGCTTGAGAGATTGACGATATAGTCGTTGGTCGTTAGGCGGTCCATAAAAGTGATATACAGTCTTGTTGCTTGTATGGAAGAATGCATCGTTCTGTTAAAATGATTATTATCCCCGAAGCTAAATGTTCCAGGGTTTAATTGGTCCCGAATTGTCCACGTCAAGAGCACTTCTTTTTTTCAATTAAATTAACTAACTGTACGTGGCCTCGATCATACTTGCGAGAACTCGCAGGTCTACAGGGGCATTTCTTCATCGTTAAAACGTTGTCTCTTTCATCATGATTTCAGGCATATTCACGGTGATGTGTTACAACGTGCTCTGCGACAAGTACGCGACGAGACAGATGTACGGTTACTGTCCGAGCTGGGCTCTCGACTGGGAATATCGAAAAAAAGGGATACTCGATGAGATAAGACATTACGCGGCCGATCTGATCAGCCTTCAGGAAGTCGAGACCGATCAATTCTACAATTTCTTCCTGCCGGAGCTTAAGCACGACGGTTACGATGGGATATTCTCACCGAAGTCAAGGGCGAAAACGATGGCGGAGAACGACCGCAAGTACGTCGACGGATGCGCTATTTTCTACAGAACAGCCAAGTAAGTGAACACACGCGAGTCCACTCGTGCCCGCAAGCTCAGTTTCTATCTTTCTCTCTCGCCATTCTCTTTTATTTTGCTGGTATTCCTACATTTTTGTTGTTGTTTTTCTTCTCCGCTCTGCCTCCTCGATAATTTACAACGGTGTGTGTGGCATCGTGTAGTTCGCGGTTTCTCACTCTTACCCCTCTCCCCTCCACTTCCAACTACAACCCCACCTCTAGGCGTATCCAGGTAACTTGTCGGACAACGATATTCTCAGAGAGAGTTGGTATGGGTTTTGCGAAGAGAAGAGAAGAAGTAGAAATGGTAGACGAAGTGGAAACGGGAGAGTAGGAACGACAGACTCGCGGTATCCTCGGCAAAGTCCCTGGAGGCGTTCTGTGCACAGGATCGATCCGTAAAAAAAGACTCCATCACTCTTGGTCACGAGTATATAGAAACACTGCCGTCTGGCTTTGTATGAAGATGCCAGAGAATTTCTCAGCGTGTGGAACACCTCTCGTGCCTCTTCACTCCTCGTGTCTTATGGCGTTTATGTATTTCCTCGATCCGCGTTGCGACAGACTCGACACCAGCAAAGAAACCGTCAGCTTTTCGTGGTGGTGACAATATTTGGGATGACAAAATGAACGCTCGAGAGCTAACGCCAAATAGCCGTCCAAGAACTGGCACAAAATGACCGTCAGAGAGCTAATACAAGATGGCCGCCAAGTGGACCGATACAAAATGGCCACTTGAGCGCCGACATAAGATGGCCGTCCTAGAGCCGACGTGAGATGACGTACAAAATGGCTACTCGCTCGTTTACGCGCACTGGACAATTTTCGTTCATCAATAGCCGCTAGAACCGAACCTGATTTCGTTTAGTTAATGATCGATGCGGTTTGCAACGTTATCGATCTTACCCTAGGGCACGAAGGGATATTATCCGTGTCAGCAGGTGCGGAATCATTTCGTAAGCGCTCCCGCGAGAGTCCATTACATTGATGTATAGCGGGCAAGTGCCGCTAGTACTTCACGCGCGTATATACATTAACACGATAGCAGCAAGCACCGGCGGTATACTTGCACGCAATCTCGTTCCTCTGTCGCGGTCAGTATTTAAGTATGTCCTCGGGTAAGGTTGGGTTCCGGTATATCGCCGTGGCGAACGAGTATATCCGAGCTATCTGCAACATCCTGGGCTTACTATTAATGTCTCGTAAAGCATATATCTCCATAACGAGCCGCGGACTCTGAGAATGTAACAAACGCAGATAACAAACGTTTAGTGTCGCTCTCGGTCACTTAAAACGAGCGAATCAACGTACTTCTCGAGTTCTTCCGCGAGCCATTTTTCATTGCCGGAGGTAAGACGGAATGTTACTTTTACGCTTTCGTATCGTAAAATATTCAAATTGCATTTTTAATAACAGCTCGTTATGATAATCGACTTCAAGCATACGAATGATTAAAAATTGAATCAATACGCAAACATTTATCGAGGTTTTACGAATCTTACATCAACATTGTAGGTACACTTCGTCTTATCGCTAATCTTACATCTAATATTTTCGAGTTCCTTCGCCTTCCTAGACACTCACAATTAACGAAAGAGGATCACGGGGTAAATAAGAGGTTCTGACGATGAGCGAGAAATGGATGAGAGGAAAAGGGCACGAATTCGCAATGGGCGTGAACTTACCACGAGTTCAATTTCTGTCCTTTTTTTTCTTTTTTAATCCTCGCTCCCTCACCCTCTTTCCAACTTTACTGCTACTCCAGCAGAGTAGAAGCCACGTCTTCTATATAGGTACGTAACAGTAACACACCGTGGATAGAATCGTCTTGGCTTTCGAGAGGCGCGCACGTGGCGATTGCAATTACCAATCGCCACTTTTAAATCGGAAACTGCAGTTAACGTTCGACGAAGTTACCGGAGACTTTTCCACTCCTTCAATGTTCGTTTGAGTCTAGGGAACTGTAGATGACTACGTATATAGCGATTCGTCGGCCATGTTCCGTAATTGCTGAAAGATGCGACCAGAATCTTGAACACCGGAGAGTTTATTGACCCCATTATCCGAGTCTCTTGGTTGTGTGCTCCGCGCAGTTATGAGCTTTAGTCTGGTTTCGATAAATCATACGCTATCGCAGGATCGATCCTTTATTACGGTACGTCTTTGCTACGGTGAGCAAAAGCCCTCTCTACAATCTTTCTTCAATTCCGAATACACAATTTGTGCTGAATCGTTTCTACACGTGCATATTAGTCCCTCCATACGACTTCCTTGTATAAGATTGAATTCTCCTTACCTCGTTGATGTAAAATTGATAAAAAAACAATCGATACTTTTCAGGATCGATCTCACACAAGAATTGGATGATAAGATTTATCTTATCGAGGCATTGTTGCAGACTTGATTGTATTAAATATCTTGATGTAGAGATGATCGTAAAACAATAAATAAATTGTTAAATTGATTTTAGAAGACTCCGATGATGAGATCGATCGTATCAAATCCTCGTTGTAGAATCGATCATAAAAAGATTCATTGGTTCGGAGTTGATCGTTTGTAACTCATCGTTATAGGATTAAATTTAACGAACCTTACACAAAGCAGATCGAATCTAATCCGATTCACAGACAAAACTTACTCGAAATCCGTCATTGTTTAGCGTTGCTCCTATAAATCTTGCTAAACGTAAAATTGAATCTTCTCGTTTAATCGTTAGTTTCCTTTTCGTATAATTCTCATTTCATCATGCGGAAAGCCCTCGTACCAAGTTTTCCATTACGTCAATATTCCCCACTATCCACTGCAAACTTGTGGTTACGAACTATACGCAAATATATCTTGGACCGTGTACTAAAGTGTGCAAAGCCCACGGCACACAGATACATAAAGTTTCACGTTAGAGGATGAGATGCCTACGTTGAACGTCTCGAGGACCCGATATACTTTGATCTCAGCCGTGAAATGGAGCGAAACGTTTATGCTGACTTTGGTAACTCCGGCCGGAAACTTTGGTAACGTATATCTAGGCCTGTATACGTAGAATAGCATATTGAAAGAGCAGATGGTTTTCCCTCTATAGGGCCAAAGTAACAGAGCCAACTATTATATTCTCGAACCCCGTTTCTCTCATCCCCTACCCCCCGGCCACGATTTTGCACCCCCTCGAAGATATCACTCCGACCCTAGCAAATCGTCAGATTATTCGAGCTCAATAACATGAATTACGATATTGATAAATCATTACTGTTCGTTTGTGCCAAAGTGTTTATGGCCAATTTGTTATCGATTTGCCCCCTCTCTCCCCCCTCCCATTTACCTCGTAAATGCAAACAAGATATTTCTTACGCGCTCGTATACGATGGTAAAAATGGTACTCTCGACGCTTTCATCCATTTTACGTGTACTTATAGTACGAGGCCTCGAGTTGGAGAGAAGATATTTTCCATCGAATAAAAATGTAAGCGTCATTTCGTCGAACGAAACTTTTCCGCGATACCGAACAACCGGAGAGAGGATACCTTTCTCGTATCGTTGTCGCGTTGCCCGTTATCATAAAAATTGTCGTTCTCGACGCGATAGTCACACGTCCGTACGAATAAAAGCTCACCTGTATGAGAATCCTCATGCTTCAATTTATTTTCAACGCACGTTTATATAGCACCTGACACACGTTTGTCCGAACCAATCCAATCGCATCTTCGTCTTTCGATAGAAAGAAACATTTGCTTTTATGAAAGATAATCGTTACAATTCTTATTTTATTGGTAAATAAATTAGTTTAATAACATTTTAGTAAAAGTTTGTTAACGTTTCACTTACTCGTGAGATTATAGTAAAATTTCAGCTATTAATAAAATGCTAATTAAATTCCGATTATTAGTCGAAATAATAATTTATTATTAGCAACTATGGAATTAATTAAAATCCAATCGATACCATGGAAATAATTAAATTTGACGATGGGGATGAAGAACCATCTAGGCGATTTTGCCGCTAGCAACTGACGTGACGAAGGTGGACACCTATTGCAAAATATTTCGCATAAGGATTTCGTGGACGCATTATAAATCCCCGAAAGCGCTCACCTGGTGCATTTTCCTTCAGATTTATCGCGCTGACTTTTATGACGCAGCTGTTAAATTTCTAGCGCGTTATAAGTATTTCCGCCAGCTCTCCTTAACTTTATCTCTCCCTCTCTCTCTCTCTCTCTCTCTTCCATTTTCCCTGCATTTTATATGCACGGTTTATTATGTTTGTCTCGAGGTACTGACACTATAAACCCCCTAAGCGTTTGGCTCGCAAATTGAACTGGCTGGATGCGCATAAATTAATTCATCATCCTGCACCCTACATTTCATTTGATTAAAAAATTAATCGCAACCTCCTCTTCGTACTTTTTATCAGAAACAAAAAAAAATTATCGCGAATACAAAAAAACAGTTATTACTCAAGTTTAAAAAAGATCAAATAACGACAAATCATCAAATCCCTCCCTCGTTTAAAAATCCAAAATCTCGAGTACAGCCACGACGAATAAAAATGGCTGAATAAAGAAAATAAAAATAAAAGACGAAACTCGGACCATTTTCGCTCAGCCTAGGCAGTTGGCTCTCTCTCTCTCTCTCTCGTTGGTGACTTTTATTCAATCCTGTTTGCCTCTCGCTTGAGTTACACACGAGGGGGACGCGTAAGGCGTAGGGCACCGAGGATGATAGCTCTCGTGTGTGTCCCGGTTTTCGAGGAGAAAAAGGGGCAGAACGGTGGCACCGAGAGCTCCCACAACGGGGGAAAGTACTTTTCGACTTACGTGCCACACATTGCAAAACGAGATTGTATTCTACATGTAGTACGTGATACGCCTGCTTACTCGAACCATATGTATATATATGAACACACACATATATTTTTTTCTTCAGTAAAGAAGAAAAAAAGAAGAAGAAGAAACGATTTTGTGCGAAACTCTCGAAAAACCAGGTTACGTATATATATATAGCGTAACGGTACGATGGTGCCTTTTTCGAAGCGAAAATACCTTATTCCTAGCTCGAGATCGACGCTTGACGTTGCAAATATTTTTCCAAACATTCCAATCGCATCTCTCCTATATATATATATTACATTCTCCGGTTAACAGGACGTCGAGGATTCGCTATGTATAGACATATTTATCTAACTTTCATCTATCGAATTTCCGCCAGCGTATTCGATAGATATTTTGAAATGATAACACTCTCCTATACATACACGTATTACACATACCTACACAATATATATATGTATATATACAAATATTTGAGCATTGCGTACTTTGCATTTTCGTAGATTCACTCTGATAAAGGAACATCTCGTGGAATTCAATCAATTGGCAATGGCGAATGCCGAAGGCTCGGACAACATGCTGAACAGAGTAATGCCCAAGGACAACATCGGTCTCGCTGCTCTCTTGAGGACCACCGAAGCTGCCTGGGACAATGGTGAGTAACCATTTTATCCAAAGTCCTCGTTTTCTCGTTTTTTGTTTCTTTTTTTTATCGTTAACGAACGCTATGAATCGTTCGACGCTATTTTTATCGTCACTGCAGATAGCGATTTATGACGTTTATATATATATATACATTTTTTGAAATATTTTTGTTTTGTCACGTGTATGGTTATATTCTTGCGCTTGTCATATTTTTTTTATTAGTTTTTATTTATTTTTTTATGGCGATGGTAGTGTTTTGCGTTGCGGGTTTCATTTTTATGACAGTGCTTTATTTTCCTTGGGGTATCGATGGCCAAATTGATAACGTTTCGGCCAAACATGTACATCTGTCGACAAATATTTCACGGATGATTAATAACTACTATTCGGGAGCTTACAACTGGGTTAACGAACCCGAATCATTCACCGACGGACATATTATACGAATTTCGTCAAAAAATAATCGCTCTGTGACAGGAATGAAGCTCGTTCGAAAAATACTTCTCTATTGGTATACTCGATTATCGGTTGAGTAGAAAAATCGAGGAGAGGGGGGATATACCGTGTGTCCTGTTTGAAAGGGACGAAGCGTTACCGATATATAGATCACATGCTTGCTCTACAGTTTTTTATATTTACATAATTTTTTTCATTACTCAGAGACACCGAGATATTTATGAATATACGTATATAGATTTACATTGATCAAATGGACTTATAGCTTTGGTATATCGATATGGAGCTCCGTACTCGGTTCGCTGTGAGTCGGCTGGCGCGCATGCTAGGTGGGGATGCGCGCAGTGCCTGCGCGCTCGCACGCGGCGGCAGGGTGGGGGACGTATAACCGGTGAGCCAGACTAGCCACGTGGTAGTGGTAACAGTCAGCTGGCTGACGCTCAATGCTAAAGGCCTATATCTATGACTTAGCAAATGGACTTATAGCTTTGATATATCTATATGGAGTTCCGTGCTCCGTTCGCTGTGAGTGGGCTGGCGCGCATGCTAAGTGGGGATGCGCGCAGTGCCTGCGCGCTCGCACGCGGCGGCAGGGTGGGGGACGTATAACCGGTGAGCCAGACTACCCACGTGGTAGTGGTAACAGTCAGCTGGCTGACGCTCAATGCTAAAGGCCTATATCTCTTGGAATCGTGATATAACACTCTTTCGAGTGTTATCACACTTCGTATTTCCCACTATTTTTTATTAACGACGAAAAAGTTTAAATCAAAGTATTAAACGATATCGAACAATGATTAAACTTGAAATTAAAATCGCTCGAACGATTTTATAGAGCCACGATTTCGTGTCTCGTTGATGTGTTAGAGGCAGAGGATGCAAAGCCCCTCCAATATTAATATATATATCATATATATATTATTATTGTCCCCTTCCTCATTCGCCATAGAATTTCTTTCGTCATGGAACAATGAAAGTTCTATCAGAAACCAGAGAGAAAAAGGGAGAGAGAGAGAGAGAGGAAAAAAGAACGATAAAGGGAAAAAAACTGATCGAAGAAAAAAGAAAGCAGGAGAAGGAGAGATTCGCGAGAATAGGGGAAAAGTAAGAGAGGACGAAGATTAAGAGAGCCAAGGGGACAGAAGTGCGATAAGAGAAAGAACAAAAAAAGAACGAGCGGAAAGATAGTTGCGACCGCGGGTATAGGCCCTGGAGTGGGAGCAAGACCAAGAGGGAGAGAGAGAGAGAGAGAGAGAGAGGGAAAGACGGAGGGTACTCGATAAATTTCCACCGGATTTCGTGACCCACATTGCTGTGGCTCTTCTCCTCCCCCGATCCGTAAAACAATTTACCTCGTCGAAGGAGGAACGTTTTAAAAAAAAAATCTCTGATCGATCGTCCCATCCACGACGGTGAGTTATACACGTAAGAACTTTTACGTGTAAGATCCTCACGGGAATTTATACTTATCGGTCATTTATATAATTCCTCGTCTCGAAGCTCGTGCGATAGAAATAGAGAGAGAGAGAGAGAGAGAGAGAGAGAGAGAGAGAGAGAGAGAGAAAGGGAGGGACAGTGAGAAGAACGACGATTATATTACTGCCGGATATCGAGATAACGCAATTGGAGAAGGGTCGTCTTAATTGCACGCGTATTATACCGTTGATCGGCCTGCGAGTGTTCCCGACCAACACGCAGACCACTGCTTCCCTTTTTTTCCCTTTGCACTTTCTTTTAACAACATCGATGCGATGCAACTCGACGAATCGTATATCGAAAGTTGAAAAATATCGTGAAAAAAAAAAGGAAAAAAATATCCTCCGATGGCGTTGAAGGAACGTACGCGCGCGGAAATGAGACTGCGAAACGAAGCGAGAGACAGATCGAATCCCTCGAGTACACGAGGGCTTCGCCATTTCGTATAATGAAGCGCGGAGTGAAACGTTAAGAAGAATCTCTCCTCGCCGTAACGTTTTAACGAGATTCAATAATCTCGCGTTAATTAATCTCGCGAAATTCTATAATTAATTGGTAATTAGCAAACGAAGGTCACTTATTCGTGAAATTATCGATCTCTCCCCCTCCCGATAAATCCGACGATTTATTATCGCTAGCCTGATTAAATCGATCGTCGAATTTATCGAACACGATCGTTTTGCGATTTTTCGATCGATGACGAATCGAATGATTGGAGACTCGATCAATTCTCCGACTATTATTAAAAATTAATATATTCAACGTCGGCGTATAACGCGACGTTTAATTGTTCTTCATTTATCGATTCTCGAACCTCCCCTCGTATGACGAGGAGAGGGGGTGGGGAGGGGGTGAAAATGAACGATAATTTCGCGTGAGTATATGGTTAACGATCTACGAGATACGCATTTCTGTAATTCGAGCCAATTAACGCGTGATCGCGCGTAATTGATGGGGGATGCTGCAGCAATAGTTGCACCGTGGCACGCAATGCGATGCGCGCACTTCGAGCTTCGTGTCCCGTGTAATAAAATTGGCGTACAAGGGCGAGAATATTCTCAATGAACGATACAAGGCGAATCCCAACATCGTGTGTCTTTCACTTACCGGTATGTTCGTGTCTTGGAGCACGCATGAATCTATATAGGCTCGTGTCGGTCAACGAGAACGACTATTAATATATGCTTCGTTGAAATACGATCGGTGCCATTAAGGAGGTTGAAGCGTTGTCCATGCATTAGACGAATTCCAAGTTTAATTGTTTAAAATTCGTAGGAACCTTCTTAACAATAATACTCAACTGTGGGTAAAATTTGAGCAAGTTTTACCGTCTAGAGATCGAGTTATTTATTGTCAAAAATCGTATTTTTTCGTAACTTCCCATAAGACCTCGTGTTAAAGTTGCCATTTTAAATACTGAATATCTCGATTACTAGATGGTGAAACCTTCTCAAATTTCTTACCCATTATAATACGATGCTCAAGAAGATTGACGCACAATTTCAAAAAAATATCTTGGAAAAAATTGTATCCGATGATTTTGCCATTACTTTGTATATACTATTATGATTATGGCGCGTGAACCTCCTTAAGATCGATCGCCGAAGCCTGAGCTCGAGACTCAATTATATCATTGCCGGCGGAAGATCGAACGAAAATTTTGTCACGCATGCAACTTTGTTGCAATCTCAGGAATTCAATTATCCGTTACGAAGCCTTTGATTCGATGAATTAACGAGCGTGAATCGACGAGCGATTAAAACCGTGGGATTTGTTAGTTTGAATATATTAAAATACCGACGGTCGGTAAGTTTAAAAAACTATAATATATTATGAGGTCGAGGGACTTGTTAAAGTTGATGGATCGACAGCGATGGGTACGCGAGTGGCAAGGGGCTCTGGCGATCATCGAAGTTAAGCAGCATTTGGCGCGGCCACTACTTGGTGCGGTGACCGCTCAACCGTGCGTCCAATAGCTGAGGGACGAAGATCTTGATTCTTCCGAAGTTTTCATCAGTAACTCCGAGGATCTCCTATAGCAAGGTTTAAACTTTGAAAGGACCTCTGGACCCTTCCTTGATTGGGAAACTGAAAAACCCCCACCTCTCGAGGAACTAGACAGTTCGGTAGATTATCTGACCAAAATTCGACTAGTAAAGTGACCGAGTGAAAACAAATTTAAATACAAGCGTGAAGTATCTCGTCTATGTAGGAATGGCGAAGAAAAGCGCACCACGAGAGAGAAAGAGAGATATACGAGATGAATCGCATTTGCAGAGGCTCACCGCCATCGCAATCCCGAGTATTCGAGGGGTCCCCCTTGGCCGACCGCGAGCTTAATTAATTACTTGCACCCGAGCGATTACCTCAACGGTTCTCGTCGCATATCAGAGAGCATCGCCAATATACCAATGTACACCCACACACACACACATATATATATATATATCGGATATTACGAATCATCATCGAGAAAGAAGGATAGAGAGACACGAATGAAAGAGATTAAGTGCCCCTGGTCTCGGGCAAGCTTGCATCGGACCACATTGCGACCTATCGACTGAATGCAGCAAGTATCCCTTTATAATTTGCAAGCGCTTGTACGAGAGGTTAGGTCGAAGCGGCGCGTGCGTTCACCTGCCAATCGGTATCTCGCTTATTCATCTCGATATTGCTCCCTCGTTCGAACTGGTCTCCTCTACCCATGAGTCGTGCGAATATTTATTCCCTTCTTTCTCTCTTTGTTGGCTTTGTTTTTTTAATCGCGTTTCTGCCGTTGACTCGATCGATACTCTTTTTTTTAATGGGGCAAGCAGTCGTGCATAAACGTTGAGGGGTCAATCGTTGGAGTCGTGCGAACGTACATCCAGATATTTAATATAAAAGATTATCGTAGAAAGAGTGTTTGAACGGTGAAGTATAATAATGTTTTTTTCTTATTTCTTCGAACTTTAAGGAGATTTTAAGTTCGAGTAAAAGTCTTATTTTTAACGAGCGTACCAATGATCAATTCCGATTGATTTCCTCGAAAGATTGGTCGAGTTTTTATCGGAATAACCAATTGGGATCCTCTGTTTCATTATAAATTATCAGCTTGTTACTTTATTGAATAAGAAAAAAAAAAGAGCTACATCTCATTTTCTGACGAATGTCAACCGACAATTGAGCGAGAGAACATCGCGCTTTCACTAGTTCACCGGCGGGAGCGCGCGATAGTGCGAAAACATGCCGCGCGACGCGCGCGCACCTATCGAGTATACGTCGATTAATCGAATCTCGCAACAATCGTTTCTGGTCGAAATCGAACGATGTAAGAAAAATAACAGCTGACGTGTTTACACGAATAACGACAATACGTTAACTCGGTTAATTTCGTATTGCTGTATCATCTGTCAAAATTTATTACTTTTATCGTCGAGAAATCGCGCGCCAAAGAATTCGATAAAGTATGTCGGGTTATTCGGAGCAGGAGAATTATTGGTCTCAGCCACCGCAGGGACAGTACAATTTCGAAGCACCGGGTTTCGGTCAACCTAACCAACCATTCGTCTTTCAATCTTATAACGATGAACCGGTCGTCGATGATTCCGCTTACGCTCAAAAAAATTATCTCGATCCAAGACAAAATGCATACGCCGGTGAAATGATTTACAGTTCCGATGATTTTGGCAAAGGTAAGTTGACATAACCTCACTTAAAACTAAATCAACGTATTAACTCAAAATTTCCCACAGAAATTTATTAATTCTCACAAAACATCGTAAAAATATCGATCATAACAAAATCCTATCGAAATTTAATTTCTCCCATTCATTTTTTATACTCCGATAAAACATTTTTACAATTCGACAAATTCACGAACGTTTCCCCGTTTTAATATCGTCGAAAAAACAATTTGTCCATAGCTCCCGTCGGTTTCGGCGAAGAGGAGGACGAACCTCCGCTTCTGGAAGAACTGGGAATAAATCCCGATCGAATAATGCAAAAGACGCTGGCTGTGATGAATCCGTTCCATCGTAGAGGTCAAACGGACGACGCGAATTATCTAACGCAAGATTCCGATTTGGCCGGTCCCGTGGCTTTTTGCCTCGCGTTAGCCGGCTTTCTTCTTCTCGCCGGTTCGAAAGCTCACTTTGGTTACGTCTATGGACTCGCCGTTACATCCTGTATTCTCATGTATCTTTTACAATCGTTAATGAGCAGTACAGGAAATATAACTCTCTCGTCGGTAGCTTCGGTTCTTGGCTATTGTCTATTACCGGTAGTCGCTCTCGCTGGATTGAGCGTATTTACGACGCTTCGCGGACCTTTAGGTATGACGCTGGCGGCATTGGCGGTCGCTTGGGCATCGCTCTCGGCCTCGAGACTCCTTTGCGCCATGTCCGGCGAAGAAAAACAACGACTTCTCGTCGCTTATCCGTGTATACTTCTCTATGGAGTTTTCACGCTTATTGTCATCTTTTGAATTATGTAATCGAATATCGAACCACGAGCAATCTTAATTTGTCGTCGATTCGATCTATTTCAGCATATACATATATATATATATATATTTTTTTTTCAATGTCACTGATGATTATCGAGCGTATTGAGAACGTTGTCCATTTAAATTATTTGTAAGAATTTCTAAATAAAAAAGACTTCTACAAAAATGGAAAAAATCGTGTTTCGTTCTTTTGCCAGAGATTTTTTTCTCGGGTAGTTAATTACGGGTTGGATTAATGGCGTTATTAGGACGAAGAATATCGACCCACGAGGAATCTTAATTTGTGGTCGATTCGATCAATTTCAGCATGTATATATATTTTTTTTCAATGTCACTGATGATTATCGAGCGTACTGAGAACGTTGTGCATTTAAATTATTTATAAGGATTTCTAAATAAAAAAGATTTTTATAAAATTGAAAAACTCTTGTTTCGTTCCTTTGCCAGAGATTTTTTTCTCGGGTAGTTAATTACGTGTTGGATTAATGGCGTTATTAGGACGAAGAATATCGACCCACGAGGAATCTTAATTTGTGGTCAATTCGATCAATTTCAGCATCTACATAGGGTAAAACACCCAGTAGTCAGCCTCTGCCTATACTTTGTACGAGTGGGAAGAGTACAAAAGATATGCTTTGCTCTCTTCCCACTCATACAAAGTATAGGCAGAGGCTGACTACTGTTTCCTGGCCGACTACTGGCTGTTTTACCCTATATATATTTTTTTTTTCAAAGTCTGATGATTATCGAGCGTACTGAGAACGTTTTTCATTAAAATTATTTGCAAGAATTTCTAAATAAAAAATGACTTCTACAAAATTGAAAATTCTTGTTTCGTTCCTTTGCTAAAGACGCGAAACCAGATTTATGGGACGAGGGAATAGTTAGGAAATAATTAATTTTTGTATTCTTATATTACAGGCCTTCCGTCAGATCCTGCCCAGGTTCAACAACCAATTCTAGTTTGCACAGCTCACATTCACTGGGATCCAGAATTTTGCGACGTGAAACTCATTCAGACGATGATGCTCAGCAACGAGCTACGCTCGATATTGGACCAAGCGGGACAGTCATTCAGACCCGGTCACAAGCCTGACTCGTCCAATGTTCAATTACTACTTTGCGGCGATTTTAATTCATTACCGGACTCCGGTGTGTTTCTTTTTCCACTTACTCGTTATCAATGAAAAATAAAACGATCTATAACGTTCAATTTTTATTTATTCCCATTTGCAGGAGTTATTGAATTTTTGACATCGGGACGTGTACCGTCCGATCATCGTGACTTCAAAGAACTGACGTACAAATCTTGCTTGCAAAAAATTTCCGGCTGCGAAAAACCAAACGAATTCACTCACTCCTTCAAACTGGCTTCTGCGTATAGCGAAGATATCATGCCCTACACCAACTATACGTGAGTAATACGAGTAATATATACACGTCTTACTTTACAATCACATTTATTTGGAAAAATAAATAAATAATCATATTTCACTATTTCCGTATTTTTAGATTCGACTTTAAAGGGATAATAGATTACATTTTCTACTCGAAACAAAGTATGGTACCGTTGGGTCTTCTCGGACCTTTGAGCGCAGACTGGTTCAGAGAACACAAAGTAGTCGGTTGTCCACATCCTCATATACCTTCCGGTGAGTAATTTATCATAAATTAAGAAAAAAAAAGAAAAAAAAACGAACAAACAAAAATGAATAGTAAAAATGGAAATAAACTATATTTCTATTTCAGACCATTTTCCTCTGTTAGTCGAACTGGAAATGACACCGACAGCAGGGACGAGTAACGGTTTGATCTCACGCAGGTAGCAGCCGCTGCGAACTAGGCCCAAGTAAAACAAAATGAGGGAACGATAAATATATAACGATAAATGAAAGATTAAAACGAAAACAAACAGCCCCATCACTCCTTCTCTTACATTCTGGCTCCAGCGATACCACTCGCTAATCGGCTATTATCACTCGGATAATAGCGAATGTTTCAATACTCCACATTGCCGCACATTGAACGAACGAAAACAAAGGAAAACAAACAAATAAGAAATGAAAAAGATAACAAAAACAACAACAACAAAAACAAAAAGAAGAAACGAAAAACACAAAAAGCTGACATATAAATGATGATGAGAATAATTCTAATGACCAGGTGACGGGAGTCGTGTTGTAATGCGTTTAGCCCATGTATAGTGTATTGCATTTTTAAGAAGTATAATGATTCTTTTTTTTTTTCGTTTTTTTTTCTTTTTTTCTTTTTTTTTCGTTTTTTTCCCACGCCTATGATATCTTAACATCTATGATCATCGTAATATGTAGATACCTATTTTCCTACAAAAAGAAAAAGATGAAAAAAGAAAAAAGAGAAAAGAAACGAAGAAAAAAAAGAAATATTCCGATCAAGCCTCTGTGATATTGAGATTAACCATTGGAGCAATTTCACATATTTATTAACAAATTAGCGTCTACTAGGAAAGATTCTCTCTCTCTCTGTCCCTCTCTCCTCCCTCCCCACATCTTCCCCCCTCCCCTTTTTCGCCCTGTACACCCTCCCGCCCGAAAAATCTTCCTAAATGTCATTACAACATTCTCCAAGCCAACTTTTTGATAAGAATGCTGCCATCCATTGAGAAAACAAAAAAAAATGTATTTTTAAAAGTAAAACAAAAAGAAATAAAAAAAAAAGAAGAGAAAAAACGAAGAAAAATATTGAAGAGGGAGAAAAGATAATGATGATTTAATGATGAAGAGAAAAAAGAAGAAAAAAAAAAAGAAAAAACGAACATACACGCTATACTGGGCTGTGCGAAGTGATTGGAGTTGACTTAAACAATTTCAATGCAAGTACAAATCTGTTCTTATTGGCCACGTATATTGATAAACAAAGAAACAAAAGAAAAAAAAGAATATGAGATAATGTTAAATAAGAATTAATAGATGATATTGTAGCGAGTGTAATTTGTAAGTAACGATAATGTAATGATGTTCGCGATCTTTCGCATAATTTTAATTACCGTACAAAAGAAAAAAGAAAAAAGATTCAGTTGACCATTAAAATCAAAAACATTCGTTCGGTTATATCGTCTTCGTTACGATTAATATATCATTGCCGTACGAGCTTACTACTTGTTGATTCAGTTGCTGTGTGAATTAATCGTGCATCGTACGCACGAAAAATTGATAATTATCGAAAACTCTATTTTATCGTCAAGAAACCGTCAGGATCTGCGTTATTATTATTTTTTTTCTTCTTCTTTTCTGTTCATTACACGCAATTCTTTATCTTTCGTCGAAAAAAAGTTTTCGATACGAAAAATCGCGGTCGATTCATGAATTATAAATGTACATCGGTTCGACGAAAATCGAGAATCTAGGCCATTATAGAATTACGACGTGTATATTGCATACAAAAAAAACACTCCACTTTCCATTACTTTCGTTGCTTCGAGCGGCTCTATCGATGATAAAGTCGCCATGTAGCGCTGCCCAGTTATACGCCATCGGAAATTATGTCTCGCATCGAACAAACCGGATAGTCGAAACTCGTAGCGTCTCATCACGTACATTGAATAACGAAAATATTGACGGATAAAAAGGAAAACAATTTGTCGAACGAATAAATTGCGCAATACGCGATCGTCACGGTACAATTTGAACATTGATGAAAGTTTAAATGACGAAACGACGAGATTCGAATACGATACTTTTCATGAATTCTCTGTGCACATTAGACGTTTTTTCTCAAACGAATCAAGAACGAGAAAAAAAAACGAAAAAATCTTCATATTTGCGCTGTTCTATAACTACAGTACGAATGAAAGGAATAAAGGACGATAGAAATTGGTAATATTCGCACGTTGAACGGAAATTAAAATTATTACGCGGAGGTAAAAGATCGCCTAGAAACGGGGATATCGAATAAAGCGTGGATTTTAATATTTTTCATTCGGACAACGATGGAAAAAATCATAATACTACGAAAACAACTGAATGAAACAAGTGGTACACGAATAAGATTGCCCGCATCAATATTGTGTAGTGAATGTTGTATAAAGTAGGTAAATTTACAGAAATAGTTTATAATTAATTAATCGCATCGTTGGCATTCATTGTCTGTATATTGGTTCGCCGAGCGTCGATTAATTTCTTCTTACTCTCAATCTCTTTTTTCTTACGTCAATTTAACGACACTCGAACAAGATAATGTTGTGTAATTAAAAGTTAAAATAAAGATAAGTATAAGCTCGTTGACGGATCTCGGGCCTAATTCAAAAAGACGCATCGTCTCCGAGCTAACGATGAAGAATTTTCAAGATTTTCACGAACTCTGCAAAGAATTTTGCTTCGCTCGCGAAGCAACGAATATAAATAGTTTCCTCGTGAATTTACAACTATCTCGTTTCTCCTATGACATAGGAATACAGGCGTGTGCAACTTTACGTTATCGAATCATCCTCGATTCGTGCTGTTTCGATCAAGTACTCGCTGTAATTGCGTGATTGTAGGCTCGATACGAGTCTTGGATTAGATTAGGGCTTTCTTTTTTTTTCTTTCTTTCTTTTTCCGTTTACTTTCGATCATTCTACGTCGTACATTCGCGATCAGGGTTTATAAAGCGTATAAAAACAAATGTATTTTAATTCGTCGAATGAAGAATTCGTTGCGAGTTTTCGCTAAATTATAGTTTGCAATTGTCGAGCCAGACTGAACTCTGAAACGTATGATTTGATATTTATCGAATTAGACAAGATTATATCGACGCTGCTTACGAAAAGTAGCACGATTCAAATTTCTTACGAAAACTAACACGTTTCTAATTTCACCGCGAAAACCAACACGTTTCGATATTCGACGCGAAAACTAGCATGTTTCGGCTCTCACCGCGAAAAGTAGCATGATTCGGCTTCTGCCGCGATAACTGGCATGTACGAAATATGCTAGTTTTCGTGGCAAAAGCCGAAACATGCTAGTTTTCGCGGCAAATATCGAAACGTGCTAGTTTTCGTGTCAAAAGTCGAAACATGCTAGTTTTCGCGCTGATATCAAACGTGCTTCTCTTCGCAAGAAATCTGAAACGTGCTAGTTTTCGTAAGCAGCGTCGATATATACAATGCTGGAAAGAATTTGGTATTCGCAACGATCGGATAAAACGATCTTGCGACTGAGAAGTAAATTAACAAAATTTACCATGTAACAAAATCAGAAGCGTTAAAATTAGAATTATAAAGCGCGTAATTTTTAACAACCCTAACGAAATGTTCGTATGGGAATTCTCAATCGAACGTGAATTAATCGGCAATTTATCTTATCTTTTTTTATCCATTCGATCGATCGGATTTAGGAATTGCAACGGATTTAATTATTTCGTCGAATGAATTTATCGGGAAAAATCATCGTAAGACCACTGCTGACGAATGTATCCGTCGAAATTGTATAGCGCGCAAGTAAATGTAAAACTACTATTAAAAAAAAGAGAAGAAAAGAATCTAATTCTTGTTGAAATCAACTGTTACTTCGGTCGTTTAAGGACAAAAGAGAAAAAAGAAGAATAAGATGAGGAGGAGGACGAAGACGAAGAAGGAGGAAGTAATACGTAGAGAAATTAACATTTATTATATATGTGGTGTGGTGCTAAGACGAGAAATATCCGCGTGAGTACCATAATAAAGCGAAATGACGAGTTCGATCGACGAAATGCGCTTAGCACAGCACAACTCGACCCATAGACATAGCGTTATTCTATTTGGACGTAAAAAATGAAAATTAAGAGAAAATGAAACAATGGTACGCATTGCGAGAAGATTTTGTTACTCGGCATTCTTCTCGAGCACGAAGAAAAGAAAAAACAAAAAAAAAAGCATTTGCCGTGTTATCTCGGTTCCATCCACTCAAACGGGTCTCGTATTCGCTTCCTGAAGGCTTCGAAAGAAATAGTAAAACCTCGATACTTAGTATAGACCCTTGTTACACTTGAAGAAGAAAAAGAAAATGCAAAACTCGAAATCGCTCTTCGATCTATCGAACACCCAAGTGTTTCGATGTGAAATTTATGATTTTTCGTACTTTGTATCCTGTTATTGTTCCGATTTTCACGGAGAATCTCCGCGAATTCGATGTATTATTATTGATTTCAAGCTCCGCTTAATTCCGGGACGCAAAAAAAAAAAAACGAGTTTAAGAACAAAAATATCAACGAAAGAACAACTCGAATTAATCGTTGAACAATACGATCGTCGAGAATCGTTGCCCAGTATTCTCGTATCGGTGAAATTACGATTGCAAAGTGCATGCCAATTCCGCGAAGGAATCTTTACATTTATTTTCCTTCGATCGTCCTACGTATAAGCTATGTAAGTTTTAAAAACGCATTTTTCTTTTGTTTCTCGTTTTTTTCGTGTAATTAACGAGCTGTAAAAGTTGCGCATTTAGTCTGCCGTGACTTCGATCGTCTTAATTATCTGTTAATGTTTATATACTTATCGAAACGAGATGCGAATTTATTATTAGTTTAATATTTTTTTTATATTTACCAATATTTATCGATGTTCGTGTAGATCTAGATCGATTTAACTTCGTCCTGCCCTTCTCCTCCTCCCCTGGTTCCCCTTCACGGCTTTCCCATTCACCTATCGATACTTCTCCAAACGCGTGGAAAATATTTTCAAAACGCCGCAAGAAAGGAAACAAAATATTCAAGTGTAAAAGTACAAAGTAGATAGCTATGCGAGACCTGGTCGGATATTGAAAACACAAAAAAGAAGATAAATAAAAATAAAAAAACCATGTTGTAAAGGCATATAAGGGATAAAGGGAGTGATCTGGTAGAGTTGGCGAAAAAATGAAAAAGAAAAATACAAAATTTCTCACGTACGCGCGACTAATATACGTCGCTTTTTTTTTTTTTTTTTTTCTCAAATTATTCACTATGCCTCGGTTTACAATATCCATTAAAAAGGTGAAAATGTACTTTACTTATCATTAAAAATGCAATATTGTATATGGGCTGCGTTTTGAATCATGATCGAGTGTAACGATTTATCGAATAAGGACAAAAAATAAAATAGAAAATATTGAAACGAAATATAGTAAGGTACGAGTCTGTTTTTTTTTTTAACGATGTTTTATTCGGACGAGAATTAATTAATCGTATATTTTTCATAATATTTACGATATTAAGATTTTATATATATTTGTGTACTACGATATTTCTGTCGGAGATGGACTGGAGTTCTAATTTAACGGGACAGTGAAGCTGATAGCTCAATAATTGTTCGGTATAGCCGAGGAGAAAATACATTTTTCTAGCCATTAGCGTTTGTTTAACAATCGCGGCTATTCTGATGATATTGTGCTGTCTCTTGATGATTACTTCATTGGCGATAAGGTTGTGCCACGTACCGATCATAAAACGACGAATAAATACGTCTTCGATGGCGGTTTCGGACGGACGATTGCCATCGACGACGTTGGCTACGAATCGAGCAATAAGGGAGATTTAACGTATGTTTATTTTCATGGAGAATGTTTTTGGGTCGATAAACGTAAATTGACTTACAAGTATTCCAAGAATTCCATGATTTTTTGTGAGCTATTTCGTGAGGCGGGTGAGCCATTTCGTAGGTGAGAGGACGATTGCGCTTTAAAGTTACTCTGTAACGACCAGCTCGACATTTCGCGAAAACGGCCGATACGTGCAACGATCTTTGGAGACTAGGTCCTTGAATTTGCAAAGAACGCATCGCCTGACGAACGGAAAGACAGTAGGTAATAGTGGTACGAAATTCTATGCTCGTTTTGCAAAAGAGAGCCGAGAATGATAATAATTATAACCGATCGGAGGGAAATATAACCAAATAATGAGTTGGTAAGAACATAACCTCACAAAATAGTGTAATATTTTTAATATTATCGAATTTCACGTTATTTCGAGAAAATGAGAAAGTATTTGTGGAAGAAAAACATCGAGAATTGCATTGGAGGTTATGAATTTTGTCAGAAAGTGTTCGAATACATAAATAACATATCACTCACCGTAAGTAGTATCGATGTCATGACTGTTTTGTTGACCTCGTCGTTTTCTGACAAGACTGTTTATTTATTAAACAACGTATAAAGAAAACGGGTAACTAAATAATAGTATTTTGGTTAGCGGACGAGAAGAAGGGAATTACAACAGCTGACACGAGCAAACTCTCGTGATACCAGCCGAGCCAGAATCTAGACTCTCGGAAATGTTTGGATGACTGCAGCGATCGTTGCGCTATCTGGGGTCTTGCATGTATAACCTTAAAAAAACAAACGCGCCTGCAAATACGACAATTGACCGATAATATATAAATACGCGAACGATAGTCATAACTATTCTTTATAAGACCGTAAAAAACGTAACAATGGTACTAAAACACGTTATCATAGGTGAGAGGAGTTATTTTTATCAGTTAAATAACATCTCGGCAATATCACGTGAATTATATGTTAAAAATATGAGGTTATGCAACGGCTTATAGGCGGTGGAACGGGTTACATAGGCTCCTGTCTCGCGCGAGCCTTAAAAAACAAAGGTGCAAAAGTTACGATAGTTTCGCGAATGCCAGCACCGTCGACCCTATCCTGGGTGAGAAATTTTACATTAAAAATCTTAAATTCGACAATCGTCAAAAATATTTTTATTTCTAATCATTCTCGAATGATGCGCGGCTGTAGGAATTTTATCGCGATAAAAGATTATCAAAAAAAAAAAAACGGAATGGTGAACTCGATTGTTCACTGTACCGATTCTTTAGAGCGACGTGTCAAGATTTGGCCTGCCCGAAGACACTACCGCCGTTATAAACGTCGCTGGACAAAACATCTTAGATCCGACTAGAAGATGGACAGCGGGTTTCAAACAAAACGTTTGGAACAGCCGTGTCGAAACGACCAAAGCCCTAGCTAAAGCGGTCGATAACGCAGATATCAAAGTTTTCGTCAATATTTCCGGCGTCGCTTATTACCAACCCAATGAAATCGAATATACCGAAGATGACAAATGCGAACCATATGATTATTTATCCGGTAACGTTTAACATAAATATTCTCGAAAATCGTAATTTTTAACTAAAAACACGAAATTCCTCAATATTTAAACTAAATTATCATTATACAAAATTTTCCATCGATAAAAGCAATTATTTTACGTTCAACGTCGTTTCAACAGACCTTTGCCACGCCTGGGAAGACGCGGCGACGCTTTCCAAAGACAGCAAAACCAAAAGAGTGACGATAAGGTCCGGCGTCGTTCTAGGAAGAACCGGCGGTATGATCGCCCAAACTTTCTGGCCATTTTTCTTTGGTCTGGGCGGCCCGATTGGTAACGGCGAGCAATACATGCCTTGGATACATATTCAAGATCTCGTCTCTTTGTTTACGTACGCATTACAAAACGACGTACATCCTGTACTAAACGGCGTCGCGCCTCAGGTACGAAAAAAACAAACGAATAACCAAAGATTCTTAAGGAGGTTCGAGCGTCGTCCACGCATTAGTCGAATTTCAAGTTTAATTCTTAACAATAATACTCAACCGTGGGGAAAATTTGGCAAAGTTTTAACGTCTAGAAAAATCGAGTTATTTATCGTGAAAAATCGTATTTTTTCGTAACTTGCCATAAAACCTCGTGTTAAAGTTGCCATTTTAAACATCGAATATCTCGATTACTAGACAATGAAACCTTCTCAAATTTCTTACACATTATAATACGATGCTCAAGAAGATTGACGCAAAATTTCAAAAAATTATCTTGGAAAAAATTGTATCTAATGATTTTGCCGTTACTTTGTATATACTATTATGATTATGGCGCGTGAAACTCCTTAATTTTGTCATTATCGTCGATTACAAAATTTCGTATAATTACGAAACGACTAAATTTCACATACCAGCAACAGTCTCAAGGTTTTAAAAGTATAAACGTTCCAGGAATAATTTTATATACAAGAGAAAATTTGAACGATTTTAATATTAATTTTCTAAATTATTAATCGCTGATCTTTCCCTTCGAACGCAGCTCGTAACGAACAAACAATTCACAAAATCTTTTGCCAACGCTATGTGGAGACCAGCGATAATACCACTGCCGATATTTTTTCTCAATCTTCTTTTTAACGAGGAACGCGCAAAAGTACGTATTGCATAAAAAAAAAATGAATCAACGTTTTAGTTCGATCGTTAATTTCGTTAAACTATTTTTCAGATTATGACCGAAGGTCAAAAGGTCAAGCCGAAACGAGTTTTAGAATCTGGATTCGAGTACAAATATTCAGAAATCGATAAAGCTTGTACGGAATTCGCAAAGCTCATGTATACCAGGACATTTTGAAAGAACGCGAAGGGAAAATAGCGAAATTAGAATTCGGAATGCCGAGATGTTAAGTTTGTCGAGATTTGTCGAGGTTTCTCGAGGTTTTTCGAGGTAACGAATAAAGTTAAGTCGACTTTATTGAATCGTACGGTTCACGAGTAAACCAAGCAAATTTATGTATAAAAAAGGGAAAGCGCACTTTGCACATTCGTATTTTTCTCCGGATGGAAAGAATAAACGAATTTCCTGAAGAATTGGGCGAATTAATTTCTCTGCTAATTTTCTGCGGTGTTTTGGGAATTCTCGAGTGTTTAATTCTCACGGTGAAGATTCAAGCTCGATTCTATCGCTTCGTTCAATCCTGATTCTTCGAGTAAACTTAATTCAACGTATCGTCTTTATCGCGTGTAACGTAACTGCTGCTTTCATAATTGATAATTCACCTTGATAATTAATAATTGATAATTCACGTTGATAATTAATAATTGATAATTCACGTTGATAATTAATAATTGATAACTCACGTTGTTGATAATTAATAATCGATAATTCACGTTGATAATTAATAATTGATAATTCACGGTGATAATTAATCATTGATAATTCACGTTGATAATTAATAATGGATAATTCGGGTCGATAATTAATAATTGATAATTAATAATTGATAATTCACGTTACACGCGAATCTTCAGAGACTGAAAAAACATTCTCTTCGAGATATCTTTCCGTATAACGTCCTCGTTTTAGACTCTTTTGTTTGCAAACGTCGGATCGTGCCTCGCTCCACTCAAAGCTGGAGATACTCGGACGATTTTTCAAGAATTCCTCTTTCATTTGGAATTCATCGCCTCGATGAACAAATTTCGTCATTGGACTTTGCCCCCTCGGCGCGTTTGGTTCCCAAACTCGTAAACTTTTTATCGTAAATTCGTCCTCAGAATCCGAAGTCGCTATTCGCTCGTAAGGATCGAATCGAAGTTCGTCGAGGCGCGAAAATTTACTCATGTTGAGAAAATAATTGATTTGCTTGCGATAATTTTGTGCATTTTCGCGACTGAGTCCAGATTTCGCCAGAGCTACAATCTTTCCATTTCGGCAAAGTATATACAAGCCTATGTTCATGGAAACGCCTACATGACGAATATCCCTGAGTTTCATCTCCAATGTAGAATCTGGTGACTTTTGAAAAGTTACTTTTTCGCTCCAATTGCATCGTTTTACGAAAGCTTTGTTTTGTACTTTGTCGAGAATCAAATCTTCCCATTCGCCAAAAGTATCCAGTACCAAGAGAATTTGTCCGAATGAGGAAATTAGCGCGAAAAAAATGTCTCCCGAGAGACGACGACAAATTTCGAAAACGGCCATTGCTGATACTGTGAAAATAGGTAAGAGATAAATTTGAGAAAAATCTACGATGACGTACTTATCGACAACAATTTTCGTCGATTTTGTTTTAAATACAACGGAACGATAGATAATAAAAGAATAGTTGCTTTAATGCATGAAATTTTGTCCAGTCTCATGGATGAAAATAAACAAAAATACCGAAGATTTCTTTTGGACTGGATTAATTATTTCTCTAGCTTACGCGAAAGCAGCAACCACGATATCAGTCTGGGTTTTCGGTATAGGCGAAGTATATTTTTATCGATAATTTCCAGATTCGTTTCTGTCGCCAAGGTCATGTTGTAAATTTGTGATTTTCAACGACTACGGTAAATTTCTTTTTTCCGATGATCGAGAAGTTCGCGATTTTGGATCGGTTAAATTTTGACACGACGCTTGTAAGAAATATATCGTTGTTTTTGTTACGTGGCAACGAAGAGAGATGTGGAATTATTCAGGGTGGGAAAAATTTTTGAAGGTCATCTAAAAACGGGAAATAGGCTCGAGAATGGAAGAAAATTCAAAGTTTTTTTTGTTGATTGTCACTAGATTTCGCTATCATCTCTTGCTTAAGAGCAATTCTTCCAGGTCCTATATATTGGAAGGGAGTTAAATAAAACAATTTTCATAATGACTCATTCAGTGAGAACATTTGTTATTTAAATAAAATGTTTTCTGACATATTATCATTTTTAAACTCTACGTAAGCCGCAAACAGCAAGGCAAATGGCTCACTAGCGCCGCGTGGTAAGCGACTGAACTCAATAACAGTAATACGGCTGCATTTGTTTTGGGGGTGGGGGCGACCAGCTTGGATCAACTGATCGCAGACTCAAGCAGTGTAAAGTAAACACACACCCGTTCACCCATCATTTCACGTCGAAATGTCGATGGAATACGTAGACAGCATCGAATAAGTCAGACTTTCCAGACACGACTTGTGAAATTCGAGCAGTTTTTCGGATTCATTGCTCCGTGTGATACATGCCGTGATTCGTCTTCACAATTCGCGCGAGAGCTTCGAAATAATAAGAAATCATACATAATTGTATGATCAAAATCATATTGGACATTTAGCTCATAAAGTGATTTCACGATGTAGGGATCACGTGATCCGCGAGTGACCGTCTCCTCGTCCTTGTTTATCCACTGCGACGTTTCGTGTTTCTTTCTCTCGTTTTCTCGTGCGTCGAAATTTATATATTTGCAGCGCCATTTTTTCTCCCATGTAACGGCGAAAAAAAGTACTAAAGTTCGCAACACGAGCTTAAAAAATATCGGCAACATCGAGTTTCATTTAAGAAATCGTCTGCTGACGAAGATAAAACAAGTAGAGAAAAAAGAATTAAAAAAATTCTGCAGCCGATAGTTCAGCAACGAGGTGGCGAGTGCGCGAAGCTTCAAAATGGCGCTTATCGTACAGCTGTTGTTTACCCACAAATGCGTGTCAGTCAGTGCGCCACTAGGTGCGCGTTGGTGCGCGTAAAAATTCGTCAATTTACGGATATGTAATAACACCATCCGTTGCTAAACGTGCCTAAAAACGTCGTGCTCGCGTTAACAATGGCAAATCGTAGGAAAAACGTGGCGTATCGAAGAAAGTGACGAAAATCTTGTCAAGTTTTCTGAACGTTGTGCGAGTTACGCGCTGCGAGCGCAAAAGTGTCCGACTTACAAACGACGGACAGTGACGAAGGAAAGATAGAAAAAACGAAGAAAAAAAACGATTTCCCAATAGAGTAAATTCGATGGATGAAGAGATCGGAGGAAAACGAGACGAGTCAGAGATGACGAATCTCGATATCGATTGACCCCAATGACCTTTGGAAATACCGAATCGGAAAAGTTAGGCTAAGCGAGTACCTGAGAAAACGCTTATGGTCTTGAGTCGCGTATGTACCCTCCGAACGAAGAACAGCTGAGAAAGAAGACGAGATTACCGAAAGCGAGGTACGATATAAAAGCAACCGTAATATTCTTTAGAATTCGTTATTAATTCTTCAATATAATTGACATTCGTAATTATTTTACCAACATATTTAAAACTCTTTTCTCTCATTGCACGTTGCAACGTATTTGCCTTAACACTCGTAATTCATGCGTCATGCAATATTTTTTTATGAACTTTTTACAAATTTTCTACGTCGACTACGGTCAAAAAATATCAATTGCAACAAAGCTAACCGCGTAATCGTCATTCCGCACATATTTCATTCGCTTTCGTACCCTGTATGTCTTGTAAATAATGCAAATCGTGAATTTAATCGCTCGTTTGACACTATAAAAATAAAGTTTTTCCGAGGTTATGCATTCCCATTTCCTGTCTTATTTATTCGCAATAAGGCATTGCGAGAGCTCGGTCGGTAAATGAAACTGTAGGTCATTTTTTACAAAGACGCGTTAATAATATAAAATTGTCGTTACTCTTAGCGTCTCAATGCATCAAAAAATTTTCAACTCAAATTCCCACTATCACGATATCCAACGGAAAAAATTTTTTTTTTAAATCTTCTCAGCAGGAATACGATCCTATCGCTTGCAAACATTCAAAAATATTAGTCATTCCGTCTCCGAGCTAGACGCAGTAACGAAAACTTGTTAAAAATTTTTTTACTAATAACTTAGTTTCTTTCGCATTAACTCGAGGCGATGCGAAGCGTTGATCGAGCGCTCGAGTATAAAAGACGATGGTGCTATAGGTAGCCATCGAGAAGAAAGTGAGAGAGAGAGAGAAAAAGAACGACATGTAGATGATTACGATGACGTAAATGGCAAAAAACTGCATCAAGTCACGTTAAGAACGTCCAAACATTCGTCCGATATCCTTACTTATTTGCTATGGAATGACGCGACGCTTTAACGTCAATGCCTCATCGGTAATTTCGAACGAACATGCGCCGATCCGATCGACCAATGCTTAAAGGCCGTCATGCCGTCACCAAAGCAAAAGAACGCACTCACCCACGACGATTCCTAAAGTCACGCTTCTATGTTTTAAAGAGAATGAGTAAGCGTACTCGCTCGCTTCGCATTAATTTACATTTCTCTCCTCTTCGATAGCTTCGTACTTCTTTTTTTTTTTTTTTTCCCCCCCTTTTCGACGTAACGTTCGCTTTGCTTTCTCTCGAAATCGCGTAAACGACGATGTTCGTTCGATCGAAATTTTATCCTTCGACAAAATTAATTTTATTTCGTATATTTTGTTTTTTAGGTACGATCATGAACGCAAGAACGCAACTTTTCGAGCTAAGCATGGAAGGTCGTCAGGTGGACGAAGCTGTGGCCAGTATATTTCACAGCGTTCTGTTTCATCGTAGCCTGGGAAAATTTAAGTGGAAAGACGAGGGAAGTTATTCGGTTGGAACGGTCGGTTATCAAGACGTAGATTGTGATTTCATCGATTTCACGTACGTCTGCTGTTCGTCGATACGTCTCGATGAAATGCTCAAACGTGAAATATCCGGATTTTCCGAAGCGCTACGATCGACCGACAGTCCTGGTTCCGGTCAAATATCACTGGAATTCTTTCAAAAGAAGAAAAATCGCTGGCCCTTTCAACCCGAATGCATACCCTGGGAAGTTTGGACCGTACGTCTCGAACTTATAAAATTAGCTACCGAACACGAGAGACAAATCTGTCGTGAAAAAGTCGGTGATTTGTTGACCGACAAAATACTCTATATCACTGAGATAATGAATCGTCACGATTATTTACCGAAAATGCCCGATCAGGCGGAATTAGATTTAATATTCGACACTTCGTATCCCGATATTCAGCCTTATCTCTTCAAACTTTCGTTCACTACGACAGGACCTCCGAGTACGACGATGGGTAATACAATGAAGAAGCTCATTAAAGAAACTCTCTCCATATAGTTGAATTTTCTCGAGTTTGCCGACAATTTCATTGACTTTTCTTCCAACGAAAAACGAGCGGAACAAATTTTTATTTAAAAAACAAAGAATAAATCAATAATGAAGAAAGATCGTTAAAATTGCAGCGACGAATGACCGAATGCGAGTGTCGGCATAGTCGTTTGCGTTTTTTTTTCTTTTTTCGGGCGGTTTTTTCGTCGACTTTTTTTCCCCCCCCCCGGAAGAAACAAAATTGTAAATCATCGTAAGTAACGATCTCATTGAGTTTAACAGAGACGGAAAATAATTCTCGGAGCGAGAGACAGGATGAGATTCGTCAGAAACTTTAGACAAAGAATCGAGATATTCTTACAACGCAAGTTCCGACCGACGACTCGCGAAATTTCTTCTTTTTTCGTCGTAAAAAAACGTTTTTTTTTTGTTTTTTTTTCATCGCCGCGTTGCATCGCAGCCATTTATAAACGGGCTGATGTATATGTGTCAACTGGTTAGTACAAATGAACGTGAAGTTGGTTTCCCTGTACTTTATATTATATATATACGAATGTCCGTTTCGCATAATTCGTGATAGAAGAATTTATGGGATAGGGAAACGGATCGTTGTTACGAGAATATGAAAGAATCGTTTCGTCCCTTATTTTTTCATCAATTTTCATTAGTTTTTCAATACGGTCTAAAGATCCGAGAATTTAATGATGGATCGAGCCACGTCGCCACAATAAGAATTTAATTGTAATTGAAAAAAGAGAAATCTGCCAACTTGTATTTTTTTCTTTTAAATCACGGAATATTGTTTCGATGATCGATAAAAAAAAACAAATAAAAAAATTCTCGGTCCGATCGAACGAATTACGTGTTTTGTAAGATCGTTTTAATGCACAATGGCCTGTGGTTATCGGCCGATCGGCTGATTATAATCGACGACGCGATACATTCATATTCTCGTTGACGACGAAAAAAAATGTACAGGGTGTGAAAACCATAGAGGGCCGTTAGTTCGCTAAGTTTCCGATAATTTCGGAAATGAACGTCGTCAAGACGATGACGATTTTCGATCTCTAATTCTTAAGTCGAAGACACGACCACGCTAAATTCATATTCGATACAGACGGACAGAAAATACAATCGCTCTTCTTGAATTTTTCCAAGATAAAGAGTGACGATCCATGAGCTCTTAGTGTTTTTTTGTTTTGTTCTTCTTCTTCTTTGTTCGAGGAATTAGCGAATTGTTCATCGAATTAAGAATTCGTTCTCTACTTAATTTTACTCTTAATTTTATAGCCATTAAAAAAGAAATTTGTGTTTTACGGGCTTTTGTTTATCAATAGAATCGAAAAATCCTGAATAATTTATTATGCTTTTGTTGTGGGATTATTATTGCAATATATCGATTAACCGTTCTACGAAGTATCTCGGCTGTGATTATTCTTCTTTGCGAGCGTTTTTGGGTTGAAACTAACGACGGTAATTGACGAGAAATCGTTAAGTTTCCGATTGTCTCGTTCGAAATTTTCCAACTGTAACTTTTAGTTACCGAGGCCACCGCTAGGCAGCGCCAGAAGCCGAAAGTATCCACAGTCACGCGCGCCATCCACGACGGCGTCGGTAACTAAGAGAAAACTGGCGCGAGAATAGAATTTGATTTTTGAGCAGGTGAATTTTCCCTGCGAAACTAACGATCGAAGTTTGAACTGTCCAAGAGAGCGGTTGTAAGTGTTTTCTTTAGAATTGTTAATATGCCTGCATCGACGATAGTAGTTGTATACGAGTATAAATTCTCTTTTCCGACCGTCGTCTTTATCATTCGATATTGCCGTTATTGGTAAATCGTATCACCGATTAAGATTTATTAGAATATTTTGATTTTGGGATTGCTTTCGTGTCACGAGCGCACTTTTTTTCTTTTTTTTCTCTTTTTTTCGTTCTTTCTCTTCCGTCTGTTTATCTCGTCATTCGAATATATTATTTATTTCACAAATACGAGTTTAATGTAGTAAATTCATTGTTCGCTCGTGAAAATCCGATGTGGCGCCGCATACGTAGAAAACTTTCCATTAAGATCGTCACGAGCGTCCAAAAGTCTTTAGCACGTAAACAATGTTTGTATACGGATTAACTGCGCAACACAGAAATGGGCATAATTCATTTTTTTTTCCTTTAACTTTTTTCGACAAAAGTTATTATTAATCGATATTTCTTTTTTTTTACGAACGTTCGTTCGTAATTATTTTAAACGATAAAATCATTCGAACGGTCTCTCGTTCGAACGATTTTTATCACTTATACGAAAAAAAAAATACAATCGACGCGATAATTCGAAAAGAAAAAAGAAACACTAGAATAACATTTTTTGATTAGTTGTCGTATAATGATAAGAAATCATATAATAAATACGATCGTTATTTATTTTCCCGAGTGATGACAATTATCTACTCTTATGTAACTAAGCGATGGATATTATTGCTTAGATCTGTCTTCTTTTTTTCTTCCCCTAATATCGATGGCGAATTTAAAAACGTCGAGTTTCCGACGAAATTACGATTATTACGTTCCCGTTGAAAACGTACGGAAAATTATAAATCGTTACGTCATTTTTTCATTTTTTAAATCTTCGAGAAAGACTCTCGTCAAACTTGAACTCCGAATTTGTCCAGTGAGACGTAAACTGTCCGACGAGATAAAAGGAAACAAACCGATATGTCAATACTTCTTTAAAAATCTGTCGTTGAGAAAAGGAATAATATTAAATCTGTCCACGTGGGGTAACTTCGAGGTGAATAGTTCGTATTTTCCTAATAAAACACACACATACCTACATAAATATCTAGGATGAAAAAATAAATAAGAGAGTCACGCGTGTAATACAGTACCAACGAGAAGAACATTTTTATCGGCGAACCTGATATTGTAAATAGATGACTCGAAAATTAAGTCGTATAAATTCAGGAGCTTTTAAAATGGACTTTTATCGTCGAAGTCGTTGATCGATCGTTTCGCTTCAAACTCACATTGACAATCCTCGTTTTACCCATCGTTTCAACGATTCTTTTCCCCACTTTACAACTGTAAAAATCGTTTGCTTTCGTGAACAGTCCATTGTTCACCCGTGACAAGAATGAAAAAACAAAACAAAAAAGGAAGAATCTATCTGATAAAAATTATATAAATATATATGTATAAATAAAAAATAAAAAATATAGCTGTAATCACACGAGTGAAAGAAGTTGCAGCGAGTCATTATGCCGAGTCTGAAAATGATTGCAATTTTGCAAGTGCGCCCGAACAGATGAGAGACATACAGATGAATATTATGTATATTATACACACACACACACATATATACATATATATATATTAGTACCATGCAAAAAATCTAGATCGAATAATTAACAAGATGAAAAAAAAATAAAATAAAAATAAATAGTGTACATTAAGACGGAGACAATGGGGAGAAGATGCGGCTAGTGTGAACTGACATTATACATAGGACGATTATTGTACGAGATGGCAAACAAAATAAGAGCAAGTCGTTTAAGGTATAATTATATCGAGAATCATAAACTATTAATAAACTATTGTATTTTATAAATGGAATTCACGATCTTTCGTTATCTACGCTTGTCCTGTCGTTATATTATCTCACGCGTTTAATTTCATCCACTTTCTCTCTTATCGTCCCTTGTCTCCTCCTCTCTATTTTCTATTATCCTCGTAAAAGTCAGCTTTCGCCTCTCAGGTCATCCCTCAGCGAGTCGAATATATTCCAATTATTTTTTCCCCCGAAAGTAAGCTTCGTGTGACATTGGTTATTAAATTTAGTATTATTATTATTATTATTATTTAACGTATTTTTCATTTTTTTTTAAATTTGATTAATTTTCTTCGTTCTAATTTCATTTCACTGAAGCAATGCGAACGCCTTGAAGTTGATACGGTCTATCTTATACTTGGAAAGAATCGGAGCTTCCTCTTTTTCCCCTAAAAATAGATCGCTAACGAACCGGCTCCAATTAACAAGATACCTCGAGGTTCTTTCCCAACATACTTTCCCCACTTTCTTTTTATCCCCATCGTTATCAGTCGTATCGACCCGGGATAATATTAAGAGCGAAGCTTTTGTGATTTTAAGAACGTCGGCCAGATTTTTTTTTAATTATTTTTTTTTTACATATTTATACACGAAAAACAAAATTTTTGCGCGTAGGAGTGGAATATGTTAATGTTCGACTGACGAATGGGCTTGAATTTTATAATTAAGAGCACGTGGGAGAGCGACTGTAAAAAATTACATTGTTTTTTTTTGTTCGAAATATCGTCGATATCGTGTCAAGAAATTCTGAAAGACGTATATCGTCATTCCCCATCGAGTATTTTTTCACGAGTCCAATTTTTCTCGTGACAACCTCTCGGACCTTGGAGTTATTTATTCAACGTCGAAAATCGTTATGTATTCACGCCGCAAGAGCTTCGTAACTTCTCGCTTACTGGCGATTGTCCCACGAATCTAACGAGACGAACAGAGAGACGCAAAGTGGAAAAAAAACATTTTTTTTTCTTTTTTTTTCTCGATAAAAAATAAATTATAATCCGATTGTTATAAAACAAAAATATAAAAAATACTAGTCTATACGAGCGGGGATGAAACGATCGTTATAAAAGAATCAAACAATGGAAAACGAGCTCAACGTATTAGCACGAAAGTTATAAAATCAACGAAGCTGAATTCATTCGAACTCCGACCGTACCCGATAGCTCAGCTTTCGAATCACTTAAAAGGGGATAACCAGATGATATTATGCACGCCATTTGGTTTCGAGATTCACAAAGGAAGTGCTATTTAAGCTCGTCCTTCTACGAGTTAAAAGATAAAGCGTGATTATCAAAAATTTCATTTATTTTCGATACTTTTCATAAAAACAATTAACGTCGCAGTTTTTTATCCTGAGAATCTTTCAAAAAAATCGGAGAAAGATACAAATTTTAATGATAAAACTTGCAAACTTCCGGTTTAATTATATCAACGTTGTTTCATCTTTCTTATCTCGAGATTTTCGTTACGTCAAGCTCGTCGAGGATTTTATTCGCGAGTGAGGAAAAAAAATAGTCTCGTCATCTTTTTTTCCAACTTTAAAATCAACTTTATCGTTTTCGTTTCGGTCGTATCGTTTCGACGTACCGATAACCAAGTGCGATGTTACGAGACGATAAAACGTTTCCATTACCTCGATGTAATGGTTGATGGGATTTTTTTTTCTATAGGAAAAAAATAAATAAATCGTCGACGAGAAATATCCATCTGGTTTCTTGAAATTGAGATTTTTCGAAGCGCCAATAAAAATCATATATTATTATCTGTCGTTCGACTGTCGTAGAAACGATAAATAGCTTCCTGCCCGGGGTATCTAATACTCGGACCTCGGACCGTTAAATTTTACGATAAGCTACCATGCTGAGAGTTCTCGAACAGGCCCTTGCGCACAAACTCCACGGAATATACTTTGCGATTTGAAAATTGATAAACAAGCCTATTTTTAGCGCGATAACCGATGGCTTAAAATTAATTCAACGAAAAAATAATAATAATAACGATCCATTACGCAATTTCCGTCGATTTTAAATAAAAAATCAAACATTTTCAAAAAAATATTTGATCAAATTTTTTATTTTGTTATTTATTTTTTTATTTTGGCTAATTTAGGTAATGAGTCGATATTTAAAAGAAGAAATATATATATTAGTGCTCAAACTCGCTCAAACTTAAACCACCCTTGGAGTATGTAGTTGATGAGGGTGAGAGAGGGTTAGGGGTGAGTTTCGAACTGTCACTTGAACAATGTTTCCCTGTAATTCCGTCCAATTTACGAGCTTTCGTCAAAGACGAGACGGGTAATTAGCTGAGCTGAGTTCCTTACGCGGAGGAAATTAAGGGAATGCTTTGGATCGAAAGTGTATCAACGATTTTCAAAAAATTTATTCACGATCGGGATACTTTCGTATTTAGGTGATTGCGTTATCTTCATAAATTTTCAAAAAATCGATTTTTCAATTATATTTTTTTATCGATAGTATTATCTTTCGAGAACACTCGGCGCGCGGATATATTAAATTATAAATTCAATTTTTACGAAACGACGTTTTAAAAATTGATACCGTAAATATTTTCAAAATTAAAGATTACGCGATTGATTAAATTTTATACAATCAATCATTGTACTATAATCTAGTTATTTATCATCAAATTATTTAAATATATAATTTAATTTCGTGTTTATAAATAAAAAAATAATAAATTAAAAGTTAGAATTTTTATTCTTAGATTAAGATCGCTATTAATTTACGAAAAATCAATATTTTTGCATTTCGCACTTGAATCAAAAATTATTTATCGAATAAAATTTTATTCACCCTATCATAAATAACAAATTGTTTAATCGTTATTTAATTCCATCGTGTCTAAAGGTATCTAACCCTTTAAGCCATTTCAGCCATGACATTTGAAGATATCTCCGGGACGACTTAATAACGCGACAATCGTTCGCGATCCCTCGCGCCAACATTTATTTCCGGAATAGCCGAAAATAGTCGAGAGAGTCGGCCTTTCGTTAAATTCGTCGTTGACGGAATGTTCCCGAGGAAAAAAAGAAAAGAAAAAAAAATAAGAAAACAGAAAAAGAGCAGGCACGACAACGTCGATCGTCGTCAGTTGTCCAAATGAAGACCCAGTGTCAAGGGTCGATGGTTTATTGCTTTTCTAAGTACGATCTCGTGTTGTTTTTATTTATTTTTCTTATTTTTATTTTTTCTTCGCACATTTACCGGCTCGAACAACGATAGTTTTTCGTTAATAATTAAATGCAAGTACGAAGCGCGTTTCGACTTTGAGAATTGTCTCATCGACAGCCCGAGGGTGGATTTATTGAATTCCATTCCGGCAGCCGAGAACTACCGATGTCTCGAGGGTATAACCGCTCGAGGGAAAAGAGGGTGCCGAGCACGTTTTAGTGGGGATGAAGTTGCTCGCGAGCTTCGGGTTCGAAGGCGGCGTCGATTGGGGGAAGGCGCGACTCGGCTACGCTTGCGCTCGGCAAATTTTCTTCGGTAGTCTCTGACCGCTCTTTTTCGCCCAAATTCAACGGTGACTCAGTAAGCCTGCTGAAATCAGCGCGTCCTGGCTGATGGGGCTCCTCTCTATCTCTCTCTCGTCTCTCTCTCTCTCTTTCTCTCTTTCTCTTTCCCTCTCTTTATTTCTCTCTCTCTCTCTGTCTCTCTTTCTCACTGTACTCTTATCACAAACGGCTACGAGATACTACGAGATACTTTTTAACGCCACGTGTCGAGACCGATGAAATACAATATTAGTGAAAAAATATTGAAATTAATTTCATCGATTAAAAATACGAATTGTTTTCATTCAATTTGTTAATTAAAATTTTTATTAATTCGTTCGACATTTAATTAATTAATACGATTGTTAATTGACAGTCGTCTGATAAAGGAATAATATCAATTTGTGATTAAAAATTGAATAAACGTATGATTTAATTTAGTTTATATATAAAATTGAATCGAACTTTTTTTTTATTGTTGCTAAAATATATAAAATAGTGGTGTAGTTTAGTAATTAGGAGGTTCGACTTGTCGCAATGTGAAGAAAAAAAGCTGTATAATTATAAATATAATCGAGTGAAGCGTCAGTGATCCGAAAAATTTCAATCTCTCGATGAGATTCTTAATGAATTATGAGGATTATCATTGATCACGTGAAAAACAATTAACACGACGAGGAAAATAATAATAATGATATGACGAGAACTGTTATAAATGATTTTTCGATGGAAATTTTGTTTCACGAAAAAAATGTAATCGTTGAATTAAAAGCTAATCGTAAACGAGTTTCGTGACTGTAATATTCATTCTGGATGAGCAAAAAGCGAACGTTAGAGAGAGAGAGAGAGAGAGAGAGAGCGCGAGAGAGAAAGAGAGAGAGAGAGAGAGAGAGAAATCACTTGACACCGCAATTACCATTCCATTGTACAAAATCTGTGATGAAGTTTGGGAAACTCATTCGTGCGTGAAATTATCAACAGGTGGCCAAAATCGCGAGGCCATGCCAACATTCGAACTCGGGCAGCAACGAGTAACTGTTGCGCGAACGGTATTATATCTAACATTCGTGGTGCATTTAGGGAAATGTGGTTGATGGCTGAAACATCTAGCCAAGGGAAGTTCGAGAATTGTAGAAAGTTGAACAACGACTCGAAGGAGTCGAAATATTCATAAGGGTGGCTGGTGAGGGTTGAAATAAACATGGAAGAATGTCGCAACCGGGGGTAATGATTGGAATATTTGACTTTGACTTTAACTGGAGCCAGGAGTTTAAAAAGTGAGCAATCATTTTGTTAAATCGGTTCAGCGATCGTTGATACGAAAACTCATTTGGAGAGTAACCTTCGATGGGAGAAGGACGCAAGTAGTAATTCTCGAGTGAAGAGTGAACTCTTTAATGAGTTAGTTGGGACATCAACCTTTGGATCGTTAATTGGGACACAGATTTTAAAAGCGATCGTCAACCGAGACAACGACCTTAAAAATAATTGACTGGAAGAACTATCGTCCGATACAGAGTGATCGTCGATTGAGACGGGAATAAATACGGTCGTAATTAATTGAGGCGAGAATCGGTGATCGTTAATCGAGGAACCGATTTCTTGATCGACGAATATTTTAACGAGAGAAATAAAAATCTCGTTCTTCGATCGTACACCAATAACGATCCCTCGTACGAGCGATCGTTAATTCCGATACCGATCGAAGCGAGCCCAGTGATCCAAATCGAACGAGAAACTTAACGAGAGAAGAAAGCTTATTTTTTATACGAATTATGAAAACAACGATTTCACCAACAATCAAACTTTCGACATTAAAAATGCTCGTCGAGACAGCAAATTCGCGATTGTCGCGTTATTAAAACGACGATTAATTGTAATTACGATTTTAAAAAATGGCGAATTTAACGGTTTTAAACACGACGAAGAACTCGACGAGTCTCGTACCGCCGATGAACGATTACACGTCGGACTTTGTTGTTCAAATAATGTTTTGCATTTTTTACGGCAACATATTCGTCCTAGGTGTGTTCGGCAATGTTCTCGTGTGTTACGTCGTAGCTCGTAACAGACAGATGCAGACTGTGACTAATTTGTTCATAACGAATTTAGCACTGAGCGACATACTTTTGTGTTTTTTGGCCGTACCGTTTACACCCTTGTACACGTTTCTCGGTGGTTGGGTATTCGGTAAAACCCTCTGTCATCTCGTGCCGTATGCCCAAGGTGTCAGTATTTACATAAGCACGTTGACACTGACCGGTATCGCGGTCGATCGTTTTCTCGTTATAGTTTATCCCTTTCATCCCCGTATGAGAATCGAGACCTGCCAAAAAATAATAATCGGCATATGGATCGTCGCGTTACTCGTAACGTTACCTTACGGTCTTTATATGCAGCTCGAGGAACCGTACATTTATTGCGAGGAGCACTGGCCGAACGACAATTTTCGTATGATCTTTAGTTCGATGACGACGATATTGCAATTCGTCGTGCCATTTTTCGTGATTGCATTTTGTTACGTTTGCGTGTCGGTGAAGCTGAACGATCGTGCGAGATTGAAGCCCGGAAGTAAAACGAGCCGGAGGGAGGAAGCGGATCGCGAGAGAAAACGTAGAACTAACAGGATGCTGATCGCCATGGTTACGATTTTTGGTGGTTCGTGGCTACCGCTCAACATCGTCAACGTCGTTGACGACTTCTACGTGCCGGCGAACGACTGGTCTTATTACAGGCTTTGCTTTTTCATTGCCCACTGCCTTGCAATGAGCAGCACGTGCTACAATCCGTTTCTATACGCCTGGCTTAATGACAATTTCCGCAAAGAATTCAAACAGGTTCGTTAACCCTTTATTATCTTTATACTTCCTCTTTTCATTATTATTATTATTTTATTATTATTATTATTATTATTGTTGTTGTTACTATTATCTATTATCAATGTTATTATATTTTATTGTTTAATTTATTCATTTATTTGTTATTTATTTATTGTTGTAGTAATATAACGATATTGATAATAATAATAATAATAATAATAATAATAATAATGATAACGCAAACACTACTATTATTTTTTATTGTTATTGTCGTTTTTTATATGAATAATTATCTTACGTTACATTATTCGCGAAATACTATAAATAAAACGATGAAAACATATATTTACGAAATTTCAAAGTACCTAATTTCTATTCTTATCAAATATCTTCAAACAATTATACATTTACGAGAATTAATGACCGCCTGTAATCTGTGTCAAGTTCAACGAATTTCAACGCGTATAATCGTATATCGAGAGTTAAACCAGGCTAGTTAGGCTAGTCGAAAAAGAGCACGCCATCGAGCTTTACGTAGAAACAACATCCGAAAATTTTATCGGTTTTAATGTTATTGAAATGCCTAAGCTCGACTCCCACCATGACGCTATTTCGGGCTTGCCATGTGTCGAATTCGACGGAAACGATGGTTGAGCGGCAGCCTAGAACCTGTAACGACGTTAAGTATGTTAGATCAAAGGCTGAATGTATTCGGCGTGGGGGGGGGGGTGGCTGGTTTGGTACGAACAGTCGTATACGTAAGATCATCAATAAGAATAAACCCCCCACCCCCACCCCTCCATCACTCGAATGTTATTTACACAATGCTTTCTCATTCTTTCTTCGATGCTGAACAAAGCATACGTATTGATCCACTTTGGTCTTTATCACGAAGGAGAAAAAAATTTACGAGGGGTGAGAAAGAATGAGAAAGCAATACGCAAATACTTTTTTTCTTTTTTTCGAAATTGTTTTTTTCTTTAATTGGCAGAGAAACTTTGTGAAACGTTACTTCTCGAAGGGATATAATTTATTAGTGTTTTTTTGAAAATGTTTTTTATTAACTATTTGTAAAACTTTGTTTTTATTTAATGAAAATATAATTTTATCGAAATATTTGATACGCTTCATTTTTTTTTTCAATCGTTTAACGAAATTTATTCGACTTTGCGATCGTGTCGTATTGGAAAAAAGTTGTAGAGTTCGAGCGTTTTCCAAGAGAAATGTGAGATACGAGACACTTTACCGAAAGATCTTATATTTATCGTCGTGGTACTAGCGAGAAAAAAATTTCGTTTTATTAAAGTTCGTTTTTTTCTTTTCTTTTTGGGAAGGATCGTAAACGCGTCGAGCGCGTATTTCAGGGTAGATCGCGAGCGATCGAGGCACTCTCGCGATGGGCTCGCAAATTGTCACCAAACAGCCCCCTTAAACCGTATTTTTCGCCAGCGGAACATGACTAATCAATAACTTGGAGGGCGTGACAGACGCTCGAATTTAAGTTTTTCAATTCGAAAGCATGGCACGAGACCATCGAGGGTTTAGCCATAAGACCCGTATAAAATTCACCAAATTTATTGCCCGATTTGTCCACGAACAAAAAAAAAGCTTACTAGGGGACGAAGTTCCCTCGGAATGGTTGGACCCATCGAGACATTGGAAAATCGATTCAACTATAAGATTTTAATACTCTTACTCGATATCGAGATTTGCAGCGTCCTCTAAATTTTGTCATTTTAATGATAAGCTTTATTAATATTTTTCACGAAATAATTCCTCGGCAATCATACCCCGTACGATCATTAGAGACGCCGTGAATTCTTAATACCTATAGTTGGAAAATTTATGTCCTGATCCAATTTCCGGAAATTCGAGTCGTCTCGTAACGTTGGGGGGTGAGGGGTGAGGGGGTGAGAAGTGGAACACGCCAGCCAGTTCTGCTGGAGATAATAAGTGGGAGATACTGATTGATGACACTGAACGAGAGAGAAAGAGAGAAAGACAGATGGAGAGAGAGAGAAAACAAGAGGGACAGAGGGGATTACTTGTTTGGCATCGTCTTAAATTAAACGTCGCCACTTAATTATCGTCCCGATGGATGGATTTTATAGGTCAGGTAGTGCTCCCATGGCTCCCATAATAATTGACCATCTCATCGATTACGTATTGTAATTAAATCATGCCAGACAACCCGTCAGAAAATTTTCCTCACCAAGACACATTCAATATTTCCATTACAAGAGCTAATTAACTGTTATTAGTACGGCGAGAGATCACGTATTTAAAAGAGTATCGATGAAACAACATTCTATAGTTGAACACGTTTAGTAATTGAGAAGATTTTATATACCGATATCTAACGGGGCTCTTTGTCGATGGGATGCATTGTCGTGGTGGCTATGAGGAATTATAATAAAATTGTTGCCTCGTTGAAGATATTCTTTTGAAAAACAATCTTTCGTATCGCTAACTTTTATCATTTTTTTCCCTTCCATTTCTAAGTTTTTCAGGTTCTTTGTTTATTTTTTTTTGGTCGTTAGGATGTATCGTTGGGGTGACTGCGAGAGATTGGAATAAAAATACTGGCTTGAAGAAACTTTGGAAAAAAGATTTTGCGTTCGCGAAAATTTTACTTTTTTAGGTTTTTATTCTTCATTTTTTGTCTCTTATCACATTTGAGAAATATCATGACTTTTTATTACCTACTTGAAACCCAGTTTCATTGTTCAATCGCCCTCTAACAGGAAACGAGTAGCGAGGGAGTTAGTCGTCGACGGTATTGGAAATTTTTGGAATGAAAAAAAAATCAGGCTAAAAAGAATGTGCAAATTTTCATTCGCAAGATTTTTTCATTCTTCCACCGGCGAATAGCGAACGGAGAAGCGATCGTGTTATATTCACAATCCACGAGATACTTACGATGGAATAAAATACCTGAAAAGTCATCTTGCGCGCATTAAATTTTTCATCCACCCCGTCTCGCCCCTAAACCAACCCCTCGAGTGAAAATGGGTTACATTTTTTCTTTTCATCGAAAGTAACTTCATATGGTGATTACGCAATCGGAAACCTCCCTTAGAACACAAACATGACGCATCGATCAAAGATGATACGATTATATCGATTGGTAAAACGAGAATGGAAAAATTGGCCGTGTCATTTCGTTCCACCCTCACAATAGGGGAATTTCCCCTAATTCCAAGTATATCCCGCGCGAAAGTCTGAACGCTGTTACGCCTAATGAAATATGATCTCCCACGATTCGAGTATTTCTATTCTTTGTTTCGTCGCAGGTTCTACCCTGTGTCTCGAGAAGCCCAACAGACGGTACACCCCATACGACCGAGGGATGCAGAAGCGAGAAATTATGCAAAGGAAACGAGACGATGCAGGAGAGTCTTCTGCCGAATCTCACCACGACCCATACCGCTGGTCTGTCCGAGATGATAGCTTTGGAGCCGAACGCACCCGCTACCAGTGACCAATATGTGCTTCGACAGTGTGGTGAAGCTACAGACGTCGAGGACGTCGCTTTGTAGATTTTCGTCCGTCACCTTCCTCGAATACGGTGAGTTCCCTATTTACCTTGAACCTCTACCCTGGAATAGTCGCCTCTTAATTAACGGCAAAGCCTCTGACCACGTTATTTGCGACACGAGAAAACAAATATTATGAGGAAGGGTAGTTGCGTAGTTTTCGTATTTATGTTACAGTCCTTTCTACGCCAAAGTACTCGTACGACCCTCGGGATTATGAGAAGCGGCGAAAGCTCGTACGGAAAATTGTAATTTAATTATAGGGGAGATCATTAACATTCGGAACTAAAGAGAAACAGCTAAATGACTGAACACTAGGTAGGTATTTACGAACATCAATTCGAGTGGGGTATTTGCTCTGCAATTCCGAGACGAGGACTCGTAACTTCTTTTACGTAATGGAGACATCTGGTTAAGGTTGGGTAAAAAAAGGAGTGTTCTATATATTAATAACATAATAGCGCATCCGAAGATTTATAAGGTGTGGGAACTTTCATAAGCGTTTCAGCCTTTCCATAAAAGTACGTCGAAAGGAATTCAAAGAATTTAATATCCACCGCAATGAACTACATGACTCTATAACCGTCCTGCATTTTACCACCCGTTTGGCCTAGCGCTAGTACATTTATATGAATTTCTGTACGACACCGTAGATTACAAAAAATAGATATTTCTTACTCGAAATTCTTAGAAGTTCTTACCGAGATAAAAGCTGTTATTTATTGTAACGATGCCGCTTTACTTGCTGCAAGACTCCGGTAGTGCGGCTGAAATCCGCTAGGTGGCGTCGAACAAAGTCTTTTCTCGCAAGCGAACCGTCGAACGGCAGCGTATAAATAGGTTTAAATAGGTTTCTACATTGTTTTTTCTCGCCAAGTAAAATTGATCATTGATAAAAGCAAAGATGAGCCACGCGATTCTAGAATATTCGAGTGGATATTCTATGTCACCAGATAGACAGGATTACTTTCATCTCGTTCCAATAGATATTTCTTTAGGATTCTTCTCGTGAGAATCTGCTTCGCGTTATTCATAGCGGTAAATTGATATCTCGTCTGATTACGTTGGAATAAAATAGATCGTTCCTTTATTACGTTTGAGAGATACATCAAACGTCCGACCGCGTCGCAGTACGGAGTAGTCGTGGGTCGGAGCGTGGTTCGTTTGAAATTACGACCGGACCTAGCCTCGCCCATACGGAATTTATCGATAATTTTATGGGTGTGGTAGTTTCCCCGGTACAAGAAGATTGATCCATCCTTCCCTTGACATATCCAAAGACTTACAGGAACAAACTTGTCGATGATAATGAAAATATCCAAATTGAGGAACAATAATTCATCGAAAGGTTCGGACCCTTGAGAGTATAAAAACACTTTGGGATTACATTGGAAACAATTCGTATCGAATTTTCTTATTTCGTTATAAAAATAGCGGTAGGTATAATGGATTACCGCTATTTTTTTCTCTTTCTCTTCGTACGTTCGTACAAGGTATAAATTGTCGGAACTCTGGGATGCCGATAATGCCCGGACTTGCGACTCACGAGGTTGTCCCACTTCGTGCACCCGGCGCCAATATTCCTCGAGGACGTTGACGACTACCTTGCAAACTATGGACGCATGAACGACCGCAATAATTCCAACTGAGAGCTGCAGGAGAATCCAGGATATCCATGGACGAGACAAGCGGAAAAAAATCTTACGGGATAGAAAAAACGAACCGAGAAAGAATATTACGACGCGAAAATACGAGATTTTAATATCGTGAAACAATTTTTGTTAAACGGACCACGGAAATGCTTTCTTCTTCTTTTTCTTCTTCTTCTTCTTCTTCTTCTTCGTCTTCTTCTTCTTCTCCTCATTCTTGTTCTTTCGATACGATACAGATGGCGCTACGAAAGCGCGTGTACGACGTAATCATTCGAACCGAAATTTTGTCAGGCGTGAACGAATCAATTCGTCTGGCAATGAATCGGAAAAAGAGCATCAGTCGAAGGATCACACGAGATGCTAAAAATCGAGGTTTTTCCACGTTCGTATAAGAAAATCCTTCCTCTCGAATGCGTCGTCCTTCGCGGCGCTTGTCATTTTTTATTCACACGTCTGGATGAATTATCTTCGATTTCCGAGGGTCCTAGCCCCGGGGCTAGTTTGTATAATACAGCCCACCCCGTTGCGAAAACGTTTTTTGAATATTTCGAGGAAATATGATAAATCGTTTTTCCGTCTGAAACTTTTATTTTTTTATTTTTACTTCGCTCATTCGAAAATAAGCTATACTTCAGTATCGGCGCGAAAATGTCTAAAGGAAATTAGACGTGTTCGGAAGTGTCCAGCTGGTGGATACACCCTTATCGTGGAAACGGATCGAGGATCGTTTCCTCCGTATATTTCGATCCGAGAGTTAAATTCGGTAAAAAAAAAGCTTCGGGGTAGGTAATCGAAAATCAAAAATGAATAAATTATCAATATCGAGAACGTCGAGGCTTGTCGATAACAATGCCGAAAGGACATTGACGAAGCGATATAAAGAAAAATCGTACGAGGTAAAAACGCGATATTTGTTTTACTCCCCGTCTCGTCCGTCAACCATTGAAGAGGCGAGAACCGTCGGTGAAAAATTGGAACAATCTTTCCACGATAAAATTAGGAAATAAGGAGAGCTGTCGCAATCAAATGGACATTCTCCATGTTTCATTCTTCGGTAGGCGAGCCACGGATGACGGGCACTGATTGCTTCCCGATTCATTTCCATCCTTTACGAAGCGACCCTTCACTGAGAAGGGTGAAAATCGATCAACAACATACGTATAGAGAAAATTGTGACTTTAGTTCACGTTAGCAAGTAAACAGGTAGCAAATTGAAAATTTCACTCGCAGGCTTTCGTTTCTTTTTTTTCTATTCTCACTCAATCTCTCCCCCTCTCTCTCTCTCACTCCGTTTATCAAAGAACAGAGGATTAACATGGTGGATTCTATAATTATCAGTACGTAGTAGTGACCATTGCAAGACGGCAATCCGCGTCACCATTGTCGAGTGTAGGTGTGCGCGAGAAGAGAGAGAAAGTAGGAGAGAAAGAGAGAGAAGAGAGAAAAGGAGAGAGAGAAAGAGAGATGGAGGGAGAGAGTTACCCGGCGTACAAAGGCACCCGCGTTTCGAAGCGTCGAGAGATGCCCGAGGCATTTGTGAGCCGGCTTGCACAAAGCTTCTCATTTCTACCGTCAGCGGTACATTTACACAAGAGAAATATCGCGGGTACCGTTGGGTCTATACCGTGTTTTGTATAGGCTGCTTATAAGTATTTCGAGAGGAGTCCTGATTGGTCGAACGAATACCACCCCTGTTAGAGAGCTTTCTCGGCGGTCTCTTCGACCAAGAGAGCGCGAGTGAGAAAGAGAAAGAGAGAGAGAGAGAGAGAGAGAGAGAGAGAGAGAGGGAGGAAGAGAGAAACAGAATCATACAGAATGAAACGTTCTCGGTCAATTCAGGAGTGATTGTCACGTACGCGCTTCTATGTTCAGCGAACTAATGCAACAGTAGCGTACGAAGACCGTGAGTATTTCAACGGTCGACAAGCGTACGCTGGCCCCAATTCGACAATGAAAGAACCTTGTCCACACCTCCCACCCCCAACCGTCCAACCCATCCCTCCCTTGACGACCCTCACTTATTATCACTACAGGGTGAAAAACTTTACTTCGACCGCAGTTACATTGCCCGAACGAAACTCTTTCGCATCTACAACTCGATATACGACATTTTTGTTTCTTTTTCTCACGAAAAATCGACTTTTTTTTTACGTACAGGACGAAAACACGATCTTAATTCCGGTCACAGCATCCCTTATTCGGGAACGACCCCTACTTCGTCTCACTCTTTCGCTTCTTTCGACCTTCGCCACCTTTCTTTTTTTCTTTCTTTCAGAGGACCCAAAGTACGACGGAAAATAACATAACGAAGGTTACGAGGGTGAAACCCGACGGAAATTTGCCTTAAGAGCCTTTTCATTAAAAAACGTATAGACCGTTTAAATTTAACGGGGAAAGGAAGAGGTTTTTTTTCCATTAACTCGGACAATGCTGATTTGTTTTTTCTTGCTTCCTTCGGGTCGTAATAATAATGCGACGGGGTAGTTTTCTACATAGAAGCGTGACATTTTTCGTCGACGAAAAAAAAAATGTTCGAATACTTTTTCATTTTGAACGTCTGAAAGCTTGAAAATAGCACTTTATTCGAGATACCAGAGTACGATGTTGGGAAGAAAATATAAATTTCAGCAATTAACTTTGTGAAAACAACGAGAAATAAGAGAAATGGTAAAGGTCCGGATCGCGTAACCGGTCGAAGTGACGTCGCTCGTACGGAACTCGGTTGCTCACCGTTAATATCGGATTACGTAAATACGATTGATGCTAAAGCCAAATGGATGAACGAACAAAGAAAGAAACGAGATATTTAATTTGAGCTAGAGGAATACGAACTTAACGAGGTTCGTAAATACGAAAAGACGGACTAACCGCTCGGTTCGATCAGTCGGGATCTTTCGCCATGTGATATCGCGATAAAAGTTTTCGCATCGTTGTTGTCCGCTTTGACCATTGTGAAGCACTTATCGTTAGGGGAGAGGTGGAGGGGAGAGAAAGATATAATTTTGTTAGTTGATTAAAAAAATCGACAAACAAACTCAAGGAAGAACTTTTTATAAACAATTGATTTTGTTAAAAAAAGGATAAAAAAATTAATTAATTATGATTTTTGTTAACGATTTTTTACCGATTTTTACAATTAAAAATTGAAAAAAATTCCAGATGAAAATATCTTACAATTTTTTTAGCCGATTGAGTTTGATAAACGTCATTCGAAGTGAACGAAAAATCGCTGGAACATGAATTACATCGAGCAACCGATCGTTTCTCGGGTTTTATAATCCCGCGAAGCGGAACGAGTTTGATAAATACGAGAATTAATTTTGACAATTCGTGATGTCGCTGAGACATCGCTACGTCCGGTTACAGGTACCAGCGGACGTCCGACGAGCTTATCAGAACTTTCTCAAGTTTCGCGGTGACGTGGCTTACAGATTGTCGAAGACATCCTTGTCAACATTCATTACCATGAATTATCATCAATAGCGATAAAACGAACCGTGGGATAAACCGAGAGCACGATCTCGAGGAAGATTCTCTACGACGCAGTAGTATAAGTCTTAACCCGGTCAGCCCGCATAATGGAAATTCAACATAGAACTTACCCTAATGAGAAAAGCGCACGTTGAGCAATTCCGGGCTTCAATTTATCCCGAGATGTTAAAATCACATTGAAACAAAATTTGAAATCTCATTCGTTAGCGAGGTTGGCCATATTTGTTTTTAACGACTCGCGTCGCCAGAAGCAAGTGGTACGAATATTTTTCCACTTTCTTTCTTTTCACGCTTTTTCCTGCGTAAAATTTTGTTTAAATACGTACGCTCGTAGTAGTTTGTATCTATTTTTAACGAGGCGACTATAGTTTTCGTTGTGATAATTATTCTATCGTGAATTTCGTCCCGGGTAGAGTGAAAAAACAATATAATTAATTTATTCTCAGGGGAATGACGTTTGTGTCACGCGTGTCAAAGCAGACGTGCACAAGCGGTTCGAAAAATGATAACGGTCTTGTTGTCTTTTTTTTCGTGAAGCGCTTCATCATTCGGTATTGTTGACGCGATAGCACGCTAAAATGGAGCGTGATCACTTGAATATTCATCGCGTTCACTTTCATGTGGCTATCGCGTATCTTTGCGTTCTGTGCGAATGAGCTTTTGAAAAGGGGTACGTGCGGGTTACCCGTTCCGTCCCCGTTAGTAATTTCAAATTGTACTGGTCGAACACGTCACGAAGAGTTCAGAAATGTTTAAATAGAAACGAGTTTCCAGAGAACCCGGAGGCGAGATTTTATATTTTGCCTGCTTAGTCGAGCGACGAGGGTGGTGAGGGTATCGTTCGAATCATCGGGCCGTGACGCCACTACCTCGAATCATCGAATATCGGTATCGATACATTTCTTTTTCTTGGTTCAAGTTGATTGAAGGATGAAAATGAATCGGAGCAGGAAATATCAGTCGATGAGAAACTTCTGCCGATATTGAAATCTCAACCACAATCGAGATTCATTCCTCGTGGTGTCATGGAAGAAAGCGATTACCCTCGGGGCAAAAGTTTAAACCGTTGCAACCTCGATTCACTTGGTCGTAGGAAAGCAAATGGATTTTATCGATCTCGATTGTTCGATCGTCGCTTAATTACATGCGTTACACGGTCCATGCATCAAACGAGATCAAAAATACAATCGGCCTTGAGGCTAAACCTAATTGGGCCTCCAATTTCCAATACAGTCGATCAGAACGTATATATCGATTGGACTTATTCATTGCCCTATTCCAAACATTCCACTTGCATTCCGTGTACGAGTCCACCTAGGGGCGTACACCCAGAAGGATGAATTCAGACGGCAAGCAATCTGAATTCCAGGACTCACCCTCCCGATTCCTATCACGATTCCGCCGTGAGTTTTCCAAGCTCCAACGTAGTCCATCTTAATCCCTGAGGTAGACGATTTTCCTTTCTTACGATTCCCTAGTGGACAATCATTTTTAGGGGCCGACCCTCGCCGAACCCCAGGTGGAACGAGATCTAGATTCCACGAAGAATCTTTGATTTCTGGATAAGAAATCGTTACGTTAATTTCCAACCCCTCATAATCATTTCCCACTATCGGATTTCCAAGTAGAACGTCACTTCCACGATCTGAATGCTAAAGTAGGTTAGCGATTGAGGAACGATTGCCCATTTGGAATTCAATGACCCACCCTTATTGTCGGGACTCCGATCTTGATAACTATCTGAGTCAGATGGAGCCGCTCTGGATTTCAATGTGGAAAATCGATTTAACCCTAATCCGCTCAAAACGCTTGGATTCCTATCTAACTTAGATAGGTCTAAGTGGATCGTTGAAGGAACATACACATTTCCACCTGGCTTTTGTTCTACTTTTGTACTAATTCAATTCTTGAGTTAAACGATACTTTCCCGTTTTATTTCTAGTGGCGCTAACTAGTTTTCCAGGTCTACTATGTAGATTCCCATCTAAGTTAAATAGAACCGAAATGGATCATCGAATGGAAAAGCGACTTGATTTTTCGATTAAAAGTGGTCTTCCATTCGATTTCTAGGAACGGCAACTAGTTTTCCAGGTCTTCCATCTAGATTCTCATTTGTTGTTGGTCAATCCATACTCAAATCATCGAGATATACATTATTTGCGATTCGATTCCTAGATGTCCACACCCTGTCTGGATTAATCCTAGGCTGAGAGTGCGGTCTTCTGCCAACGACTAAGACTCCGTGCTGTGTTTCAAACAATCCCACGACCCTCCATACATTTATTTCGTGGTAGAGACACCACCATGATATTTATTCCACCTCTGGCTTCGCTTTTGAAATCGATCGATCGACCCACACGCTAACGTTCCTGGGATCTCCAACATGTCGGGGGCCATCAACAATTATTCCCCTTATCGTGTGCGCACATGGCTTCGCAACCCTTTCGCAGCTCAACTTATTATTTACGCAATCGCAGCTCGCTTATTGTCGGATTAATGTTGGATTATGAGATCGATCGAGTCCTTTTACCACGACCGGATACGGCACGGAATTGTTCGCATGTGTGCGTCTCTTGCGGCTACGATGTACGAAAAAAGGGGTCGTTCGTATCGAACCGACGGGGTTGAAAAACTCAAAACGGTGACAGCCCATAAACACGTCTCTCTCACACCCTCGACAGATTTATACCGCAACGTTTATCAAGTCTTCATAACGTATGCGGCTTTATTTTTTTAGAGCGTTCGCCCTCTCTCGACGGAATTTTTTTTCAGTCTAACCGCTTCATTTTTTGTCGCTGCTCCATTTAGAATAAAAATAAACATAAAACCTTGAGTTCTCCCCCATGGAAAAAATACAAAAAAAGGAAGAAACAAATGTGTCAACTCGATTTTTTTATCTTTTGACTGACGAATTTCAAAAGAAAAAGAAAAAGGTAAACCGTGAACGTGGGTGTTATATATTCGTGGGAAATTTAGTACTTAGAAAAGTGGTGACGAGTAAGATCTACTGTTCTTCGAGGTACGAGTGATGGAGACAGAGTTACGGTACGCGTAAGGTTAACGTGCGTTAAAAAAGATGCCGTCGTCTCGAAAGTATTTTCAAAGGTACCGCGAAGAAACTAATTTATCAAACGTGAAAAAAGTGAGTTTGTTGATGGTCTCTAACCCGAACGGTTATCTCGACGAGCACGGCTTCGATGACAAACGACGAGGTCAAACCAACGATATTCACGATCCATAAAGGTGGCGATAAAATTTCCGACGAAGAAGGCGATCGATTTTTATCTCTCGCAGTCTCGTTCCGGTTTTTTTTTATATATATATTTTTTTGGCTGATGATCAGAGAATTAACGACCTTGTAAAACGGCACAGGCGCGACGATAAGATAAAAAGTGCTCGTTCGACGAAGTGTCCTCTTCCGAAAATCGATCGACGAGATTGCAATGCAACGTAGTCTCGTTTTAACCAACGTGAATTTCGCGCAACAAGAGTTCTTGAAAGAATAAAAAAACGTAGTGCCGTCATAAGAGCACAGTGCCGATGGAAAGATTGGTTTTTATGACGATGAGACTAGCGGGCCGATATCGACCAAACGATACCATAGAACAAACTTCAAGGGATCGTTATACTTTCCAAGTCAGAAAATTAAAAAATCTCTTTTCTTTTATTCGAAATTTTATTTTCTTTCAAACCCTCTTCGACTCCTGTCAAATTCTCCGATTCTTCCAACGAGCTCGCTATATCCATTGAGTATATAAAGATCTTTCCGGCAGTGAAGAACACGCCCACGATTGTGCGAGAGTAGAAACGAATCTAGTCAATCTGATGAAATGACGCGAAGCTAATCGTTTGAGTGGTGAAATGCCAGTCTACCTCTATCTCGACACCTAGAGAAACCAAGTCGATCGACTGTCACTTCGGTGACCACAATCTCAGAAGATTTCACCATGAAAAAGAACCTTTGTGTCCTCTTTGACGTCGGACCCTCTTTCCTTCTTGGCGTCAAGGAGACGTGACGAGGATAAATAAATTACTAATTTTTTGATCGAATCAGTCGAATTCCCCATCGTAGTGTCAATAGATTTTTTTCTATAAATACATTTTTAAATTACATCATTATTATTATTATTATTATTATTATTATTATTATTATTATTATTATTAACAATAATAATAATATAATAATAATTATGATTATTATTGTTATTATCAATATCATCATTACAATTATTGTTGTTGTCGTTGTTATTGTTATTATTATTAATTCGTTGTTTGGCAAAGTTTTCGAGGAACTTCGGCGAGGTGTAGATGGCGAAAAAAAGAATATTATCAGGACTACATCGTATCGCGATATAGTAAGGCGTCCTGTCGAATCGTTTTATCGAAATATATAGGTCGACTATGGAAAGAGCCCGATGGCACGGTTATCGGCTACTCTCCCGCAGTCATTTTACCGTTTGCCACGACTCCGATAACCGTATCTACCTCTTCGGTTGGCTTCCCGATAAATGTACGTTCATGGTGGTGGAAGGGGTGGGGGGTTGTAAAGTGTCGTCTCTCGTACACGTGTGCTCTTCTCTCGGGCCGGGCCCCGTCGCGATTTATGGGAAATCAAACGGAATTGTTACGCGGCGTGTAGACACACGTGTTACGAGGCATATGTTTGAATATGAGTCGCGCGCGTCGTAAATGTATCGCGTAGTAAATAAAATACACGTATACGCGGTAAAGGAAATGTCCATCAGACGTGGCTCACCGCGAAGCGTCGAGCGACCGGAAATGAAAGCGGAGACGCTAAAATGAAACCGCGTATGACTGATGAAACGCGAAATATGACTGTTGACTACGTTGGGACGCTGATCGATGTATCGGGCGATCGAAAAAAACCTCGATCGGGCTTTAATCCTCCCAAAAAAATTGTAACCAAAATTTAGCAAAAAAATCGGATTTTACACACAACAAACAAAGCAAACCTAGATACGGGATAGGTAAAAATAGAGAATAAAAATTTACTAACCACTAAAATTTACAAAATAGCATTTTTTATTTTTGCTTAAATCCACCCCCTTGCAAGGGGTACGTACAAGGGAATGAGTTTCAGCGAAAGATTCCGAAAATATATCCCAGTAAAACAGATACATCTCGTACGGCAAAAAAAACAAAAATCTCATAGCTCAAAGGTTTCAAACCCACCCCCCGCATCCCACTTACAGGGTTCACGATCGACAAAAAAAAAATATAAAATACAAGCAAACAAAAATTGATGAAGAGACGTTTTTGTCGATCGAAGCCAAAGTAAAGTAATCAAAAAGCTCAAGGTCTTCCCTATATCCACGAGTTTTGGTTCACACCCCCTCTTTAATCAAACTATATATCCGTATGTATATAGTACGGTACTTAGTACCATATTAATATCCCCTAGATATATATCTTTGGAACATTAATTACAAGCTACGGATGCTGTATATCACGAACCTTCCGCCATTGTAGCTCCGGTATTGGTTTTACCGAAGTGCAAACAGATGCGTCATTATCAATACACCCTCTTCTCCTCCCCCACGCCTGACCCTACCTCTTGCCGCTATCCCCACCCTTCGCATCCGCCACTCTTTGTGTACTTACTTATGTCCCTATCCAATAGGTGGCTATTCGCGAGGTTGTATATCTTTTCCTCGCACATTGCCCCCTGCCCTTACCAACACAGATTCCCTGTAACCACACACGCATACACACATCCACGCGCGCACACTCATACATATATATTTATACAACAACAAGCGAGCACGCACATCTATCGCGAGTAGTTAAAGTTGTGTCGGTCACTCAAGAGGGGGGATAAGTGCGATGGGGTGTACTCCACAGCGTGTTTGTAGGATCGTTGTTGACGATATTTAAAAAAAAAATCTATATCGTAGACTCAAAAACATACAGCAATATGTCAAATATTGTTTTAGATGTTTTTTTGGAATTGTAAAAAGTTGACAAGATGTTGAGTGGAAGATTGTACTTTTCGTATGCAATTTGTGTGCCGAGATTAAAATCGTTTTCGTAAAAAAAAATTCTATTTTTTTTCTTACGAGGGTGGTTTTTGTTATTCCAAAAAATTGTCTTTATGAAAATATTATATTTTTTTAGAGGGTGGTTTTTACCCTTAGATTTTAGCTTTTCCGTTTTATGTATTCGGTCGTTTAAATGAAAACTGATAAGAGATTTATATTTTATTTTTATGGCGAACGCAGTTGTTTTTGTTTACGTAGAAACTAAATTTGATGGAGGAGGGTGTGAAGGGGATGATAATCAAATTCATGATTTTTATGTAATTCGATAAAACTTTATGTACGTTTCAGGGATACGTCGGGGATTGGCCAAAAGGATTCTCATCGTTGGTATGTGAAAAGATGTCGATGGGAACGATAACGGAGCCGGCTTTGAAACACGCGTCGGAAATTGCGACCAGTTCCGTAACCAAAAGTGGCAACGACATCGTTCGATAATCGATACACATCGATAATTTAAGCTATCGACTAACACCGAAATATGGCACTGATTCAGTAACGAAAGAAAACAAATTCTTCTTACAACGCTGGAGCAATTCGACGGATTTAATGACAAAAAAGAGACCAAAAAAAATTGTATCGTCAAAATTTCCTTAAAAAATTGATTTTTTTCTCGAAAGTTTTTAAATATAAAAAAAACGATCCGGGTATTATTTGAGAGTAGATAATAATTCAAAGGTTTCAAGGGTGCAGCTACAGCGTCAAAATTATTAGAAATGGATCATCTAGAACTAATATGTGATAAACGCATTAAACTCCATTTCGTTGAATTTGAAAATATCAAATTATACGAAAAAAAATATATATATATAAATATATAAATATATATTAACCGTGTGAAAATCTCGAACAAAAAGAAAATAAAAGAAAATTCTTGAAGATTTTTTGTTATCGATCGGTGCCAAATTATGAAATTTTAAATGAATTCGTGATTATTGTAAATTGTAAATGCTTATCGTAAAAAACGGGACGGCTCAGAGATTATAAATAGAGGTAAAAAAAGAAATCAGCATCATCTTTAACGATTGCGACTCGTAATTTGTAATCTCCAATAAAAAAATGAAGCATTTTTTTAAGTGTCAAATTTAATATTCTTTTTTTGTTATTCGGTAACTCGTTACTCGACAATTTCCTGCGACCTTTTATCTTCGACGTAATCACGACCCGATGGACGTTCGCAATTCCAGCCCTTCCCAATCATGAGGGTGAGTATATCGAGGGTGCGCTTACCTTTGGGACTTTTAATTCGAGCTTTGAACATTTTTTGTTGCTCGTCGAGAAACGATCGTTTTCCTTGAAAAATTGTATTCGATACTGATATTAAAATTTCCACTCGAAGTATCAGGCCATTGTACGGATTCAATAGAAACGGGTCTTTGAACGTCAATATATTCGAAGTTTTCATACGCGAAGCACCCTTTTGTGAGCGAAAGCCAGCAGGTACGATATTAAAACCAATAACCTTACGTACCATTCGTCAACATGTTTGTTCGATGGGGAAAATCGATGATCCGTTACACCTAACTTTGTTATACAGTCTAGTGGGTCATTTCCTGGTTTAACGAGTCCGTTGGTAAAATTGAAGATAACGAAGCTATTTACCATGAGGTAGGGTAGGTAATTACAAAGCGAACGTAAATATTCCCACCGTTCTCTTTGCCTAGATTTAACTCACCCCTACAGCGAAATTGATTTTCCTTGGCTTCCAACAATTACATTATCCTCGGGTTTCTTCTTTATCGCGATGAATTTGCCTCTATCGCTAACTTCTAAACGTTTTTTACAATTTTTGTGGTGAAAACAATCGATAAGAAAAATGTTTCGTTCATTGATGAAAAATAAAACACTTCATGTCGGATTTTTTTTCATCTAAATGGTAAATTACTTATAATAATTAATTAAGCATCGATCTATAATTGATCGAACAATTAGAATCAATAAATTCAATATTATTTAGAAAATGATAATAATCTTATAAAAATTAAGTATCTATCAATAATTGACTACAAAATTATAATCAAAGAATTGACTCGTATTTAACAAAAATGAACCGATACCATTGGAATTCGATAATGTCTTTCTATAAAAATCGTTTATTACTACTGTAATCCTTCCTTTTAAAATTATGTTTAACAGTCCAATTTGTTTCATCAGTACTCTAAAACTCCTTAAATCATTTCTCTATGTAATTATTATAACGCAATTTTTATTCCACTGATTGTTTAATAGCGAGTTTATGTTTGTGTCTGTAACTTGGGCATAATTTCTTGTACAAATGTTTGTATGAGGAATTTCTAGGGAGCTGTTTTTCTTCAGTTTCATGTTTGCCCACTCCTTCAGACCTGTAGCAATGTGGCATTTACGTGGTTGAATCTCTTTTTTTAAATTCTTCTCGGTAGATTCTGCAACCCTTTTAGTTGGACCCATGTTCTCCAGCACATAGTTCGCATTTTGCAGAAGTATTTCTAGTTTTTATGGATGCAAACGCGCAATGGCCGCCTCCACATTTAACCCACTGGAATTCTCTGCGACAATGGGTATTTGTCTCTCCCTATCTCTGACATCTGGTGCATCGAGCGATTATTGTTCTTCTTCTTGGTGACTCGATTCGAACTTTCGCGTTTAATAATAAGTCGATTGTGCAGATACCCTTGTCATTTAAATAAGATTCAAGGATCCACGAAAAATAGTTCTAAGGACTCCTGACTTCGTCCTTGACGTTTCTCTAACGACATTTCGTATCAAGTACCCAAGTTTCTCTATCGCGTCTTTAATCACGACAGGAGAAAGTGATCTGTTGACAACCTCATACACCCGCTCTTGTTTTAACTGGTATGTGTGATAAGTCCTTCTTTATCAAGTGCTTTATCAATATGGACTCAATCGAATATTATACGTTCGATTACACGATAAACAAAACGTACAATATTTCACAATCTAAATAAATCTTTACCCGATCTATAATAAACTAAAAAAATTAAAAATTCTATTTTTAATGAAACTCTTTAAAAAAAAGAAAACTTTATAAATCAAAATTTTACTTATCGATTTATTTAATTAACGTAAAAATTACATTAAAAACAAGCCAAGTATTTTATCATCGAGGGACGACAATCAGCTTGATTGATTTTACGAATTCTATCTCACAGGAGTATATCGTATAATGCATCTGTCCATTACTCGAAGAAACATTGTGGATGGTTCTGGAAGCGTCCCTAGATGGTGGTGAGTATGTGGAGCACAGCGAACCTGAATAGAGTTTGTCATAATGGGTTGTAGCTGTCCTTCGACGAGTACACGATAAGCGACAGATACGTCATTGCTATAACTATTGTCAATCGTTATCATCAGCGAGAGGAGTGTCTCGTGTGTGTGTATGTGTGTTTGTGTGTATGTGGCTGTATTCTTGCATGTGTTTGTGTGTTTGTTTGTGTCTATGTGTGTAGATGTGTGAGTGTGTTAGGTTCTCACCAAGCTTCTCTTCCCAGAAGTCGTACAGTGAAGATGACTCCTCCTCTCGGAGACAAAAGAACCACCCGGAGCACCCAGGAAATCGTGAGTGCGAGCGAGAGAACGTTCACGCTTCGTTGGTCGATCGAGGATATCGACGATGCGTGACAAAAAATCAATTGGAAATTTTAGGAAAATCTGGCTGGGAGTTTGGTATGGAAAAATGAATTTTTCTTCTCGGATTTGATTAATCGAACAAATCCATAAAAAAATCAACGTTATTAATAATTATATTGTTTTTTTTACTATAGAACAACATTATTATTAACATTACTTCATTATTTATTTTATGTATTTGTTATTATATTTTATTACGAATTTTTTATGTTATTTGATAATTGTTAAGAAAAAACTATTCTTCATTATTTTATTATTTATTTCTCTCTTCGTTAGCATTTTTTTCTATTAAAATTCATTTCTGACTGCAGATAAAAAGAGTAGTGTTCGCCCGCGGCATAAAAAAAGAGGAATGAATTTTAAAACCATTTCCGAGAAAAACAACTCGGAGAGCAAAGGTAAATGGGTACGCAGAAATAATCTAAAAACAATGGTAGAGTTCGTCCTCGGCATACGTGAACGAATTCTGATGTCGCAAGCAACCACCCGACATTATTTGCGCGAAAATGGCGCGCATATATTGTGGGTATGTTGGTGTCGACGAGCTTACTCCTGCGCACGAAGCTTATTGGGGCCGCAAAGTCAACGGAAAGCCTTTACGTGTCCTGATTATAGAGTCGTTCCGAGTCGAGTCGTGATGAGATGTAACGCTCCATCCCCTTTACGAGACGTTGGTTATGCCAAGAAGTTTTTTTTCTTGGAGAATACCATTTGTTTAAAGGGGGCCTGATCGAAAAGAATCGTACGTCGGAGTAAGCGAAATTGGAGTGGCTACGATCTAGTAACCGCCATTTTCATCGCAAACCATAAAACTTTAACTCACTGCTCGTTTATTTCCAACCCCCCGCCCTATTTTAGCTTTCTTGCGTGATCGATGAAACAAGCACAGGACGAATGGAATCCGCGAACTACCGTTTTTACGCACCTCTTTATATCCTTTATCGCTTTGATTTGCTCGAACGATCGGTGAAGTGAATTTCGTTTTCTATAACTAAAGTAACTTTATTTCCAACGTAAGAGACTTGTGCGAGGGTTAATTACAATTTTTTCCCGTTTTATATCGTTGAAAATCTTTAATTTTGCGATTTGAAAAGAAAAAAACGTTGATATTGGAAATAGCTGACGAGGAGAAAATGGCCGCCGACTTACGACTCAAGATGGCGACGTCCGCGTCAAACAGCTGACTAGCAAATTCTTTCAATCGAGTAAATAAGTAAATTTTAGCTTATTTTCTTATTCGTACTCGTGCTCAAAGTTTAAAGAACAATACAGAGGAAGCCAGTGGTTTCCTTTATCGCGTATATTGAGGTTAGATCCGAACGAAATTAAGTCGAGCCAAAGCATTTTAGGTTAGGTCGAAATGAAATTAGCGCTCAATGTGTTTCGAACGTATGTATGTACTTATCCGTAGTAGTTCGTAAACAAAGTTCGTGGCTAACAATCGATCGAACAATAATAATGATGCTCGTGCTTGTTTTTGCCCAGAACGACGATGAACCACGAATTTCCACCGCAAATAATATCGATCCACCTTACTAACCACGAGCTTAAACCCTTAATGAACGAACAACTCACAGTATTATGTTATTAATTGTGAAAAAAACAAAAATTTGTAATTTGTGTAATATCGCGGAATCAATTACAGAGGCAAATCTTCACAGATTGTTTTTAAATGGGTAACCAAGCACCATTTGACGACGACCTAATTAAGGGTTGAGATATCGTAACAAAACCAAACAAAAAAAAAGAAATACTGAAGACTGAGTAAGACCAAGAGAAACTAGAGGGGAACTTTTCTCAGTTGGATAAGGAAAAAAAATCATAACGAATCTTATAATATAGATATGCGTGGGGGGATGAAAACTCATAAAAAAGTCAATTATCCGTTGTCCGTAACCGTCATGGGGGTGAATTTGCATATCTTTGATGAAACTGAGAGACTTCGAGACGCCACTCTCTGTCTCTCTCTCTCTCTCTCTATCACTGTCTCCCTCTGTCTCTCTCTCTCTCTCTCTCTCCCTCCCTCCCTCTGTCTCTGTCTGTCTCTCTCTCTCTCTCTTCTCGTACCTAGCCTTGAATTCGTGGAATATATAGTCCAAAGGACTCACGGGCACCTTGATTAATCTTCCTCGTTCCACCATACCCGACCCGAAATGTTAAGTGACACGCGCTCTATTTGGACTTGGCGTCGCGAGGAGGCCGCCGCCATTAATCCCCATTTCGCCTTGTCGATTTAGTGGCTCGGCAGGAGATATCTGTCGTAATTAGAGCCGGTTTACTAAAAGGAAGAGTGAGGAGGAAAGGGAGAAACGACATAGAGAACAGAGTCTTGATTACCATCGAATAAAGGGAGACAGATCGAGACGGGCCATTGATTTTCTATTGTGCGTATTTCCCACCAAAACCACGAATCGATAAATCGCGCCAATATTCGATCTTGAAAAGATTTGTCTCTTTTCATCTCTCGCCACTCGTGCGATTTTTTCGACAGAATTTTTCCTCAATTTTGTCCTACAAACCTTCCAATTCTTTTTCTTATCGAAAGTGCTTGCATCGACGAACCCGTCTTATCGAATTTCCGCAGTCAAGCCCGACTCAAACGCGAATTTAAAAATTGATTCCACGATCTTTCGATCTTTTATTACAAAAATATTTATCGACACGAAGATATTAAAAAAAAAGTATAAAAACAGCAAAAATAAAAAATAAACGGGGGAAAAATGTTAATTCGGGGGTGAAAATTCGAGATTGATAAATCGAGATTAAAAAAATTGATAAATTTGTGAACGACAATAATGTTTGTACGATAAATTTGTTTTTCAAGTGGGAATTTTGTATTGCCAACGCTTGGACACGAACAGGAATATTATGCGCGCCGTGCGCTCGTTTTTCAAAAAACCGATAACGCGTTGTCGAAGGTCTTTGGATGTGTTTTGCAATTAAATCTTGAAAGCGTGGCTTTTTGTTCCGATTCCTGGAAGCGAACGAATCAACGTAACGAACCGCAAGCATCGCGATTATTCGGTCAAACGATTATTTCGACAATGAAAGCAACGAAGCACCGAGACCGCGAGTTACCAGGCATAATAAGACGCTTAAGGGGATGCCAGCCGGAAACGGTCTATCTCCATGTTCTTGCTCGTGACGAGAAATTAATTTCTCATGCAGAAATCACTCGAATGGCGGATTCACAAACGAGAAATGTTTTCATCTATTTGTACGTATTCGTTCAACCGTTTGCACGACGCTGCGCTTAATACCGATAACTTAATTCAAAATTCATCCATGCATGCACGTGCTGTAGCTTCTCTTCGTCCTAAAAATAATGGCAATTTTCCAAAGTCGTGAAAAAGTCTGTACGTTTGAAAAAATTCGCTTGATATTTTTTAAATTCAAATTTTATTCAATTACAATAACGTATATATTCCGTGGTTTTTTTATAATAAGAAAAATAATGATTTTGGAAAATTCGTGAGATTTTCAGGTTGGAAAATTGAATAATATTTTTAAACTTCAATTTCCTTTCGATTGCAAATACGTATATTCTATAATTTATTTAAATAATAAGAAAAATAATGATTTTGCAAAATTCGTGAAATTTTCAGGTTGGAAAATTGAATAATATTTTTAAACTTCAATTTCCTTTCGATTGCAAATACGTATATTCTATAATTTATTTAAATAATAAGAAAAATAATGATTTTGCAAAATTCGTGAAATTTTCAGGTTGGAAAATTGAATAATATTTTTAAACTTCAATTTCCTTTCGATTGCAAATACGTATATTCTATAATTTATTTAAATAATAAGAAAAACAATGATTTTGCAAAATTCGTGAAATTTTCAGATTAAAAAATTGAATAATATTTTTAAACTTCAATTTCCTTTCGATTGCAAATACCCGCGCGTATATTCTGTAATTAATTTTAATAATAAGACAAAAATTCGTGAAATTTTCAGACTGAAAAATTGTATAATATTTCTGAACTTCAGTTTTCATACGAATGGACGAAGCGACGATGGAAAAGGGAGAAAAAAAGAGGCAAGAGTTTTTGGTCTATTTCCATATAAATGTCAAGGAATGTCTTGGAAAAAGGAAATCCCCATTGGATTTCATTTTCGACGCATCGAATCGAAATAGGGAGAGTCCTGGCACCCACGGGAAATCGATTGCGTCCCTTTCCTATAGGGCTACACTCGCATCAACCCCATATGAACTTAGGAGTTATTTCCCATCACCATTCAAAGCCGTGGACCATAAAATCATGGCGCCATGAGGATTTACTTCGCAACAGTAGGCGTATATCGTCATTGAACCGAAGACTTCCGGTATCCGGCCCGTATATCTTACCCTGGATTATTTTCTCTTGCAGCTGCGATCGAACGCGTTGACCTGTTTTCGTGAGACTGCACATTTTGGCATTTTCACTCAATTACGCCTAATAATAAAAAATCATAACCGTTGAAAAAAAAATCATCGTCAAAAAATTGTACCGAAAAAATGAGTTTTTCAAAAATTATTTTCTTTATTTTTATCTTTTTTTAAATATTCCCCTTAAAAACAATTTTAATGAACAAGAAGAATCCGCAAAAATGATATCAGTTAATAAAAAACATGAGTCAATCGTTATGAAAAAAAAGTTTCCGAAAAATATCAATTTTTGATTACATTAGAAAAATTACATTTCTCTAAATATTTTTTTTTAACAGCGTTCCCTATTTCGCTCAAGTCGATCATGCGCAATTTTATTCGGCACAAATCTAACTTTTTCGAATTCCAACTCTTATTTCGTCACTACGTAATTTCTAATCGCGTAAAAACAATATTTTTCGTTCTCCATTTTTCGGACATATTTTCCCTCCTCCGTGTTGCCAATGTCCCAATTACTCCGTCGCGTTTCCCATGGGCAACCTCGTATTTCGCTCTTTCAACCCCTTCTTTTATTGGGGTCAGCAAAAAAAAATGACTAATCAGCTTTTTCGTTGAACACCCCTCGCCATATACCGATCCTTCTTTATCAAGACTCCCTCTTCGAATAGCTTTTAATTCTCTTATCCCTTCCGACCCCCATCAACTTTATAAGTTTCTCGCCATCCCCCCCCCCCCTCCACCGCCGCCGCGCCACTCTTTCCCTCCTCAACACTCCACACTCCTTGCTTTATCCGCTGCCTTTTTCGGATATTTCGCTCCATGGCCCCCATTGGTCTCCCGTTGGCTATCCCTCTTAACTCTCCACTTCAACACACTTCCGACGTTCTTTCACTTCTCACGCACAGAATCTCTAATATGTAATACCTTTGCCCTTGTTCTTGCTTTTATCTCCGGGCGAGTCTTTCTCCCCAGCCGTCAAACTTCCTAATGTATTCTCGAGTATTTTTGCTATTTCAGCCAGCCGTCTTGACGAAATGCCCTTTTGCGACCTTTCCACTTCTGACTGCTATTTCCAGCTCCACAATTCCCTGCCATCTAGAGCTCTCCCCCTCCCGCTACGTCCTCATATTTCGTTAACGGATTCTATGACTTGCAGCCTGACCGTTAATTTATCCATTTCCGTTTCCTTCATTATTTCCCGGCTCGAACTGATTGCATTTTTGACGATCTATATGTGATTATTTTTCTTCTCGTTGTTTCGTGTTCGCTCATGCGAGGTTAGATTTATAAGCGGATCTTTGAGAAGCATTTGGCGAGTGGGAAGGTAGATATTAGAATTCTTTTATCTCGAGTTTATTTATTTTTACATGTAATTCACATTTCTCAGCACTGCCCAATATTTCCCGTGATGAAACACGATAGTTTTCGTTATCCTATGTTTAAGCTTACAGCCTTGTTCGCCCTGCATATCACTCCATTGGTTTTTTAAAAGACTGCATAGTTCGAGTCGTGAACGTGCTCAATCTTTTAAAGATCTTTGCTACTCGGCATGACGTTGCGTCACGCTTCCCTCTTTAACGCTTTATTCGCTTTGAGCATCGACTCTTTGTCAGTGCTCGAGCTTTCCCACTATTAATATCGATGTAGTAAATTCAACGTAGAATAATATCCCCTCATTTTTCTTCACTATTAGGTAGTTGTCAAGATTTTCTAGTTATCAAAATTTAGATCGATGCCGACAATATCTTGGATAATTTTGAAGGTTGTGACGCTATATAATTAAATTGCAAATTACTAATTGTAAGATATCGTGTCTATTGTCGGATATGCGTGTGTTATAACTCAATTAGCATGGCTATACCTCGAGGTATATTTCAATATTCTTTTCTTCTTTCTCTTTATTTACCGACTTTTGTATATCCCGGTCATATACCTTTACAACATTCTTGCTGCCCGTTCGTCTAAACTCTGCACGCAGCGAAAATGCACTTTGAATAATATAGTGGCGCCATCTCGCGGTAATCGAGTATAAGCACGAGATAAAAAACCGTCGGTAAAACATAGATTCTATGCTAGAGATGGCGCCACTATACTGGTATGTGGACAACGAAAGAGAAATTATGCTCAAGTAACACCGCCCCTTTAAACTTTCTTGTTGACCTTGGCCAAAACCTTAAAAAGTGACAGTACAGACGAAACGGTTTGTCGAGTAAGGACTAAACGTGCAAAAAAAACGATAACTTCGAGCTCTGAAAACGAACGATACAGTCCGACCTGAGAGCCGTTGCGAGCAGATTGTTTAACTTTATTACGAAATGAATATAAAAATCATACATCATCATTGGCAGTACTGTAAAATCGCTGGAACGTACGGAATTTGAAACAATGTTACCACACTTGACAACTACGTAAATTTTGATAATACGATAAATTAATGAATTCGTCCACGAGCAAAGTTTCTGTGTGAATGAACGAACGGTGATAAAACGGGTAGTTACGAGTGTTACCGTCGTCGAGACGATTCAATTTTGCGTGAACGTTATAACGGGCAGAGGGGGCGAAAACCGGTGCAATACGCGATGTTTTCAGCAACAACTGTGACGTTTGCTCTATAAACGGTCAAGTGTCACAAGCGGTTAGTTCTCCGTACATGCAGCTGGGCACAAGGAAAACGAGGGAATACCGAGCCGAACAATAACAAAAAGCGCAGTGAAAACATTAATCTCGCAGACGTGTCGAATAGTGTAGCTGGGTGGGAAATTTTTCTCTCACGCTTTACGTGACACGCGAAGTTTACAAGTGTGGTCGTACGAAGAGCGAACATTCTGTCAAAGCGGATCGCGAATATACAAGCGAGAGTCGTACGAGACGACGAGAGAAGCGAGACGAAAAGTAAAAGAGAGAGAGAGAGAGAGACTTGCAATACCCAGAAGCTTTATCTTTATTATGCGCTGTTGAAGTGAATTGTGAAGTGAAATCAGAAATGGCTGCCAACGATCAACAGCAGAAGGTGAGGCTAGTGACAAGTTCGTTAAAGAGTTACTTTTTTAAAAACTTTTCTTACGATCAATTGCGAAATATTGCACGAAGCTCCTCACTTCCGTAGTCTTGATAAGGATGATTTCAAGAAAATCTCGTCGAGCGATAACTTTCGTGTCAGAAATCACGTACGTTATTGACATATATGCATATATGCATTTTTCTTATCTCGAATTTTACAGTGCCCCTGCGTGCTTTTTCTTTCGTGAATAATTAAACTTTTTGTTTGCTTTCCGTTCGATCATCGAGCGATTGGAATAATGGGATAATAAGAAACGTTCGCGTTATTGATAGATACGAGAATTATAAGCAAACGTCCGGCACGACTTAACCTTGAGATTTTGTCGGTACGACGAATAATATATTTTGACTCGGAACATTGGAAATAAAGTACGGTAACGGAAGTGGGGCATAGATGCATCGATGAAAAATTGGTATGAAAAGTTTTTAAGACACTAAAGGGATAACGCGATGTAATATTTTTCGGCTTTGAGGACACTTGACTCTGACAGTATTTACACTCGTGACCAGCTGTCACTCGGCGATCGTGAAATGTCATTTTCACGATTTTCTAGCGAATTACGAACTCGAAATTGATGACAAAAAAAATTATACTGCGCCGAATTGAAAATAAATAAGAACATAAAAGAAAAATTTCGTTTAATCATGATTGAACAGCGATAATAATTAATATCAGGAATATTCGTTATTAAATAATTATAACGTGTTATGCGACGCCGAAGGAAATTTTTTTGGACAATAAGTTTGCATATGGACGCCATGTCATCTTGAAATTCTTTTAAAAATTACGAATATCTAGCTTTTACAAAAGTTGAAAAAAATTGTTGAAGATGGCGGAAAAAATTAATTTTCTTTTTTCAAATTTTCTCAATGAAAAAGTTGTACAAGACGATAAATCTCTAAGTAGCATTTCGAGCTCTGAGTTTGCAGAAAATAATAGGTGTGTTAAGGAAAAAGTAAATTATAAATTAGGTCGATTGCCATTCACAGATAATTAGTGAAATAAAAATAATATTCCCAGACAGCGAATTTATCAGATATTTCATTATACAGGAAAAAAATCTCGTCCAAACGAACGCAGCAATTCTCTAAATTTATCAAACGTTTGTCCTCTATATGGCAAATTTCTTTTCAACGTAGAAAAATCTAGCGCTCTTTTACGAAAAGGGGCAAAAATTTCATTTTGCATTTCCTTCCTGTTACAAACATTTAAATTCCCTTGAATATTAGAAAAATTTTATTCTCACTGAAGAACTTCGTGCATTTTCATTTTACTTCGCTTTGAGATATGAAAAACTTTATAAATCGTTTTTGCCAAGGCGCATACCGGACGAAACATTACAATTTAACGAATATTCCACAGAAGGTATTTCTCGATACTTTCACTCGTTCTCTCACTTCACATTAACATATTCATCGCACGATTAAATCCTCATTTTCGTATCACGAATTTCGTAGAATTTCAAATCTTTTTCCATTATTAGAATTGGATATTACGCAACATTATGTGCAAACCTTGAGCAAGGTCAGTTCATTTGCGCACCTATAATTTATCACACATACGATTCTGCTACTAATTCGTTTACTTTTTTCGATTCTTTTATTTTTTTATTTTTCTATTTTTTTTTTTTTTTAATATAAAAGTAAATCACTTTTCATTCGAGACGTACTTTGTATTTTTCTTTGGTTGTTTGTATTTTGTTTTTATGAAAATATATCAGACTGTAAAAATGCTAGAGAGATATAATGACTCGAGCGCTGTGTGCTCTTCCTTCCTCTTACAATGACTAATTCCATCAGAAGCAAAATAATTAATCTACTGTATATGTACATATATATATATATATGAATATTAATCTTTTATATTCGCAAACAAGCGATGATTTAAAAATACACTCACACAGTTCTGAAATTCCAAAGGTAATTGTCAAATGCAACTACTACAAACTACGAAAGGATTTATTAATGTTAGAAATATGCGACATCATGCAGTATTTAATTATTTCCGCTGTGTGTCGGTCATGAAAATACAACTTGGCCGGGACGGGAGAAATAAGCAAACTTTATTCAATTCATAGCGCATTTAACGAAATGAAAAAATTGTTTTTTTTTTCTTTTGTTTAATTCGAATGTAAGAATAACGGATGATTCGAAGAATTAAGACGTACAAATAAATTCATAGATCCGCGCAATCGATAAAAGTGTCAACGAGCCATATCCCGATCTCCGGATTGGCTTTGACGGAGAGCGCTTTTTTAAGGTTTCGTTCACTCGCAATAAAAAGAAAATTATGACTGGGATGGCTGACTTACCCAGCTTCGTCGGGAATACAGTCAGTTCCAACAGAATTGTTCTTCTACTCCGTACAAATATTTTATAATGTATTTTCGTACAATTAGCCGCTGAAAATTATACAAAAAAATTGGAAAATAACATTTTCGTTTCCAATCTTGTGATTAAATTTAATCCAAGGCATTTTTTTTTATTAACACAGGCTTCCCGAGATTTGCAGGAACCTGCTCATCATGCGAGAAGGCCTATGAACGCATTCTTGATATTTTGCAAGAGGCATCGTAGCTCTGTGAGAAAAGAATTTCCACATCTCGAAAATCGTGCAGTAACGAGAGTTCTTGGTGAATGGTGGGCGACACTTCGACCGGATCAAAAACGTGCCTACACGAATCTGGCCCAAGAAGTATGAAAATCCTTCGTTCTTGTTTATAAAAAAAAAAATCAAGATGACGGTCGAGTCTAACCTCAAATTAAATATTTTTCTATATTTTCATTTCGATCGAAAGGAAATAATAAAATGGGTAATTAAGTTCTAAACATAACCACGAAAAAATTCGTTCCGTTTTATTTTAGTACAAAGACGCATTTTTGAACGCCAATCCAGACTTCAAATGGTACAAACTACCTGCGCCGCCTCTTCGCACTTTGACGACGAGACCGACAAACAAGAAGCAGGAAATTGGTAACAACGATCAAAATACGGATGATGTAAATTCCGATTATCAGTCTTCCAATAGTACGAAGACCGATCTCAGAGAAAATGACGGTTCTATACAACCGGGAAAATTGGCCGACGAGACGCAAATCGGCGGCCTCAGTTCTCTCTTCACGCCTCAAAAAATGCATAAAAAATCAGCCGCCGGATCGACGATCGACGAAGATTCGGCAAACATGAATGACGATTCGTCGTTACCGAAAGCTCCTAAGAAACAATACACCGAACTTCCAATGGACGATGATCAGAGGAGAAAATGCAAAGTCGATTTGTTTTGCGTTGAAAAAACCGTCAATACCGAATCGAACAACAATGAACAACATCACTTGGTAATAATCGTCACAAAATATCTTAAAACTTTATATAACAAACATGTCCATTTTTTTTTGTTTATAAAAACCAATCTAATTCGCAGAATTGCGTGTGAATAATAATAAAAATATATAATTTAGAGACATCGCCGGTGCTCGAGGCTGTTAATAATTGTATCGTATTTTCGACAGAACGAGGAGGATGACAAAAACGATACGAACATTTATTTGGATAGCAACGAATCACCGGAGGAGAACAATTATCTAGGTGAAAGGAGTTGCAAAGGTCTCAGATATCAGCAGTTAATGGCGGAACAGCAACGAAACGTTGGCACAACCGGTCAACAGTCCAAACGACGACGTCTCACCGGTCTAAATACGTAAGCGACGTTTTTTACCTTACGCGTTATTTTCCGATAAGAAAAATAATTTATACAAAACAATTTACAAACGTACGAATCCAAAAAAATTCCCCCTAAAATAGACATTACACCGAAAGGTGGCTTCTTTGGGGATGTTTTCGATTAACTCACGTTGGAAAATAAACATTTTTTTTAGGGCTGATGAACGTCCTAACGAAAGACGAAATTCTATCTCATCGAACGTCAGCGAGAAAACGGATTCCCTGAGTAGCGAAGGAGGCAATAGTTCGCGCAGTGATCTGGAACATCTCGTAGAGAGGTAAACATCATCGCAATTGTATAATATTAATTAATTGTAATTAACAAAAACGTAATTAACAAATATTCTTCGTAACAAGTTTATATCGTTTTGCGAACTTTACGACGAACGAATAAGAAAAGTTGATAACAGCGATGATTCGTCATTGCGCTTAATAAATCGGAATGCCTTCTGCCCTGTTTAAGGAGGTTCACGCGCCATAATCATAATAGTATATACAAAGTAATGAAAAAATCATTAGATACAATTTTTTCCAAGATAATTTTTTGAAATTTTGCGTGAATCTTCTTGAGCATCGTATTATAATGTGTAAGAAATTTGAGAAGGTTTCATTGTCTAGTAATCGAGATATTCGGTGTTTAAAATGGCAACTTTAACACGAGGTCTTATGGAAAGTTACGAAAAAATACGATTTTTAACAATAAATAACTCGATCTCTAGACGCTAAAACTTTGTCAAATTTTACCCACAGTTGATTATTATCGTTAAGAAGGTTCGTACGAATTTTAAACAATTAAACTTGGAATTCGTCTAATGCATGGACAACGCTTCAAACTCCTTAAGATCGTCAATTATATTTGAATTATTGGTTTAAATGTATAAAAAAAAAACGTGATCGCTTTAGTAAGAGCCCAATTTTAAGTGCCGAAGGTAAGCTGGAAGCATCAAAGCCAGAGGACACGGAAACTGAAGGTGCGGAAGCTCGTCAGGATTATCGCGAATGGCCATCGTACAAGAGATTCAAGGCTGAGTAAGTCGGGTCAATAAATATATCAAATTTGACTAAATAAAAACCAAAATTTGCTTAGAAAAATTCTCGAATGTTTCGAACGATCGAATCAACGATTATTCTCGATTAAAAACCAAGAGTTACTTCGAATTTACTTTTCAAGGGATTTTAATTTGGAGAAAAAAATCGAAGCACTTCCGTCTCTAAGTCTCGAGGAGTTCCAAGAGAAGAAGAAACAGCAGCGTACGAAGAAGAAAAAAATACCTCCAAAATTAAATTCGAATTTCGCGAAGCGAAATCACGGTAATTCGTCGTCAGCTGGTCACGCGAGTACTCAAACTACTCGTGAATCGACGAACGAAACGTTGGATCTTCAAGAGGCCGCTGAAAAAGCTCTTCTCGTTGGTAGCCAAAAGCGCAAAGCGAGAAAACAGAGTATAACGCGAAACGCCGCGGCGACGAGTGCCCCAAAAAATGAAGACGAGCAGGATGCGAATAAACGTGAGTAAAAAAATTCTCCGTTATTTTCAATCCCAACGCTTTAAAGCACGAATCCTTAAAAACAAGATAAATAAAAGAATTTCGATCGATAAAGAGATAAAAATGAATATTACTGGTGCGCAACTAAGTTTCCGGGTTTTTTTGACCAATGAAAAATAAAAAATTTTAAGGCAAATACAAAAAATGGTTTATTCGAAGTATTGTCCCTCGCTATTTACACATTTTTGCCATCTCTCTGGCAATACATGAATACCGCGACGATAAAAAGTCGCGTCTTTGGACTGAAACCATTCATCCAACCAATTTTGTACTGCATCATAATTGGCCAAGTGTAGTCCACCCAAGCCATGCGCCATCGATCGGAACAAGTGAAAGTCTGAAGGGGCCAGGTCTGGCGAGTACGGCGGGTGCGATAGCAGATCCCATTTCAGTGTTTTTATCGTGTCTTGGACGATGGAACTGCGATAGCATGGAGCGTTGTCGTGCTGCAATATCACACGTTCGTGTCTCGTGTCCCATTCTGGCCGTTTTTCGAGCAATGCGTGGCTCAAATTGATTAGTTGTTGTCGGTAGCGATGCCCATTGACAGTTTCGCCCGGTTTCAGCAGCTCATAGTACACGATTCCTTTCTGGTCCCACCAAACGCAGAGCATCGTTTTTTTTCCGAAACGATTTGGCCGTGCCGTCGATGTCGACGCTTCGCCAAGTGAAAGCAACGATTTTCTGCGTTTGGGATTCTCGAAAAATATCCACTTTTCATCGCCAGTAACAATTCGATGCAGAAAACTCTTTCTGTTCTGCCGCAAAAGCAAAATTTCGGAAGTGATTCTTCGATTTTCCATTTGTCTCTCAGTCAACTCGTGCGGCACCCACTTTCCTTCCTTTTGAATCTTTCCCATGGCGTGCAAACGTTTTGAAATACATTGCCGCGTCACATTTAATGCCTCGGCGAGTTGATCTTCTGTTTGCGTGTCATCTTCATCCAATAACGCTTGCAGATCGGCGTCCACAAATGTTTGCGGTCTTCCCGAGCGCTCCTTGTCCCCAGTCTCAAAATTGCCACTTCTGAACCGTTTGAACCAATCCTCGCACGTTGTTTTTGATGGTATATGTTCACCGTAGGCCTCCTCAAGTAACCGACGTGCTTCAGCTGCTGTTTTTTTTAGGTTTAAGCAGAAAAGCAATGCTTCCCGCAAATGCTGTTTATTTGGCACAAACGTTGACATTTTCGAGGTTCGAAAAAAGGTCGTTGTGTTGCGATATTTGTTTATATTACGACTGGGTATTCTCAATAGATATCCAAGCTACAAAGACACCCAATTGCAGATCTGTATGCCGACTACGCGTGTCGCTAGCGCCATCCATGTGTGAAACCCGGAAACTTAGTTGCGCACCAGTAATTCGTTACATCGTCGATTAAATTTCGTTTTTATTTTCTAACTCTTTTAAATATACAGTGAGCGAATAGATACGAGCAATTGAAAATTCTACGAAGATTTTTTACCTGCGGTAATGTCAGAGGGAAATTTAATACAAAAAATTTGATAAATGCCATTTTTTTTGTTGATTCGTTCTCAAAGTGAACGTGCAATATAAAAATTAACTGTGAATCTTCTTAGCGTGGTGCGCATCGCCGGACCTCGAGGCACTGGCCTGTCTCGCCGAGATCGCCGCGAATCGAACCAAACTCACCAAATAACGGAAATTCGAAAATTTACCGTAGGGTGAAAGAGAGAGAGAGAGAGAGAGAGAGCGACACTTGGATTCAAACCACAACTCCAGAAAACCAAAACCGCTATATTCGTTTTTATTACGCGTTACAAAGCGCCTTTACGATTCTTCGTAAGGCGACATTATTTTACATTTGTTAAAATCGTATCGACGATTATTACGATTTGCAAGATCTGTTATTCGTCATTTCTTGTATTATTATTTCTACGAGTCTTTCGTATATATTATTAACGGTTGAGCCAGCGAAGGGGATGTTCGAGTTGGTGATGATTTATAATTTATAATTATTATTCGATAATGGTTAGTAGTTATTGTTATTATTATTATTATTATTATTATTCATATATTAATAGTCGACGCTAGTAATCGTGGCGGCAATTTCGAAACGTTCGACATTTTCGTTTAACTCGTTTCCACCAAACACTGGCACGCGAAAGAAAATCTAATCGTCGTTTCGAGAACGTTCGTCGAACGGACAACGAGAGGAAGAAAAAAAGAAAGTTCTTTTTTGTTTTTCATACTTTCCTAGACTGTCGTTTGTAATTTTCGTACTACACAAAATTTCTTTAAATCGTCTTTCTTTTCTATTTTCTTCTTTCTTCTTAATTCTCGAGATCCGAGATATTCGACAGGATTCATTCGTTATAGGGAGATTACGATAAGAGTCGAAAGACGCAGATTTAGGGAAAATCGAGCTACGGGAGATCGATCGAACGACGCGCTACGAATATATCGACGCTGCTTACGAAAAGTAGCACGATTCAAATTTCTTACGAAAACTAACACGTTTCTAATTTCACCGCGAAAACCAACGCGTTTCGGCTCTCACCGCGAAAACTAGGATGATTCGGCTTCTGCCGCGATAACTGGCATGTCCGAAATATGCTAGTTTTCGTGGCAAAAGCCGAAACATGCTAGTTTTCGCGGCAAATATCGAAACGTGCTAGTTTTCGTGTCAAAAGTCGAAACATGCTAGTTTTCGCGCTGATATCAAACGTGCTTCTCTTCGTAAGAAATCTGAAACATGCTAGTTTTCGTAAGCAGCGTTGATATAAGAGATAAAAATTCAAAAACATTGACAAAGAGATACAGAAGAAAATGACAATTTTTCAATAGGTGCGAATTCGTTGGAACGATTCGCGTTGCTCGATTCTCCTGAATTCAATACCTCGGGAACGTTACGTCCATTAATTGCTAAGCCCCTTCCCACCCTGTTCCACGCTCCCTATCTCCTCACCAAATCCGTCTAATGGACTGAATGTCGTAGTTGTATACGTTACACACATATATAGAAATAATTATTCGCGAGATTTGCCAAAGAGCGAAACTCGCGTCACGGTGCTTCGATAATTTTCGTTCGGTGATCCGTAAATCACATTATATTAAGGAATAACGAACATTTTTAATTGAACCGGACAACAAATCTTGAACGCGAACGTATGAGCTTTGAACGTTACGAATAAATAAGCCAATCGATCGGGCATTTTTAATGAAACAAAAAAGAAAAATATATTTTAAAAACAATAAAACTGGAGATTGGTAATAACGACGATCGAGTAACGAAGACAAGAAAAAAGAATACAAGTTTCTTTATGATTTGTTACCAATCGTCGTTGTTCTTATTACGCAATATAAACGCTTTATCCAGATTTTAATACAAAACAAAACATTATACACGTACACAAGCGCGAGTATATATATTTATATTCTATAAACGTTTGATGTACACTGTACATAGGAATAGGCGCAGTATTATCTCCTTGACGGCTCGGACGACGAAAGAAAAATAAAAAAATAACAAAAAAAACGAAAAAAAACAATATAATCAAAATATTATAAACGTGCTGTTTATATTTAAGCATTACGTACGCGTACACTGAGTAACCGTGGACCGTGGACCGTGAACCATATACGTGTGTATGTATGTATATACGTATATATATAGAGAGAAAAAAAATTGTTACCACGGCGAACTCACGGGAAAGAAAAAAGAAAAATATTTGAAAGAGAAAAACGATAAATGCGAGAGAATTAAGAGTTTTCATGGGACGGTTTAAGTACGTATAATGTCTAAAGCGAAATATTAAGGCTATACTTTAATATATACATATATATATATATAATTGAATGTATATTTATAATATTTATATCGACTAACATTGTCTTAGGGCTTAAGGACAATTTGTCAGAAAGAATGTGCGACGACGTTTGACAATTCGTTGGAGGAAAGTTAAGAGACTCGTCTGTGATTTTGGCTAAAGGAATTTTTAATCTTTTATATTTTTCTATTGTCTATTCGAATTTGTTTCTTCTCTCTCTCTCTCTCTCTTTTATTTTTATTTTTCTCGTCTTGTTCGGTTATTATTATTATTATTTTTCTGTATTTTGTTTTTTCTTCCAATTCGTCAAACCCTCGCGAGGAAGGAAAAGAAAGGGTTGTTTTTACGAAAGGAATTTGCGATTTGTTATATGGAAAAAAAATTGTTTTTTATCGCGATTGTCGACACGAGCGTTGTAACGGGGAAGTACGACGAGTATGACCTGTAAAACGAGCAAAAAATTGTTTCCGCGCGTTTTCAAAATTGACGAGTTCGAAACTTTTTTTTTTGTCCTTTTTTTCTTGGACGAACAAAGAGTTTTTATTACAAAAATTAATCGATCGTCACACGGATCATCGGAGATTGGGAATATAATTAAAATTTCGATATCGTTGGATGGAAAGAAAAGAGAAAATTTTTTTTTTTTACGACGCGTCTCTCGAGCTAACGGAAAGTAGGAATGTCGAGTGAATTTTGAAAATGTGCAGAAACGATGTTTTTCGAACGACGCTGAAACGACGAGGAAGTGATAGTCGTACTTCCTTAATGATCATATATATTTCAAATGTGCCTTAAAGAGATATAAACATATATACGTATATATGTATACATATATACATATATATTTATATATATATAGTGACTAACCGAATGACCAATTACAGTTTAAAATCCATTTTCTTAATTCTCCCATCGTTGGACTATCCGCTAATTTTTGTATATCGGTGCACGAAGTACTTTTTGAAATTGGAAATGGATACTTTATCAAAATTTTGGACACTGCGTAGGCGAAGGAAAAAAAAAGAAGAAAAAAAAACGATAGCGGCCTAGGATCGAGAAGAGATAACAAAAAATTACAATGAAGACCAGGCATTTTGGAGCTGAAAATTTTTGCAAATTTTACTGCACAAAATCTGTGTGACTAGCTTTAAACATGTAATTTACACGAATATATGTGAAAATAAAAATATAAATGATTATTATATCTATAGACATACATATATATATATATATATATATATATGTGTATATATATATATACACGATATTGATATAGATGTAACATATATTGTATACTGTTTATATGCGTAATAAAGATACCATATTTTGATGTAACTTTGCCAGTAACTAGAGGGTTGAATGTTCAATGAGTTAGCAGCGCGGAGTTTCTTTTTTTTCATAATTTCATGCGATCCTTTTTGTTGAATTTATGAACCGTTGATACATTATGTCTTTTGAATAATTTATTAATTGTTTTGATGGATGAATACATTCTGGAATTTATCTCATTGCAATAAGTTACGAATGAAAATAAATCAACGACTCTGACGGGTTACCCGGGTTATTTAGTTCGAACGATAATAATGAAAAGATTTTGGAAAGGAGTTAGGAAATATGAAAACAAGTATGGCGCGTCGGAATTAAATAATGTTTACTTCGATGTTCATTGGTCCGTTGGAGATAAATACTGCGCAGTATATATTGGGCAGCTTTTCACGGAACGGTGGAACGTGGAACGCGAACTTGGAACACGGAATTGGGAATTTCCCGTACATAACGAAAATAAACATTCTTATGGGAATCCTTCAACGCTGAACGAGTTCTGAATAAGTTATCAGCCCGAATTGGTTTTACTTCACTTCTGGTTAGTTGCTATCCGATGGATAAAATTATTCCCGTAAATATCTCGTAGATATGAATGCCTGCGCTAATATTAAACAGAAGAAAGCGTGAATAGATGGCGCCTAGAGCGTGATGTAGTTCACGAGAGGAGTTGGCGCGCGAGACAGGTAGAAAGAGAGAGAGAGAGAGAGAAAGTAGAGAACTTTCATGGCGAAACGATGAAAGCTGGTAAACCTTTTTTTTCATACAATGTTAATAACTTTTCTTAAGTTATTCTGTCGAGGGTTATTCTATTATAACATAACTATCTGTGCAATTATTAAAAAGAAACGGCTTGATACCAATGTTCTGAAACTGTTACGATATAACCTAATATACGTACGTAACTGTTGCTCTTGTTGTGAAAATACTAACACAATAATGGATTTATTGGTTATAGATATTAATATTTTTAAATCGAACGAATCCGACGAGGAGTTTGTCAAAACAAGACTCAATAAAATAATAAATAAACCGAATAATTTACAATCATTGGATACTACGGAATTTGTAGAATTCATATTTTTTCGTATTCTTTAAAATATCAAAGTTCATTCGTGATATATTATTATTATTTATCCAGTGATTGTTTATTATGAATTTCGTATGTAATTTCAGAACAAGATCGTTGACACTGTGCCGCTCTGTTACCTTTAGGGATTGGTGGACCGAAGCAGCCAATCAGACAGCGTATTCCGTACGGTCGTGAAATACGTAACTCTGATTGGTCGCTTTGCTCGAACGTCGCACGTCGCTGTTTGCGTGGCACGCCATATTTATATTTATGTATATTAATTTTCTTCGACCAATAGCATGAAAGAATATCAGCTGTTTCGTGTTGTTTTCATTGTTGATAAACGGTTTGGCTCGTTCTCGGTGCCCGAAAAAAATTGATTCCTTGACTTTGCTTATACGAAATACGAGTTTCTTCACCAAGAGCCAATTTTTCATAATCCCCGTCGATATGGGAGTTATTTTCTTAGAACACATGGGTGGTACACGGCTTTTTTCGTGTCACGCTTGCGACACGTATCTCACAAATCGTGGCCAGCTTATCAGCACAAGATTCACGGGAGCTACGGGACGAGCTTTTTTATTCAACAAAGTCGTTAATCTCAATTACAGGCAAGTACGAAATTATCTTTTCCTTTTATCTAACCAAACCCCAAAAAGATCTATTCAACGTTTTAAAAGAGACAAGAGACTCACAATTTTCCAAAAATTCATGCATTTACTTTAAGAAATTTCGATAAAAAACACACATAAATTATCAAATTTCGAAAAAAAAAAAGATCATATATCAGATTAATTTTTTAATCGAATCTCCTCCCTCGATTAACTACTCTTAGTGAAGAAAATGAACGATTTTCATCGTTTAGCGAAGTGCAAGACAGAGTCATGTTGACCGGACGTCATATGGTTCGCGACGTGAGCTGTAAAAATTGCCACGCCAAGCTCGGTTGGGTCTACGAATTTGCTACGGACGACAATCAACGTTACAAGGAAGGTCGAGTGATTCTGGAACGCGCTCTAGTCACCGAGAGCGATGGAATGAGCGAGAACATTTAATTTCGTACCAAAAAAAAAAAAATTACATATAATTAAATCGTCTTTCGTTCGAATTATAATTCTAAGTGACTGTAAAATTAAGATAGAAAATTAAGGTATTTATGCGAGCGAAGAATAAAAAATCTCTTTTATTTAAATTGTAATAGCAGTTATTCGAAGATTATGCTAAATTATTGCCATTTTCTGAAAAATTTCGTTCGATCGAAAATTCGGGAAAATCCAGGACGAGTTAGATTTATTTCATCGAAAGTTCGTAAAGTTTTCCTCGTATCGGGAAAAGTTCACCCTGTATCGGCGAAAAATATATGATGACGTTGTTGAAAATATGGAAATTGCGTTATTACTCATGAAACACGAAATTCTAGTGAAAATTGTGAATTAATAAAGTTATTTATAATGTACGAATACAATGAGTAACGTTTATAAAGTTTCTGATACGATCGTAAACTAAATGTATAGAATTACACCGGAGTTTATATATTTTCAATAAAACTGTGTTTACGACAAGGTCTGTCGATTTTAATAACGAATTTTTATCGAGATTTAGAAAAAAGGAAAATCCTCGCGAAATTCTATTCTATTGTTCTTTAAAACATAGCATTTGCTGTGATTGTTGTTGGATATTTTCCGAATTAACGAATTAAAAGCAGAAAGATCGTTTTGGAGTTTAGAAGAAACGGGTATTGTATATTTTTGGTCATAAATATTTCAGGAATATTGAATACTCGATTATACGAATTATCGATGAGGTTTAATTTACGAGACGAGGCATTTTTAAATATTACGCGGGTTTCCATCTCGTAAACACAAACATTACGGGAGCCTATAGTGTACATTTGTTTCTACAGCATCCTTGCACTTGCGCAAACACGCAGAGAGCCAAGCGAACATGGAGAAGTGCGATTGGTCGACGAACTCGTATCCGACCAATCACGGTGATTCTAGCGAACCAGCAGTAAGAAGCAAACACACTGAATACGCTGAATACCCGAGCCAGTGTGGTCACGTAGGCCCACCGAAACGCATGGTGAATATACGATAACGACAAAATCGAAGCTAAAATGCTTTAACGGTGCATTTCTGTGTTGTGAAAGAAAACAAAAAAAAACGAAAACTGCGAGTCGTCGTGAATTTACAAGGTAAATATATTTTTATTATCCCATACGTCCTCACAAAAGTAATATTCATCGATATGGCATTTTTTTCGTCCTCTAATGGCCGAGGCTCGTAGAGCTCTTAGTTGAAGACGGAATCGTTTCGAGGGCTTTCGTTACACGATTATTTGCTTTCATTTAAAAACAGGGGAAGAAAAAATACTTGTGTACATTTTTGCTCCAAAATACTCCATTTCGCGGGATCCATCGGCCCGATACTGTTTAGCATGTTTTGCTCATTCCTAGGGACGCGAGTTGCCCCTCCCCCTTGTCTCTTCCTCCCCACCACCCCGCGAGACTCCATAAACTCCTCGCGCATCGAAACGCCGACGGGACACTCGAAGAGCTTACGCGAGGATTCTTCCCCGCGAAGTTACGCTGGGCCTAGAAATAGCCTTGGAAAAAAATCGTTTTTTCGGTAAATATTCGACGATTGTTCCTACGAACATCGACCGTGTGCGAACTTGAAAGTGTGTTTGTCACGAGGGGGGAAAAAAGATACAAAGTGCGCGCAGGCTTCCCGTTGCATCGTCGGGCAATGGATTATGGCAGTCGAGCTATAAATACACCCAACGCGGGGTAAACAAACTTGACCTCATCGGAATTCTTATCGGGACGAGGAGGGCGGGTGAGGAGCTGGCAGAGAGGTAGAGTTTAGGTTATGTTCGTGTTTAAATCGAAACACAATGATGTTTTTAACGGTCCGAAACGATTTTCGATAAATACGCCATGAAAACACGGCCCGATGAGCCTATATATATATGTGTGTTTGTCTACACACGCATGTATACATGCATACACACACGTACTACGTGCTACCTACGACAACAACATGGCAGTTTCGCGCCCGCGGTGCGAATGACCTGCGCTGCGTCGGGTGTATATATATATATACGTGTGTGTGTATAGACATATACATTAGTATGCGTTTTCGCCTTGACGCTTTTTCGATGGCGTTCGACACCAAAGTTCGATATTCGAAATAATGTTGTCCTTCCTCATTGATTTTACACTCTCAAATCGATTTTCCAGTTTCGATCCTTTGGTTACTTTTTTTTCCCTCGAACGTGATCCGTACACAATAATATAGTGAAAAATAGAATATCACTAGAGAAAATAAACAAAAGAAAGCTCGTATCACCAATCTAATGTGAGTATCCACTCGGTCGGTAACAAACATCGTAAGCCGTTTTTCTTTCTTTTTTTAACATTCTATTGAGATTTTCGAAAAACAACACAATGTTATTAATTCCACTTATTTCTCACGCGATTAGTAAAATTTTACTTTTTCCCCAATATCTCAACTTCTTTTAAAAATATATTTCCAAGTGCCGCGGCGTCGTGGTCGGCGGGGGGGGGGGGGGGGGGGGAGAGCATCGGAGTTCCTCGTCGCGTCTTTACCCGTGTGTCGAGTGCGACAAATTTCGACAATTTAAATATTTCCATATGAATTTAAATCAGCACTCGAAAGAATATATCCATATTTTTTTTTTTTTTTTTTTAATTTCAAACCCACTAGAGCTTTAATGACGCAGGAAATATGTTGATGTTACAGAATATCACAGGCCACACATTTTACTCATTGACCATCGCCGCTAAGCTGCGAAGTGAATAACGTTGCGATATAACGTCGCTTAAAGATTAAATAATAATAATAATAATAATAATAATAATAACAACAACAATAATAACAATAAAGAACCCATCCGTGCCTGCATAGGCGCGGAAAAGCCGTACAAAAGATGAAATGGTCGCCGGGTGCTCTGTTCAGCGAGCAAGTAAGCGAACTGACCCGCGTATTTTCACAATGGAACGAGTGCGAACAAACGGTCGTTCTTTACGCACTTTTACGACGAATTCCTGCCGTTCAAGCAAGATTTTTGGCACAGGCTGTACATCATTCGTTGCACGCGGTTTCCGAACTCGACAGACAAGAATCGAACGCGAATAATCCTGGTAAGAATTCTTTACAATATACGAAAAACGATTAATTCGATAAATTACGACATAACCTAGAAACGATGTTACGTTTATATTGAATTATCGAAGATTGAAAAAATTATCTGTACACGGGATTTTTTTCGTTTCCTGTATTTCAGCTTTTATCAATTCGCTGCTCTCCGAACCGACCGAAGTAGCGATTAATCAATTGCTGACGCATCTGCCGTTACTTAGAGCGGGAGAGGTCGAATGCAAGCAATGTTATTTGGCGGCTATACCCGAGCTCGTTAATCAATGCTCGAATTCCGGTCTTTACATCGAACAGGTCCAACAATTACTCGGTTATACTCTCATTCATCCGGCGATAACTAGTCAAGATAGGCGTCCGTTGACTCAGTGGCTGAGGCACATCGAGGAAAGAATCAGTTCGACGCCGCCGATCAACAATCTCGAAGAATACACAAATGCGCCGATTAGGTAATGATTATTACGCGAATTCGTCGATCTACGAAGGAAATATAAAATATTTTGTATTCCGATTCAGATGGGAGAACGCGTGGCAGCGATCTTCCAAGCAGCAACAACAACAGCAGCAGAATAAACAGTCGACGCTGTTTAATTCTCAGCCCGGCGCGACTTTTAATGTTCCCTTTCCACCGCCGGTTAGCCGACAGCGTCGTTCAAACAGTTTGACTCCACCCGTAGCGCCGCCTCATCATCTAGAGGTTGTCGAGCGTAGTAACAACACCAACAGCTCGACCAGACACAAACCTCGAAGTTTCAGTGTTTCCGGCGATAATTCGGGTAACTTCTCATTTTTAAATACACTCATACGCGTCTCCGGAAGTTTATAGCGATGTTTGAAAGTCGCGAAGATCTTGGCTAAAATAATATAAATAAATAATATTATTTTTCATCCCTCGGACATGAAAACTGAAATTTTTTTGTGTTCCCAGGCACTCTCATCGGTTTGGATCCCTTGAGCCCGCAGAGTTCGTGCGCCAGCAGTGGCAGCGAGGGTCGTCTCGACGAAGCGTCGGCTCGTCCTCTCAGCAGCGGAATGAGAGGTTTGCGCGCACCAAATTCTTCCAAAAATAAATTTCTTTCTACCGTAAACTTTTATTCTCAAATACATACACGGGTTGTTGGACAATTATCTTGAACACAAAAAATACCTAGCTAATTCGAGTCTGTACGAGCGAAAGAACTTTTTTCTAACACTTTTCTGAGACTTTTTCTAAATCGAGATTTTTTTGTTTCTTCACACATTGTCGCTCGTTTTAATAAATTTCGATGAAATAATTATTAATTAACGAACATCGTGTCGTTGCGTTAGGAGGGTGAAAGATATTTTCAATTTTCCTTTTTATTTTCACAGACGTACCGGCATGGTTGAAAACGCTTCGTTTACACAAATACAGCTACTTATTCGCCACAATGAGTTACGAAGAAATGTTAGATCTGACGGAGGACCAATTGGCGGAACAGGGCGTGACGAAGGGCGCGAGACACAAATTGGCACTTTCGATTACGAAATTGCAGCAACGTTATGCGACACTTTTGAGCTTGGAAAAGGATCTTCTACAACCGGCACGCGATGGTAATCAACCTGCGTCATTCTCGCAAGGACCCGCTCTCTTGGTCACGACTCTCGACGAGCTCAATACCGTTTTGGCGACGCCTTTAAAGCCGAGTCAAGAAAACGATCCCCAAGATATTTCTGCCCAATTTACCAGGGTTCTTGGCAAACGTGAGTTAAATTCGTGAATCAAATTTTCCATAATTTTTCGAACGAAAGATCGAATGAAATTTTATTTTCTATTCGTAGTCTGCAGCAGATTGGCTCTCGAAAGCGTCGACGACGGAGTTCTCTGCGGTTGTATAAATATCTTGGAGAAAGTACTGCAACACGATTGTTTCACGCCAAATCAGAAGGAAAAGATTCAGCAGTGGCGCAGTCGCCTTGGAAATCCGAGACCAACGCCAAAGTGAGTAAGAACAAAAATTCTCACGAGTCTCGGGTAATTATTTATAAACGTCGGAATTATCGCAGATATGTTTGGAATAATTTAAACTATCGTTGAATAATAATCTAAACGATAAAAGCGACGAATGAATTTAATTCGTGTTTCCGCGAGATCGAAAAAGCCAGTTTTCCGTTGTAATTTTTTGATCGCGAATGAAATAACATACAGACTTGTACATTCGAGTTTAGGGAAGAATAATGTCTGGTTTACAAACTTTTTGGACCATTTCTGATATTAAGATCTCTGATGTTAAGAGAACGGAGCAAAATTAACAGTCTAACCGTTTTAACGAAAGTCTCGCTTAATCGTTTTCACAGGATTTCGTTGAAAAATTGCACAAGCCTTCTTTGATACGATCTACATACGTGTGCCGAATTTGAAGGGATTTGACCATGTAGTTATCGAGATATTTATTGTTAAAAATCACAATTTTCGACACTCTCCCATAAGAGTACGTGTTAAATATTACAATTTTCAATCCTAAATATCTCGATTTCTAGATGGTGAAACTTGTTGAAATTTTCCACGTCACTTTATAATACTTCAAAGAAGCTTCTCGTAGTTTTTGAAAAAAATCCTAAGAAACTATTTTTCATGATTTACGTAAGTAGCGAGTATAGGTCACCTTGGATGACCTTGAATTTATAGTATGTTGTACTCGAATGAATTTTCAACAACTTTTCTTAATAAACTTAAGCTTAAAAATCATATGGTACGGAGATAAAATAAGAAGAAAAAAAACGTTTTATTCGACTGTACCGATTCAACTACCTTAACAAGAAATCGTATCCTGACGTTTTTTTTTTCGTCTCGTGTTTTAATTATCAGATGGCAACACAGCTATAGTTACAACAATCGAAGGTTCTGCAGTGCTCAGCAACACAATCCTCACAACAGAAAACCAAGCTTAAATCTCGGACATATTCATAATCCTCATCAACACATCAGCAGTTTTATGGTCAGCCCTCATAGAAACAGTATTTCCACGCCGTACTTGCAGAACAATCATAATCACAGTATGAATCAGAATAACTTGCGGCAGCTTCACGTTGCTGAGAAGAGACCGAGCCTGCAGGAAACCAGTTTGGAGGTGAGCGATACTATTAAACTCGGAGTTAATTATTTTACATTTAACGTTTCATTCATAAAATTATATTCCTCCAAATCTCAATCTTCTCGACGATGTTTTCGCCTCGTTTTAAAAAACTAAGTAAAAAATTGACAAAACGCTGCTATTTTTTTAATCTTTTATTCGTTCGAGTTTGTACATACGTTACGATTTACTCGTAATTTTTCGTTTTTTTTTATTGTAACGTCGTAGGTTAATTTACTGAAAAAAAAACAAGATTTTATGGTGATTCGCGACAAAGACAAATGGAGATAGCGATATTTTTTCTAACTTCGTTGAAAACCTGTATTTTCAGCAATTGCAGAGAACTTTGCAGAGAACTTACAGCGCACCTCGAGATCACTTTATTAGTCAATCGAGCAATCCGCTGGAAACGACCGAGCCAGAAATAAATTCGCGCCTCGAGTCGCTCTGTCTACGAATGACCGAGCAAGCTATCGGTGGATTTGGTGAGGCCTAAATATCTTTAAAATTAATCAGGATATCAAAGAGCAAACTACGTGTACGCATCAACGAAGATCGTATCTTCGTGAGTGACGAGTCTCCGAATAGCTGACAAGCGAATTAATGTCGCGCGAGACGAAAAAGAATTGCCCGTAGTTAAGAGCGCAAAAGAATGACGCCAAGATGCGCGATCGTTTCCACGAATGAGATAAACAAAAGAAATGGAGAAAAAAAGAGAAAAAAAAGAAAAAAAACACACACACAAGATTGAATAGTCCTACCAAATACTAAGTTTGGATCTCAAGACATCACGCGAAAGCAAAAGAAAAAGAAAAAAAAGAAACGACAAAAATCTTTCATTAATTTCGTACGAACGATTTATCGATGATATATGAATCATATTTTATTAAAAAAAAAAAAAAGAAGAAGAAGAAGAAGAAGAAAAAAAACCATTCAATTTTGCAATTATAATATTTAACGAATCAACAGAATTTGGCAAGCCAAATGCTACTAGAAAGATAGATTCTTTCCTTCAAACTACTTTACTACATATATATATACGAATATATTATTACAATAGGATTTAAAACGAGAATAATTGAGATCCGACGAAAAAAAATGAAGAAGAAGAAGAAGAAGAAGAAGAAGAAACGAAAATAGAGAAAAAACGTGAAAAAATGATTAAAGAGAAAGATAAAGAAAGAAAAGAATAATAATGAAACAGCTGTGCGATATTTGCAATATTGTTTTTGTGTTATCCATTTCGGGAAATGGAATTCTTCTGATTTTAAGCTCTGATACGCATTATCGTAATATAATGTATAATCCTTATTTTAATGAACGGACTGATTTTTTTTTTTTAAATCTTTTAAACGATTCTTGTCTGTAGAAATCATATTTCATATTTGACATCCTTTATATAGGAAAATTCGCCCCGTAGATTCGTATCAAAACGTCCAGAGGGCTAATTTATACAAAGAGGGCAAAATGAGGGAAGCATAGAGACAAATTGAATTTTCTCGTTTTGTATTTCGAGGCAGCCGCGATGATTCGTACGAGCTTTTCGAAACTATTTCTTTACAAATTTTTTGCGTTCTACCTTAAATTCTCAATAACGAGGAGACAACTGCGCTGCGGTATTTGTTCTCGAACGAGAGAGAGAGAGAGAAAAGAAACAAATCGTTTAAATTTAATTATATACAAATTTATCAGAATATTTCTTAGCGATATTTTCTACGTTGTCTATCGGGCGATACGACAAACGAATCGCTGATAACTCATGGCTGCAGCGCGGTTAATAATCTCTCATTAATTTTTGGCGGATCTGCAAGAAAAAAAATTGTAAGGAAATATTTTCAAATATAATTTGTCATCATCTTCGAGGAGATCGCGATGCTGCGAGCTATCGTATAGAGCTCGACTTTTCTTTTTTCTTATTTCTCAACGAGCGTGACGACTAATATGAGAAGAAATGTCCATTCGTCACACACACACATATATATCTATATATATTAAAATACGAATTTCGATAAAACGTACGCAAAAGAACAAAAAAAGGGAAAGATCTCGTACAGATCGTAATTGTAATATTTTTTCTATCCCGTCGTTGTTCGAATCGACGAATCATTGTCTCGTAATTGTATGCTTTGTGTAGATCGTGCACAGATTTCGCGATTGTTGTTTTGTTCGAGCCGACGTATGCAAATATTCGCCTCGGTAGTATTATTTCCGTAAATTTGTTTTATCGATAGGAAAAAAAAGAAAGAAAGAAAAAAAAAACGAGAAAAAAAACGAAAAGACAAATTAGATTAAAAATCGAGTCCGAAACAAGATGTGATGGACATATTGTTGGCCTTACGAAACGAAAAATGTGTGCGTCGTCGAAAATCCCGAATGATCTCAAGAAATTCGAAAGAAAAAGGCGAATTAGACAATGTAACTCGATCGATGAGAATTGTCGCGCGGAAAAATGAGAAAAAAAAGGGAAAAAAAACCCCGGGCAAGCTAACATCGAAATCTGTGGCTTCGAATTATAAGCGTACATCCTGTTTTTTTTCAATCATTAACAACGCATTAACACTTTTTGAATAGCTTTGCGGAATAAACCTTAGTAATATTTTTCGTGCAAGAATAAGACGAAGTACGGAGATGAGAAAAAAAAGAAAGAAAGAGAGAGAGAGAAAAAAAACACAGAAAAAAAATTATCTACTGATTAGCGGTAAAGTGAAGGAAAAAAAAAAAAAAAAACAAACGAAAGACTGACTATTTCGCGCGCCCTAAGTAGTCGACGACGGGAAGCGAGTACCTTCGCCCCCACCCCCGCACCCCTAACGTCCTCGTCCCCCGTTCCTAATCTCACCCAAATTCCTTTTTTTTTAAAAAGTATGAAAAACAAAAAAAAAACAAATAAAATGAATCTGCATGCGGCGCGTGAATATAAAACAATTGGAAGACTGCGGAAGGGATGAAAAATAACCTGTCAAAATAAATAATGATTAGAGAGAGCGAGAGATAGAGAGAGAGAGAGAGAGAAAGTTAGAAAGAAAGAAAAAAAAGAAGATGGTATTAAGATAAAGATACTAGTGGTAATTTTAAGATTATTACCAATTATAGCATTATATTATATTAGACGATAATCTCTCGATGTAAAAGCCTATCATGGTGGATCGCTTTGTTAATTCTGTTTTTTTTTCTTTTTTTTTCTTTTTTCTCCCAAGCGACCCAGTGAAAAACGGTCCACTATCGATTAACGAAGAGCCTCTGACCTGTGGAAAACGCGTCACGCCGAGCAATTTAACGATACCCAAGATGCGACGTTGAACTGTTTTTTTTTCAATTTTTTATTTCTATTTTTTCTTTTTTAATTATTATTATTCGAAACGTAAAAAGTGGAAACACGTGGTTGGGAGAGAAGTTGAGGAAAACGAAGACGTGAATCGTAGGTTCGATAGATCGGATTTTTTTTCTTTTTCTTTCTTTTTTTTTTTTTTTTTTTTTTTTTTTATTTTTATTAAATATACATATGGGGAATTTTACGCAAAGCCACTTATCGTTGTTCCGGCGATTTTCTTCATACGTCGTTGGCAAATCTCACGAAATCGTCGATACTTGGTCCAGAGGAGAGTCGAGAATTTTCCTTCGATTTATTTTCTTTTTCTTGTTCAAAGCTTTTTTTTTCAATTTTTTTTCAAATTCTTTTCAATTTAACGCGCTCAACCGGAAATACCGTAGTTTAAAAACGATAATTGGCCGATCGAAAGATCGCGTCGCGAATATTTTCAATCTTTTTATTTCATGAAATTTTTTCCAAATACATTTTTTTTTTCTCGAGTAAAATCTTTGAAAAGAAAAAAAAACATTTTCGCGCTCTATTCAATTGCTCGTTGGACCAAATATAAATCGATTACGGTGCCGATCGAACGAGATCGACGAAGAAAATAGCCGGCGCAAGATTAACCAACGGACAAAGAGGGGAATGAAAAGAAAAAAAAACAAACAAACAAACGAAAAAGTAAAAAAATGAAATTTCTTCGTGCGGAACACAACAAACCCTCATATTCACCAAATCCGACACGACAGATGTTCAATCAATAGGCAGAACGTTGTAAAAAAAAAGAAAAAATATATATAAAAAAAAAGAAACTTTCCATCACTCCACTTTGCGAGATGATCAAAAGCTAGTCAAGCAATACGTTTTCTAATTTCTATCAGTTGTATAAAAACAAAAGAAAAAAGTAAACATACCCATACGGGACACAAACGCAAATAAACAAACAAACACACACACACACACAAACACAGACACACAAATGGCATACGAATCTCGTTGATCGCGGTTCGCGATTCGAAATAAACGACACGGATAGCTTTCTCCCGTTCGTGAAGAAGAAGAAGTAGAAGAAAAAGAAAAAACTAAAATAAAAATAAAAACGAACAAAATAAAATTTGTCGAGCGAGCGTGCATTAACGAGAGCAAACAAAGCAAACAAAAAGACTGTTCCTGCGCGATTTCAGGAATTTCGTTCAGTGTAATTAATTATGAAGAAAAAAAAAAGAACGGGGTTCGGGGGGGGGGCTAACAATGGAAAATAAAACAAAAATGAAACGATATGGGACGGAGTAAGAAAGAAAAAAGAATAATAATAATACACAATTATCTTAATCTAATTATATAATAAAGGCAGGACCTAAACTAACAGAGGAAAAGCAAGTGAATGTTTTTTATTTGCTGAAAGCAACACTTTCTAATCGATAAACTCATTCCTGATGGAAATTGGTCGCCGCCATTTTATTTCCTATCTCATCTCTTATCTCTTTTTTTTTTTTTAAATATATATCTATAAACGTCTGTACACGAAAAATCATGAAAAATCGTGAAAAAAAGGCGTCCTTGACCGATCATTGTGCTTTGCTTTTTTTTTCTAGTTTTTGTTTTTTCTCTTCCACTCTTATTCGCTACGTTTCATAGCTCGTATTTACTATCGTAATCAGCATATTATCGCGATAACGTCGTGACGATGCCAAAGGCCTATTGTGAGCCTTGATTGTTTTTTTTTCTTTTTTTTTCTCGATTGTTTTTTCCTCTTCCCCCCTGGACCATTTCTCTTGCATTACTCCGGCAGTGGAGGTCCGTCATTTGCATAATACGATGTAAGCATTTTTCTTCGATTCAAGACTGTCATCGCACTGTTGCACTAGTCGAACGAATAACAAAGCTAAAAACGAAGAAAAGAAAAAATAAAGAAAAACCGAATGCGAATAATGTAAACATTTTTTTTTTTTTTTTTTTTCGTTTCTATTTTATCGTTGTTTTGTAATTTTTATTATTGTCTTCTGTACGACAACGTGGACATTACCACGAAGATAGACGTGCCTGTCTCGAGGTCACAGTCTCGCTTTACTTTCCGATTACGACGAACTGAAATAAATGAAAAAAAAAAAATGTCCATTAGTTCGAATTTAGTATAAATTTTTCGGCGCAGCTCGTAAATTCTGTTCTCATCCGTAGGTTCGTACTTAAGTTAAAGTTTAACGAGGTTTAAGTTCGCTCGTATAAGAAAAATTATAAAACGTCGACTATGTTTACGAAAGAAACGATATGCTTACGTCGTTCGTCCGATTATTGTTCTACGATATTCGTTTCGTATGCTTACGATCGAATATTCGTCGACGGGACGAAGATCAATTTTTCGTGTCATCGGTGTGTAAAAAATCGAGCTTTTCTTTTATTAGAAAAGAAAAACAGAGACGATTCGCTTGTAAATTCGACGGATAAAGTTTCGATAAACGAAAGGGACCTATCGTAAATTGAATTGGACCAACGGTGCGATTTTTTTTGGAAAACGTTTAAATCTACGTAAACGCACGTTTTTTTTCAAAATTAATGATAAATCGCTATGATGTATTTTTATTTGTTTGTTCTCTCGACGAAGCTCTCGAATCGTTGATCGTTACGACGAGTTTACGTAGGAATTCGCATTATTTAATGCGAAAATTTAAATTCGTCACTCGATTTCGAATTTAAGGATCGTCGATTCGGATTTATCGAGAAGATATAATTTTTAATTTTGTAAAAAGAATTATTTTTCGGGAGTTTAACGACGGATCATTGGACTAGTGCAAAGTGCCGTAGCCACGTTGAGCCCGAGCGAGAAGTAAAGATGTACTTAGAGAACGGCTGACGAAAGAAAAGAAACAAAAACAAAAAATACACGTTTGATGTAACGAGAAAAGCTTTTGAACGAAATGTGATCCCCGCACCATACGTTGCGTTTGAGATCGGTTATTCGAGGCGGCGGCTATTGTTATATTAAGATGCGAATGTGCGATAATACGACGCGTAATTTAATATTGTCGTCTGGGGCAGGACCACTTTGTTCGTTGCCACCACACTCGGCACAACGATCGTGAAGGAAACAAACAAAAAAACGAGAAAAGAAAATTACTCTCGATAAATGGAGATTTTTTTGGAATACGATCGACTTAATTTTCTGGATGGAATTTTTGTAACGCGAATCGAGCCAGCGCCTGGCCGAAATGTCCCCGGCGGCGACCCAGGTAGCCAAGCCTCGTAGCAAGGGAGAACAAAAAAACGCGAGTGAAGCGAACGAGAATCTTGAATTATAATTATTTCCGTATGTATTCTATGTGATTGATTGTTTCACTCCAAAGTCGCTTTACTTTTTCGAGCAAATGGAAAATACAGAAAAATATAAACGGGCTTATCATTCGATCGGGCTGCTAACTGGGATATTTAGTTACGTAAGCCGGACAACGTGTAAAAAAAACGCAATTTTTGTACTGTTACGAAGTTAAAATAGATCAAGAAAGGTACACTGACGTTGTAGTGTGAGCAAACAAAAATACCACTTTTCAATAAAAAATTTTCATACGCAATACAAACGATTGATTCATTATTTTACATTTCTTGACTCGAATTTTTTTAATTAAACAACATTATCGACTCGTCGGGGTTTCAATGCAAAAGTATATTTTCATTTTGACGCTGTTTTGTCGAAAAGAATACTCAGAGTCCGATTCTGATTCTTTTAGACCTAAATAATTCGTGAGCGTCATAATAATGATCCGTTTTTGAAATTCACACGTTTGAAATACCCGCCTGTCTTGGAGACCGTACGCTGCGCCCTCTCTTGGCAAATGTTGGCAGTGGCCACGTCGGGCGCCAAGGAGCGGGATAGCGGCGTGAATATCTTACCGCTTTTCAGTGATTTTGGTCTTCCGTGACTGAAATACACGGCACGGCTTGTTGCTTGTATCGATAACGGTATTATATCTTTATACATACTCACGCGTAATCATTTTTAACATTTGAATAGCAATCATGAGAAAAATAGTAAATTTTATACGACCACTGCCGTATTATCTCCATTGAATGAGCTTGAAGTGCAAATGATCGGTTTCCGTCAGACATATGAAAAACCGACGCACTGAGAATATAATTATGATACTCCATTTGATTTGCTCATGGTGTATCATATAGCATTGCATGCTTCGTAAATATGTGTGTATGTGTTTCGAACGTTCGGTTGGAACGCTATAGTAACGGTTAAGTGCTATAATGCATAAACGGCGCTATAGGGACTAGTGGGGCTGGTCGAGGTCCGCAGTCCGCACACCGTTCACCGCGGTCGAGAGAGAATAGCGGTCCTATCTCGCGAACATATACGTTCACTCTCACTCGCCTAATGTGTCAGTCGCACACGTGGTTCGGTATTGAACGGACGTTTCGAATTTCTCCGTTATTTTCTTCCAATATTAGCTTCTCGTAAAATTATGTTGCTGCATTATATATATATACTGATATTTAAATAACAATATAACAATTACAATCAGTGCACATAGCCTAAAAATCATCGTCAGTTCGTCCGTTCTGTGCTAAAATTAATGGAAACGTGAGAAAACAGTTGGAATATTTTTTCGGAAGTGATTCAATACAAATATCGTGGCGCTTTCACTTGGGGCGCGCTGCTGTGTGTCCCCTTACGCGAAAGTGTGATGCAAGTTCTGCGACGTGAAAGAGAGTTATTCTTTGCGAATAATTTCGCCTCTCGGCGATTCTCCATTCGACGAGAGAAATAGTTTCGGGAGTGTTTTGAAAGGATTTCACATACCGTTGACTCGTGTCAGGAATCTTAAATGATTTTTTTGTAATCGAAGAGTGTCGGGTGTTGTGTAACGATTTTACCCAGAATTACGAGCAAAACAAAGGTAGGCATGCAATTTTTTCAACGGTATTCATTAACGATGAAATTTCTGTCGGGGGTATGCGCTAAATATCGCTGGGAGCACCAATTTTGCGGTCACGATTAGTAACGGCACAGCTGATTCGCGAAGGTAACCCTAAAAAACGAATACATCATGTCGATCCTTGATATCGTAGATAGTAGATGTCGCGCCGAGACGAACGTGTCCCGGACATACATAAGCCCAATATTCTGGCTATAATAATCCCAAAAATCCGTAGGTTCATATTTATTATTTTTGAGATTTAGGGACTGCAGATACTAGTCGCGAGTATCGGCCGCGCCGCGGCGCTCGCGTCGCAATTACCCGTATAGCGTATTATCGACCGTCGCGCGAAGCAAGCAAGGAAACGATATGTTCATGTCTCCCAATCGCGATTCTGAGCTATGAACCATTATCACGCTCATACTTACTGTGTCATAATAAAATTGAATATGTATTTACATCGCTTCAACTTACTTTGAGCTTGACAGACCGAAATAGTCATTGTTATTATCGTAATGTAGTTACAGTCGTATTCAACTATGAACCACTGAAAAATCCGTTTAAAAGTGACAAGTAACATTTTTGAACGTTTACTCGATTCTCTTATTCGATTAAAAATATATTGGATTCTCCTCCGTTCTGGATCGTCGAATTAATCAAAAGAATTTGATCATAAGCAGAAGTAGAATTTTTAGGTAATTCATAAATATTGGACTCGATATTTTTGTCCAGGTTCGATAATCGACGGGCCAACTATCGATTACTAAAAATATCATATCACGTATTCTTTGTTCGCAGAATAATTGTAGTTTGCGCAAAATTGGTTTTATATAAAAATATCGGTAGAAAAGTCCGTCGAGTCGAACGATCGTAAACGTTGATATTGTTTCCAATAATTGAGCCACTGGATTTATCGAACGATAATCGCCGTTTCCGCATTCGCGTTCTTACGATGAACTTTGTCCACGGTTCATTATCGATATAAACGACCAGTTATTATTTCGCCTGGAAACCAGTTTTCGCGTCATTCGCGTACGTACTCTTGACGCTCCGCGTCCATTTTTTTTTCGTACCGGATTAACCAATAACAATGACTGTACTAACTCTTGAAAACGAAAATGGACATTTCCGTGTGACTCATCGAGTCGCCGACGCGGCGCTGTTGTCTCAAAATTGCGTACATTGCGCTAAAGATGATAAAAAATTCAAATTTATGCGAGAGTAAAAATTCTATTTAATTGAACGTTAAATAAACGATAGAGTTTCAAGTTTTTAATTCAATAACGTTCGGAGTAAACTCGAACTACGGTCTCCGCCGATATATCCAGGCCTCTTATATTTCCATAAAATCAAAGCAAAAATAAATTATCACCGATAAAATGAAAAGTAAAAATACGACAACAACAACTAAAATATAAAATAAATGTCAATCAAGTTATAATAAAAAAATTAATGTATATTTTCATTACGCAATTTTCGTTAACCATGAAAATTGAATAAAAAGTATGAATTAATTATAAATAACGAAAAAAAATAGAATATTTTATATTTAAAAAAAATATATTTAATATTTTACCTAAATTTTTGGATTCTTGTGGACGATTTTTTGTACGTGCATTTTGGCATCGATCCTAAAGTGAAAAATATTTTTAATCCGACGGATATTCGACTCGTCCTTTCCCGCGCGTCATCCCTGGCATGGGGATTATTATCTTTGCCTCGCCAGGTCGGTATCCGTATCGAGATTACGATGATTGACGAGAACGTTTTTTTTTATCTCGCGCTGAAGCCTGAGTTTTAGATATCTGCATGAACTTAGTCATTCCTCTGATTATATCTATCGTTGGGCGTAGCCATTCTTCCTTTGTTTATTTTTCGAAATATGGCCACGTTTCGAAATAAAAATGATTTTGTTCACCTAAACAATTTTCATTCAAGATACCTCGAGAAATAGTAATTTTTAAAAAATACGGCTACGCTTAACGATAGATGTTACAGTTATAAAAAATATAGTGGACAAATTTTACATATCCGACTATTATTGCTCGAGTTATCCTTCACACCAGTTCGTAAAACGTGGTTTCGAGAAAAAATTTATTGTACTTTAACGATTGTTTTTTTATCAATAAAAATTTACATGAATTTACTTTAATGTATGTGGAACAACATATCTTTAATTGAGCCCAAACCCAAACGATTAAGTGAATTTAAAAAATTCATGAACAAAAGATTATTTTTCTGACCGTTAGAAGCCTTTACAGGTTACATTAGGCGCCTTAAGAGCCTTTTGTTCTCCTCTCGTTTGTCTCTACCCGAGGTGCTTGACTCCTAAATTCATTCAGTCAACCAAACAGAAATAATGCAGTAAATTCTTGGACCGGAATTCAACAAATAACTCGTTTCGCATCGGTGGGTGTTTTTTTTGGCACGGGGCCAATGGCACGTACAAGATATTTTTTACCGTCGTATTTTCGTTATATCGTATTTTTTATTTTTATTTTTATGTTTTTGTTCATCTCGTTTATACAGGTTTTAATACTTGTTTACCACACGGAGCGATTTTTCAAGGTCAATAGCGTCGCGATCAGGACCTTAGCTAGTCTGATTAAAAAATCATTCAAAATGTATTTTCGTGACCGAATAATTTTATCATTGTATACGAAAAAGAATCGAATTTTCTCAATAATAACGAATCACAATGAAAAAAACTTTTTTGTCTCAAAGCAAAGAATAAAGTTATTTAAAAAAAGCGATAAAATTTTATTCATCAAAAGAAAACAATGTACGATTTAAAAAAAAACAATCCACGACAACTAACTGATATAATGGAATAATAATTAACCGTATAAAATTTGATTAATCTCGAAACGCCAGTTTCGAAAATAATTTCTGCTCTCGATTATGAAACCGTCGTTTTAACACAAATTGCATTTAAAGTTTTCACAAGAATAGTTTAACAAAATATTGCTCGTCGTTACTCGAGTAATTTTTCTCGACTATAAATTCGTTATTTATTAATATTTAATCGTGAAATTTTCAAGAAATATTCCTGAAGGATTTTATCATCGAAGCAAAAATATATAATTGTATAATTGTTTTCGTTTCTTCGAATTTATTAAATTATCTAAAGCCCTTTAAATTTGGCAATTAGTCGTCCACCGTTTATTTTATCTCATGGACAAAAACGTCTTTTGGTAAAAAAACTGCGGTACAACACCGTGGATGGTTGTCACACGGTACTCTCCGTTAGAATTCTCGACTCTCAATTACATAATGTCCGGTTAGCTTTCTATTCGCGTATGCTCGAGCCGTAAAGCACGCATAAACGACGTAATGGTTTATCGGCACTTTGGAGCGTCGGAAATATCTCCGTAAATGTTTTTTTTTTTTTTTTTTTTTTTTTTTTTTTTTTTTTTAATCAGTCGTCTTCACGCTACATCGGTTATTGTAGCGAAGGAAGATACGTCGGTCGTAATTTAATTAATGAAAGAATTTTTATGACTCAAAAATAAACAATAAAATTATCGATAATGTTGCGTAATGTTTTTAAACAAAAAGATCTTACTTGACCTTGTACTTTCATGGTCGAATAATTTTTTTTTCAATTTATTCTAATTTTTTTTTTATAAATAAATAATTTTATCGATTCGTAAAAATGTACGAGGTGATGTAAAATCATCCGCGAGATATTAATTATAATGATAGTTGAATACATTCGATGATATGAATTATATAATTTGATTTAATTAAATGGGACGAATATTAAAATTTACATTAATGTATTTATGTATTATTGATTTTAATTTGAATATATAATACTAATAATATTATTTAAAGTACTAATAACAGTTATGAGAAATAATAGTAATGAATTTTATTCATAATAATAACAAAATTAATTAATTCATTATGATATAGATATGGAGAAAAGTGCATCAGCTATGAATGCCGGAGGAAGTGGACTCGGCGTGCCGCCGTCACCTGCGAGTGCGCCACCTCCGCCATCGGCTCCGCCGTCTTACGAGGAAGCGGTTGGTTCCGTAGGAATGATCAATCCGCAATCCATCGTCACACCTTACCCGACAGGTTCATCCGGAATGCCAACGGCCTGTAAGCAACGATAAATCATGCATCTTTCATTATATCTATATATTTTTTGTCTATCGGCACGGCTTATCTCATAATTTTATACATTTATTCACTTCCTATGGCGAAACAACGAAAATCCGTATATTCCTTTTAGCTGTTTTAATCCGACATACAATTTTGCATTTAATTATGCTCAATATTTTCTTAAGCACGAGGAACGTTCGTAGGATCGTTTTTAATATTAAACAAAATTAGGAAATGAAGAAAACCGGAAATTGGAAGTTACTACACCGCTTCCTCGCAATTTTTCGGCGTTTGCGAAGCTTCGCTTCACAGAAAGCAAACATTTTGAAAACCTCTTCCTCGTATTGTAAACAGGAGAAAATTACGAGGAAGCGGTAAACACGCTTCAATTTACAGCTTTACCTCTATTCCGGTGAAGAAGAACATGAAGAAGACACTTTACCGTTTATTTTTTTCATCGCTCATAAAAACAGGGCAGGTGTTTTCTGGTGTCGCAAAAATTTTTGACGAAATGATCGTTGCGATCGAAAGAAATCGATGTGAAATTAAATTTCACATGCAAATGTTGATATCGTTTATTCTCGTCTCGTCTTGAGATTAATTAACGCTCTTGGATTTTTGTTTCCACGTCGTTTATCAATGTACGATAAGATTCGTTTTTTTTCTTCACGACTCTTAGCCACGAGTACGAATTTCTGTGCGTATCAATCACAATCGATCGAATGGAAATATTTATAGGACAAAATGGAGACACAATTTTATCGAAAAAAATTCTCGTACGATTATAAAATCTTTGTAAGATGTTTCTTAAGGTAGTTCTTTCGTTTAATTGTTTTTTTAGGAATTCGTTGAAAAATTGCACAAGCCTTCTATGATATGATCTACATACGTGTGCCAAATTTCAAGAGATTTGACCATGTAGTTATCGAGATATTTATTGTTAAAAATCACAATTTTCGACACTCTTCCATAAGAGTACGTGTTAAATATTGCAATTTTCAATCCTAAATATCTCGACTTCTAGATGTTGAAACTTATTGAAATTTTCCACGTCACTTTATAATACTTCAAAGAAGCTTCCCGTAGTTTTTGAAAAAAATCTTAAGAAACTATTTTTCATGATTTACAAACGTACGTAGCGAGTATAGGTCACCTTGGATGACCTTGAATTTATAGTATGCTGTACTTGAATGAATTTTCAACAACTTTTCTTAATAAACTTAAGCTTAAAAATCATATGGTACGGAGATAAACTAAGAAAACAATTTTTTATTTGACTGTACCTTAAAATTTTACGAAATACGTAGCACCGATAAGTTGACCGTTTACTCGAAATTTATTAAATATCGCATATCCGCAATATGCAAGAGAATATTTCTGTTAAAGAAAATTTCCAAAGTTCATCGCGAATCTCTGACCTTTGATAAATCAGAAGAAAAACGCGAGTTAAAAGTTCAAGGAAAATCACAAATGAAATATTAACGTTATCATTCGGATTCTTCACAGGAAGTAAAAATAATCAAAGAGTGCTTGAACGTCGTACGTTATTGGTCGCGATAACGTTTGTCGCCAATTAGCATCGCGAACAGCTTAAAATTCTAAACGACTCGAACGAACGAAGAGAAAAAAAATAATTAACGAGAGATCGAAATTGCAGCAATTTTACCGAGACGATAATTAATCTCGTTAATTAGTTTCCTACTTAATCCGTTTCTCGAGCTCGAAATAAATTCTCACGATAAATAAAAAGAAAAGGAAAATGTTTTTTCTCGCGATCGATTCGATCGTTTCTCAATATTGGAATCGAGTTCGCGGGACGACGCGACGAATTTGCACGAGAAGCAAAAGTCTCGTTTCGCGATGAAAAATATTTCGTGACTCACCTTGAAACTCGAATACTGTCCCATTTAGAAATGAAATAATATAATGACGAGAGAAAGACGAAAGAATGAAGAAAACAAAAAGAAATGGCCTGATATACTTAAGCTCGCAAGTCACACACGCGTCCCTCGTGATAACAGACATTTTTTTGCCTCGTTTCGCTGACGTAAGCAAAGGCTCCAGGGTCGCGAACAGCAGCTCTGAGACGCTCTTGCGTCACCGACTCAATGGAGTGAAAGAGATGTCTTTTATTTATTTTTTTTTGCGTTCGTAGACTTTGCGTGTTCTTTTTTCTTCTTTTCGAAAATTATTTATCTTGCAAATTGATCCTTCAATCTTTTGCCAAGTCTTAAAATCACTCAATGAAAATTTACAACGAGAAAGACAAATATTCGAAAGTGCTCGATTAATCAAATTATTACTTCCAAAATGCATTTGCATAAAGAAAATATTATTTTTATGTTTTTTAACATGGAACAAAATTGCCGAGAGGCATTGTAGCATTAATAAAAATTGTAACGTCGAGGACGAGTTCTTTTTCTAATTTTGATTATTATTTATCGACAGATGAACCGAGCCCCATGATGCCGACTCAGATCACGTCGACTTCGTACGGGGCTCAACCACCCACGAGAACGGAAGTACGTGTCGTGCGGCAACCAGTACCTTACGCCCTTGGGCCCAATCCGGTCAAGATGCAATGTCCAACGTGCATGTCTAATATCAAAACTTCCACGGTTTCGCAAAGGCAACCTAGCGCTCACATATGTTGCATCATACTCTGCGTACTCGGGTATGTCGATCGCGTTAACATAAAAAAAAAGTATTAAAAAATAAGCGAAGATAAACGAAGGATAATAAAGCGAAGAAATAATTTATTTCGATGAATCGTTTCCAGCATCTTTTTCTTCGAATTGATTTTTTTCGACTACGTTTCGGTTTCATTATTAATACTTTGTCTTATTATTTCTATCGTTCAAATCGTTTGACTCGAGTAAGAACTTTATACGAATTATGCATTAAACCGAACTACGAATAATCATTGAAATAAAATATTGTTGATTTTTGTGTTTCAGCTGTTGCCTCTGCTCGTGTCTGCCATACTGCATGAGCGCTTTCTTAACAGTTCATCATTACTGCCCGAGCTGCACGCTCTACATCGGCACGTGGAAAGGTTGATGAACTTTTGTCCCCTCTACGTTCAGCAATGTCATATATACAAGAGCGGCGGCAGCAACAAAAACAAATAGGAAACCCGATGTAAAGAAAATCGATGAAATTCGCGTCGTTTATTCGTTGAGAAGTCACAAAGAAACGATAACAGGAAGAAGAAGAAAAAAAGGAATTCCGTGAGCGTAAGCAGGCACGTGGCGCCATCTGTTGGCAATGTGGAGAATCGAGTTGCTCACTAGCTCGAGTTAACCTCAAATTACGAAGTTGCCCGATTATTCTCAATTCGATGTTTATTCCATGTGAATTCGCGTTTGAGGTATTTTTTAGCAGGATTATCAACAGGCAGCTAATTTCTTTTCCGTTCTACGTTCAATTTTTTTTTTTTACTTTTTATATTCTCAAGCGACGGATATTTGAGGTTATGTTTTTTTTTTTTTTTTTTTTAATGGAAATGCAGGGTCGCGAAATCGTTATTTCTCACGTATCGCTTCCGGAAAATCGTCTTCCACGATGATAAATGAAAATGCCTGGAATATTGTTCGGAAGCAAGAAAAAAAAGAAGAAAAAAAGAAAAAGAAAAACGTTAATACGAGTGGCGAACTATTCGAGAAACGAATAATAGGAATAACCGTTTACGATAACGGCAATCGCAACTAACGGATTCTCGTACGGAGAAACGAAATATTTTTCCTCTTTCTCAAAGTCTTTCCAATATTACTTTCAGGGATACTCAAACATTCCACTTGTCCTCGTGTAATAGCATTTTCTTTTTTAAGTCTGTATGATATTAATAACTTAGTACATAATGATAATAATATATCAGATATATTGAATAAATAACGCACATATATTTTCAATGAAAAAAAAAACGCATTTCTTTATTTTCTCGTAATTCGTTAATCGGTGCATATGCGACGTATGTATACATAGATATATGTTTAACGTTGTACGTTCTAAGGTATAAGCGCGTTACTTATCACCCGTTGGATTTGGCACGGTACGACTTTAGCTTTTTTGTTTTTTGTTTGTTTTTTGTTTTTTGTTTTTTTTTTCGTTTCTCGACATTGTCACGCATTAATTATCATTAATTAGTCAGTTCTATCAGGATCAGTGCGAAAAGATATATCCTCGCGGATGAGAAATGTTTTCGGGACATTTTTTTGTTTGTTGAACGATTCGCGGCGTATCGCTAAAAATTCATAATAAAGCAATAAAAATTATTCGATGTGTTACGTCGGTACAGAGAGATCAGGATGAAAATAATAATCTCATATACGTGGAAGAATTCGGATTCCAATTGTATTGGCACGAATAATTATTATCCAGTCGTTTGGCCAAGAAATAATTGATTTTCTAATGCGGCGAGAATCACTTCTCACTTTTTTTCTTCCTTTTCGATGTTTTTTTTCAAACAATTCTTCATGGTTAAAGAGTGATTAAGGTCGCGAGGGTTTTTACGATAAATAGATTATTTTTGCCACGTTTTTAAGATCCTATCTAGTCGATAATTTTTCGGTCGGTGAATTCACACTTGGAAGATTTTCAATGATCTCGCCAAGAGCGATCGAACCGCAAGACGATTATCGTTTTTAAAGTGCTCGATAGTATTTTTATTTTTCTTCATTTCTTTCGTGATATTAATATTAATATTAATTGCGGTGATTAATTCTGAGATAGAAAAAATTGTTCGAAGTTTTTTTTCGATACGTGCTTTGATCGATAACGGACCATTGGAACTAAGTTCCAGGAAAGTTCGTCAGGAGATTCTGCTTAGGGGGTAGAAATTGTTTCCTCGCGACCGACGAAAGTTCTATGTCGATTGGCTTTGTGTCGTCGTAGAAAGCGGGTGCCTCGCCGAGAATAGCAAAAGTTCCTACGATCGATGCTATCATGAATATATAGAGGAACAGACGATCCAGAACCATAGCTACGAAACCCCAGTCTTGATCCTCCTGTCGATACAAGGAAAACAAAAAAAAAGAAAGAAAAAAAACATAAGCTCGATGATTTTTGCTTATTTCTAATTTCAAGCAAAATAAAAAAATTCATCGTACAAATAATATTTTTCTTTTTAATTCACAGTGCGAAGAATCCGACTGGTAAAGTAAATCTTTGAAAATAATCAAGCTATGCATCGAAATAAAATGGAGATCGAGCAAATTCGTTCTTCTCACCGCGTTAAATTCATCCTGACGTTGTATGTGGTGCTGTATGAACATTACGTTGTGAAGTGCTTTCTCTAATTCGAAGGGATATTTTTTTTTCGGTGTCACGTCGCTCATCGACTCGTCTAGGCCTGACATGACCGTTGGAAGACCATTGTAGCCACCCATCTCACCAACTCCGAGTGGTCCAACGAGAAATCTATTATGCGCCGTTGTCGTATGAAGACCGTTGCAACCTGCGAACAAGGATAAATAATTCTTCGTTGGATTTCAACGAAATTACAAAAAATCTGGTAATTTCCCATTTAACGTTTAATATTTTTAACTCTTCGTTCGATTCTTTCGGTTATAGGATAAGTCCCGGGAAGATGGCCGTACGGGACAGATGTCCACTCGATAGAGATGGCCAGATGGCCAGTCGTAACTTTTTGTTGTTTGTTTAATGAGTCTAAGTTTTGTTGATTTTGAGACTGATTATAATTAACATTGGAGAAATTAACAGAAGAAATATATTAAAAGTTGTATCTCCGATTAAAATTGTTGATTTATTTATCAGAGTTTCTCCACAATAAGTTCTCAAAGTTAATAGGACCATCTCCCCCGGACTTAACCTAGAGAAATTTACATTTACGATAAAAAAAATGTATCAACGAGAGTAAAATCTTACCGTCGGTTCGTTGACGTCTTCCTGATTCCGGGGACGAAACGAGCGAGGGTGATTGCACAGCAGCGGTAATAGCGGCATCGAATTTGCTCTTTTTACTTCCGGTTCTGCCTCTTCCATGAATCTTGTGAGCTGCAAGATCGTTGAGCAGATCGTCCGGGACCCTCATCAGTAACAATTTTGGCAATCGTCTGATGAATATTTTACGCACCCAAGGGGCCATTTTATGGGTGCTCGGTTTTCGATAATGAACGTTTAATATTATAATCGTAATCACGACCGATAACGCCACGAGAATCATTGTGAATAATAAATATTTGCCGAGAAGCGGCAGGGCTAACGACGTAGATGGTATAATTTCTGATATGAGGAGAAAAAACATCGTCTGCGACAATAATATGTTGATGCAAAGGGCTATTTTTTCACCCGAATCGGCCGGCAAGTAAAAAGCCAAAACCGAAAGATACGAAATACTGACGCACGGTACGATCAAATTTACCGTGTAGAACAAAGTTTTACGACGTAAAGTTATGTTAAAAAATATGTCGGGATAAGGCTGCGCGCAACAGGGGTAGTATCTCTCGTGACGTTCGGCTGGAACGCTCAAAATGTCCCATTCCACGCTTGGATAATATTCTCGAAGATCCATGCCCAATTCCACATTGTTGTTTCCCATATTTTGGTTTATGTGCTTCAGATCGATCTGAAAATCAATTCGAACCAAATCTTCAACTGTTCTCCGAAAATTAATCAAATTGATCATATTAATAAAAATTGATAAAACTATTTAAATTAATTAAATCGATTAGAAATTCAGTGACGTAATTTTTAGTGATTTGTGGTTTGAGATAATTGGAAAAATGACGAGACTCACCTGAAAACCATCGTAAGTCCAAGAGCCAAATTTCATAAAACAGGTTTGTTGATCGAATGGAAAATAACGAACGTCAATTTCGCAAGATGATTTAAATATAGCCGGTGGAGTCCACAGGACTTTTCCCGTGTGATGAAGAATCGCTTTTGTCATCGTGGTCACTCCATATTCACCATCCGCACTAAAATAATAATAATCGTTTGATTAATGACGCGACAATATTAAACAAAAGTCATACACGATTTGAGATTGGATTAATTATATTTTTTGTCGTCGTTTCGTTCGATACAAATAAAAAATAGGAATCTCGATTAATGTTGTGATTTGTGTCATACTTATTGTAAAGCACTATGTCCGGTAGCCATATATGTTCACTGGGTACATAAAGTTCCGTAACTCCACCGTATTCCGACGGATCCCATTGAAATTTGTGATCCTGCCATTCCTGTAAATAATTTTCCATTTTTAATCAACGACCAATTTTATTTTACGAAGAATAACTTAATTTCTCGATTATCGTTTATAAATACTTACATGCTCCAACCACACGTTGGTGGTTAATATCTGATCTTTAAGATTCTGCGAAAAGAAATACGAATTATGGTTTATTTGAGAATAAGAATTTATGAAAAATAAAAATTATTCGTTTTTAGGAAAAAAGACATCGATCCAAGGGGCTGGGTAATTTCTATTAAATTTATAATCGAATCATAAATCAAGTGGAGTTTAATATCACGGTACTAATTGAGAAAGAAATTAATTATCAGAAATTTGATTCGGAATGAAAATTAACAGTTGAGTCTAAATATCTTACAAATATATTGATTGTTGTCGAAGCGGAGGAGCACTAATCGGTATAAAATGATCACGGTTAAATTGAAGTTAATTACACGTTTACAATGTATCGGTAATGGCTCGTGAGTAAATTATAATTAAGAATATAATTAATCTCTGGCAATCGCTCGTTGAACATGATCCATGAAATTTACGAAATACAGCTTTTTACTCCACCGATAGTCCGCTTTACTTTCTCACGAGAATATTGTTATTTTTTGATAATCGTTGAGGCTTAAAAATTATTATTATTCAGGATATGGTTTAGTTTTTAAAATTTTACAGATCTGATAAAGACAGTTTTGAAAATGTATTTTTATTTCATATTAATGAAAATGTATTTTAATTAAATATGCAAGAAATAAAAATATTTCGATTCTGTCGTTTGTGCGAATAAAAAGGACTTAAGAACAATATTATTCCCATCAATTTGGAGCCAATTGATTTTTCATTAAACTCACAAGATCGATGAGCTGAGACAAACGAAGTCCCAACTTTACGACCACCGTGTCCGTATTGTTCGTCACGGGTCGAATCAGTCGATTGTAATTTGATAACAAATCATCGTACAGTCGTTTGGCGTCGGGATTTGCGTGACAGATGCCAAGCATCGATGTGACGATCCAAAAAATCACTAGACCCAACATTATTTTGAGAAACGCGTTTTCGCTATCCTCGTTATTAGTGCGACTGGATCACGTCAAAATCATCTAAAAACACGTAGGTTTATTTAAATACGTTCGTGGATTAAAAATATCCAACGATTCGGTTCAATGGACAAATAAGAGATTTGTAGTAAGAAAAAAATGATAACTGAAATAAAATGAAAACAACTTTTCTCATTGGTACTTCCATTCTCATTATTTATATGATATTTTAATTATTTATTTATTTTTATTCATTTTAGAAACACAGTTTTTATTTCCTATTCGGGAAAACGAAAAAGCCCTCTATAAAGTTAGTGAAGGCTCGTTCTGCTTGCGAGAAACATCTGTCTTGAATTCGCCACCTTGCGGTGGCGTCTGGTACTACAGCGTCGCTAACAAAAACTCGAGTGCACCGATTTGATCGAAAACGTCGTACTCCCCTGTTTGCTTCTTATTTATGATGTCCATGCTGTAATTCTTACGTGAAAGCTTGCGAGCCAACTATTCTCGATATCTTATCGGATTGGCACGCGGAGTTTATTTTAAAGAAGTTTCGACCCTACTTTTTTACGATAAGATATGACCTCAAAAAACTTGGCTGCCTACATTACACCACACTATATCGTTCCTTCTAACCAATTTCTCATACTACGAAAAATAATAAATCAAAAAACGTCCAAATGTTCATCTCGCTACGTAAAAAAACTACTAAAATAAATAAATCATTATCAATCCATTCAATAAGCCTTACTAATTATTATCACCACTATTTTTATTGAAAATTCGTATCCAAGACCATGCAAATATATTCAACAAAATATGACCACGAGTTCAACGAGTAAAAATTATATAAAAAAAAGTAAATGTCACGAGTAAACAATTATTTAAAAAGTCTCGTTAGAAAAACAATAAATCATAATTGACTTACACCATCGGCAGCGTCAACGTTTATTCGTCGTCTCTTGAATTTCCGTTGTTATTTCATAACGACGAATATTATCATTCTCGCTCCTCGTATGATGAACTTTTTCATCGCGAATTAATATCTCTCTCTCGTGATTCATTCGCGATTCGCCGGGCAGCGTGTTCGCGCACGAGGCATCATCGGGCCATTGATCCTTGGCGAGAAGATCGTTCTCATAGCCACGGATTAGCTTCGCACACTTACGAAGCGATTAAACACGCGGTTATTTTTTTAAATCAAAGTCAAAATTCGCTGATAAATCGAGATGTTTGACGCCATCAAAAATATGGGGTTGATGGTTCCAGCGGAGTGAGGGTGGTAGTCGTGGTGGGGGTAGTGGATGAAAGTAAAAAAAAAATATGTCGTTTGGGTGAATATTTGGTAAACGGAAGTGACGTCGTAAGACGATGGTCTGTGGACCACTGCTCGTTACCTTTACTGAGGGGATTTGACAGACCACCCTCTGGGAGAAGTAACCGAGAGAAGGGGATGGTCCAGAGAGTAAGGGAGGATCGATACTGCGACTGCGCTCGTACATCCGAATGGTTCACGCACCCCTGTCGCAGAGAAAGAGGGAGAGCGAAAGAGTGGGCGAGGGTGCGAAACGAGGAAAAAAAATCTATAGATATACGAACGACGTTGCGAAAGGTTCGAGCGCAGACGCGGTCCAGTTTTCAGCTTCCTGCACGCGACGCAATGTTGGCAAAAAAAAAAGAAACAAGAAAAAAAGCAAAAAGCACGAATAAAGAACGAAATTTCGTCGAGTTATTATTTATTGATTTTCTTTTTTCATCATTATCTCGTATCCCGCAGTTCGCGTGTTTTTTTTAAATCGTAAAGGTTGCGAAAGCCGATAAATTTGTCTCGAGGCTAGCGTTTTTTTTTCATTTCTAAAAAAAATCACGAAACGTGAAAATTTGTTATAATTTTTTTTCTCAATCGCAAAGTCTACGTTTTGTCCAATAAAAAGAAATTGCTTTATAGACGTTTGATAATCGAGAAATGGATTTTGATTTCGTTTGATTTATTTTCAACCCCCGAATATGAATTAAAATCGTAAGAAGCTTTTTTCTTTCTTTTTGACGACCTTTCGCGAAGAAAGAGAGACGAAGCGTCAAAGAAAAATTTTCCATCTCGTTTCAAAAAGTTTCCTCTATGCTCCGTCGAGCATCGCTCGAAATACGAAACGTGTTTACGGGTATGAAAAGAATATTACATGGCCGGGAGAAGAAAAAAAAAGTGGGAAACGCGCGTATATACGATACACGTGTTTCGTAAAAAATTGCCTCGCCCGTATCGAGATCCGCGGTTTTCGTATTCTCGGAAATTGCATCTGGCGCATAACTAGAGTAAGGTGCACTTACTGCAAGCGATGCAGAGTTCGCGTGGAGCTCGCTGGGGCGGAGACGCCTTTTCCGGTGCCAGACACCGGCCAACGTACGAATACACGGGCCATTCTATGCAAAATCGATCCAACCGCGCAAACCACCCTATTTTTTCCCCAATATTAATTTCGTTAAATCGAACAGAGAACGAAAAAAAAAAATTCCCGATATCACGCGTAAAAAAATAAAAAATTGTGATTTGATTTTCAAAAATTTGAAAAATCTCAAGTCGCGCCAATTTTTCTCTTTCGGAAATAATTTTATGTCGATGCTTAACGAGTGTAGCTACAATGTAAAGAAGATGAAGGAATCGACGTAAATCGAAGGACTAAAAGTCGGGTAGGGGTTACATCGATTTTACATGAAATGCCCTGTATACTTGTTCACGGAAACGGTTCTCTCCCAGAGTTTCGAATAAAACTCGTGGAAGCAAGGCGTCTCGTTTCGCGGATTCTTTAAAATTTTCGTAGATACCCCCAATGGCGTCTGACTCAAAGTAGAATGCAATGGGCACGAACCTTCGATGCATATACTATACGGGAATGAATTATTCCTCGATCTCGTGCCCCCCCCTCGCGCTCGTTTTGGCCGAACGAGATGGGCCTCGGTTCGAGAGCTTTTTTTTTCTTTTTTTTTCTTTCGCATTTCGCTCCCTCAAATGTAACTTCCGGCAGACGGACTCCACTTTACAGACGAATAACTGCCCTCTGGAGTATGGAAAACAGATATATATATATAACAACACGTTCGTACCCCGCGGATGCTGCAAATTCCCAGCAAAAAACGTAGACGAAGTTTGAACCTTCCGCGTGTCCGGAGTAAAGACGAGTATCGTAAAGAACAACCAAACGGGAAATGACTAAAGAAGAAATAAGCTTGGAAAAAGAAAGAAGAAAGTAAAGAGATGAAAACAATGTCGAAGGGGTGAGATTTTTTAATAAGGGTGGCAAGTCGGAAGGGTTGTAAAATCGATAGAAAAATTTGTTCGACCTCTGAAAATCAGCAAAGAATGGGGGTTTCCTCGTTCAAGGGTGGACGGAGATGAACGAGCTCGAGGGGGTGAGAATTGGATAGGAAAAGATAGATAGATAGATAGATAGAGAGAGAGAGAGAGAGAGAGAGAGAGAGAGAGAGAGGAAGAGAGAGGGAGAGTAGACGGAAAATTCACGGATCCGTATAAGATAAGCCAAAACCCCATTTATAGTTCGTTGTTGATGCCCGCACGAAATAGTCTCGGGCATTCGCAAGTTTCCAACCCGTGCAAACATTATAATGGCCAGGGCGCGGTTCCCCGCGCGAGTTTAAATGAGAGTTCGCGCTCCATAAATTATCGTCTGTCTACCTTACATCCCCCGCCCCCGCCCCCGCCCCCTTCCCCTCATCACCCACACCGCGTCTCCCTCTCACTTCTCTTTAAGCCCAGGGATTCCACTTTCGTTGCCTCCGTCTCTACATCTTTTGCCTCGTGTTCTAACAAACTCTGGTACCCAATGTTCTCTCGACTACTTCTATTTTCGAGACTTTAGTGGATATTCACGACGATTATTCAAAGGTATTTACGCGTGTCCTTACCTAATTACGAACATTTTACACCGTTCGTAGTGGACGAACTATTTCGAAAGTGTAGAACGAAATTATTCTAATTTTGGAGTGACTGTAGTGTCGATACGAAAGGAAAAATATTGAGGAATCGAAGAAGCAGCATTAGGGGTTGAAATTTTTGAAATAGCTTTCAAGTTCTCAACGAGAGGGAGTTGTTTGAGAAAATTGGATCCAAGACAACAGAAACTTTCCTGTCTAACGTTTCGTTATTTAATTTTGATAATTTTTCATCTCGAGCTTTCCGAATCCAAAGACTTCACCCCTCATTTCATAAATTCAATTCAATTCGACAATTTCATAAAGTTAACGTGTCTTTTTCATATCTGTAACGATCCTGCGTGAAACATGACGGAGAAAAAATTATAGGCTTCCATTTAAAAAATAGACGATGCTCTTCACGCGACCTCCCCCAACTATAAAACTTTCATCGGAAACTTTTTTTCTTACGAGCTTATTTGTGTGACTTATTTACATCGATAAATTAAAATGGGACAGCCTCTGTATACATACATACATACATACATATATATATATATATAAATGGGGGTTGCATCGACTCTATGACTACAAATATAGATATATGTATACGTACAAACTGCTCTCTATCAGTAGACTCACTGATACTGTATTACGTTATACACTTACCCATTCCCATTTACCCTTCCGACCTCGTCCTCAAGTTGTTAGGATTGATATTTCTATATACAGTTCTCCGGTTCTTTTCCCTTATCATGCCTCTTCCTCCCCCCCACACTATCTCTCTCACTCTTTCTCATTCTCTCGTTCTCCGTCTTTTATGATTTCTATCTCTCATAGCTTCATTCTAGCTCCACGGCCAACTCAAATCTTCTCGTTCGTCGTTTCAGGGTGACAAATGATGGGTGGAGGAGTAGTCTCCCTCCTTTCCACTCCTTCCACTCACTCTTTCTGTTTCTCAGCTCTGATATGTTCAAGTGAGAGTGCCAGAAGTACATAACCATAAAGCAAAGTTTCCCTCGGCGTTGTTGGTGTACGAGGGATGCTACCACCCCCCCTTCGCCCCTACTCCTCGGCTGAATCTCGTTCGCATCGCAAGCTGGTGTGCTATACGACTATAAAACACAGTGGAGTGACACTCGAGTGGTAGTTCTAGGAGGAAGTAGTAGTGATGATACGTCGAGTTGGAAGCTTTTCCGAACGACCAAGAGGCCCCCTCCTCCTCCTTCTCCTCCTTCTTCTCTCACGCCCCCACGAAAAAGTGGCTGACTATTTTACTTTCCGTACGGTACTGTTGTTGATACAACCCGAGGATGAGGCCATTTTTTTGTTGTTGCACATTTGGGCTTCTTCCGTTTCCGGACCGTTTCTCGTTGTTGATTTCTGTCAACGATGGTACATGCGACATTTGTCATTGATATTTTATCACTTTTTTGGATATTTTTTTTTTCGGAATTCCTGAGTCGTTCGCGACGTTAATGAGAAGTTGGGGGTCGGGAGATGGATAAAGAAATGGAATTTTCATTTTATAGACTGAAAATGGATATGTGCATGAGAGCGAACGTAGGTTGTTAATCAAGCGAGTCATTAACGTCGAAAGATATTACGATAATTAAATCGCGGTTGCCGGGGATCTCGATGTCTCATTTTTCTTGCATTTTCGTTGTATGACTTTTGTGACATTTTGATCGACGCTCTTTCCCATCGATTTTTTCTTATATTTTTATATGATAATTGATCGACTAAGATGGTAAAAAGTGGTCCCAAAATGTCAAAGAATGGCCCAAAGGTGGGCAAAAATAGTCCATAGTTGGCCAGAAATATCCGATCCACGCTCATTTCCACCCCTAAACGTCGTAAGCAATTCAATCCCGAAGTGGTTGAACGACCCATCGTATTTATCATCCCCCGTGACGTTGCTTCGAATGAAAATGTCACGTTTGACCCCGATAAGCAATAACGTATAGTTCGAAAATCACACATCAAGCTTTCGCCAACGTGCGCGATTCTCAAAGTTCGACGCAGCAGGGGCAATGCGAATCACCGGCGCGAGGTGGTATAATAAGAAAATTTGTATTATATCATTGGATATCAATGTCGTCCGGAACTAGATTGAAAAAGTCGCGAACAGGGAACCGGATAGATTTGCGAAAGACAAAAGCCTGACGGGTTGAGGACGGTTGAGGTCACCAGGGCAAAGCCGTGGAACGCACACATACACACCCCCACACCCACACACACATTCACCCACACACCCATATATATATATATATTTATATATACCGTTTGGCGTTTACCAACAGGGATGGCTTTCTCTGTTTCTCCCTTTCTTCCACTCTCAACACAGTTCAAACCTATTCAAGGTGGATGTTACGGGCTTGTTCCACGCTGTCTTGAGAATCGCTTGAATCCTCTTTACGCGCGGTGCATTTCCATTCAGCCATCATGAAAACCGCTTGTGGGCCTCTCTCCTTATCCTGCTTTCTAACTTCTGATGCTTTTGTTGCCACATGTTGGGTGCAGCGTTTGCTTCCAGGCTTCGTACTGGTACTCTCTCTCTCTCTCACTCTCGCCCTCTCTCTCTCTCTCTCTCTCTCTCTCTCTCTCTCTCTCTCTCTCTCTCTCTCTCTCTCACCTTCTCACTCTCTGTCTCTCTCTGTCTCACCAATTCACTGGATGTGAGATGAAAAGTCTTCGAGGTAATGGTCGCGAACGTTCGTGAGTAAGCACAGAAGGATGTTACCACCGAGACGAGAAGCTTTATACGTGAAAACGAAGGGATGCGACAGCTTGTGTGAATAGTTTCGCACCGCGTCAACACTTTCCGTGTCGTAACTCCCGACGTCTTCTGTTGACACGCTATCTCGGCAATTCGTGTTATCAAATCGTTTATTAGCCCCGATGATCGAAAGGATCACATTTGAGAGTGAACGACACGAGAGCTTATGAATAAAATCATTTATGGACAAAAGTGAATGATCTTTACTCAAATTTGACGATTCAAGAGTAAACAAAAATAATGGAAAAGAAATCGATCAAACAAATGATGAAGATGAAGATACGAAGAGAGCGGAAATATTCGATAATTCTGCGAAAAATCTTTCAAGGACGAAGCAAGGTCGACTCAAGGTCGAGTCAAAGTCAAATTTGATCAAAAATTCCCGAATTCAGAGGTTATGCTTGGATCCGAGCAAATCTTGGACAAAGTTTGATAATATTTTGATAACACCTGGTCGTTCGATGAAAATAATGCGAAATTAACAAGGTCAACTATACACGAGTCGAGGATAGTGCCAATGGCTTTTAGTGCTTTCGGAAACATCAGGGTTATCAATTTCAAGCCAAATGCGCGTCCTTTGCGGTATTCAACATTTCAGCCATATTCGCTGTCTCCCTCTGTCGCTCTCTCTCTCTCTCTCTCCCTTTACCTATACCATCTCCAACCCTACGAACCCCGTGTACTCGAAATTCCACAAAGTACTGCATTGCATAGCAGAGGGACAGAGCGAGACAGAGCGAGATAGGAAGAGAAGGGGGGGGGGCTAGTGGGGCAGTGATAGTGGCACGATGATGGTGCTGTTTCGTTCCGTGACATGACTCGCTATACGACATTTAAATTCCTCGACCGACTCCGGTTAGGGGAATCTCTATTTACGACTTCACAGTCCGTAGATACAATTTGCGTGATTGCTTAATGGTACACACAGTCATATACGCACACGCGCGTATACCGATTAAAGGTGGAGGAATATTTGTTGTCGATGCGATTGGTTATTGGCTCGTCGTTTCCATTGGAATCCGTTTCTAGCACTTCAGAAATGTTTTCGCGATAAATGTTACTCCCAACACCGGGATGGCTGCTGGCCAAGCCCAAATACTGCACCACGGGCGAGAGGATACGCGAAAGATTAACGACAATGGCGTTTCGAGAGAATCGGTTCGGCCTCTCATTCGACATAAAATCACCATGAATTTTATTACCGTTTCATGGTAGTTATTTGATTTTGTTTCGTTCTCACTCCGCGACCCGAAATACCGGATAATTTTACGACCAGATAATTTTTCTATCGTCGTCATAAGGAAATCGAAACAAAAATTACAAGGACAATAATTGATTAACGTCATCAAGACGAAGTGTTTCGATTTCGAGATTAGCGTTACGTTAAAATCATAACTTTTACGATTGACCTTCGGTTCTTCCGAAATCGACGCAAGTCTCTTGTTTCGCGGTAAAATTTTGTAGTTTTACATCGAGCCAGAAAAGATTTTACGGTAAAAAATTGATTCACTGGATTTTCGAGATTACTCATTATTCTACCCTTTCTTTTTTTACCCTTCTAGTTGTTTTATTATTATTATTTTCTTTTTTTTCTTTAATCGACCGTCATCACTTTCCTCGCTCGTTCTTTTTCAATACTTCTACTAAAAATTGAGAAAATGATTTACCGTCCGTTCGAGCCATCCCTCCAATTTTTTTCTCGACCCTCCCCGCCTCACCGTCCCCCTCCTTGCCATTCGAGGCGAAACCGTTATCCTCGATTCAATAGACCGCCAAGTTTTAGGGTGGGGAGGTCGTCGGTGGGACGATTAATCAGTCGATAACGCGGCGTGTGCGTAATGGTGTAAAGCTGTATTTTCTTCTCCCGGTCGTCGACTACGTATATTTATTATTACCATGGAATAATGTAGTCGGGGTCGTTATTGCCACTTCGATGAAATTTTCCTTCTCAATTTCGATGAGAAGTCTGTCTCACGGACTTTATTTCATTGTCAGAAAAACTGTCATGATTGATTGAAAAATATCAAATGAAATTCGTAATGTGCGAGTTTTAGAATTGCACTGTTTTTTTTTAAATTAAATTTTTGATTGCTTAAAGTTTGACGTCGAATCGATTACGTAAGAGTCTATTTGTGGGAAACGTTTTGGTTCAATAGCTTAGATATCGTCAATGTTTAAAAATCTCAGAATGATCACAATTCTAAGTGGTAAGGGCTGAAAGAAAAAGGGGCCATTGTTTTTCAGCGTTGAAATCGTAGCGTGGCGAAAACAAATGGTTAAAAGCGAGAGAGCGTGAGCCAGAGAGTGTAGAGAGAGAGAGAAATAGGGGCGAACTGGAGAGAGGGGTGAGAGGGAGAGAGAGAGATACATTAAAGACAGCAGCGAGAATGAACGAAGATACAAAAACGTTGGGGAAAACTGTATCAGCAAATGATCCCTGCCGCGGATCTCGCTTACAATCTCGTCATCCCCCTCTGCCCCACTCGACAGTCTCTGACGACCCGACCTCGCACGCCACGAGTGTCGGTATTGACGGGAATACCGGATGAGAGTAAAGGTGGGGTTGAAAAACAGACAGAACAGCAATGGTAAGATGCTTTTTCTATCTTTGTCGGTCGAAATAACAAAATAAGGGGTAGGTCGAGGGGTCCAAAATTTCTATCGTCGAAAAAGACTTTAACGACGGGTCGTCCGTAAAAAGTTGGAAACATTTCGTCGACAAATTGTCACAAATAAAGGATAAGAATGTGATATTCGTGTTGTGCGGGGAATGTTGCAATTCCGAAATCTTGTAATAATTTTTTTTAGCGAAATTTATATTCGACCGCTCGACCTACTGTAAGTTCCGAAAATAGATTATCGATTTGGACCATCGGTAATTCAAGGAGGTCAATATTTCTTTTGGTCCAAAAAGACTTAAACATGGATTTGCTAAATCGAAAATTTCCCGAGCAACGTGAATATAATATTGCAATTCTCAATTTTTGAAAAATCCTTGATCCCACTCGATACAGCTCGATACGGAGGGGTTGTTCTTTCATCGTAACTATCGTATCGAAGGCTTCGTTCTCGAATACGCACGGTGTTAGACACGCATAGTGTTAAAGAGATCGTTTCGAGTTTCGATATCGTCCAATGTCGACGTCATCCCTGTAGGTGCTGCCGCCGCACATGGTGCATCACTAACATCGGCACAGTATCGGACAACTCGCGATAGCCGTTGCGTCGTGACGACGTATCCCCGGTAGGCGAAGCTTGAACCCACGACTTTAGCGTCAGCCACACCACCACCAGCAAAATAGAGGTTGGCGATGGGCCGAGGGAAGGGTGGATGAGCTTCGTAGGAGCGGTGCGCGCCCAGACGCTCGGCCGACTTCGGATGGATTCGCGACTCATCGCTAGACGTCCCTTTCTCTCCCGCTTACCCCTCTCTCTCTCTCACCCACCCGCTCCCTCTTTCTCTTTCTCTCTCTCTGTCGCTCCTTCTCACTCTCCTCGCGTCGCGGGGGCTTCCACATGGCTTGGTATTGGCTCCCCGGGACGTGTTCAGGGTGGTTATCGTGGAGCGGGGGGAGCCTCGTATACATTCAGGGGTTGAAGGAAGACGGAGAATGCCCAAAGATTGGGATTGCGAGCGCGAGGGTAGAAAATATAGAGGCCGCGAGGGTGGGTCGACGAGGGGAGCGGGGTGTCGAGCGGGTAGAGGGGAGAGTTATCAGCAGCGCCGGTAGCGGCAACAGCAGCAACGACAGTCCGTTGGGGTTCCGAGGCGGGCGAGGGAGCTAGGGTAGTAATGGTAGCGGAGGCGTCAGCAGCGACGACGTTTGGAACTAGAGTGGAGGGTCGCGGGTGTACTGGTGGTAGTGGAGGCGGTGGCGCGGTAGCAGGAACGACGAGGCACCGTAAAACGGGAGGATAGTAGTGGTGGCAAGCAGAAGCAGGCGGCGGTGGTGGTTATACGGCTCGGCACAACAGCCCCAAAACGGGCAGCGTCAGTACTAAGGAGGGCGGCTACGTAGGACTCTCGGTGCGCGGCCGGTTTTTTTCGAGCTATGTCCGGGGAGTGCCCGTTCGCTATTACACACCCCCGTGTGTGCCGCTCGGGTTATGTGCGTGCGTGCTCCAATATCGCGATTACGTTATCACGTTACTGTACCGTCGAGGCAACGGTTCGTGTTAATAACGTATACGTAGCCAGTTAAGTTATACGAGTAATAATAATAATAATAATAATAATAATAACAATAATAACAATAATAACACGAGTTAACCAGAAGTAATAATAACGCGACGGTCGTTATTATTATGAAAAAAGGTTGATACGTGAATGGAAGATGGGGCAGCGGTGGAAGCGGATTTCGCGAGTGGATGTAAAACGGGACGACGCATTCCCGTCATCCGTACGTGCCGAATGTATGAATAACGAGAATGAGCCGATGAACGTTGACTCGCACGATGGTCTGCGAAAGAACGAATGAAAAAAACGTCAGATAAGACGAAAGGAGGAAAATAAAGAGCGAGAGACAAGAGAAACAAGAGATATTTAGGAAAAGCCAGGGTAAACCCATAGTACTTCGTAACTGGGAGAGGATCGAAGCCGCGAGGTCGAAAACGAGGGTAGTTTTCGTTTTTCTTTTTCGTTTAATTCACCAGTCTCCGAGGCCCTGCAAAATAGTGGCGTGGCGGTCCGGAGCCTGCAAAATATTGTAACGAACGGACGTAGTCAGGGAGGGGACGAGGGTGTTTGTGTCCTCGCAACACTTCGCCAGTGAGTGTGAAAGAGCGAGCGAGGTACTCCACCGGAGGGTGGGTGTGGATACTGCACCCGAGGGGTAGTACTCTCGTGTATATATAAATACACGCACCCGCACATATATATGTGTGTGTTTATATATGTATAATGTATAAGTAGGTGTTCGAGAGTGTGGTGTCCTGGTGTGTTTATACGGTTGGCAGCAATATTTCCCACCTCCCGAACCCCCCTCCCCGCGCCAACCCTCCTTGATAATACGACGCCGGGAAGCTATAATCTCGGTTGCCACGGGTACCCCTCGAATCCTCCAACCATTTGGGTCCATTTTGTCGTTTTTTATTCCATCGGAGCTTCCAACGTCCCTCGCTTACACGGGGCTGTTCTCGCGTCGACTGAACGAAGCCAACGAACGAATCACGATACACGGCTGCGTGTACGCAAGTTACAAGAAAACAAAAAAAAAAAATGAAATATAGAAGATAAAGCACCTTATGGAGTTTCAACGATGAGCCTTGGCAATGTCGTGGATTCATCGTTTCACTCGTACTGCCTGCATAAAGCTATTATCATTAACGTAACTATCCGCGTGTGTGACTTATTCGGTGTGACTTGTGATGGCCGCGCGTTGTTAAATTTTGGTTCCGTCGTGTGATGTGCGTTCACGCAATGTTCTCGTGGAGATAATTGGAACTCTGAAATTGATTAAGACCGGAAGGAATTAGGTGTTACCAATTGGCGCGAAGGATGCGATGGTTTTTGGGAAGGAATTCGTTGTTTCGGGAGTGGAAAAAGTGAGGAACTACTGCTGCTATTGCTGGTGCTTGGGTTTGGTGCCGCAGACGATTAGCGGTCCTCGATAGGGTGTGTTCCATGGCTTCGTCCGTGGTTCATTCGCGACTTGAACACTCAACTATAGAACGTTCGAGGTCATCGAGTCGTGCCGGTACGTAGAACCGGCAAATAGGAACCGCATTTCGACCTCACCCTTTCGAGCGCGTACTTCGTATCTCGTCCACCCTTGGACTTTTCCATGCCCTTCAGGCCTCACATCTCATCAATCGTAGGATCGATCGTTACTTTCCCGAGGTTTTCTCGCGGATAAATTTTGCGTATGTACGCGCAGGTTGTGGTTGGTGTTATTCTTTCGGGAAACCGCGAGAGGGAATCCACCTCGCGATAAGTGTGCTTAGTTGTATCCGGTGCCTTGTCACGTAAAGATTGCTCACAAGTGCGTCGATCCAACGAACAAAACGAACGTAACGTAACGTAACGAACGAACGACAATCGTGAAAGAATAATTGCCACTGGGTCGAGTCGAATTGCGCGGGTACAGCCCGAATTTACGCCGGGTCGAGCGCTGACGTCTTCAAGGTTTTTGGTTTTTTACGTCGAGCCGAAAGGGATGACGTTTGTAGAGGCGAGGACAACGAGCCACGAGAGGAGAAAGAATAAACAGTCGAAGAGGAAAGCAGGAACGACGAGATTGCGAGAGTCCAGGACGAGAGTCGCGCAGGTGCAGGACAAGTGTGTCAGGATAAATAAAAATCAGGTGATGAGACGGCCTATGATGGCCGCGTGGACGTCCGACTCACCGGTGACTCAATGCTCGTGCCGTCAGCTGACGAAGAGGACAAGAGGAACGAGCGACGGAGCAGCAACAGCGACGCGTGTCATCAACGTCAAATGGATCAATGAGTTTTCAGGGACAACGAACGTGCCGTCAGCAGCTGTCTCATTAGTCCAGAAAAATGGGCGATCCACGTCGTTCTTTCCGGTCGTTCCGTCGAAGCGTTGCCAAATGAATCTTCGATCGTTTTACGGATACGAATCGAAGGAGGATTCGGCTTTGATCGCGGTATCGTCGAGTTCACCGAGGTTCACGCTGTGGTAGCGGACGTCGGGTGGGTCGTCGATCCATTTTCCAGGATCGTCGCTCATTCCGTTTGTCGCAACGACCGTCGATCGTGAAATATTTGCGTAAAGGGTCGTCGCAGAGTTGACGAAGAAACGAACCTTGCCGATTATCGGAACACGGGTAACGGGTACTTACCTATCTCGTGGTGTGCGATCTTCTCTCCTACGGGGAATCATTCTTGGGCGATGTTCGAGGCTAACTGCAATCCCGTTGGGCGTGGAAAGCAGCAGGAAAGATTGGATCACCTACAAAAACAGATCTTCCATCTACGTACCGAACGTTCCTTCTACGTAACGTCCGAGGCTCTCGTTTATTCGCGTAATCGTTGTCGCTGGTCCGGTAGTTGCGGCGCGAGCGGTTCGTCCACGTCGGGAAACGCGTCCTCGACGCGAACGACACCAGGAGTCCGGTAGCTCGATCTCATTCGTCCTTCTCTATCATCGACGCCTCTGGGCAATGTGCCCACCCGCCGGCAACGCAACGTAAGTGCTTTTTCTTCTTAACGGTTTTCCTTTTTTCTTTCCTTCTTTCTTTTCTTCTTTTCCTTACTTTTTCACGATTTCCTATATTGTGGACTGGAGGACTACAGTGAACACACACCTGACGACAGGCCGTATTTTATCATGCTCCATTGTTGTTACCGGTGTCTGACCTCTCCTCGTTCTTTGCCCAATGTTTCCTTTTCTTTTGTTTTCGACCCACTATCTTTCGACCTCCGCCTCCCCCACCCGCCTCCTCGTCTTTCGTCTTCGGACTCTCCGCGAGTTCCAAGTGCCTGCTAGACCCTTCCGGCATTTTTTCGAAGTCCGAAAGAGCTTCCGAGATTTTTTTTCTCTTAATGGTTCTTCTTTTTAGAGGAGAGAGAGAGAGAGAGAGACAGAGAGAGAGAGAGAGAGGCGGGTGTAACCGACGACTCTAGGGCAATCTTGCAAGGGTTGGATATTGCGAGGGTTGTTTTTGTTTATCGTGACCCACATTTAACAACGTGGCAGTCGTGTTGGACGATATTTTTAGCACGGAGGAAAAAGCAGACTTTTTTTTTGCTTTCAAAAAATTGCTCGTTTAGGTCTGTCGCGCGTTATAAAATTACCAATGAAATTTTATTTGGGTGTGTCGATCGGCTGTACCGTCGTTCTTATCACGCGATAAATCGAATTTTCCGACAGCCATCTCTCGTGATTCATTTTGTAAACGTCGATTAATATTTTTTATCTCGATTTTTAAATTCTCCCGCACGTCCAATTTCATGAAATTTATTGTGAAAAATCTGTTTGGCGAAAGTTTAACGAGCGTAAAGCGTGGATTTTTATATAGAGCTCGTTTGAGGCAACTTACGAAATTAACGACGAATTAAACGATCACCGTAGAATTTTATTACGTTTCCCCCACGTTCCTCCTTTTATCTGTATTTCTCGCTCTTCGCACTTGGGTGAAGAGTTCTTTCTGTTCGAATTCCTCATATTTACCGGTGTAGCGCGTCTATACTTTTGCAAATGCCGAGCGTTTCTTTCTCTATGAAACGCGGGTGGGTTATGGAGTTACGATAACGACGGATAGCAGAACCTTTCTTCGTGACTAAAAGCAAAACGATGTTATTTACCCTTCCCACGAGCCAATCAAAACAACCCTTTTCAACGAGAAATCCGTTTATCCTTTTTTTATAATAAATATTATTTAAAAAAACGTATAACATTGAACTTATATATACATATATTGTTTATTTGCGAAATTATGCTCGCCGTTCATCGATTAGGAAGTTAGGGGAATTTATATAACAAATTTCAACCCTCAGAGGAAACAAAGGATTAAAAATCTTAAAAATACTTTTAGGGGTCGTTCGAACGGAAATCGTTTATCGAATTCGTCAATTGTTCCCTTTCGATGTTTTCTTCTCTCGTTAATTTTCAACGGATTCTCGGGGTCGTTAGTAAACTATCTCGATGCGGTCAGACAGTATTTAATAATTAGCGAAACAAATTTTTTTTTAATGAACAGCGCGGATCTGTTATTTTTGTTGACGTTTTGCGACTTTACTCGATTGGAAATAAAAAAATCCTTCATCGTTATTTAACCGCAGAGAGTGAGGGTGTTTTTGTCGTTGACAATATTTTGGATAAAATTGGACAATTGTGTTTTTTCGTTGATGCTGTTTGAAAAGTGAAATATTTCTCCTTCGTTGGCATCGAAGGAAGAGAAAAGCTTCTTTCCCGATCCGGTGGTTGAACTCCGAAAAAAAGCACATGGAAGGCTAGATAGTGGTTCGCAATGCCGTAGGATATTCGAACCCACGAAGAGCGTTCTCGACTCGGCGCTCGTCGAAAAGGAAGAGCGAGGGAAGAACATTTCGTACTTCCTTCATCCGAGCGCGAACGTATCGATCCGGGTACAGTTGGAGCAGGTCGAGAATCCGCGTATCCCCTCGAAATTAGGGTGGGTCGTACAGGACCCCCTCCCCTTTTACTCTCTTTGCCACCCTTTTTGTTCCATTTCGTGCATGAACATTTTCCAGCTACGAAAATTCAACGATCACGAACAGTCGGTGATTTGCTACACGACTTTATTTTTATTTTACCATTGGTAAATGGCGTGAGAAACTTGTTTTTTTTTTTGAAAATTTTTCTTATCTCGTACGATCGAAGAGAAGTTGGTATCGCTTGTTTACGTTTCTAAAAAAAGAGAACTTACGTTCAATAAAAGAATCTGTAGTGAGCAATAATACGAAAATTTGTTTTAATATTTATATTATCAAATGTGAAAAAATTTGGAAATATTATTTACACATTGAAAGTATTGTTTTTTTTATCGCATGAAAAATACAATTATTTTGGTCGGTTACTAATGGGGAAACTTGTTTAGTTTGGCAATTATTGTAATTTACTTCAATCTAGTTTTTATTTATGTCCGTGCATAATTAAACAATGCAAAACATTATTAAAAACTAGGAAATTTTTCCACAATTTCAATATTTCCGCGCGTTGGACACGTTCAATTGGCAAAGTATTATTAATAATTCCATACACTATCGCTAGTAACAAACGTCAAAAAAAAGTTAATTTTTTTATCAATAATCACATCATTAAAAAGTGGCAGTAATGAGATAAATTCACTGCGCCCCTCCACCAAATCAAGCCCGATATCATTTAACAAAAAAAATTATTCAAAAAGCGTGAAAGCTTCTCAACATTTCCCGACGAATATTCGTCCAACCCCATCGTGAACGTCCGATTACCTCAATCGCTAAATAGATCGTTAAACGATTCCAATTTATATTGACAATCTTCTTCCTATACTCCATCACAAAAATCCGTAAAACAAAGAACGTTTGTCGATTGAAGAAAGAATCTATAAAAAAAGACCGTAGTTTTATATGTAGCGTGTCGGTTTTTTAGGGCTGCTCAGTTCGATACGCATCGTCAATTATATTGGTCGTAGTATTTAACGAGACGAACTCGACATACCGTGAACGTTCACGCTTTCGTGGCTTGCGATATTACCATCGACGCATATACGTACATGACCGAGTTTCGAACGTCCAGATCTGCGAAAGGTATTTAGTATAACGAGTGCCAAACGAAAGTGGATATATATACATATATATATATGAAACGTATATTATTGTAGTATGTTTGTTCATGGTGGAAATAAAGCCGAACTCAGTCTAGTAGTAATAGCAGACCGGCATTATTACTACCACTAACATCGTCAGACACGACTTTCACCGAAGCGAACTTTTCCCATGTTCGGATAGAATGACATCACGAGGCACTTAACACTTCCGTTCTGGCGGTCTGGGCGACCTACCGCATAGCAAGATACTTCCGGCGTGTCGAACCCACTCTCGAGGCTTCGACCAGTAGCCAGAAGCAAGGGAGTTTGTTCCTGGGGATGAACTTCGTACCGTTTAGTCCGTGAGATCGTGCCGAAATGGATACAGACGTGTTTCACGGTTAGCGATGTTCGACAAGGGATGAATTCTCATCATAGTTATAATTGCTTTCCAGGGACTCGTAATGTACCGGGTGATTAAAGCAAATTGAAGGCAGATCGAAATTGAAGTTTAAAAAAATATAGACTGTATATATGTATATAACGAGGCGAGGTTTGACGTTGGGTCAACATTCTATCGATACGTTTCGATTAAGGAGCTTTTCGCAAGCTCGCCCGCTTTCGAAAGCTCTCTGTCGTCACGTAAGAGAAGTGTTTGCTTTTGGGACCAAAATTACCGTGTTAAACGTAAGACGACACTATTTGAAGTTGTAAGGGTTGTTTTTAGCAACATGAGGGATGTTCGCCCCTTGGATAAGCGAGTTCACTCCGTTCAATATTCACCCGAGCTTTTTTTAAACATGCGGATTTCAGGAAAATCCAGAATTTTCAAGAGTCGAAGGCCGATTAAGGGTAGATTTCTATTTTCTAGCATCCCCTAATTTCGAGCTTTCACCACTTTTTCCAAACCAAACGATTTCGTAGTTTTCTTGAAAGCTCCGGCGATCGATCACGTCGAATGAGTTACGAGAACGAGCCTTTTCACCACCCTCGAACTCAAATTTTGAAAATCACTTTAACCTGTCGCTTAACAACCCCCCATTGGCATCGCGAACTTGTTCGAAGTGGTCTAATCGAATCCGTGCGATATTCCCACGTCGAAGAATTTCGTACCGCGATAAGAAGCTTTCGAACTTCGAGGGCCGCGTGAATTCCATGTCGCTTGGAACTCGGATGTGTTAAGGAGGGGGAGGAGATAGTTTTCACTAAGCCGTACCCGTGCTCAAACACACTGGGGGCAAATGAAGATACGGAATAATATAGTAAGAATACGCGGGGGTATTCACTCGTGTAGGTACCCCAGAAGAGTTTGTCTAGACCAAAAGAAAGCAACCCCCTCCATGGAACACGTTTTTCTTTCGTACTTTGCCGCTCATCGAAAATATTTTCCTCATCGCCACCTTCAGCGGATGTCGCAAATTACTTTTGCAAGAGAAAAAAACAACGAAGGATAGAGAGAGAGAGAGAGTGAGAGAGCAAAAAAATAAAGTAAAACGGGAATAAGAGAGAAGATAAAAAAATATTTTTACAACCCTCTGGCTTGACGCGTTCTCTCCTTTTTTTCCGGTCGGAAAATGAGCTTCTCCGCGCTCCTAGCGCCATCTCCCCCTAACCATTTTCGCAAACTTTTCTTCATTCCGGTCTTTTCAGACGGTTCGCTCGACTGCTCAGAGATTGCTGGACGTTAGCCAACGATTTTTCTTCCTAGATATATTGGCCGGTGGTCGGGTGGTGGAGTGGGACAGTGAGCGAGGGGTGGGGGGGGGGGGAGCAAAAAATAAAAACGTGAAAAAAAATGAACGGACTCTCCCAACGCTCGAAAGTGCTCTCACGTTGAGGGAAGAAGGAAGAAAAAAAGTGAGAAAGAGAGAGAAAAAAACATGCTGACCAGTTTTCGCACGTCGTCGGTTCGGAGGGTCACTCGTGTGTATTCCGAACGATGATTCGCGGCTGATCGCGCACCGAGGCGCGTGTATATACGACACCCGTGTGTTACTGTGTAAAACGTAGATGCAACGGCTAGGCGATGGCTTAAACGGTGAAATTGATCCCACGGTAAGCGTAAGAGAGAGAGAGAGAGAGAGAGAGAGAGAGGCGTTGACGTTCCACTCAAGGGCCAAGCGAAGCGTTCCATGACGCTCTATTTTCTCCTTCGTTCGCGTTCGCCCTCTTGTTGTTGTTGTTGTTTTTTTCCATGGTTCTCGTACGTACATGTACGTATATATTTATATATATATACGTATATGTATATGGTAGATCCGCCGATGGTATAGATTACAATCGTACTGGAATCATTATTGATATACAGGATGGTTTAATGCTCGAGCCAACGATCTGAAGGGGTGGAAACCATCCCACAGTCGTTCGGCTTTACTTCAGCGATATAGAGCACACTACCATCAGCTTTTCAATATAATTTATGTTCGATGGAGTTTTATTAGCTCGATGGTATTATGATTACGGCTACGATCGTTATTATTATTCGAAGGAGGTTATTGTGGCTCGAACGCACGTTAAATTGGTACAATTACGATTGCGATCTGGTTCAATAATATTAGCGGCAACTTATTCGCACTCTTTCGCTAGAATCCACCCTATTGTGAGTCGAATTTATAGGGGGTTGAATAGCAGACTTGACCTTCTACGAGTTGAGTTCTTTTGGATACACCTGGACCTAGAGTCAGGGATTGGGTCTCATTAGTGTACGGTGCTGGAGCTAGGTCTAGTTGAGGCAGGGAGTGGATTTTTGTTATCGGACACTGTCGGAACTCGGTTGAGTCACGAGACTGGTTTCGTTACTGAAGATTGCTTGAACCGGAGGGTAGTTGAGTCAGGGAGTGGATTTGTATTATCGGAAACTGCTGGAACTGGGAGTAGTTGAGTCGAATGTTGTATCGGCGGATCTCTAGGAGTTGAGTTATGTGGACCCTCAGGACTTGACTCATGGGAATTTATACTACATCCTTCTAGTTTTTTGTTTCCAAGGTCACCAGGGTGCATTCCCGATAAATAAAACCTCGCGGGCAATGACGGATCAGGGAATAATATATTTCGATACATTTTATTTTTCGAAGAGTTTCCGAACACTCGATGCCCGCAAATATGTTTTCATTTATTTCGCGCGTCGACGCGTTAACGTTTCTGGTACGGTTATCAATATGCAATGCATCCCCAAAAAATGATATTTCCGGAACAAACCCGGACGACGAGAAAAATGTCAAGACCGAAGGATGTCCCCCGTCCGTGATCGATTTATCGAATTCTTTTTTTAGGGGGAAAAAGAGGGTGCGAGCAATTTCTGCGGCTGTATCTGTAGCTTTTGGGCCGTCTGGGTGGGGACGTGGGGGAGCGGCTCGGGGAGGGTCGGGGAGTGAGTAAAGAAGAAGGAAAGAAAAGGAAATATTACGTAAAGGGATTCTCGCGTCTGGAGGGGTCAAAGAAGTGCCGAGGCAACCTTTTACCAGAGGGCGCCCGTGTGACGAGGGTAAGATGGAAGCGATCTCTCTCCTCGCGACCCTCGCTCGTTCTCAAAGCCTTCGACCCTTACGGAGTTGCTTCGAGGGTAGTAAGATCTGGGCCAAAGGGAACGCGGCACAGATGACGCTCTAAAACGATACATTAATTAAGTAATTAGATCGAAACTGAGAAAAACACCCTCCCCCTCCGATCAACCCCTATTTAATTCTTCTACCAACACGGATAATTCTTCCACCCAACCGTAACCAGAGGGATGAAAGCAACGAGATACAAACAACAACAAGAAAAAGAAAAAGTTGGGAGTAGATGCACAATTCACGCGCGCCCATTAATTAACGACTCGATTATAACTCGGTCACGTTCCGTAACATGCAGAGAGCAAAAAAAAAACAGTGGCTCGCCCCTGGCGATGTAAATTCTTTTGTCCAAATCCGGTTTTTCTTCATCTCCTTCTTCTTCTTCTTTTGTTCGTTCTCTCTGTCAACCCTACGAGGATAAACCCTCTGAACCAACCCCTCTACTCATTCTCTCTCTTTTTCTCGCTTACAGACTCTCTCTCTCTCTCTCTCTCTCTCTCTTTCTTTCTCGCTATTCCGTGTCAACTTTGTTGCACCCCCCGAGTCGCGCTTTGAAATATTCAGTTGGGAGACACTGGCGAGATCCAGCCGGTGAGACCGGCCGAGTGACTGAGTGCACGTTGCATACACCAGAGGGACCCCGCGAGGATGGAAAATGGAATGGGGGAAATGGAAAATGGAAGAGGGAGAGAAGGGTGTTCGTTGGAGCGGGGAGGAGGGGGGTTGTCGGTAGGGGGATACTGAGCACCGGATGCTTCCACGTCGTGGTTGTATCGCACGCTGATTAATAAATGGCGCTAATTAGTGGAGCACGCAATAACGTGGCTGGCCCGTAGTAGTTGCCTGGAAGTTAGGATGGCAAAAACAGGGGCGGGCGGGGCGGGGGGGTGAGAGAGATAGAGACGGGGCTCCAATGGGTTGAGATGAAAAAGGGGGTGAAAGCGCCAGGGGTCGTTTCCCGCGGGCTTCTCTTTTTCTCCCTCCTCTACCACCTCGACGCTTCCACTTTCCACTTCTTCTTTTCGTGACACTAGAGGCGGAAAGGACAAGGGTGGGCGCAGGGGGTTACCGGGGCAAAGTCGAGGCTTTAGCGTGTCCCGCACGCTACAAACCCCAATAATTTAGCTCAACTCGACGGAGGCTTTGGCCGGGAACGCCGGTAAATTCCTCGCGATTCCTCCGCGTTTTGATAAATAAAGTTTTCCTTTGTTTTTTTTACTCTGTTTCTCTTTTTCCCCTTTGTTTATCATATTTTTTATCGTCATTTATATTGTTTACTCGAAGTAACTTTTTCTCCCCTCTCGATGTATTCGAGGGGCGATACACCCTTGGATAAGCGTTGCAGGGACCCGAGAACTCTCGCGGAAAATTAATCGTCACGAAAATCGAAATTTTATTCGATCGGGGTGGCCGCAATACAAATTTTTTATCGCAGAGTATTAAATATCGCTGAAAGAAACTATTCAATCTTTCTCCATTTTTTAAGTCAACATTTTATACCTTTTTTAAAAAAAATCCAATTGTTACATCCGTTTATATTTTCTCGAGTTCGAATTATTTTTAATACGAAGATATTTTTCGAATCAACGAGTCGTGGAAAAAAAGAAAACGATTATTCAAGGGGCGAGGGTAGGGGCGATTTCGTATTATTGCTTCGTGTGTTATTGCGGAAATGTCATCAACGAGCGCGGTTGTGTTTTTAGCATATCGGATATGGAAAACAATATCCGCGAATTTTCCGTGACATAATGTATCCACGTCATGAACGAAATTCATTGGAGTTGAGTTCGTGGCCAATCCAGGGTGGCAACGGCTTAACAAAATTAAGCCGTCACTATTGATCCACGATCATCGACTGCGTATCGAAAGTTGCACGGAAATTTCATGTTTCTGCATGACTCGACGTTTCAAAATTGAATCAACATTTATGAAAATAAAAAAATTCGGGAAATCGACAGTCGAGCGTTGTTTATAAATGTAAACACGTTTTCACGATTATTTCCCTTGAAATAGACGTTCGATATCCATAAAGACGGGTTATCGGACCTTCGTCCACGTTTTGAGAGGGTGATAACAAGTTCGGGCAGATCGAAAATCCGAACGGCAGGGTGTCATAACCGATGCCCGTTGGAAGTTTCTCGGTACGATGAGGTCCCTCAGCGTGAGTTTAACCGGAGTGACAACTGAACAATGGGATGCGTATCGGGGCTATTAAAGCCGTAATTATTCAGCTATTAAGCATTCTCGAAATTTGTAGGGCGATATGATGATCCACGGGGAGAGGTAACAGGACAAACGATAGGATGGAGGGAGATCGAATCCAAACTGAACGCCCGGACTGTAAACAATGACGATCGTTGGTGGACGAGTAAGGGCGGTCAGCCGGATGATAAAATATGTAGCTTCAATTTTGTTTCGAGAATACGAATTAATTAAATTTTCGTACAGTGAATACATAAATTTTTTTCGTTTTTTATTGTGTCGTGGCGACGAAAAACACCGATCGCGTTGTAAACGGAACGAGTAATCTTCGAAATATTTGGCCGATAGATTGTTCGGTACTCGACATCCCAAATTGAACCACATGCCCATCGTCGCACACTCTCAATTACGTCATTCGTGAACTCCCTTTTTTCAGCAGCCCTCTCTGAAAACCCCTCTGACGTTTTTTTTACCCCGAAGCTTTCAGGGTTCGAATGACCCTTGAGGTGCTTCACGCATGGTTCAAGCGCGCATTCCTAAACATCCATATTCATATTTTTAATTGCTCCTCGTTCACCGTACTCGCTGTTTATTATGAATACGAAGGGGTGTATAAGAGAGCCTGAATTTTTTTTCAACTCCCGGTCTACCGAGCTGCGTGTGTTATGTTAAAATCGTTGGCTACGTAAAATAACACGTGGATTTATAACGATGCATTTCAGTTGTATTCAAAGCGGTATACGTGGATTCGCGTCGATGAACGCTACAACAAAAACACGAATATTAATACTTTTTCTTTAGACCACGAATGTACCATATTTGTTTAGTTTCGTTTTTCATAGTTTTTATATCTTCTGTTGCTGCTATTCTTATTAATCATTTCCTAATTTATTATTACTATTATTATTATTATTATTATTATCATTAAGTATAGTTATTATCTTGATAATTAAAATAATAGTTCGACACATCGATACGAATTTGAGAAAGAAGCGAGAGGCGAAATTAATTTTCTGGGAGTTTCCTTGAGGTATTTCGTCAACCACATTTATCAAATATTCGCGAGGGAACGTAATTTTTAGCCTATCGACGCTGGAATATTCCGTAGAGTATTGAATTCGAGTTAATTCCTTCGTTTAACTGAATATTCCGATGACGTATAGAGCCATGAGGCAACGTCATCAGCAGCAGCCAATCAATCGTGTTATCCATCGATAGCATCACCGGAGGGGCTGTATGGTTCTCGCGTACCATTGCATTGCTCGTCTTCGTTCACAAGATGTATATTAGTATACTACATCATGCCTAACATGATGTGCTATTGTTGTACATTGCACCAGATCCCCTTGCTCCCTCCTTTACAGTTTGGTCCTACATCATTCTCGAGAGTCCTGTTATACGTTCAAAACGTATACCCAACGTATAATGAAAACAATACGACACTCTTTGACACCCAAGACTACATATTTTTGTCGTAAAATACGATCGTAACGAACGAATTGATTACGAGTGATTGATACTCGATTTTTAAATAATCTCATACCCATTTGAAGATGAGTTAGCCACCCTTAACTATAGGGGTGATAGACTGAAAGCTACAAGTTTTCAGTTACTATAATTCCAGAATGTAATACGTATAAGGGAGGTTAGCCCACGAACCCCTCAATGGTCTGAGAATAGGTTTATGGTCGATAAATCGTCCTCTTGGTGCTGGCTGCTCAACAGATTCACGATCCAGTAAAGAGGACATTTGAACGTCCCTATAAAATAATACATGCTTTGATTCACCGCAATAAAGTTATATTTACAATATTCCCATGGGGATTTGAGATTTCATAGTGTAGGCCCAAAAATGGCTTGAGTTTAGAACCACGAGGGAGGGTGACTTGAGTACCACGAAAGTTTTAATGGTCAATGATCGAGGGGAGAGTGATCGAGCCATTGGACGAGGTACGATGAGTGAATGATACTAACTAAGAAACAAGGTGGCTTCATATTTCATCAGCGGAACACCCTGGAATATTTATTTCCCTATCCTTGCTGTGCAGGTACTAGGGGAAATATTTGGAAACGAAATGCATCTCCTTTTGATTCGAGTTAGCTTCAGGAAATACTTTCAGCCCCTTCACTCCGAACTCGAGTTTTATAGAAGTTCCCATTGCTCGAGCCTGTCAGCTTGTTACTCTTCGCAACATCAACATTCAGCCACTTCATTGTGGCGAGGCTTTCCTCGCTCCCAAGCCGGTGATATCTATACCACTCCTCGATTCTAATAGAAAAGCTACGAATGATTCCCTTCCAGCTGGCAAGAAAAGAGCGTGTTGGTTGGTTCGAAGGTGGAGTGCACGCAGCCCGAAGCGGGCTTAAGCACTCTCTCCACCCCCGATCCCTCGATATGTCGAACACGCCAGATCTGCTGCGAGGATAAGGTCAGTCGAGGAGAGGCCCCAGAGTGGCTCTGTTGAAACTTCCCGCTTCCAAACTAAATCCATCACTCGTACGTAACAACTCTGGATCTCCCTCACTATCTCTCGTATATCTGTGTGTATTGAAAGGATAACAAATAGCTGCCACAACTTGAAAGTCTCGTTTCAAGTAGTTTCGAGCTTATTTCCAATATGGATCATCTTTCGAGGAAATACCGGTACTATTTCGGGCCGAATGTTGGATCGATAGTTCATACGTGTATCCTGGATGAAATATCAGCGCTAAAAAGCTAGAAATCCAATGTCCTTGCGATTATAGTGAATTTTTTTCTTCCCTCGTAGCAGTTCGGGATAAGGACGAAACAAATATTGATGAAGGGATCTTGGCATGCGACTCCCGATGGCGAATTTTCGAACTATCAGCCTTCGTGCTAATCCTCACATTCCACCAACTATAACTATTTGCATGCATTCCATCCCTCACGGTCTACATAAGCAAGCTCCATCGCATTGTTCTAAAATGTTCCAACATCTTGGAACACAACGCGATGGGTCCTGCTACACAGGGCGCAATAAATTTCGCCAACGGAAACTCATCGAACAAGTGAAATCGATATTTCCATGCTATATTTCCAGCGTATGGACACTTTCCAGTATAACACGTCGGGAAAGGGAGCAGCGTGTTGCACAGTGGGAACATCTCACACGGTTTGCCGCAGCTCGTATATGATCTGACGGCTCACATTCAATGCACACACTAGCAGCGGGAGTATCACTTGCGATATAGGAAACCATATAAGCCAGGCTAGTCGTTGACGAGACCTCAGCATTGAATTTCTCGAAACACACGTTCCTTACGACCTCCTCCCTCGCAGTCGGCTTCTGCGAAGCGGTGAACTTTCGGAAAAGCGAATGAGGGTGGGTCGCGGGGGTTGAAGAGGGTTGCTGGGGGGAGCGAGGGGTGGGGGGGGGGGGGCAGTTTGAAAGGATGTGAGAGGTGGGCACAGCAGGCGTTGTACGGAACGGAGTTATTGCACGTGATGCAAGACCGGGGGCCTCGTAAATATCTACGGCGGACAGCCATTTCCCAGCGCTATAGAATTCACCAGTAGCGCCACCAACAGTTGCAAGCACGGAGTTGGAATTACAGCTGCAACAGTCCCAGGCATAGTTTCCACGATTCAGGAGTATAGTGGGGGAATGGGTTGTACATAATTTACTCGGGATTTCGAACAAAGTTGTCCGAGACATATACGCGTATATACGGATCGCTTAATTCCTTACTTCTGCGACTCTAACTTCGTTCGCCTCGCTGCACTTATACCTCGTTCGTTTCTCAACTGACGGTACGAACTGCGTCGCCATCACCCGTTAAGGCAATTTTCTATGCATACGGTAAAAGAATGAACCTATGACGTACTTGCGAGGAGGGAAAATTTCAAATTTAAAGACGTTTGAAGTTCTCAATTATATTTTTCGTATGGAGCTTGATCCATCGGGGTTGAAAAAAAGTGATTGTTACTGGACGGGGTACTAGGTGATTGTTGACACGCGACTGCATACTCGTGTGCTGCCATCTATCGTAACAAGCCTATATTAAAACATGGTTCCACGCTCCGTCCACTTCGAAAACGCTATTCGCAAATTCTCTGAGATGGCACAACAGATTGCGACGAAATTGGGTTTAAATAACGAAGAATCGTGGCATAAAGTTGCTGTCCTAGATTTCATACCGATCGGTTGGTTCCTATCCGAGAATTTGCGATTCACGTTTTGCAGGTATCTTTCTCATGCTGAAGAAATAACCATAACCTCTAGCACTGCGTCTCAAGTCCGGAAAGTTTTCAGAACGTGTCTCAGTGGGTCGTGTTGGTGCATTCAAAGCTTGAGTTCACAATTCCCAGGTGAGTCGCAGACCGCGTACAAGGATTCCTTGGCAACAGGAGCGGGCAGCGAGCAAGCGGCGATTCTGATTGAGGTTAAGTGTTCACGTCGCAGTAAATCGTCCGCTAGAGGGAGATTCTCGCTCGTTCTTTCGCTCAGTCTTCCATCACGTCGGTCCGTGTTACTTAAAAAATAAATAAGTTCGAGTTGTTCACACGCCTGTCGCTTCGTAAAAATAACTTCTGAACTCTCTAGCTTTCGCTCTCCCCTCCTCACCCTCTCTGTTTCTCTCGTTCGTTCGCGTCTTCCTATTTGTTCGCCTTCTGATCATAGTTGCGAAGAATAAATAACTTCTCTCGATTGCTTTTGCGACCCACGGAGAATTTTCTGTGGGCTTCGAGACTTCGCAACTTTGGTTTCAAGATAAGACGTCGTTGGTCTGCATCATCTTAATTGAACACATACTCGCCTGCTTGCTTCGTTCCCTCGCTGATACGAGTCTCACGGTATCGAATAAATTATTATTCATGCCAACGAGACAACACGTGTCGATTCAATTTATATGAAACTTGTGGCTTTCGTACATTCTCGTCGATGGGACTGAGAGAATGTCGATACTCATAAAAATTCTTGTACATCCGCGAAATATGTATGTATATATTTATCGATGACCCATTAACACGAAATTCTTCGATACAGTTCAAATATTCTACAACATTTTTTTGTCCATCGTTACATTCTCGGGTGAAACGTTTCATCGAAAATCTCCTATATAAACCCACCAACATAGTTGTTCAGTTTTACCTAGAATTATCTCGGCTGCCACATATTTAACCCATTTAATAACAAAATGGTGATGCTGCCGGTAACTAGATACGAGATTTAAAAAAAACATTCATTGTTGGCGTCACTATTGAAGCTTTCGAGAAGTCACACCCTCGGGGAGTTTGCTTTAAATATGGAAACACACCCCGGGTTATTAACGGCGACAACGCCGAGCTTGGAATATTTGTAAAACCATGCGTGCTTACAGCCCTCGGGGCTCCTTCGAGTTTACATCCCTCACCCGGGAGCTTCGTCGTTCGTCCACATTTTCCCTATTCCTTAACCTAGTGTTGGTGGGGGAGGGGGTGAATGAGGGGTGTGAGTTTGAGTGCGTGTGTCCGTGTATGACGAGCATGCAGCGAAAACGCCTCGGAGACGTGAGACAACCACCCCCCCCCCCTTCAACCCCTCGTATAGGCTCGACTAAAAGCATTCTAAATTACGTTCCAATGGGTTTCCCGAGTCGAGAAGCAGGCGTACCATTCTGTACAGTAGTGAAGGGAGAACAAAAACGGAGAACGAGAAAGCACCAAGAACGAATAAAGGTAAAGCGAGGCTGGGTAGCAATGCATAAGCTGAAATAGTAAAGGAGGGGGGTGAAACAGGAAGTTAGAAAGCGAGCTTTTGCGACCTAGTGACTACGGAAGTGAATTCGAAGTAAAAATTCATTCACAGCGTGGAATTCGTTCTATGTCACAATAGTTTCTGAAACAACCCCTGTTGCGGGGTAGGGGTTGAAAAATTCGAATTAATAATCGATCGATAAAAATGTCTTACACAAAGTCACGTATGGATTTAATTTTATGTCGAGTTATGGGATTCTCATTTTAATTTTATGTTTTTACCCCTGCCGAAAGGGATGAATTTTTTCAAATTGTGAAAATCCGAAAGTCTCCGAGCTTGTGTACACGTAGCTTTGAGATTTTAGACTACCGCCTAGTAAGAACATTGGGCGGTGATGTGCAGGAGGGAAGGTTGAAAAGGAAGGGCGACAACCCCGTCCGGCTAGGGGGTTGTAATTATTCGTCCGCGCCACCGTATTCAACTCAGCCCGAAAGATTGCCCGGACATGACTCTCCGCCGAGTATCCAGAATACCGCTAACAGCAAAGCCATTTCGTTTCTTTTTTTTTTTTGCTTCATCCGAGACTAGGAATATAACAGAAGGCGCCGTTTTTTTAAGGGGTTTTTCGAGTCTGTACCACAAAGCGTCCCAGGGGGTGACTCAGTTCCTTTATCCACCCTTCTCGCTGCATGGCTCATTTTCAGCTACTTGTCAAAGCCCAACAAGGAACTTTCTTATTATCGTTTCGCGCTCCCCTTGCGAAAAGTCGAAAACCGTTAATTTAGCAATTAACCGAGAGATAAGACACCCTTGAGCGAAAGATAAGACACGTTTTGTTCCTGTTTTTTGTCTTCTTTTTATTTTTTAATGTCGAACGATTAAGATAGCGAGCAAAGTACGAATGTTTTTCCGTTATTCGAGAATTAAACGGGAGAAATTTTATCTCGAAATTGCTATGAACAGCCACTTTGAATAAATGGTTCGTGGTTCGCGAGGAGCTCTCAGTACACGACGACGGGGAAAAATGAAATGTGCCGATGTCGCGTTATATAAGCCGTCTGGATCAGATTCGGAAATTTGCTGACCCCGATATTTTTTTTTGTTCACCCGTTTTCGTCCGTCCACAAACTGCCCGGTTCAATGCTGGTCACTGGTCAGAAAAGGCGGACTTTATGTGCGGCTGTCCCTTATCAGGCATTACGGTCCATTTTCCAGCGCTGGCCGAGCCTCGGGAAAAGGTCCTCTACCGGTACGCCCGGGCGTTATGGCCCAACAAAAAATAATTCTGACAGGGGAGATTGGACCGTCTTATGATATATGACAATGCCATTTATTAAATTACCTATGTCGACGCACGGATTTATCTCATCTTTTGCATCGTCGAGAGATTAATATAGGGACGAATCGAGCGATCAAGGAAGATGAAAGATTGTTGCAAACATTGAATTAAAAAAACAACAATAAGTATATATATTTTTTAAATATATAATAATCAGTATATAATTAATAAATAATTATTAATTAGTCATGAATTAATTAATTAATTAACGAATTAATAATTAATATATCATTTATATATACTTATAATTATTACACACGATATTGTATTTGTGTTTTGAGAACACTTCTTCGTATTTTCATCTTTCAGACCTTTTTTTCGTTGACTATAAATATCCGACGATCTTTCTCATTTACACCGCACGAGTTCCGGTGGGAAAGGTGAAAAGATCTTCTTTCCCCCCGAGGTATCTATACGCGTGTGTATTTTTTTAACACAGAAACACATCCCCCTCTCGGGATATTCGCACGACCTCAATGTTATAACGTTACAGAATGATAAAGAAAAATACAGAAATGAATAACGAATGCGTGAAATGTAGATACAAATAAAATAAAAATAAATTCAACGAGTTTCCATTGTATATAAAATGTGGAATATGTCGGGTGGACCGTAGCATGTATCCAGGGAAAGGTATATCGGAAACTGAGAGTGGAAATGGAACGCGATGTTGAGAATAACAATAGTACTCGACCGTCTACTATGCAATACGTCGTACTATCGAATATACACGTATATGGGGCGTTCCATCTCACGAAGGTTTGCCTCGAAATGTAATTTCAACAAATATGGATTAAAATGTTATCGATCAAAATATAAATATCAAAATATATACATAAAAATATTACAACATAATAAAATTCTTAAAAAAATATGCTTTTTCACTTCAACAGAAAAAAAGAAAATTTATTCCAGGAAAACTTTCAATTCTACGCGATATTTATTGTTGTAATGTCTCTGGGAACGACCCTATGAAAAATTCATGAAAAAAAATATCTTTTTAATTTATTGAACGATGAATGGAAAATAAATATTCGTTAACAAATGGCGACGGAATGATTAGAAATGGAACGACCCCTATATCTCTCTATGCACATGAATATCTACCTTCTCTAGTTCTGGTAGGGTAATACGTGGAACCGAGTACTAACGAGGCTGGCTATATGTCAGAGGCCTTGTGCCCGGTCAATCAAGCTCTCGGTGTCTAAGGCTTAGCGCTAATATTGATGTTCGAGATTAGCGGAATATCCGCGAGTTCTCCGCTGCAGCTCTCAACCGTATTTCGACCTGATCCCTCCAACCCCCTTCCCAACGTTCCACTGTCATTGTTGCATAACTGTAATCACTGCGAGTACTCCGGTGTTATATGGACGGATCAACTGCGACCCTCTTTTCCTCGTTTTGGTAGTTGTGCGGATGACAGCAGGAAAAACTGGACCATGGCTTATTTTTTTTCCTCCCTTGACTCGAGGACAATCGAGGGGATGAAAAATCGACAAACAGGGAAGTGAAATTGAAAATCACTTTATCCGTTTGAACGTGAAATATTTTTGAAGAAATACAAGGGCAATCAACTTTGGGATGATTATGCAATTTTTTGTCACACGAAAATGCGAGGGGTTGGTGTGTCAAGGATATGTCGATTCTTGAGTATCGTCTAGACGTTCTAAAAATAATACGAATATGACACATCTATGGATTGAATTATATATACGTATCCTGTCAGCAGGAAAAATATACTGATATCGATATAATTTATGTACAATAGACCGTCCATAACGTTGAGACGAATCACGATGTGAAATATTTTTTAATAATGCGGATGGACCCGATATATTCAATAAATAAATGTTTAATAATTGATAGAATTATTGGAAATAATTAATAATCCACGATCCTCTTTATATCCTTCAAAATTATTTGTAGTTTTATATCAGGTAAATGTTTACTAATAATTAATAATAGTTTAATTCGTTACTAATATTACTATGTATTATTACTATATATTTTTGTTCGCGAAATTCTCGTAGTAAAAATTCATCGCAAATGCGAAGAAAACTTCCTTCCGACGTAAATTTATGTTGCAAAAATCTTATCTTTAAAAAGCGTCGCAATACTGCGCAGTTTGGACAAAAATTCATACATTATTCGCTGAATCCATCGTTGCAAAATATTTTCCAATATTGCACGGAAATGTAGAGAGAAAAGCAACAAATGATCAGAATCTGTCGTCTTTTTGATCTCGTCTACTATCGCGATTCATGTATACTTAAAACCTTTGCCTTTTCTCTCGTGCACGTTCGGCATCGAGATCGAACAGTTTCAATACAAGAAAGAGAACTTTAAGTTTATTTTGCCTACCCCCTTTATTTCAACCCTTCCCACGCACGAAACAGCGCTTGTTTTAATATTCTCGGTGAAGCTCGAGAAGTTGGTCCTGTTTCGATTTGAGATATACGCCTACGAGAGACGAATATACGGTAAAGAATACGCAATGAAATGTCGATAGCGAACGAGGTGAAAGAAATAGGGGCAGAGAAAGAGAAAGAGGGGTTTTTGTTTTTCGAAGGAGGAGAAAGACAATTTTGTGTTTCTGGGGCGAATAGACATTCGAGCTCTTATAAATAGTGTCGGCACGTGACGATGGTACGAGAAGGAACTTTTCTCTCTCTCTCTCTCTCTCTCTCCACTCCCCTATAATCTTTCTCTTTCCTCGATTCCTGTATCGTGTGTTCTTTCGCTCCTTCGGTGGTGAACGAAAGAGGCGACCCCTTAGTTTTCGTTGCACGAGTCCCTTTTGCCCTTTTTCCCAGACCCGGAAACGTCGACAAATTGCCAACGATCTCGCGTCCGTCAAGAGCGTCGAGAGGCTCGAACCTTCATCGTTTTCTTCATCCTTCGGTAATATTTCGATAGTACAAAAGCCTCGATGAGGTCGTGAATGTAGAAAATGAGTGTCGAGAAAAAATACGACGGTATAAATAGAGATAAAAGATCGGACATTTTTCTCTGGTCAACGAAAATACCTTTCGAAGCTTTCGAGGATCGTTCAATGGTGAAGAAAAACGATGATGCGGGTATAAAAAAATGATTTAGAAAAGAGCCCTGCGATCAAAGTGGTCTGCGTAAAAAATATCTATGAAAATAGTTAACCGATTGAAACATTAGAAATTTTACTCTGAATATGGAGTTTGCATCACTCAAAATTTTTAGACGTCAATTTTTATTCGAAAGAGACCATTTTATCTGTTTCTTTTTTTGAGGTCAGCCATATTGATTTTCGTATTTGCGATTCGAGTTGCGTAAAAATGGAATTTACGCGTTCATATCTCCGCGTGTCTGGTCCAAAGTGTCTAGTCCGAAGCCGGTAAATATGATATTTGTGTCTTGGGGCATTTGGTGCATTCACCTCGACCGTTACAGCCTGAGGGTTACGTACAAAAGGGGTTGCTTGCACAAGGGAAGTGGACTGGTAGGAATCGACGAGGATTCGTTGAACCCATCCTTTGGCCAACTCAATCTGAACTCAAGGACAAAGCAAGGTGGTCCGTAACTGCGAGAAGCGCCACAAATCCCTCTTAAGAGGGAAGGGTGTAAGACCAAGGGTGCAGGCGAGAGGGTCGTGGTACGATATGAGGTATATGGCATTCCGTTCAAATTACTGTTTCACGAACTAGTTGCTGCTGCTGCTGCTGTGCCTCCTACACGCTCTACGGAGTTAGATATCGCAGGGCTTGGCAAACAAAGGATCGTCTATATATCATGCAACAGTGTCAAAGTTTTCGGTTCAAATAATTTTGGGACATACATTGGAGAAATGAACTTTAGCTACGTAAATAAAAAAATTCGAATTTGAATCAAGAAACGGAAAATATGATGATAAAATAAATGAGGTCAAAATTCTTCGAAAATCGGAGTTTGTGAAGGTCACAGCATGAAAAGTAGAGAAAAAAATAGTTAGGCGTTGAAAGTTGAAAAATTGCAAAGTTTGACGATAAGAACCGCTACTGATTAGCCCAAGATAGTGTTGAGCTCATCAAGAATCCACTCGATATCGGCGGCAGGTACTCTTCGTGAAAATATATACACGCCTCGGTATATCAGGAAGTACGGTAGTGGTGGAGAAAGAATAGCACAAGAGCATTTGCGGGCTTCAAGCGTTTGCGCAATTACCCGAAATAAACATCGCCGATAGTGATAAAGTAAGGTTGAATGGAAAATAGGTTCGACAAACGTTGCGCTCACTTGAATATGCGTGTGACGGATATAAAATCCACTGTACGTGACCTATGATGCCCCTTCCACCCCTCTCGGTCTCTCTAGTGCTGGGGCGTTGCCAAACGAGGCCTCAGCATCCCAAGTTATATACCTCGATATGGTACAAACAAACACACACACCGATGGTGCTTTCGCTATAAGCGACAAATTATTTCGAGTCGTAATTGACTAGCACCTCACCAACTGGAAGAACGCACCTCGCCTTAATTCGATCAATAATTTCAGACGAGCCGGACAAAAATCCGTTCCGTCGACCGCTAGGTCATGGAAAATTGAGGTTACGAACGCATTTTCCAGAAATATCAGACGTTTACATTATCTGTATTATAATGAAAGCACATTCCCAGAATTATTATAATGATACAAAAGGCCTCGGTGGACAATGAAGAAGCGAAGAGAGTTAGGAGACAATGGGTCTATTCCTTTTCTCTTGTCAGACGCTCCTTAGTTGATGACGCTACCGCTAGAGGCGCCAGTGGCACGACCCTGGCGGTGGCGTCGGTTCCTAAAAAACAATATATGCGCGAGAAGGAATGGAATCGATACGAGAAAATTGATAAAGGGCTTAGGTTGTGACAGTCGATAATTGGTAAGTGTTGGAGACCGAAGGAGACACGTAACGAGATTTTTTTTCCGTGTACGAAAAACATAAATTGCGCAACGTCATGGCCACAATAAAATCATTATTTTTGTTAGGAAATCCAATCAGCTTCATTTAGACGCGTCCGCAGACAGCAACCTTGATTAAAGCACACCTAGGGTGCAACTTTTTATTTGCAGCTCGTTCACCTCAAGTCAATGTAGACTATTCAGCGACTTTAATTGCATCGGCAACTAAAAAATTTGGTACACATTCGGTCGATACCATTCGCACGAACCAATCAAGTTTTGGGGATCGTAATTTTATCACCCGGCAGGAATTAAAATTCAACATCGATAGTTTCATCAACATGGGCCTTTTTCCCACCTTGTTTTCATCGTTTGCGACCGGGATGATGAACCTTTTCCGGTGATTAGAGTTTCGCATGGTGAGTTGTCAGTGGCCGGTCGCTCGCCAGTACATTCCGAGTCCGCGGCTCTCCAAGCAGCAGCACCCAGCATTGAAAAAAACGCTGGACCTTGCAAAGTATTCCTATAGAAGGGTTTGCTGGCAGACCTAAAGTGGTTTATCGATGGATCGATGGCACGGCTTGGTGCGCTAGCTTCTCTCTTTTCACTTCCCACCTCTTCGTAACCCACTCTCGTTGCTCTCGGTTACGGCTCACTGGCGCTAATTTCGAACGAACAATTTGCTTTATGGATCTCTCCCAGCGATACCTTTTCCGATAATTTCCCCTCTTTATGCCCTCGTCTCTCTCACTCTCTTTCTCTCTCTCTCTCTTTCTCTCTCACTCGGTTCATTGCTATTCGGGCTTTCTTTCATTCTTTCATTCTTTCATCCGGCAGGGAATTATGATTTTTTCCAAGACCCCCTTTTTAATTCAGTGCTTATCTTTCATTTTTAGGTGATATAAACGTGTTTTTCTGAACTATGATTTTTCAAACTTTGCGAATCATTTTTTCAATCTGCAAAAATTTTGTTACTTTTCTATAGAACGGGAACGGAACTGTCTTGCTTTTACAATTTGGGAAATATATGGTAAAAAATAAAAAAAATGAAAATTTTCACGTTTTGTAAACTTTTAATCGGCAAGTTGCAAAAAAGGGTATAAGAATGTTATATTCGTAATATATGTAAACATTTGGATTGAAGAAGGTACATACGAAGATATTCTTGACAAAAAATGTCCATCCCAAGGGGTGCGCACATCCCTTGAGACTTCCGACGGTTTGGGCATCTTCCGTGAACACATTTTTTTTAACCAAAAGAAGATGGAGAACTTTATAAATGTTGCTCTCGTCGGAAAAAACCATGGATTAAACCAACGACCGAAGTTAAATTCAGCAAAAAAAATTGGAACTTTGGTCAAAACCGAGTCCAAACATTCTCACAGTTGTGTCTACAGACGAAAATTCATTCCCTCGTGTACTTTGTGCGCGTATTCGAAGAGGACACGTACAGCAAATCCTTCGGGACGGTGATGGCTTCACAAAAGTTTTTCGTACTTTGCGAAACTGCATTGGGATTATTTCTTTCGAGCAAATAGTCGAAACTTCGAAAGAAGCAGTAGATGTGTCTTTTTCGGCAAGGAAGAGGAATTGTAACAACCTTCACAATCTGATATCTCTTTGAGACCATAAAAATACCTTTGGACTATCTGCCGACAGGAAAAAGTTAATCATGCTCGGAAGAGAAATGTGTTCGATGGAAGAGTTGACTTTTCTATTAGAAATAAAATGTTAATGTGTTTACGGATCAATTAAACAATGTGGATTAAAATGCGTAGTAAGCATTGTTATCAAAAAGATACGGAAGGTGGCGACGTGTATGTAAACTAACATTGCGGCTAGACGCCAGTTAGGCGCTGTGGCTATTAACCTAATTAAGCATGGAAAAGTGGACAGGCATTTTTCCCCTAGATCAAATTAATGGTCCTCAGGGTCGAGCTCATTGTCTGAAAGGGTCTCGAGGAACGATAAGCTGCATATACATATATTCACATTATACGCAACATATCTGCGTCGCCGGAAAATGAATGATAGGTCGCTACGCAAAAGTTGTTTCCAAAGCTAGTTTGTTTTCTCGTCCAGCACCCAGCCTATTATGAAGACGAATCACTTTTGTTCGTTCTATAACTCGGATAAAATAATGCGCGTGCAGAGTCGGTCGTCGTTCGAACAACCAAATTTCTCATTAACCTCCAATTATCGCGGATGAAATATAATTGATGCATCGTATGTACTTTAATTACCCTTGTTGAATAGAGAACCAGTTATCAATCATGTAATTCGAATAATCGTTTAAACAAACGTTCATATCGCCGAAACATCAAGCTTTAATAAGATATGGTGCTCTTTTGGCGATTAGGAATGCGCACCTAGCGGACGAGATTTGAACTAATCCAGATGGCTGCCGCCCGCGTCCGCCATGTTCATATGGCGGTATTTTTAAACTCATATTTACATTTCGACGTTCGATAGTTATATTCGTTGTCTAACACAGTCCTTCCGTGTTCTAAATTCTACAGAGAGCAGTACCAAATCATAATATAACTCCTATATTGAAATCCATATTTTCACTAATCGTGAGCATTCGACGCTTTGTATGATAAACTTGGGTTCCCAGGTGCTGGTACACCAAAGTAATATGCGCATAACCTAGAGTTCTGTTTAACCATCGCAGTGGTCAATATTCGCTGATTTTTCGTACAACGAAACAGCAATTCGAGAAATAGGTGTGACTACACATTTGTTATGCGCACTATGTTCAGCACAAGTATACATGCAACGTGTGTGCAATGTGTGCATGCAGTATGAAGCGTGTACTCGGTACAATGTGATATCAGTCTGGAAATTCATACGTCGCCGACGTAAACCGTATATCTCGATTATTGTGTATTCCCGTTACTATAACAGTCAGGAAGTTTGATATAACCGCGTTATGCCGCAATGGACGTTAAAACGTGTTTCGATCGGTCCGCATGCATCAACGGTCGGAGCGAGAAAGCGGTCGGGCGTAATTTTCATACGTCGCATGGTTCGTCCCCTCAGAGAGAATACCAAGAGTCATTGGAACGTGGCTTCTCGCACCAAATTCCTACCACTGTTAACGTTTTTTTTCGGATATATGGTTCCTACGAATTTTAACGTCCGTTACAACCCCATTCATGGTAGTTGCTGTTCTTGTCTTCTTTTTTCTTTTTTTTCAAATTCCATTCCATATCACATAACTCGGTTTTCATTAATAACGCACCTCTATCATCCCTACAAATATGCTTAATAAAAATTACATATCCGATGTTCATTACCAATCGTGCATCACGGTCAATTTAATTAAATCCACTCTTACTCATTATCTATTTATTCACGAGTAAGTAGACGCTCATCGATCCGTCCAGTTTAAATATTGATCGTGCAACAAAACCGGACCAAAAAAAATCTTCCAAATACGTACATCGATTTCGAGAGACAACTTTATACTCTCTATTATTTTTTTTATAAAAAACTATATACACGTTCGTATAGTATGTACGTATAAAGCTGTAACGTTGGTCGCGAAGCTTTGCTCCGGTGAATCTCAACCCCCGTGCGTGCGTGGAGTAGATCTTTGAAGAAGTAAATGGACGTCGATGCGGTTCCGGATGGGAGAGATGAGAAGGGGTTTGGGGGATGAGGGTTGGAATGGCTGGTTCTGTCGCTTCTTTCTCGTTTGCCAATGCGCACACACACGCTGGGTATGATGAGATATGACATCGTTTAGAGGGTCTCCCTCTGTGTTGCACGGAGTTTCACTCGCAGCCCAGCCAACAGTCAAGCCAACCAGCCAAACTATATATACCTACATATATATATATATATATATTTATATATATTCGCGTCGACACAAGGCAGCCCTTGCTGGTGAGGTCGACGAGAGGACGTTGCTCTCGACTGCAGACCAGAAGAGCACACGCGGCTTCAATGTGCTCTCGAAATATATACTCGGCTGCCGCACAGGGTTGGTCTGACTTTGTACCGTGTCGCGCTTTGGCTCTCGTGATTTGCATATGCTCGCTACAACGCAACGTGGTAGTTCGTTTTCGATTTTCATTAACATTATTTTTAAATATGTTTCCACTTGCTGTTTTTTGTTCCTAATGATAAAGACAACAAACATTATGCGACTTCTTTGCGGGATCGCGAGCTGGAAAACTTGAATTTCAGGTATCGCGAATTTTTTTTGAGTACTAGGGAAATGGGGATGAAATGGAAATTATGAAAAAATGTTCAAGAAAAAGAGGCTAAATGAAAAATGGCGGAAACTGTTATTATTTTTATAATAAATAATATATCATTAGGTAAGAATTCACAAAGGGAAGAAAAATAATGATAATGTATATTTATTATTGACAAATGTTCTCGTTAACGTGAATAATCTATCTATCGCGAATTACACGATGCTATCTACTTCGGTGACGTCATAGCTGGTTCCTGTCTTGTAGTCACACCCCGGAGTTGATATATGAAAAACATTTATCACCCTTGCTTCTCGTAAAGTCAGCCGTTTTTCCTCGGATTTCGCAAATTAAAGCACGTCGACCTGTCTCGTCAGTTTTATAAACGAGAATATGCGACTATTCGCGGGTAATTTTTTTTTTAATAATCCGCATACCTCGAGCAGACACAAGCCGAAGAACCAAAAATATGAATAATCGCGAAGTGTGAATAATTCGAATTTTGAAAAAAGAAAAAAAAGAAATTGTTCAAGGACGAACGTAAAAGCGATCGAATCGAATGGTGACAAATAAAATTTTCACATCGACATCGATTATTTATTCAGTTACGAAATGATAAAAAAAAGAAGAGGAAAGAAAACCATCGTCGCGATTGAAGCCGGGATTGTGGATTAAGCGCCCGTTTATCTAATCCAGAGGGATGGCTCGTTGTCGAAAAACGATTCTCTTCGATAAAAATGAAACATCGTAATCGATCGCACGGTGTAGTAGGTAGCTTACATTGCGATGTATCCTTACCGTCGAATTCCCCGAAGAGCATACCCAGTACGGCATCACGACGTCGATTTTCCGATATCGAATTACGCCGAGGCCTTTGTCTTCGCTTGCGCTTGACTCGCCGAGCCAACGAAAACCTTTTCATCGTTTCTTTTTTCAATCTTTGTTTATTTTCTCTTTGTTATTATTTTTATCATTATTATGTTTTTTTATTTTCTTCTTTTTCATCGTTCCATACAACGTTGTTAAATGGCACAAATATCGTTTCAAAGACGAGACAGGATCTCGTAGCAATTAAGAAAATGAAAATACCAAACGAAATAAACAAACTTGATTTTATCGTTTTTTCAATACAATCTTTACTTACTTTCACCTTGGATTTTTCTAATTTTGTAAATAAAAAATTGGATCGTAAGATTTTTGAACAATTTGTTTCTAGAATCATCTATCTCGGTACAACTTGGTTGTCAACGTAATATAGCCGACGTCTTGGTGGTATTGACATAGCGTTGAAACCACCCCCGAGGTGAAACCACCCCTAATCCCATCTTGACGTATCGCCGTGTCGATCCGACTGTCTGAAATTAGTTTATCCATATGGATTAGGGAATTCCTCCCATCTTCCTGTTTCAAGAACCCCCTCAGAACCCACCCTGCAAAGCCTTTCTCCGCGCTTCAACGCAAACCCATTCTTGACTGCCGTTTACATCGTCTCACTCTTATTGCCTCACCTGCTTTCCATCTGTGTCTCTATCAAACCGCTTTCCGATTCAATAGCTTCACCGAGATCCATAGATCACTTCGGATCTGCCTGAAGAACTGGTCGAATGGGGAATATGGGGATAGGGGGTGAAGTCGTCGATGCACCCCATCCCCTCTCTCCAAACCACCCTCTATTCTCCGAACGTTCTCCAAGTCTGTTTGCATTTCAATGCTTGTCCCGTTTGGGCTGAGCAGGTATCCTATATACCGACTTCGTACTCATCCGACTATCTATAACCATCCCTCCCCCTCTCTCTCTCTCTCCCTATTGAATTATCGAGGCCCACACTTGCGGCGTACTATCGCTGTTCTTGGATGAAAACTCCACCGTTGGGAATTTCCGTGACGTTTCGACGCGAGCGTCACCAACGATGTTCAATCGGATATGGGTTGGTCCCCGTTTTCAACCCTCTCACCTCCTCCGCTCCTGTACCCCTTTGGGCTTTAGACCCTTATTCTTATATTTATATATATTCAACGATAAATTTACATCGTAACTCGTGCGAGCTTCGTACGCTCGTTAGACTGTTTGTGCTCGTTTAGTTTTCCTGAAACTGGCGAATAAAAGCTGGAAAATATATCCTGAGGGAAGGATCTTACCAAACTACAAATTTAATGTTTTTTTGTTATGTAACGTTCGACACCAAGTATTTCGTTACGTTGTAAAATTTGGAAATATTTTTAAATACTTTTCATGAATTTATCAAGAATTATTCATCAATATTAGACACTCGAAAAAATTTGAGTAATCTGCTTGTTATGCCCAGGTGACTCGAGTCTTTTGCTTATTCTTGGCCATTGTCGAGACGAGCGAAAAGTTCGAGGATAACTTTATCGTCTGTTCACCTAGACCTTTGAGTGTTTTGTTTGAAAAAAGAACCACCCTTTGAAATTTTATTGTTTAACGCGCTTGATCTGTACGCGGCATAAAAATTGATCGTTAATTCTTTCCCAAGGCTAGCTCACAGGAAACGCTTGTCAATTGTCCGAGGGGGGCGGAAGATTACGAGAGTCGCCGCGCACTCGGGGAGCAAATAGAGTGGCGGTGGCGGCAGCGGCGGCGACGACGACGACGACGATATTCGCCCCGGTCTCCGTTACAGCGGATAATAGTCTCGTTACTCTGTTCTCGGCTCGACAAAATTTGATTAGCGAGCAGACGAGCGAGATTCAAGTGATAAATTATACACACACACACACACACACATATATATATATATCTTCATTCACTTGTTTTTCGATTCGCCTTTCCACCCTCGTGCAATATTTCAATTTATTCGCTTTCACGACCTAACACGTGCGCTCGTACTACAAATTATCAACAATAATAAATTATAAACACGTATTTTTTTTATTTTTTTTCATACAAAAAGCTTCATAACATTTCTTTATTGCGCCATCTTGTTTTCGTCGGTGATACAAAAATGAAACGATCGGGGATGGTTGATACGTTGACGTTCTTGAGCCACCCCCTCTAGCTTAAGAAAGTCTCAAGCGATATTATCGGCTTAATCTTTTCTCCCCCCCCCCCCCCCCCCACGCCGCTGGCGACGATGGGAACACATCAGAGAGGGTAAATGAACCACCGAACCAAAAACCCCTCGTCACTCTTCAGAGTGAGCTTGTTCGCGTACCAAATTAACAGCGTGCTCCGTAATTGTTTCTCGTTGGTGTGTCGGATCCCATAATGGTCGGAGGGAGATAGATAGCCGTGTGAGGGTGGGTTTGTCCGTGTGTGAATGGCGGGTGGATTTCTGTACGATGGAAAGGTGATGTGTTCGTGCGGTTGGGGCAAAGGGCAATAGGGATATACGATAGGAAGAGCCCGGTTTGCTGGGGATTGATGGATGGCGACAAGGCCCTGCGCGGTTCATTATTGGTTCTATTATGGTTCGGGCTTCTCAGGTTTCGAACGATACGATCGATTCGTAATGATCTCGGCTGCCCGATAGCCCTGCTACGATTTTTGGATTTGATTATTGCCCAATTTGATTCCGTAGGAAACTGATTATTTATTAATTAATTGAAATTCTTGATAATTCTTTTAATTAAAACAAAAAATTATTTGTTGAGGAAACAAACATTTTCCGCGCAACAAGAATATCGTCATTATAATCTCGATATGTTGCAATTTACGGAAATATTCACGTTTTCGACCTTTGCACCCCTGCGAACACATTTAAACCGTTTTTTAGTGCTCTGTTAAAGTAGCCCCAAAAACTGTCAAACGTACGCGTAATGTCAATGTAACCTCGTTTTACGGTATGTCGTGAAATGATAATGGACTCGGGTTAATGTCAACCCCTTGACCGAGACTTCATTTCTTTTGGGGAGGGGGAGCGTCATAGAAGAGAACTCACTGGAGACTAAACGACTTCATTAACAATTTTGAGCTCCTTCGCCCTAACGACGGCGAAAGACCGGACGGTACCGTGAATCATGCGAAGTAAAGAAGAAAAATTGCTCTGAAGCGGTGTTACGCCTGGTATAATTGCTAGGGCTTATATTTCAAGCTAAAAGACAGAAAAAAAAGAAAGAAAAAAATTAAGCTCGCGAGACTACCTCATTTTGTTCTGCGTCTTAAGGAGGTTAACAAAGAATAAACCTCTTTCATGTTTGTCCAACTGCACAATCTAGACTCCTTCTTCTGAGCCGAGACTCCATTTTCTTATTCCGTCCAGGCTTTTCCTGAATTATGACCCGTTCTAACGCTTTCTCTTCCTTCGTTTTTTCTTCTACTTCTTACATGGCTCTATTTATCTAATTTGCTTGCCGTTTACATCACGCGACATATATATTATTTAATTTATTCCTTACGCTCGAAAAAACGTGGTTGATGACTTTTTTGCTGGATTCATTTGTGTGCGTGTGTATGTTTTTTTATATTCGTTAATAGCGTTCTTCGCCACGTCTTAATATTTTATTTCTGGCGAGTCGTGGCTAGAATAGAAAAAATGAGGTCGAGGTAAAAAATCGTCATCGGAAACAAATTACAAAATAAATTTAATTTTTTTTATAACTAAACACAAAAAAATCTTGACAGATAAAATTTGAATTTTTCGTACCACGTATCAAGACCGTTTCTATCGAGCTACAAAATGTACAGTCTGTCGATGAAAAAAGCTCATAGCCGGACACAGGGAGCCGTTAGAGTCGCGGCAAGTACGTAAATGAGGATTTTTAACGGGGTTGTGGGGTGAGTTTTCGGTCGTTTCGTTCCGATCACCTTGGACCACGCTTCCGTGAAGCGTGACTGTGAAAGACCTGGACGTTTGCCAGAAGAGAGTGCCTAGAACGTATCCAGGACGAGAAACGAGGGGGTTAGGTTTTGAAGGAAGAAAGGGAAGAAAGAAGAAGATTGGAAGGGTGGGAAGAAGAATGAAAGGATGAAATGAATATACAGCTATAGAGGAGTCGAGTCGAGGAAGCTACCTTCATGAAAATCTTCCTTTGGAAGAATGAACGAAAGCCTCGTACGGTTGAAACACCGTCAGCCATTTTCTCGCCCTTTTCACCCCCGGTACTCTTGCCACACGTGTTCATTTGTTTTTTCTCTCTTCCCCTTTCCCACAGCTTGCTCCACACCTGAAAGTCTTGAAATACAGTAAAAATTCGCGCTCACGTACTCAACCACTTTACGGGTACGAGTACATCAACGTGACGCGAATATAAGAAGGGTAGGTATAGCGTTAGGGGTGCTATCTCGAGAGACACCGAGAACGGCTGCCATCGTCATTGCTCGTAACAATTTCTTCACCCCAAAAAATTAACCATCCGCGCAGTTTCGCAGTGCAAAATAACATGACATTGAAACAGTTTACTTTTCTTTTGTCCACAGATCGTTTGAAGGTCGAGAAATAAAATTTATATTCGTGATCGAATTTATACGAAATAAATTCGATTAATCATCATTGATTTATTAGTCGGAAAGAAAACAAAATCGATCGATCGAACGATCGTAAAATTGCAAGGACCTTTCGTCCTTTGACATAAAAATTTGTTGCCCTTCAACAAGAAAAGCCACCCTTCATTCATCGACGAAGCTTTTGTAATCCGACACTAAGATTTTATGACGAGCGATTCTGCTCGGATGCTTCTGGATCTAATGAGATAACCTCGATGCGGTAATCGAGAGCGAGGCACGAGAAATCCTCGTAGGTATTTGCCGAAGTACCCGCATAACGGAATTACACGTGGAAGCTCCCGATGAGAATTACTCAACGGACTCGAATTTTCGTCTCGTTGGATATCCATCCGTCCAACGATCCAATTGTCCAGGCAACATGGACTTTAGGGACTTTGCCAGCCGCAATTACAGGCAACGGACCTGTTCGATCCACTTCGAGCAACCGGGTACTTATACGAGGAATACGCTATACAACATCTGGCATGTGTTAGCACTTTGCGGCATTGTAAACGTGCGTTTCCCCGATCGATTTCTCGAAGTGGACGGTTTCGAGCGGACCCATTTGGTCCTGAGGGAGAGATACAATGAAGCATCGAGACGACTTTTTTTTTATCAAAGAGAGGGTGAGTTTTAGGAGTTGGGGAGGGGTTGGTCATCGCAGTTCGGCCATTGTGGCACGGGTACGGGATAATGAAACATACGGATGTATTGGAAATAGAGCAACATTGGAATCCTATCGAATTTCATTGGCAAATAGGGCGAAGGCAAATTGGCGAGAAGAGACCGCACGCACATTGTCGAACATTAACAATCTTCGATGAGGATTCCTGTATCGATGCGGTGGCGATTGGTCGAGCTGGAGCATGGCTTTTCCCACAAACTGACCCATTAAGAATAATTAGAACGAACGGTTGATTGAAACAGATATCAATTTCGATACTGGTTCGCCAAACCACCCTTATTTCGTCGACCCTCGTATGCGGAGGCAAATCTGTAAATGGATGTCGATATTGTGGAATACCTCATATAGACAAAGCTGAGAAGCGTCTACGACGATCAAAGGCCCCAAGTTCTCTCGAAACTGAGAGCAGGGAGCGAAATTTCATTCTCAACCCCTATTAACAACTTCGGCAAAACTTGAGGTCCTATTTTGAGGACAATTTTAAAGTAAACTTTCTCCTCGTTACTTTTATAAACGACACGTCTTCGCCATTTTTATAAAATTACACTTTAGGTTAGTTCTGGGGGGTGTTTTAACCTGTATTTTTATTGATTTATTGATTTTACGGCTTATCACGAAACCAAATATCAAGAGGATCCTCCATGTATGAACAAAATTAATAACGGAACGATGCTTCGCACTTGTTGTAAATTATTTGAGGTAGCCCAACCCCCGATGGAATTTTGGTGAACCGAATATCGATCGTTCAGTCAGGCGTGCATAGAGTCAGGGGTTCTGCTCTCCGGACCACAGAGTCATAGCCGATGCGTTGTGTCTGGTTGGCAAGCATAAGCATCCGGGCTCTCTTGGTGGGATGACCAAGGAGTGAAAGCAGCGATCCCGAATCCCTCGGGGACTTATCCTCTTGCCCTTAACTCCGGTGGTCCATCGAGAGGCTCATCCGCACCACCTAGCCAATATGTTATTTCGGTAACCAAATGTTGTTTTGAAGAAGATTGGTATAAGGATGGTAAATCAATGTTAACGTCGTTATTGTGTGGTCTAAAGCTGTAGTGAATAATGTGCGACAAAACGATCGTCGACAATTTTAATAACCTATTCACAGACGATCTTCGTCAATTGCTTATTACAATTGTGCTAGATCATATGTTATTTTGTTCGAGTTGCTTTAAAACGTAAATCGTTTAGGCTAGCTTTGTGCAGGAGCATCCCCTGCGCAAACCTCTCCCAAATCAAACGTCTCTTCGAAAGATTATTTGCAAGGAACATAATTTTTATGACGATAATAAAGCCTGCAAGCTCTATCTTGACTTTACCCCTAATTTCTCAGAAATTCGACGGGAATTGACCAGCTTAGAGTCGCCTCCTAGAAACTCCTCGTCGTATCAAGTTGATGCATCCCCGATAAGTGACTTGTGAGAGCTTTCCTCGTGACAAATTATACGGGTTTAGTCAAAGTACTAGGAAAAACCACCCTTTAGAACAGTGAACTAGCCGACGCACTATACATATATTGCTTCTAATCCTTGTTATCTTAAGGACACCCTGGTGTGTTGTATATCTGGTCGTCAACCCTAGATATCCCTACATAAACGTAATCGTGCGGAATAATTAGGGATAGAGGTCAGCCCTTTGAATCTGTTCGGATCAGATTAAGTCCATTACGATAACCAACGTTTTATATATATTTAGATAAAGAAACGGCTAACTGATTCTCCGTGTAACTTTCTCACTTTTTTGTAAATGAAATATGGGTTTCTAATCATAAATATTATAATCGATGGAAATAATTATTGTGATAAATATTTCATAATTATTTGCTTACAGGGGTGGACACGGCGTACGATGGTCAGGGATGCTTGGACGGACGACGGTGGGAAAGGCTGGTGGCGATGGTGGTCCAGGTTGGGAGGATTGTTGGCGATGGCGATTGCCATTTCCTGTTTCATCACGCCACTTCCGGGTGCATCGGCAAATCCGGACGCGAAGCGTCTCTACGACGATCTTTTGTCGAACTACAACCGGCTCATTAGGCCAGTTGGCAATAACAGCGATCGCCTTACCGTCAAAATGGGACTACGACTGTCACAGCTCATCGATGTTGTAAGTTATCATTTTACTTCAACCCTTAATCACAAATCGAATTTGTAATCGGATCATCAAACACGCACTTAAATATTGGACGCGGTTCTTTATTTATAAAAATTTGCAGAAAGTTAATTTGCTAAAAACGACCGGAAATAGAAGTTTTCAAAACAGTATCGTATAAGAAAAATGTTTTTGATGGCTTTGCGAGGTGCGAATACGAAGCTCCATCCAACATGAGCAGCGAATTAACGAGAACCTTATGTCGCTTGCGGCTGGTCAAAGCTACTCAAAACTCGATCGGGAGATTCACTTTGCCTTCGGCAAACAGTTTTTCCGTCGCTTTTCGATGAGAAAATAAATCGTATACGTCCTACTTACCTCATGCTTTCGAAAATTACCGAAGGTTTGGAAAGAGCGAGGTCGGATATCGCCGGAAGATGACATGGTGAACGCTGAGAAAGTTACGGCCATGGCATATTCAATTACCCATAAGTGTCGAATTGCCCCTTTTTTCATCCCTTACTATATATTACCGCTGCCCTAATACCCATCATTATTTAAAGGGAACGACGAGCCATTTTTGCTCGTTAAGCTCCGGTTACCGTCTTCGTCGTCTTTCAACGATCTAGACACGGGACATATCGCGCTCGTCGATCATTCGTATTTTGAGATTATTTCGTTGCGATAAAAACGTAACGACACTGCGTTCGGCCAAGTCTCACGAAAAAGAATTTTAATGAGACAAGAAATTTTACGAGGGTGAACAAATTTCGTAGTTTAATACAAATTTTAGTTCATTAAATGTGATAACAATTCATTAATCACTTTGGCTCTGGCGACGCGGCCTCCCTTGGCGCAATTTTACTTCAAAGTTACTGCTTTCTTCAAATTTTGCATGAAAATGTTTAGTCCCGCATTATGAATAGAGCCGGCAGGGTTCTCGACGTTGCGGAGGACGAGCGAGTTATTCTCGTGAAAAATTGCACATACCTCTCGCCGGATTTCGCAGGAAACACTTAATCAGGAAAAAATATTTTTATTCGCGCCAATCTATCCATTCATAATCATTCCTTAATTACTGTTTCGCGATAAATTATTTTTTTTTTCAAAAGTAATATATTTCAACCCTTCATTATCGACCGAGTCATAACCACGCAATTATTTGTTCACCTTTTGTAAATTTAAGCAGTAAGCGTAGCAGAAGATAAATAGACGAATGAAAATGTGGGATAAAGAAGTATAATAGAGATATTTCCGTCGGACAATGTCATTAAGAGTTCCTTCTAATAATATCCATCTAACTAATAGCTGCAGGACATACACTGGCTGCGAGCCAACATTTCGAGTCGGCCATGTTACTTTCATCCGTGATCAATTTTCATGCAGCTCCCGGCTTCTTTAGTTAAATCCACTTCAAAGAATAGTGATTTCTCATTCATAGTAACATCGTGGCTCGTATATTTGGGGCCATCAACGACATTCTCATGGGGACCTTTTTCGCGGTGGTTGAATATGATTTATCGGAGCTATACTGGGAATTGTTGATGCCCAGTGGTCGAAGAAGTGATTCGCCGAGAATAAATGATTGTCCTTATTACGTCGGGATAAATCTCGAGTAGAATTTATGGGACGTAGGAATATAATTTATCGTATCTAGTGCCTTGACAAAGAATTAACGTAGGTAAAACCATTGTGGAGGTTTAAGGGCTTATTTTTCAATTAAACATACGCCCTTGAAAGAAATAAAAATAGCAATTTTATGAAAGACCATCAGGGATGAAAAATGTAAATGTGGAGAAACAAAAATGCTACGAGCTTGCGAGTTTGAAAACGAACCTACCCTCTTATCGAACTGAAGCCCTAAAATGTCCTGGTGGTAAGATCGTACAAAAATATTTTAGTCGCCTCGATTAGATATCGGGGGTGCCAGGACCAGAATTGGTGAGAATCGCGAGTCTCGGCGAATAATCGTTTGGTAGCGTTCGTCCGGGGCTACTTTTGGTAATTAAGTTTCCTGCGGCTTTCACGGATCGATGCTCACGAGTTTGGCTTTCAATAACAGTAACTACACAGGTCTGCCTATCTCTGCTCGTTTCCACGGAGATTCTCAAGCGTCTATAATTCCGGGTGGAGACCAATATACCTCGAAGGGTCTTACGAGAAACGGTCATCCTAATATTATCAGTTTAAACGGATTGGTGATAGTCTACCCTTGCGACGGTCCTTAACTTTTCCTTTCACTTAACCCTTTTATGGAAAAATTATTGTTTTTTCTAGGAGTTATTTATTTTCAATAATCAGCGGGTAGTGACTACGGAGGATTTCGACAAGTGCTTGAAACCAGCCACCCCGAGTTCATGGGGAAATTTGGTGTATCTATTGGTGCTTCTTATAATCTTGATGACAAAACATCGGGCTTGACTTCAAAGTGATTGATGGTTTATTAAGTAACTTGAGAAGTCCCTCGATTGAGTGGGGATAACAAGTTTTTGTTTCAACTTACCGCCCCAATTCACTTGTAGCAGAGGCAACACACGTAGTTGTGTATAACTTGATATATATATATGTATATATACAGACTACTAGAGGGATGATAAGGGGTAGCTTTCCCTAACTCCCTCCGAGCGATAGAATGAGGATGAGCCCGAGATGAGGGAAGGCACTGAGATATACATGAGGCTTTTGGTAGCAGGTGCGTAGTGGCAAAGTTCCGTCGTTCGTGGGTCATTCTATCGGCCTTCATAGGTCAAGGCACATGGGTGCCTTGCGAGCTCCACCAAGTCTGGAGTTAACTAACTTCGAGATAGAGAGGGAGGTTGAGAGAGAGAGAGAGAGAGAGAGAGAGAGAGAGAGGGCGAAAGACGGAGAGCCAAGTGCAAAAGGGGAATTGAGGGCCAATGAGTTAGGGGGTGAAAGAAGAGAGTAGCGTGGAGGCGGGGATGGGCAGTGTCCCTATTATTGACCTTTGCCTATCCAGTGAAAGAGGGCGCCTGCCTCGTCGAGTAGAGAGCCGGGAGAAAGGCACACTTTTCCATCTCAAAGAGCTTTACGAATGGCAAGGGGTGGTTTTTCTCGTAGGAAATTTCAACGGACTAGTTTTAGATCTCGTTGTGTTTCGTTCCGGATGTAGTACGACACGTTGTCCGCTAGGTGGCGACGCGACTTAGCGTCTCTCGTATGCGCAGCTCGAAGGCCAGACTCATAAATTGAATGGACGTTTTAAATTAAATCATGACGATTCAAAGGTCAATAAATATCGGAGTTAAAAATAAATCGTCGCGAAGCTCGCGTTAAGTAACGCGACAGAAGTCCCGATCATTCGTGCGGGCACCCATTATTGATTTAACGTGAATACGATGGAAATAAATGAAAAAAAATAGAAGAAAAGAGAAAAATATATATATCGACCTCCATCGTAATCAGAAACTCGTGGGGAACATCCGTGGACTCTCCATAGTTTCTTCCTGTTTCGCCGCAGTTGAACAGTTTGGTAAAGCTCTCGACAACAGCAACGGTATATTTTGTACCGTTATAGAAGCGGCCAACGTGTGCGCGCGTATGCACTGGAACTTTTGCATTATGAACACCGCTATACACATAGTCAGCTTTCGTCGCACTCCCAACCCAACGCGCGCGCTGGTATCCCCGCTATATAACCCGGATTATCGTTATATACCCCGGACGTGGAAAAATGTTTCGTTTACTCTACCAAGTGACTGAATTTAACGTCGCCTCCCGCGGATCAGGAACGCCGCTAGACACGTTTCAAAAGTTGTTTTTTTTTCTCTCGCGTTCTGCCATGTCACGCTTACATACCCAGTCAACGACGTTGAGAGAGTAATTTTCCATAAAATTTACCCCGGTAAATTTGACGGAAATTCTCGGTAACAGATAAATTAACGGTGTCAATCGTCAACAAATTTTATCAATCGCTTATCGCGTCGCGCGTCCCAATGGCCTCGATATTGTATTTTTATTTATTTTTTATCACGATTTAATGCCAAAACTGTGATTAATCCTTCGAAATCCTGTGTAGGTGTTTAATTCGTCGATCGTTTCCCGATCGTAAACCACGATAGTTTAAAAAAATTGTTAGCGGTGTCGACGAATGAGTCTTGTGTTGCATAACTGCCCGGAGCGCTGGCATCGCTCGTTCCTGTTCCTGATAAAATTACTTTGGGGGTTTTGAAAGGGATAGCTAGAAGGGGGGAAGAGAGGAGAGAAGAATCAACACACCATGTGGGCAAAAGTTTACCGTCACAGGACCGAGGGGGTTGAGGAGGAATGGGGATGTCTGGTAAGGGAAAGGGAATTGAACTAGCCAACGTGTACGACTGAAGTAAACGCAGAAAACTCGACGAACTTGTCCGCAAACGAGCGACTCTCCGACGACTATATCACGGACTATTCGCGTTGATGCTGCTATTTCGGGTCGTTGTAGTGGTATGTCCATGTACTAGATGGCGCCACTGGCGCCATTGTAGCGGTAGGGTCGCTACTAGATCGCGCCACCGTACTTTCGCGTGACGAGGGTGAAAGTGTTGGTTTTGAGGTTAGGTTTTAGTGGTCTTGGTCGTACACGTTAAAGCCACATTAAAGCCTCTCTCGTCGTTTTATATATGTCTGTATGTGTGTGTGTACGATCGTTTATAGTGGTATACAGTAAGGTATACTAATACGATGAGGGCTTCGGCCTTTGGATTTTGTAACACGTTTCGCCACATCGTATCGTCATCGTAGTCCACGAGAGGGCCATATCGACGCCAACAAGATACAAATCAGCCCCTCCCTTGACTAAGATACTATGTCAAATGGACCTTCGTGCTTAATGCGGATGGTGTCGTTGGTAACAGTGACCCTCGCAATCGACTATTATACGAGTTGACACTGTGGAAAAACTCTATATTCTGATTTATTTCATTCCTGCTGACGTAATCCTTGGATCTAAAGCTTTCAAGTAGAATCTTCTAATAATCATGTGTTTTTGTACTTCATATAATGAGTTGTGTAAAATTATGTATTTTATCAGAGCGTTTAAGATTCATTTTTCTGTTTGAAGATTCCTCTATGCAAAAATGACCCATTTCATGTTTCAGCTCGCATACATGAATATATTTAGTAAGATTAGTTAGGTAAAATTGATAAACTCGACACTAAAATGAAAAAAGCTGTAAAAAAATAGACTGGAGGTTGAAAAGCCTTATATCACGGATATTCATATTTTACATCCCCCGAAATTTACCTTTTTCTCTCTTTCTCTCTCTCTCCGGTTCTCCCTGTATCTATCCATCGCTCGCTGTGCTCACCACAGATTTCATTTGAGCTAGAATAAATTAGATCAAGTTAAATTAGAATTCGGCTCTATCAAATTTCAGTTCGAAACTCTAGTAACGAAGTAGTTTAGGTTAGATAGGGCACTTCTAACGGATCGTACATCGACCTAACAGTGGTTGCCAGGGGGCGCTCCTGATCCTACTGATCGTAGGATATAGAAAAGCGGAGAAAGCTGAGTGGTCCTAGATGGAAAGTGGTTCAGATAGAAAAGATATCAAAGCAAGTTTTCCCCGGGCGCTTAATACAAACACGAAATATCCGTTCGAAATTCATTTACTGATTAATTTCATTTTCGTCGAATACAACCCAGTCACGCCTTCATTGTAAACATGTTTTGACGTAAGCTTTGTATTTCCTGTTGCGTCGCAGTATCGAAATTTCACTAATATTTACGTACCTGCATTTTTGTTATTATACCAATGACTATTTTTAGAAATAGTAATAAAAACCCGTTCAGGATTCTTCAGAATTAAGGATCGTTATATCGTAAAAACATTTGCAAATTTCAAATTTCATAGAGTTCAAAGTGACCTTCAGTTGTTTACATCAAAAAGTGAAATTATTTTCTTGGCGACAATGGTGTTACTTAATTATCGCATGGGATGGTTCAGTACATCGTTGGATACTTGTTGTCACCGACTATAAAATTCTTCTCGCGAACTTTTTTCCACGCGACCCCATAATTGCCTTCTTCAAACGCCTTTATAGTTTCGCGCTTGGTAACGTTATAAGGGCAATCGTATTCGAAAGTGATTTGCATATCGTTGCCTCAAAGCCTCTGCAGTATCCGATAAATGCAGTTTAAATATTCATGGATGACGATGTTCATTCGATCCAAAAGGATCGACGTAGCTCGTGGCGGGGAAACAAAGAGAGCTGAATCGATATAAATAAAATAGCATTCCGTCTCTTCTGGCTGTACGAAAGGGGTAAAAATATATAGAGATATTGACCGTATGGCTTTTTACACGTATCGTTAAAGTGCCGTTAAAAAAATGTGAAGAACAATGCGATCCCAATATAAATGTTAATTTTTTTTTTTCAATAAAAATCGACGCGTATCATCGTTTCGAAGGAAACAAAACCTGCGATCAATATTCCTTCATGACCATTCGATCACCTGACAAGAATGTTGACGAAATCATATAGAATATAGGAGCGCAGACGCGATTGAGAATTCGGAACGCATGCCAATCGAGAACGGAAATAGAATCTGATTGGATCGCAGATTGAATTCACAATTCGTCGGCTGACACAAGCTTTCCAGTACTTAAATAGTCCGAAATTCTCAGTTATATTTGTACAACCGGACAGTGGGAGTGGTCACACATGTCGGTGTATACATTGCTGCAACTTGAAACCATTCGGGAAATTGATCCTGGAGCATCGGTTTCAAAGTGAAAGTGAGGTCGTTTTTCCGTTTTTTTAACGTGTCATTTACAAACATTTACATCTCTTTATTTCCATCATATTATTTTTTCAAATTTATCCCGTTGAACAAAGATAAAATTCATTCGCATTTAATAAATCTTTCTTTCACATCGTAAATTCCGATCAAAATGAAAAAAAAGCGTAGCTGGGGTGGATTAATTAGCTGTCTGCTGAAAACGATCATTATAAAACGAACGACGGTAAAGGATAAGAGAGACATGTAGATTGCGAGTGGTCAAGAAAATGAAAGAACCAAAGGATATGATTGAAGAATAAACGGAAAAATCATGGTCTGAGGCACCAAAGGATCCCGACCTCGAGCAGCGTCCGACGGCCGACGCAATTAAAACTTATTCACTTGTCACAATTAATGTTGGTCATTCATTCGCGCGATTTTAAGATATCATCCACTTAGTCTTTTGTGAATTCTAAAATACATTATGAACCCTTTAGTGCACTTCGCAATGATTAATATTAGTCCTCGGTGTTTAGTGTAATTCAGTGATTCAGTGATACATCCAGGGTATAGTCAGACAAATGTAAAAATCATCCCTCAAACTATTCACAGAAAGAAAAATACAACATTTTCTAGCTGCCTTCTAAGAATTTAAAGGGGTTCAGGGGAGTGTAGCTGAGAATTCAGGTCAAAAAATAGTATCGAATCATTTTCAATCAAGAGCTCAGACGGAAACCAATTTCCTACCTGGCAATCCAGATACCATTCATGGGACAGGTCACAATCCTTTTTTATTTGCCAACATAGCCAGTCTATTAGAAAGCTAGAGCCGTGGGTTTCTATAGATATTGCTTCAACATCATCGACAATCGTTGACTTCGGTAGGGGTGTACTCAATTGTGAATCGGCTCTCGAAAGCACCGTCAATATCGATGCCCCATCGGTTTAATTGCTTGGCAACGAGGCTCGACTTCACCTCCTTTCCACGCTTCAGCCCGTTACCGTCGCTAGTCTTCGTTCTCGTGTCATCGAAGTGGATAAATTGCTCACCGGGGTATGGCCATAGTCCCAAGTCCCTCCTCCGTGACGTCAACGAAGTCTAGGTGAAGACGCGTAGAGACAGCTCGGCGAGAGGGTGCACTAACTGGTCTCGGGAACGACTGTCGTGGCCCGAATAATTGCTCACATTAGGAGTAATCGCTCGAGGCTCTTCGTCCTATCTGCACTATGGTCTCGGTTGTTCAAGCTTCTTGGCTTACGTCTTAACCCATTTCCGTAAGCACCGATCACTCTACAAAAATCGCTCCTGTCCCAAGGACCAACAAAGATTCACCCCATGGATCTTACATTTTTTACGCGAGATTCGATACATCGGGATAATCGTCCTATTCACCACATAATTAATATCAACGACGTTAATTTAAATATTCGTTGATCGAAAACAGTTACGTCAAGGAAATAAAAAAATTATTCGCTTATGAAAAATCTAAACGTACGTGAGTAAAAAATTTCGCCACGTGAATAGCTAGCACAGTATTTCGTTATTGTCTCGATGAATTCGCCAGATAAGTGTAAACTACCGGGGAAGAAAAATCGACGAGGTAAAAGGCTGTCGCCTGCCAGCCCAAACGATCGAGCACACACAAGCGTCGCAATTGAAACGAAGGGAGAGGGAGCGGGAGACAAGCCGACGAACATTGGCTCACGGCCTGGCGGTCACGTCGCCGTCGGACCTTACTCCGAGCGATGTGAAAGAAAAAGAGTTGGGTGAACGAAAAAAGAACATAGAAGAAAAAAAACCAAGAGAGGGAGAGAGAGAGCGAAAAAACGAAGAGGGCAACCTACGCGCGGGCTAGTGGACGGACACCGAGTCCGTCTAGCTCGTTTGGCCAACGACCGCGGACGAGTAAACGAGAAACGTAAAAGCCCCGTGGAACTGAACGGTGTGATCAAAATCCGTCCCCGAGACGAGTGGGCTCCTTGTCTCTCGTCCGCTCTAATTCGCACGACGGCGCCAAATCGATCCCAAACATTCCTTCACCGTTTGGGCCTCCTAGTGGCCGTGTTTGTACACGGCTGAAGAACCTGGATGGGCGCTATGCAAGCGACGACCATGATAAAAAGTACTAAGAAACGAACGAGAGGGTGAAGAAGGTACCGAAAGTACAAAAAAAAGTGGGGAATGACTGTGAGGTTTTGAAACGAGAACGGGAGCGAGGAAAGAAGCAATGGAAAGACTCTGGGCAGACGGTAGGAGGGTGTATGTGAAAGAGAGAGACGGAGAGAGCTTCGCAACATTTTTTCTGAAATTAGAAAGGAGGGAAGTCAGTGGTAGCGAAGGGAGGACAACCATATTCATTATCTGGCAAATGAACGCAGGAGAGTGAACTTCCTAACCGCGTGTCCGTCACGTATTTTTACACCACCCCTAAAAAAAGGGAAACATCGTTTCTCGTAAACTCGCGCACTTAAACTGTCCGACGACCCATGCGTCGACGCGTTTCAATCATCTATGTGCAAATTGTAGGGTGCAACCCCTGCGCCGATTACTTGAAAATAACTTGGTTCTCGTTCCGGATCTCTGTCACTGATTACAACCTCGATAAAGGTTCTAGGTACTGTTATTTTATACGACCAATTCCTAGAGGGCGTGTCAAGGTCAAACTGTCTCCGTAGGGAAAAAGGCCCAAAGTCAATTCGGATTCGCGACTGAAGAATCCAGGATCCTCGATTACGACTTACTTAAGGGGATGAAACGGGATCAATTTTGTTATCAGCGACCCTTTTTTACGACGAACACGTGTCTATGAAAAGAATTATATTTCTCGATACGAAAGACGAGCCGTCGCTGTACCATTATCTATTAGGAGATCGCACACTGGTAACGAAATTTAACTTGAACCGGAAGCAGCTTTGCGTTCCGGCCACGTCCCGAATACAATGAAGTACATATCTACAGTGACATTAAACGTCTAAAACGGAAATTGGGAATCCTCGGTGGCCATTTTGAAAGAGACGCTTCAGTACGTTGCCCGAATGCTCCGATGTCGTTCTATCGGGTAGTACGCCACAGGCGTTTGACGATTCCCGGCACGAAACATCGCAAAGCAAGAGAGAGAGAGAGAGAGAGAAACCTACCACCAACGAACGCGCCGGGGAAGATCCGGAGCGCCAAAATGTTGGGAAAGCCTCTCGCGTAGCAGCGTTCAAACCCCTCTCGTCACTACCGGGTTACTCGAGAACGCTACAAATTCTACACGTTCCACGGGGTATCTACGAAGTTTGAGGCAACACGAAATCGCACGTACCGGCATAATTCCCGAGGAACCCGAAATGAGTTCTTACGTAAGGCTGCTAAAGACGGAGAAGTTGGTTTCGGGTAATCGAACGTGGACTGCAAGTCGGTAGAAAATTTCTTCGCACTGGGAATTACGTCTAATCAATGGTAAACGATGGTTGTCTTATACATCAAAAACGAAATCGAGCCGAGCTTGGGTCGGTTCGATTCGAAGAATTCGACTTGTACGTTCTTCCTCCATTATCGACGGAGCTTCCTACATTCCCGACGGAGCTTCATCGCCAGGCCTCTCTCACCCCCTTCTCATAACGATAGCAAGAGAGCTTTCTACACACACCACCACCCTCGGGCCGATTTCATCCCTCTGTTTTCTTCCCGACATCCAATTTCCATAGCATTAGGTTTTGTTACATACGTAAAACGGGGTCTCGGAGTCGCCTCGTGTTTTCTCTCAGCGTTGAGTGTCAAAGAGCATCGTTGCGGAGGAGGAAACAGGGCGGCCGGAAAAGAATACCGTGGATGTGGTTCGCGACATCGTTCACGTTGGATGGCGTCACACTACGCTTACCGGATAACAAGCAGGACCTGCTTTGCAATGTGGGCGCCGCGAAGACGGGGGCGGCTCGTGCGCTTTGCGTCTTATCAACCATGTTCCCTTCCTCCTCGCCACTTCGTGACAGAGCTCTAATTCAGAATTCTTTTTTTCGCTTTTTGTTTTCTTTTTTTTGGCAAGATAACATCATGAAGGAGCTGCACGGAATTCGGAAGGAGACCGTCTTATCTCTCCGCTTGGCTATTCTTGTAATCAAGTTTTGTTAGTTGGCACCGTACAGGGGGATGAATTAGATCGCTGGTTTCCCGAGCAAAATATTTTCTTTTTCTTTTTCCGCTGTTTTTAGCATTATGGTTTTTGTGTATCCTTTGTTTTTTTTAAATAAACACAGGAGCGTGCGATCGATAATTATATCAGACGTTTCGTCAGCGGATGGATTAATGCGGTAGGAGAAGCTAGGTCCATCGGGGTTTGTTCTTTTTTCAATTAGTTCATAAGCCGTATCGTTGATCGATCGAATATCGATACATACGCGATTGGATCTATTCGAATGCAATAATGTTGAATCATATAATGTCAATCAGTCTTTGTGAAGTCGAGGGACGACCTTCCGAAAATCATCAATCTCGTTGCTCATCAATCATCGCTAGTTCCCCGTCATCGCTTTTATCATCAATAATTCGTTGCATCGGTTAGTTCATTTTCGAACATATAAAACATCGCTTCATTTTACACACGTAAAATGTCTGTAAGGTATTCGTAGTCACAAACGACAATCCGTTACTTCCGGTTTGGAAAGATTTATTGTACGTAGTCTTTTTAAAATCAGCGTGAACCGTTCAATGCTGTGTCAGGCATTTTTGACTCGTGCTTTTCCATCGAATGCTCGAACGACACAATCTTATTAGCAACGTTATCGAACAAACATGTATCGGCGAACCTTTTCTTTCGATAACGAGCGGAGGATACATCGTTAGTTACTTGTTGACAAGACTCCCGGACTTCCATTGTTTATCTTTCGGCCAGCGTATACAAATAGGAACGTGATGCGTGCTTTTTACAACGGTAAACGTAATGTTACAATTCCAATTTGAATTTATGCAAATATAATGCGAATAACCTTGTTCGTTTCATAATTTCGGCTTATATTTGTCAAAAATATAATTCCCTCGTTTCGCTTGTTTCGTCGATCTCGTTTAATTGAGTCTCCGGTCCTCGCATTATTCGCATCCTCGTATGTTTGTTTTTGAATTATTACATGGTAAATAGTACCTGGTTCCATTATTCGTTCCATAACTCGAATTAGCGTGTACCTGCGCTTAAACGAACATTTGTGGTTGCATATGCATATTCACCTTCGGGCATACCAGCCGAGCGCTATAATGATCTAATTAGCTGTAAGTTTGAATCGTTAGTTTTGGATCGGGACGAGAGACGATGTCGTTCGAGCGTAGGATCGGTACCTACGGCTCTTCGCCAGACCTACCCTCGTTACACCACATTATCTGCCGTTAATCGGCTCTTCGTCTCTAGCCATAACAACTTCCACACAAGTAATAATACAGTCATACACCGAGCCCGTGCAAATCGATGCTATTACGGTAGACCAGGAGATGGCGTTGGCAGCAACCGCTCCAAAATGCAATCCGCTTGGAACGGGGATGATCCATGAGGAGGGAAGAGATTTGAGGTTGAGAATCGTTCGAGCCGATATTTTCCTTTCTGTTACTACGGATTAAAAGCCGTGAGACCGTCCGGGTATGACCGAATGGATTATGAACAGCAAGCACCGTAGGGGTGGGTTTGAACGTAACGCGTTCGTTCGTACCGATTCGAAGCAGTTTGCAGTTAATGCTACTAAATCTTTGTAGAAAATAGAGGATGGAATTTCCATGACGGTGTAGGTTTCAACGTCGAGTTAATTTGTAATACCGTTGTTCGTACCCTCACCCACCCCTTAAAACAAACGTGTACGATGGTGCACAATTTACACCGAACATGTAAAAACTACCCCTAGTGAAATCTTGGTTCCATTTACGTTACTTGCTCTTCTTATGGGGTTTTTTCCTGCACTCCTGCAACCGGGTACAACCCTTCGAGCCTCTTTAAACGTCTCCGTTCCACCGTAACGATCTCATAACTTTTTTACGCTCTTGCACACCAGGCAGGGAATAAAGAGGTTTCGCGATACGCTCGCTCGAGTCATACCGAACTTAACAATTCTTCATTCACGTACTTGCTACCCTCGGTTGGCTACTGACGCAACGGATGTTCGTGCCTAGTCGAGAATTCTAGACACGTCTTTCATTTCTACGTGCTTTTTTTTTTATTCTTCCCTTATTTTTTGTTCGTTTGCGGATTCTTTTTCATTCCTGTACTCAATCTTTTTCCCTAGTTGGCAATTCCACTGTATTTAAGAACTCATATCGCTTTGCTATTTTGTTTCGTACCGCGGCAAATTTCGTTCGAGCTTTTATTGCCAAGATGCAACTTTCTCATAAATCGTAATGAAAAAAAATTTTTTTACGATTCTTTTTTTTTTTATTAATTATACTCGTATGGAAATGTTAATTGTAAATGGTGTACTTTGTTATTTCACCGCTTCAATTAAGTCAAAATTCCTCAACTATTTTTTTGCTATTTTCCTCATTTCCTTTCGCAAAGATTACCCAGTTTTTATTTGTCACGTTCTTTGTTTGTTTTGTTTTTATCGACTCTGATTTTTATTCTCTTTCTCGAAACGCCGGTCATCCCTTTTTCTGCCAACTACTTTTCATTCCCTCGGTACGAATACTTTGCGACGCTTAATAAAAGGCCTAACGGCTTTTCGCAATTGTACTCATCCCGACATCTATTCAACGTACACGTACGGAAAATACATACATATATATATTTGTACGTGATTCTTGGTATACACGACTTGATCGTGAAAATCTCTCATGGCACTTGTCGAGTCCGTCATAAAAGCTCCCGCTGTGTAAGTTCGTAGGTGCTTCTTCTCCTTTTCCTCGATTCGTTCGTGCGAGACTCGCTTTCTCGATAAAGCTCTAACTATGACTCGAAACGCGTGACGAATCGAACGCTACATAAGAACTGCAGTAAGCTCGAATGTCGATTTCAAAAAATTTCCTTCGAATGGAAAATTTTTATGGGTAAAAAACAAGCCCCATTGCGAGAAAAAAACTAAAATGTGAAAGTTGGCCTATTTTCGTCGAATATGTATGTATAAGTGATTGTATATATATATATATATATATATATATATATATATATATATATATATATATATTGTTTTTTATTGTAAGTCCAATCGAACATGGTTTATATTTAAAAGTAATGAAAATTGTTTTTCTTTTTTTTCCAGAATCTGAAAAATCAGATAATGACGACGAACGTTTGGGTGGAGCAGGTGAGTCTTTAATCACATTTTTGCAATTTATATTTATCAAAATAATTGAGGGATTCTTATGAAATATTAATGACGTTGAAATACAATATACCGTACGAGTCCTCGAATTAGTCGACTAATAAAATAGTAATGTTTTATTCTGGAAATAAATGTCAACCCTCTTTCTTTTCATAAATCAATCGGCCATCCGTTTTTTCCATTTAAAGTCGCTCGAATTAAAATTCCTGCCGATGGCAATTACATGAAATATTTCGGGAGATCAAAAGAATCGAGTAAATCGAAAGATGCATTCAAGTCGCAGATAGAGTTTTGAAGTATGCTTGAAAAAAGAGCCTTCAGATTTGCCGCGTTAAAGAAAACAAAAAACAATCTGTTGGCAAACGTGCCACGGCATGAATCGTCGCGACGAAGCCAAGTAAAGAAAGAGTCAAAAAATCGAAGAATCGAGGGAAAATCCTACCCCGAGAATCATAAGAGAGGTCGTTCACCGGATATCGGAAAAATCGTGAAATGTCAGGAGAGAGCGAAGGGAAAGGATGAGAATTTTTAGCAAATATTCGAGTATGTTTATTCGGTGGTCTAAGAAGATCCTCGCATACGACCAACCGAACGTATCCGAACAGGGGAAAAAGATTCGCGTATTTTCTCTTCACCGTGCCAAGAAAAACGAGAAATAAAAGAGAGTCGATGCGAGAGATGGAAAGAGAGAAAGAGAGAGAGAGAGTGAGAGAGAGAGAGGGGGGGGGGGAGAGAGACAGAGAGAGAGAGAGTGAGAGAGAGGGGGAAAGAGAGACAGAGGGAGAGAGAGACGGAGAGAGAGAGAGACAGAGGGAGAGAGAGACAGAGGGAGAGCGAGACGGAGGGAGAGAGAGACAGAGGGAGAGAGAGAGACAGAGAAAAAGAGAGAAAGAGAGACGAACAATTCAGGTCCAGGAAAAGTATCTTCGAAATCGTGAATGCCAGCGATATTATTCTGACTAACCTCGGGGACGTTTTCCTCGTCTCTACTTATCGTCCTTCTCCGTTTGTACACTGCCGAATTTTTATTGACCCGAGCATGCGTCCTCGTCGTCCAGAACAATCGCGATACGACACGAGAAGAAAAAAAACGTTTAAAACAAAGAATGAAAAACCATTAAATTCCAACGATTTAAAATATGAAAATGAATTTCATTCCGGCCTTGGGGATGAAAAACATTACGAGACGAAAATCGGGGAAGTCCGTATCGTTGTTTTCATCGTACGTCGGGTTGTAGCGTCGCGTTTTCCTTCACAGAATTCGGTGCGACGGGTAGTTTTCGTTCGTTTCGTAGTCGAGTGTATCGTTCTGTTTTTCTTTCCCGGAAAGTCGTATCAAGAACTTATTTCGCGTTTGTCGCGAGCAACGAATGACTCGGATATTTGAATTTCGTGCAGATGATCCTGCTTTATCGCGTCTTTGAAATTTTTGTTTTCAGGATATCGCGAACACGCTTGCAAACAAAAAAGACGCCGATCCTTGCAGAATTTTGTACCGGGTCAGCATTTTTATTTCCAGCTGACAGTGCGACGGAATATCCGATCAAATCCGACGATAAAGTCTAACCATGCGAAGTTTGATTTCGACGAGAATAACGGATTGCGTCGAGAATCGTACGGTCGGGGTGTTCGAGGTTAAATTTTCGGTCTGGTTGCAGTGGTACAGAAAAAAAACAATCCAAATATTTTTATTTATAAAAACGTTTGACGAATGGAAAGAATTTCGGGCTGATCGAAAAAGTAATTCGTTGTCAAATAGAGCCAGAGGGTGTGTGCTTTGCGAGCAATAAAATAAAGTTAACAAAAAAAACAACAGGGTGATTTTCACCCTAAAAGTGAACAACGAGACGAGGTCGCGCCTGTTGTAAAGTCGCGGCGGTACGTCAGGTGTGTGGTGTAAAGGGCTGCAAAAAAGGGGTGGCGTTAAGGGAAGAGAAATAGGGTTGGAAAAAAGATGGAGGGTGAGAATAAAGCAGGTTGCGCAAGAAGGATGGCTAGCCGCATGAGTGAACGAACAGCAGGGGCGAAGAAAAGAAAAAACGATGAAGCGAGAGGAATATTTTAATCGTAAGGTTCGGCCATTGTCTTTGCTAGATTAAGGTTTATTCTAGCGGTGGGCTGCGTTGAATTCAGACAAAGAGGAGTATTTAGAGAAACAGGGCACGAAGTTTGTTACGGCAGGTTTGGCGATAACCCAGGAAACTTGATAATCAACGCTCGGAGCTTCGCAAATATTTCCTTCGCGACTTTAATTCGCGTATTTACATTTATTTGGTGGTGGTAATTGCTCCAGTAAGTGTGACCGTGTTACGCGTCACTGCTTCTACGTGACAGCACGTAGACTCAAGGGATTTCGGCTGATTGCGAGCATTCACGTTTTCGAATCTTTTGTTCTAGAATTTTCCAAAAATTTAGATCGAACATTTTCTAGTTGCAATTCGAGGGAAAATTCCGATGGAATATGGTACCCGCGAAGCCATTTTCATCGTTGTTTTTGTTCATTCGCCGAAAGTGGGTTACTTTATTTAAAATGTATCACGTAGGGTGGAAACAAGGCAAGGAATGGTTGGTTTCATAACCTCGTACTATCGATTTCGACCTTTCGAACCCCCATCACAATTTTATGCAGTGATGTGGCACGGTAGCGATTTATCGTCATGCTATAAAAGAAATATAGCCTCCTTAAGATTATCGAAAATGTTCTGATTCGGGATAAATCTTATATTTATGAGAATTACAGATTTAGATCAAGTTCACCCTGTAAGAAAGTGATAAATTATTCATTGTAACCATCGCCTTTGTGACTTCCATCCATCGACCTAACATTTTCCATACCTCTCTCTTTTTAATTGACGATCTGGGTCAAACGGGGTAGCTATGTACAATGGTCCGGTTTAAAAAAAAATCCCTCGGTAACAATTTTCTCGTACTTCGAGCTCTTCTGTTTGTCATGTATTCATCATTCCAGTATAAAACAATTAATTCGATGACGAGGTCACCCCTTTATAGCACATCGCGACATTGCTCCAATCATCCTTGTCCAATTCACCTCAATTCAGGGAACGTTCGAACTAAGTTGACAAAGTTACACCGATCTATTAGTCTGTCACAAAAAGTAATTGCGTTTTTTCTTCCAATAGATCGATATACACGAGCGTGTTATGAAAACGCAATTACTTTTTGGCCAATCCAATAAATCAACGCAACTTAAAATATCTTCTTCGTGCCCTTTTACGAAGACCCAGATTTTTGCGTCGGTTTCATTTACTTCGAGAATTCATGATATAGAACGCTGCCTCGATATAAAACAACCCGAGTAGGTTGATCTCGAAGTATACGCTTCGTTTTTTCCCAAAGCTGGTAGCCACCTTTCGATTCTCCGAAGAATGTTCGGATTTTTCTTTTTTTTTTCCCCCGGTACGACCGGAATGTTTCCGCAAGCTGTGAACTCGGGAGTTCTGAAAATTTAATGGTTATCGGCGGGGTCGTTTGACGGCCTCTCCTACCTATTGCCCTCGCGAACCACGCGCGGTATGCGCGCATGCATGCATTATCGACCTCCCCGACTTTTATTTGGCCATCGTCTAATGAGTCAAGCTACGAGGCCTGCGATATGTAACGTGCCAGCAGTCAGTATTTTGCGAGAGAGAGATTTATTTTTTCTATCTCTTTTTACAAATGTCCGCTCGACACTTCGCGTGGCAACGCGTGGTAAATTCACCGATGTTTTCAATTCCGTGCCGAGTACAACGCCTCGGCAGATGTAATACCTACCTGGGACCAGAACACTCGTTCGTCCATCTCAATCAAGCCTCGTCGCTGCGAAATGAAAACAAGCGTTCTCTCTCAAGACCCCGGCACGAATCTTTTCCGGAGGCAATAAGGAAGCGTTTTTTCTTCTTCCTCTTCTTCCTTTCTTTCTTGAAGGGTGACGTTATTGTTCGCACGAACGAGGATTTATATCATCATCCCGTTTTTTTTCCTACCCCCTTCGCGCTTGGGGGTTAAAACGGATGTATGCTTCACCGCGCGACTCGCAAATCTGTACATTTATTGCGTGCGGATAATGTATGTTTATCGTTTACCGCACGAGAGCAACGACGAGCTTTCGGCGAGCTTCTCGCGATCGTTCAAGGTCACAGGGTGGAAATACCAAAGGAAGCCGCGGATCTTGTGTACCTACCTCACGCTCGAGACCTTCTTTCTCGCGGGATGAAAATAAGTGGGTCGTTTTCGACGAGGAACGAAAATTTACCTTTGTCGTTGTGACCACGGTTTAGCCAAACCTAGCCCCCACCCCCCGGTGCAACGCAAAACACTCCTTTGTTTTTACTTTCCCTATTTTCAGCTCGACTATTTCTTTCCTTTTGTATGTTTGTGTGTGTTTTTGTATGTGCTTTTTCATGGCTTTCAGCCATAATTAAGCGTTGTGCTTCCTCGCGGATAAAAATTTTGTACACGTGGAGAAATTACGAGTACCGTGAGATTTTTCCAGTCTCATCTTTTCTCCCACGAGTTTTTGTTCCTCGCGCAATTTAATATTTTTTCGTATCAGCCGCGAAGCAGAAATACGCTCGTACGTTTTCTTTTTCCACCGACGTTATTTTTCTCGTAGTTTCAGTTTCCAAAGAATTTAACCACGAAATAATTTTCAAAAATATCAAGTTCGATCGAATTTATCATTTTTTTTTTCGTCGATCGAACGAGATCGAGTTAAGGAAAAAATTGTTAAATACATAACGCGAAGCGAATCGTAAAACAAAAAACAAAAAAGAAAATCACAAATTACGCGACTCGGTTAATTTTTCTCCCCTTCGGTCCGTTGACTCGCCAACCCCTACACCCCTCGATATTTGCGAACCGTTATTTAAAATGAATACGCTAATGTTAAAGTTAATTTCTCGTTTATTCGAGTTCAATTGCACTGGGGAATTGCACGTGGCGAGACAATGAAAGAAACGATAAGCAACGGTGTAATAAATTACTCCATGAAGCTTTTATCTCCGAGCCGGGTTTGCTCGACCGTATACACACCAAACCCTCTCCCTCCCTCCGCCCCCCCCCCAATCCTCCCATCCTCCCTCCTCCCTTACCGCCCTTCCACCCAACCACCTTAACCGCCCGGCCCACCCATCCGCCCATCCCTCTCCCCGGATAGGGTGAAATCCCCTTACCCTTTACCGTTTTCGTACTCGAATATATATAGATGCGCAGCAATATCACGTTCTCTCGGCTGGTGCGGTGAAAGGCCGGATGACGCGTCGCACCCAATGCTGCATTGGATTCACGCAGTTTACAGATATCTATCTATATATACGTACGTCTGTGTGCGGTCGTATATCGATACACGGGTCGTTCCGGCCAAAATTGACCCAGTTCGAGGAATTTATTCCCCCACAATATCTATCGTACGAGAAGTCGAAAGGAGAGAGCGAAAAAGAAAAAAGATCAACAGAAAATTTACATAAATATGTTTTTTCTTTTTTCTTTTTATACTTATATATTCGAAACGCGATATTTTCGACTTTTGAAAATTGGATATTTTTTGTTATCTTTTTTTTTCACTTTTTTCGAACTCATCGATAAAATCATGACTGAAAATTTGTACGAGGCGGGTCGTTTCGACACGAAAAGCATCGTGGACATAATAAACCAATACCGTGCCACATTTCACAGGTACGTAACGCGCAATGAATCATCCTTGGCGAAATCGAACTATACGCACCCTGCACACATCGAGGCTTGTGTATACGGCCCGAGTCCCGTTCCCTCATTTCGAAACATTTCATTTCATACGTAAATTAAATTTCGCGTCGGCACAGTTTCGACAAACTCGTGAATCGTCCATCCACGTGAACCCTCCCTCTTCTCGTCTCCTCGTCGCACCCTCCCCCCCCCAGCCACCCGCTCACCCTTCACCCCCTATACCATTTGCTCTCGCACGATGCTCCACTCTACGCTATCTCTGCCGGTTTGCCTCGCGCTATAATCATTGGCCCATCCTCTGAGTTCATTCGTTTGTACGTTCAATTCGAACGTTTCTGTTTTGACAATCAATTATGAGTCTCGTTGGTAACACTTCGTGAGCCAACTGTTAAAAAAGAATCATGCGACCGTACTCGTTGGTTGAGATTTACTCGATTATTTTTATTTGTATGATTTTTTTTCTTTCGTTTTTTTTTGTTTTTGTTGCTTTTTTCTCGTTTCGCATTCAATCGTATTTTGTCTACGTGTCGGGCGAGAGAGGCATTGAAATTCATCGCGTCGGCGTTGCCAACCATGATGCGACTAAATAATCGATAGGGTTTTGCAAAAAAATACTCCCTCGGGCGTTGGAAAAAAAATGTAATTGTTTTCAGGTTAACATTTTTTCGGGGATTTTATCGAGGTTTCTAGATTTTATCGTTCGATTGTGCAATTAAAGCTGGAATTTCGAACAGCTGGTTCGAAACGATAGTTGCGGCATCGAAGGATTGCGCAAAATCACTTTACTGTCCCTTTGGAGTTTTCGCTCTGTCTCTCTTTCTCTCTTGCTCCCTCGTGCTTTCTTCTCAAAATCGCTACTTCCCGTCTCTGTGCTCGATTTTATAGGCTCACGTATTGTCCTTTCCCACTGGGCCCACATGGGAATTTCAAATGTGAAAATTGTTACGTGCTTGCGTGCAGTTCGGTAACTTCCTGTCGCGTGCAAGCTAGGAAACTATTTCTAACTCGTTTTCAAGTATTCTCCGGTGTACTTTGCACCGGCGCTGCGCTGAAATAAAAAAGGGATATATACGTCGCGGCGTGCCGTGTGGAAATAACAGCGCGAGAAAATTTGTGGATCCTCCAGATGATCGTCCGATGTTTTAACCGAACGCGAATCACGATTTTTCTACGGTCACGCGAAACAAAATTCCAGTCGAGTAATTAGTTTTTGTATCACTTTTTTAAGTCGACGCTAACATTTTCTTATCGCAACTGCATCCAGGCTCGAGATCGAGTTCAAACTTGAGTTTATTTTTGAATTTGTACTCGAGATTTTCTCACACGATTCGATCAAAATTTTTGAAAGATTCTCGAGCTAAGTAAGAATTCACTCGAGAATCTTTCGAAGCTTTTACACTTAAATCGTTTCTACGTAAGTTGGACTTAAATAATGTTGCTCCCATTTGGAACTTTTTAATTCGGACCTTCGTGTAATTCAAAGTTCTTAATGACGACTTTCGATGCGAACTTCTCAAAAAAAAAGAATAAAAATAAAAATATAAGAATTGAAACAAAGCCCCGAGGTTCGGTTTCGGATATCGTATAATCGAGTTCCCTCCTCGAACTTGCCTCCCGTAGCACCGGTTAGAATCCCGAGGGAGGAAAAAGTTTTAAAGGTTAATTATCGCAGGGATTTGCGGAAGTGAAGCCTATGGATAAAGGATTTGCGAATGAAAGGGAAACCCATTCATTGTGGCCGCTCTGTTAGCCCACTCTTCTCGCCGATCTTTCCAACCGTGATCACACAGTTACCTACCTTGGAACTCGACGAAGTCAAAGAATAAAGACGACGGCAACGATAATATCCTACCGGGGTTGAAAGAAAAAAATGCGACGAGATCGAGGGGTAGCGGGTGAAAAAGAATTAAGGCAAAATAAATTAGCGAAGGGGAAGGGATCGAGGTCGATGTTGTACGAACGTGGGGACTCTTATAAAACGTCGGGGTCGTAAACCCTCTGTTATCTTCCACCCCCCCCCCCCCCCCCCTGTTATATTGGCAGACTTTTCTCACCGTTCTCATTCCTTCTCCTGACAAACTTCACCAGGATTACGTATTTATCGTTTCGGTAACGAAAGAAAAATTGGCAAATACATCCATCATCGAAAAACTTGAACAATTTTCCAAATTATTCTTGTATTTTTATCAAATTTTTTGAGTTTACGACGATAATAATTAAGACAACAATCTGTTCGAGATTTTTTTGAAAAATTCACCGAACGTCATACATCGTTATTCATACATTGTTTGTTTTACTTTTGGTTTCAGGAGTGGAACGATTACAAGCTGAAGTGGAATCCCGAAGATTACGGTGGGGTCGATACACTTCACGTGCCCTCGGAGCACATATGGCTGCCTGACATAGTTCTTTACAACAAGTAAGGCACTGAACTTCGGGGTTTGGGGTTGTCGGTTTTCATAAGGGGATGTCCTTTATCAACTCCGGCGTTATCGATTTATCATTTTTTGTTATGAAAAAACAAAAATGTGCGACCGATCTTTGTGAAATTAAAAAATAATTGTTTTCGTTGCATAAAAATGGCGATTCTCGAATTTAGATTTTGCTCGATAATCGTACGCCCTTAAACGTCCTTAAATTGTGCGATTTAATGTTTTTATGATTTGTATTATATTATTATCATTTTTTCTTATCAGGTATTAAAACAGCTTAAACGCGAACAACCCCTTGAGTCAAGTGGTCGAAAACAAAGTTAGCTTCGAGTGACTTATCTTATCTTATACTTACGCACCCGGGCCTGAAATATTGATGCAAGAAGGAAATATAATACGGCGTGGTAGCTAAAAACTTAAAACAGCGACTAAAGTGCATCCCCGGTCTCGCTCTCGTCAATTCCAACGTAGAGTCTTGCATAATATCGCTGTTCACGTATCTCGTGACATCGTCGCGTTGACAATCGAATTTTGGTAACCCGATAGAATGCGCCAAATGCTTCGCGTCTCGAGAATATGGAGAGGAGTTCATTTCTCGAAGAAGCGCGGCGCTACGTACACTTTAGCAAAGAAGCTTTCAGCCGGAATTTCTTATTCACCCCCGCGTTGCATATACGATCGAAGATGCTATATACATACGTATAGTAAAATGGACCGCGAACAATGATAATAATTCTTCGTTCTTGCAACGATTCTCAGATGCAAATTTGTTACAAGTGCAGTCGGGGACTATGCTAATGCAAACGCAATCGGATTCTTCTATTTCCCAATTGAATTTTGGCAACCAGTAGGAACGAAATGTCCCGAGTGCATTTAAATGTAGAAAGAACGATAATATTGTCGCGAAGGATAAAAATTCGTAGCTCTCTTTGTTCGCACCCTCGCTTTGTTTTTTGCTTTCCTCCTTTTTTTTCTTTCTTTTTCTTTTTCGACGATTCGAAAAACAACCCTCTCAATCTCGAATTTCCGAAAGCCCCGATACGATATTCATTCGTTTTATCGAACAATCGTCGAATCGACGACAAAATTGTTTTGTTATACCACGGGAACGACATCGCTATTGCGTTAAATCGTACAAAAGGAAGACGAAAGAATGCGAGACAAAAAGCGATGACAATGGGATTCGGGAGGGGGAGCGATGATATCGAAAGTAATGTGAGAAAAAGTCGACGAAAAAGAAAAGAAAAAAAAGGAACGAAGTGTTATCGGTTCAGGCATGAATACGAAAAGTGATACGCCTGCGCGCGCGGTATCGAGCACTCTCAGCGAGAATGCTACGCTTCGGTACAAGCAGCAACAGCCGAGGCATTGGCTGGTGGTGTTGGAACGCGCGTATAACGTCGCGGCGGTGTACAATCAATGTGCAGTGACGGAGAAAGGGTGAGAGGGTCGGAAAGCAATGTACAAAAGCGAGCGTGTCTTGGATTTCGCGGTATCAAAACTTTTCCGCGACGCGAATATTTCGCACCCTTCAAAACGTACGGAGACGTACGGAGATTGAGTATATACTCGCACGTGGAAAAATCATGAAACGATGGCCGGCGAAAAAAAACTGTCAGACTTCATTAATTTCGTGACATAAATTTATAATAAAATAAGGGTGAGATTTTGATATTGGGGTGGCTAAAGGGTAGTTGCGTTTGTTAAGACGGGAAGAAGCACTCCAATCTGTCGGCAAAAGTCGCAGTTATTATTTGGCTATCCTGATGGGCCAGGGGTGGTTACCACAATTTAGGGGTGGTTGTATCCCTAGAGCTCAAACTGTAAAATATTAATCATTTGTGTCGATGTTTAAAAGAAAAAAATATCGATACGCGTCCCTCTGCCCTTAAGTCCAAGGGATGAGCTAAATGAAATTTACCCCCATGGATTTAAGGGGTTGAAAAATAAAGCGAGCGAAATTCGGGCCCCGACTCAAAGTCCGTGTATCATCGTATCCTCAGCAAGGTCCTTCATATTTTACCAAGCCTCTGGGTGACTTTTCCACAGTCACCGGATAATACAACAAAGGAACCTTTACGAAAAGCCCAGAAAAATCCCTCCTTTCTTTATCCATACATTCATCGTTTTCCTCGCTACTCACCGTTTCCTATCCTCTTTATCCTCGCGGCGCCCATGTTTCATGGACTCTCGCACCGTCCTGCTTATCGTATTCTAACAGGAAGTGCAAACAATTTCGCTGGTACAACGTGTGTGGCGAATACTCACTCGTATAACCAGTTGGAACGTCAGGCGCAGTGACCTCGACTACCGACCGTTTCAACGTTTTCTTCTCCCGTCTCGTTTCCCCGTCGCTTACTTCTCTCATAACCCTCGTGCCCTCTCGCATTTTTCTGGGCCGGCTGCAACCCTGTACCAACCGTAACTTCGAGGCCTTCTTCCCCTAACCCTTTGTGAGCTTTTCCAACCACACTCTCTCTCTCGCTCTCTCTCTCTCTTGCGCGCGCGCTGGTTGTCTCCTGGTATCTTTCATCTTATTCCCGTCGCTTCCATCCTTTCACCCTTCCACCCGTCTTACCACCACCACCATCACCACCACTCCGACGCAACCTTCGCCCTCTCTTGTAGCCACACCCGTGGCCGCATGTAGCAGCACTCTCCGCAACATTCTGGTCCATGCTCCGAGGCTCGCTCTCCCGCAAAATGCAAAGTTAAAATATGCGGGAAACGTACGTGCTAGGGAATCTCGTTACTCCATTATCACCGGATTACTGCACCTGCTGTTGCTGCTTCTGCAGACATAGTGCCGGGACCGCCCGACAGCGTGGTTACACCATCCTCCCCCTCAAATCCATTTCACGTTGCTCGAACGAGACAGCAACCTTTTCCTGGCTTCCGTATCCTTTCATCGAACTGCTTATCCACGGGTCCTTTCAAGCTACAGCGTGTTCATGTTGACAGTCTTTCTGGTAGAGGCTCTGTGACTGTAGTCAATTGTCTAAGCTCAAGGGGTTAGAGTCATGGTGAACACTTTCCTTGGAAAATTTTGTTTATCCGTATCTGTAGCCAATTGTCTAGGTTCACGGAGAACATGTTTTTTTTAATTCCTCAGTAACTTTAACAAAGTGACTCGAGTCACGGTGAACACTTTCCCAAGTGAAATATTAAAAAAGTTAATTATCTACCGTAATTTGAAAAGGGATAAATTATAGGTTAAACTATCGAACACTGACAGTTCACAGGAAACTTTCTACCTCTGTATCAGCAGATTGTACTCTGTCTTCTGAACTTGCGTTTCTGCAATCTACCATGCACGGTTTGCGGGCCTCCAGCTACTCCCTTGCTTTTGCCAGCGGCATAATACGAGGGATCTCTGAATTTACGAAAAGTTAGAATTTCCCAGTAACTCGACTACAAAGGACCACCAAATTTGGGGCATTCGCCTTGTCGCTAAAATATTGCAATCGCATAATCCTTCTAATGTCGATTGAGCTATTCATTCGGAATGTTATTTAAGCGCTTAATTATTACAAGCCTCTCGCCCGAGAAATTTGATTAAAGGCCGTTCGAACATTAAACAAAAAAATTGAAGCATAAAAAGTGTATGCTCTTATTTATTTAATATTATATGGTTCTTAAACTAGTAAAAAGAGAATAGCAAACATGAACTTCTAGGTCGGAGCTTGAGGTCACGCGCTCTTCTTCTTGGTTATCTCGTCGTTGACCTTTTATGCTGCTCTGTACGCGAGGAGAAGCAAGAGTTGTAAAAGAGCCAAGAATTATTTTAAACGAAATTGCAGAGTAAATGTTAATTTTAGGCGATATATTTTGAAACGAATTACGAGATGCTTTTTCGATGTATCTTGGGGTGACGTATTCGATTTGCTTGGAAAATGAGGTCAACTTTACAGTGTGTCAGAGTCGAGTACTCTTTTTCATACTGCACGGGCACGAGAATGAAATCCTCATTAACGTTACCAGATCTTATCCTAAAACAGGGAATATAAATTATTAATGCATAAGAATTGTCAAGTATTGTGTGTTCAGAAAAAAGGTGTTTGTTTTAGAAAAATCTGGAAATTCATGGTGTTTGCAAAAATGATTTACTCTCGAAAATACTTTTTTACTGAATGTGAAGCGAAGCCGAATATCTTGACAAAAAGTTGTTGAATTCTCACTGAGCACTATGTCTCGTATCGATTCCACAAAATTGCAATGAAGATAATCCCCGAAGTAATTAAGACAACGATTTTTTTGTTTTTGGTATCGCAGTTGATCATACTTCAATGTTATTGTTGATGAACCTTCTGGTATATCATGTCCCGGAAATAAGACAGAAATAAAAGTCTACGACAGCAAGGCTTCGATGAAGAAGCGCAATAGAGAACTCTGCAGGGAAATCTATAGCCTCGGTAGGAAAAGAAAAAAATTACAACGTACACTAATCAAAAGCATTCTTCTAAAATGCAACCTTCGGTAGCATTGTCAAACCGTTGTGGACAATGACGCGAGCGCTGTGTGATGTACTCAGTTTCCCTTGAGAACCCATCCCCTAGCAAGTTGTACCTATATCTAAGCCCTTAAAGGTAGCTCTTACATTGCAACGATCGATCACATACATGAGTTATTTTAATATTTCATCGAATTCCAAATGTAGTTGGCAGTTTGAATTTTCATCGAGAGTAAAAAAAATTAAAAATTAATATTTCTCTTTGTTTATATCGTACTTTTTCCTCATTTTCAAATCCTTCGCAAGTCCAAGTCACAACTACCATTACGACACTCTAACCCCTTACATTCACGATACACCACCTATCCGTTTGAAAATCGACCACGTAGTTCAATCCAACTACGAAGTAGTCGATAGCATTTGTCATTGGCAACGCTCTGGATGGCTCTGACCTAATATCAACGTGACTTACTTGTTCCGTGCCATGGCATGGACCAACATATGCCGATAGCAAAAACCACCCCTTCTCCATCGAATAGCGAAACAGGCAGGTAGAGCCCAACCGTATGCAGCGGCCATGCCGTATCCTTTTGGTACACGAGTTGCCCGTGCAAAAGCTTCGTGTCAAAGTGAAAGGCTGAGCTCCCGCGCGTTGGTGAAATTCGCGCTTTAATCAAGGGAACTCCGATACACTGTGTTGGTGCGTTCGGCTTTTCTAAGTGACACATAGACGCTGGCTCATCGCACCGTGCATTACATTCTCTGTTTAATATCAGAGATGTGTATACAGATGGAAAGGGTAGCTCCTGCGGAGAGTTATTTGGACAGGAAATGAAAGTCCCGCGTCGGTATAGAACTTATGGTTGATTCTCATGGATTTACGGCTGAAAAGCAGATTCTTGTCCTCGCCGGAGATAAAACTTGATAAAAACCCGACCGTAAGGGTGCCGGAGATTAAATTTCCGACCTTGGGTAGAATCGAATCCTTTTAAGGGTTGATCGTAGGATCCAATCGTTGGAGGGTCCAATCCCTACCATCATTCTATAAAAGGATTCGATCCTAGGATTCAACGTTTGCTGAATTAATTCTCAAGTCCCTTACAGTGGTCGATCCTACTATTATATCTTAAAAGCATTGGATCTTAGGATCCAGCCCTTACTAGTTGAATTCCCAAGGCCCCCGTGGGGCCTCGTCCTACGATTATCCCTTAAATACATTCGATCCTAGAATTGGGTCTTGAAGAGCTCGCAAGGTGGACACCTCGCTACCCTCTTCCATGATGATCATGTCTGCTATCTATAGTTCGCCTTGGATCCACAGTAGGACATTTGCCATATTACATTTCTGTTCCATCTATTTCTCTGTATTACTATTGTATATATGTGTCTTTCAATCTTCCTGTCTGTTTACGTCTGAACCAGGCCAGTGTGTCTACGAGGCAGCCGAAGCTATAATTGACGTGTAGGATTCCGGCTGTACGTATCTCAAGACATTGGAAAGCGAAGACAACGGAGTTAGGATGAGGGGTATAAGGGTCGTGGGGCCTGGTAGAAGGAAAGTGCGCCGAGTACGGCAGTGGCTGGTCACGAGACGCGCCGTGTTGATGCTTATTGTGATTTATGCCATCTTCTCTCATCTCCACTAGGGACGTATATACATCCAGCACTTTCATCGCGTGGGCGATCTCACTTCCCTTATACACTTTTCCACCCTCTCTCGACTATAGGAGTGGATTGTAATCTTAGTAGCAGCTCATCCTGGCCCCTTTCTCCTGCAGTTCCGATCCCGTGGTTGCTCGTCTGCGACTTTTTCGATGCTTGCGTGTGCTCTTTCAACCCTCGCCCTCTCCTCTCTGCGAACCCACTACTACCGAATCCATATCCGTAGAAGGATCCAACATTTTCAAACCCCACCTCTGTGGAGATATCTTACGTCCAACTGCTCGATGGGTTTATATCCTTCTTCAACTGTTATGATGACAGAGTGGCTAGTCCTCTTCCGTAAGGTCGGTACACTCGGGCGGTATTTCTGAAAGGCGGAAATAACAAAACCATCCCTGTACCATTTCTCTCGTAAAAGTTCTTTACCAACCTCTCCGCGTAGATCCATCGGGTGCAGATTGGATTATTAACTTGTTCATCGCGTTATATACTCGAAATAACTTTCGTGTCTGATGGAAAGACAGGCTTCCTGCAATTAGGTGAGGGAATCAACTCTATGTAACAGCTAAATCTTTGAATTCACGAAATCAGAATATTGTATCGAAGAATGTTGGAGATTAATAAAGTAATAATGATGCAAACGAATGTTTATTTCTCGGCAGGAAACCCGAGCTATTACTTTTAGGAAAAGGGAGAATCTTATAGGGCTTTTACATCGCATGGGTATCGTATATTGATGAAACTACCCCCTGTTTTACCTCTCTGTGACTCGTACCATCTAGGCACCCTCGAGGAGAGGTTGAACACCAGTCAGCCACTCGAACCACCACCTTCGACAATTCTACTTCCAACCCCCATTCACCCCGGGTAGTGTCGACCCCATCCCAGGATCACGTCATACTAGACTAAATCTCCAGGCTTTACGGCAGCACGAACGTCTAGGTCTCCTCCACTCTAACCCTGCAACATCCCCAGCCTCAACATCCAGCGACCGTCGTCCTCCAAACCAAAAACCAACCCCTCTTCGAGCTACAATTCTCTACAGCGAGATGGGGGTAGTTCTAAATTTTCCAACTTTCGACCGATTCCGTGCTTAGCGTGCCCCTTCGCACCCCTTCCATGTCATCCAACCATTCGGAATTGGCCGGTATCACCTTTTGATCCCGCACGGCGCTTTAGCCACTCTTTACCCGGCTCTTCGTTTTTCCTTCCACGTACCTCTCTCATGATCCCCTTCTCGCACATCTCTTATCTTTATCCCCTTTCGCTCGTCGGGTTATCGGCGAAGAAATATTCAAGTATATCATCCTTGATAAAGCATACAATTATTGCGGGAGATTGTCGCCGGGGTATTTCAATGAAAATATTGTACGGCGTTTCTGGGAGTAAATTTTATTTGGAAAATTATTTCTTCGTTGTTACAGTGCGGACGGCAATTACGAGGTAACCATAATGACCAAGGCGATATTGCATTACACTGGGAAGGTGACGTGGAAGCCACCTGCCATCTACAAATCATTTTGCGAAATTGACGTGGAGTATTTTCCATTCGACCAACAGACGTGTTTCATGAAATTCGGCTCGTGGACTTACGACGGTTACACGGTAAGAAATAATCATCTCTGTTATTTCCCGAACATATTTTTGTCCTATTGACCGATCCTGATTAACCAAACGGCGTACTTAAATACGATAATTATCCCTTCGATAAAGATGAACGCATGTTATATTTATCTTACCATTCCCAATTTTCTATTATATAAAATGGCGTTTCTAGCTGATATTCCGATACAAATATAGAGCAATTTTTGTATCGAATATCTGACAAATGGGTCTGTCCATTTTTTCCCCATCTCGAACGATGGAATGACAAAGAACGCTCTTCAAGGGTCGTAGACTGTTTGTAGAACGAGATAGATGGACATATAGAAAATAAAATAAGCCGGAAGGTGGAAAGGGGACAGCTTCAGTCTCAAACAGTTATATCAATCCGAATCCACGAGTGTGCGTGTATCCTGATTGAAACTTGTCCCCAGAACGTCAAAAAGAAATCGAGATTTGACATTTTGTTATTGATATTTTTGTCGCTATGGTTTATTAATTTTATTTTCCGACCATACGAATTTAACGAAATTTCGATCTTGCAACATAAATCCTGATAAAGAGGAATTCACACGTGAGCGAGTAAGTTGTATAAAACGTACTACGAAACTCTTTCGGACGTGGCCGGGTGTCCGCATATCGCCTTGATTTATTGGCTCGGCATCGTGTCTATTTTTCTTTCCGTGGTGTTTTCCCTTAATTCTCGCGTCTTCGTCTTCTTTTTTTTGGCATTGTTTTTTTTTATTCTTCTCTCCGCTTTTTTCCACCACCGCGACGTCTAAGAGCTGCTTCGCACGCCTGGATTTTCTCGTGGCAGACAAATCCGCCTGTCCGAGAGTTTTACGGGTGGGCGCGCTCCTGGAGCGCACCAAGGAGTGGAAACACGTAGCTGAAGAAACGAGCCGGAGAAATCTTCGTCGTGTCTCGTCGAGGATATAAAAATCCAACCGGGTAAAATAGCAGCACTCGTGGTGAACAAGCTCTAACCCTTGGTCAACTCGAAAGTCCATAAAACCCTGCAGTACTAATTTATGGCAAGATAAATACTATTTTGTGGTAATATTATGAAACCGTATTTCTTTTAATTCGATATAAAGGAAAATAGGAAAATTTGTCTATTATTTCATTTTCGAGATAACATTTTTAGGCTCGCGTGGAATGTCATACCTACACCAAGAAAACTAAATAGTGACCTCGAAAAAAATAGGAAGCGCGTGAATTAAGTATCAGGTTGATGAAGTAAGTGGCAAAGTTGGAACAATTACCGAAGAAAATTAGAAAATCAATTAGAAGTTTCAGAATATTCGAGACAATTGATAATCTTTGGAATTTCGTTCGGTGCTCTACAGCATCGTATCTCTTCTTGCTGATCGCTAAGCCATGCTGAAATATACATAATATATATGTGTAGAAAATTTCGAGAGAACGTTACGGCTGAGTTTTCCTTGTACCCATAACTCGTTCTCCGAGCGACAGCGAGGAATTTGAAAAAGTTTCATCGTCCTGGTTCACCTCTTTCCCGGCCCACCCCTCTCCGCCAGTATCAGCGAGACAAAGGCCAGGGAATACAATCTAGAAACTTTCGAAGGGTCGAATATTCATGGTTGGCATCCCTTAGCGAGCACACCACCGTGAGCCTCCACTGCCTCGAACCGTCGGCGTCAGTCCTCGCTTTATCCACTTCTTTGTCCTCGGTTACCCATGCCCGTGTGACGCCCAGAGCTCTCTGCTGGATGCATAATTCAACTTTCGATTTTGCCTGCATTTTTTATCGTTTGAAAAAACGCCCGATGCCTGCTGTTCCCGCCTTCGCCGATGCTAACACCACCAGCAACTTTTTGTACTCTCCCCCAACCCCCTTCGTGTTTTCGCAATTTTCATTTTTTTCCATTGATTTTTTATTTTCCAACGGCGAACGAAACGGATCGCCCCGAGCTTCGAAAATGGGGTTGATCTGAGAAGAAATAGGAATAAGAAAAATAGAAAACGAAATTAGAATAGACGGAGGCAAAGGAAATTTTGTCGTGGCAACGAAGCTAAATTAAGCATAGCCCGAGGCAGAGAAGAATTTTTTATATTTTCTTTTAGAGAACCCCTCGCTGAAAACGTTCCTCATTCATTGAGTAAATCAGTTTCGGAGACGTGTGACATTAATACGTTAAAAAATCACTAGTGAAGGCAAAATTAGATTTTTTTAATTGTCGGTTATAAAATTTCAGCTTAGATAATTTTTTTACCGCAAAGTTTAGCAGTTGGACGACTGTAAGACGATGTGTCAGCAAGATTAATGCGATAGAAATATTCGGTGATCAATCATGTAATTTTCTGATCGTAGAATCTAAGGATTCGACGGCTGTAATAAGAAGCTTTAGCGAGATTAAGGAGAAGCAAAAATGGAAAATAAAATAAAAGCTGCATGGAAGATAAATCGGGTGCAGTTTACGATCAATCGCGGGTCGTCGGCCCCATTCGTTTCTTCGATAGTTGGAGAGCTCTGAGTTTTGCCAAATCCGTTTGTCGATGCTTTTCTGCTACAACTGACGCCCGAAAGCTTGTCTAACTATCTACACAACCTCCATTTCAGTCTTAATCTCGACAGAGGAAGTTCTTTCGTTGATAACGACTTCTTCATTTTCTTCTTTTTACTTCATTCTTCCGATTTCTCTACTACTCTACAGTTTCGTTTGTCGTTTGTCTTATTCTTTATTATCCAGACCACAAAGCAGCAAACTTGGCGAAACATTCAAAAACATGCAAAAAGATGCAAAAACGTGAAAATTCTCAGTTTTCCGTATTTCAACAGGTAATTTGTCAAAAATCAATTCTTCTAACGAAACAAAATTATGATTCTCTTAAGGTTTTGAAGGTGCAAGCTATTGGATAACTTCCGATGCTTTGGGTAGGTCGAAGGAACAAAAATTAGGTTTTGTCTAAATAGACTTTGACATAGGTACGAAGAATCGACAATTTTCCGTACAATATGAATATCACATTGTTAATCTCGGTTTGTTGCAATTTTCTAGTCAAAACGAGAAAAAGTAAATTTTCACATTTTTCCAAGTTTTGACCAACAATATAACCGGTAATGGACAATTTCGCCAAATAATTAAGGCCAATCTCTGCAAAGATAATGTCAATTTTGCGATTTTTGTGTGTACAGCTTAAACATATACCACCAGCTCCCAGATCTTCGCTATCCCAGAGGATTTTCGAGTTGAAGACGTTGCGCTGTGGTGCACCGTACCCGATTTGCGAATGTTACGAGCGAACGTTTTCAAGAAATCTCTAGAGAACGGCACGTTCTGTACTACCGAGATTTAACATAGATATAAAGACCGTTTGAGATCGGAGTCCTTGCCTGTCAGATACACTGCTATGAGCAATACTACATTTTACAACCTTTTCTTCCTTCGTTAAAATGAAATATCTACAACCGAACTCTAGATATCCAAAGTCAACTATCGGTTAACAAAATAGAAAATTATCGTAGCTAAAAAATATAATCGTAGGGTGCCGCATACGCAGATTACGAATAACGTTGTATCGTAAAATTTTGAAAAATCCTCAAAACAAATTTTTATTTGTCAACAGGTCGATCTAAGGCATTTGGCCCAGAGTGAGGACTCGAACGACATCGACGTGGGTATCGATCTAACGGATTACTACGTAAGCGTCGAGTGGGACATAATAAAAGTGCCTGCAATGAGAAACGAGAAATTCTACATATGCTGCGAGGAGCCCTATCCTGACATAATATTCTACATAACACTTCGTCGAAAGACCCTATTCTACACGGTTAATCTAATAATACCATGCGTCGGTATATCGTTTCTTTCGGTATTGGTGTTTTATTTGCCAAGTGACAGTGGTGAAAAGGTGTCGTTATCGATATCGATATTACTGTCATTGACGGTGTTTTTTCTTCTGCTAGCCGAGATAATACCGCCAACGTCATTGACGGTACCATTGCTCGGGAAATATTTATTGTTCACAATGGTGCTAGTGACGCTTTCCGTCGTCGTGACGATCGCCGTGCTAAATGTGAATTTTCGATCGCCCGTTACGCATCGTATGGCCAAATGGGTGAGAACTGTCTTTATCGATGTGTTGCCAAAATATTTGTTGATCGAGAGACCGAGCAAGGACGCTGATGACGACGAGGGTGGCGACGACGGTGATCAGGATGGAAAACCACCCGACGGCATTCTTACCGACGTCTTTCACGTACAAGAGACTGACAAGTACGATCCTTATTGCGGCACGAGATACAGCGTCGATTACGAAGTCCCGGCTTTGCCCGGATTGCCAGGAATACCAGGAATACCTGGAATACCCGGAATACCGGGAATCCCAGGTCTGCCAGGACTCGACGATACGAGATACGAAGTTAGCGGAGCTGTTAGTAGCGTTGCGACGAGATTCGAAGAACCACTGCCAGCATTGCCCTTGCCAGGAGCCGATGACGATCTTTTCGGACCTTCGAGCCCCGGTTACGTTCATGAGGACGTTAGTCCTACATTTGAAAAGCCACTCGTCAGGGAAGTCGAGAAAACGGTTGATGACGCGAGATTCATTGCTCAACACGCCAAAAACAAGGACAAGTTCGAGAGCGTGAGTACTTTTGTCCACTTCTCTTACAACCCTTGTTCATATCCGTGATGAGTTTATATCTATGTATACGTGAGGATTGATGTGACACGGCATTATCCCAAGAACGTTGTTTCTCACCGAACCAGAAAAGGGGGTCGGAAAAATATTGTCGAGTGTCTCAGTAACGATAGCGAACGGTCTATAGATACATAGAAGGGCCAAAAATCAGCTCGTATTATCGGGAGTGTCGAAACTCTGCCAGTTTCACGATTTCCACCCTTAGAACATTCTTCTCTATTCTCGATTGTCACTAACTCCGATCTAGAGCACTCGACTGCCACCAACACATCAGGGTCTCGATTTCCACCAAGACCCCGGAAACCCAAGGGGATTTTCCGGGATCGGGGTTGACTCCGAAGAAGTCCGGGAATGGCTCGTATGGCTAGTCAGCCCTATCCAGTCCATAGCTGTTATCAGATCCTGGCAAAACTGGTTCGAGACGATTGCAAGGCCAAGGTAGCTAAGCGACAGTCATGCTTGAATTTGCCGGGTCGCTAGCCACACACACATACACATACACACAGAGACACATGGACAACATCAACGATCATAGTGCCTTTTACAAGCCGGGGATTCCCAACTGCAGTTGGCAAGAGACCCAACCATGCCTGCCGCAGTGCGTTTCTCGTAGATACTTTCCTCAACATAATTTATTCGTTCTCGTGTGCATCCTCCCTCGAGGAAGCGAACCAACCCCTGGCTAGGCAAGCGTTCCCTTGGAACATTTCGCTTGCTAATACCTCCGTTACCATCGCCGCTGGTAGACTCCATGGCTCGCTTCATTCGGGGCTAAATCGAAAATCGCAAAAGTGATTCTCTCATTTGCATGTTACACCGATCCTCGAAGCGAATGTTCCAGATCGAAGATCCTTCCTCTTAATCGCATTGTTTGATAACCCCTAGCTTATAGAACGACGCGATCGATTAGTTTACCCCTGAAACGTTGATTTTCTACTAAATTACGAGGTCTATAGTTTAAAAGAAACAAAAGCTAACCAATCAAATTCGTAAAAGGAACTGCTTTTTTTATAATTGCTTGACCAATTTGTATTCGAAAGATGGGTATTCGTGGTTAACTTTATAATCAAATCGATGGTGTAATTTTCAGAAATTATTACTCAAGTTCGAGGATATCTTTCGAACAGGAATTCTTGCAGCAATGGTAGCTTATCGGAAATTGATGGTATCGCGCGTTTCGTTGTGTCTATCTTGTGCATGACCCTGGAGAGAGAAAAAAGGAAATGCTTTTGCGAACTCGTTTACCCGAGAGCCTGCCTGGTAGACTCTTCCACTTCTTCTATTTCTTTCTCGTCTACAAGCACGAAATCGAAAAAGTATTTTCGCATTTACATTTCTTCGTGAAATCTCTTTTACCGTGGATAGGGAAAAGAGGAGTTTCCCCACGAGACCCTCGTCACGCAACAGCAAGCAGAGATTCTACTCAATCTCAACATGTGGATTTTTTGTTAATTGTGAAGTTCAGATCTTGTCCCACAAACTTGAATAACCTTTTCTGACTTTATATACGAGACTTTACGAAATTCCGGAAAAATTCTGTTAATTTAGAGTACAGTGAACTGCTTACGGAAGAAAATTTGATACAACTGTTATATTTGCTTCACACTGCTCGGCAATTTTTGGTGTTAGTTAATAAATCTTTTTTTAATATTGTATGGAGAGCCTTTGTGTTTAAATATCAATATTTTCGGATAAGTTGTCAGTTAAATGCGGCGAAAAGTACTATGGAGCCACAAAACAATATATTTGGAGGTCATGGTCGATCAAGTTTAAAATTAAGATCGCCGGCTCAACTCGAGCTCAAAAGAAAATTGTGGATTACTAAAAAGTTTCTTGACGGTTAAATTTCTTAAAAACTAAGCGATAGCCACGCTTAAGTATCGAAAAATTAAAAAATTTGAGGAAAAGTGAGGTTATGTTGATCGAGTAAGGTAACTGTAATTTCGATTACTGATTAAATACATTTTTTAAGTTTACCTTGTCAAAGCTAGAAGTAGATTGATGCATAACTTGAAAAAAAATTGTTGCGAAGATGACTTTAACCGAGTTTTTCGGGTCCCCATTTTATGATTTCAGGTAGAAGAGGATTGGAAGTACGTAGCGATGGTTCTCGACAGGATCTTCCTGTGGATGTTTACGATTGCATGTGTCGTCGGTACGGCATTGATTATATTGCAAGCGCCGAGTCTTTACGATAAGACAAAGCCAATTGACATTGTGTACAGCAAGATAGCACAGAAGAAGATGATGCTGATGAACATGGGTCCCGAGGAGGACGAATAGTCGACGATCCCGCGCGGCTCGAGTCCCGCCTTATTATTAACTACGACGACAACGACATCTAGCATGAAGTTGCGCTGGTCGTTACGTCGCTTGTGCAGTTTTTTCTGGTCACCGCCTCGTTCTCGTTCGCGACGACGACTCAAGCGACGCCACCGTAGGGAGCAGCACCGTCGCCACTTGAAGTTAGTCGCGTTTCTTGTCTGCCGGCATCGCCGGCGAAAGCGACGCGATCGAAGGAGAAGAAAGAGGAGACGACGACGGCGAAGATGGCGAATGAACTTTTACAATGGCATTCGAACGATTACGGTGGCACTCGGGTGTCGTTAAAAAACCGAGTGCCGGCGTCTCGGAATGGAAAAAAAATCGATCTCGAATCTGCCTTAGAATGCGAAAAGCTAAAAGAAAAAGATTATTTCCTCACCAGGGAAATTCAGGGAATGACGAAAGATGGCGCGTCGATAATCCACGTCTTTTTATGTGTTTCTCGTGGATCAAAGACGTTGAACAAAAAATTTTTAAAAACGCTAAGTCGGTCACACTGCAAGAGAGGACGTAGCCGTTAATGGAAAAAAGTGACTCGAGGGTTACGAGTTACGAATTAACGAACAACGGCAGAGAAAGGTGCGCATGCGTCGTAGTCCGTGGAAAAAAAACAAAAACAAAAAAAAATCTAGAGACGAGGTTAAAAGTGCCAAAATATGCCAAAATATGCGTGCCGTATTTTTGTAAAACCCCGGTTTCATACGTAAGGCTAGAGTCGTGCGGATATTACGTCGAAAGCAAAAAAGGCGTGAAAGAGTGACGAGATGAAGAGGAAGAAAAAACAAAAAACATTGAAAAAATAAGTATACAAAAAATTAGCCGAACTGCCGATTTTATAAGAAAGACGTTCGAAGTTTCAAAACAAACGAAGCCACACATTACATCAATCATAATATATAACCACTTGCCACTGCGAGAATGTTACAAAAATATTGTATACATATAATGAAACACAAATTATACATAAACACGCACACACACACACACACACAGGCACACACACACCGCCATATACACATACACGTACACACAAAAGCACTTGAAACTCTATAATATAACACGCACAAAATGGCGAGAGGAAGATGGCGTACTTCGGGAAAATGGCGCAATCGCGCACGTAACTAGTATACAGTTAGAGTGTACGTATAAAAAATCAAGAATAATACACGGGCGAGCATGCGTCATGCTTAATAAAAAAAAATACTAAAATAAACAAATAAATAAATAAATAAATAACGTGGAAATCAACACTCGGCTCAATGATAACGAAAAAAAACTAACGAAATGATACCGATATTTCGAAGAGGGAAAAGTACTTAACAGCAAAAGATTTTAAAAGCATGCGCAAGCGGAATAAAGAAATTGTAAAAAAAAGTAAGAGAGATACATAAAAAAAACAAAGATAGCATCGCTTTTAAACAACTGCCAATTTCAGAGTGGCCTCTATCTAATGTAGACACAAACAGGGAGGGTGGAACGAAAGTAAATTAAGGTTATGGAGAGAGAGAGAGTGTTCTTTGTTTTCGTAGGAGAAACAACATTTTTTCTAACTGACAGGCAAAATTTGTTTGTTTTTCGTTCCCGCGAGACACTTTCTTAGAAACAGACGCTACCGCTAGGGTCGTACCAGTACCCGAAGCCGCGGGAGTAACCGAGCGCGCCACTCGCGGAAGCGTCGGCAACTAAAAAGTGGGGAAAGTATGAAACACCGTGCATCGGTAACTGAAATGTGCCTCGTAGGAGAAAAAGAACAGAGCCTGGATAGGATGGAAGCTTTCGTGGACGCTGAATTCGCAATTTTTGATAGAGAGTGCTAAGGGATTACGATGAAAACAACGTTCGTCTTCTAGCATCTTTGCCAACATGCGCCTTTAAGATGGTTCGAAACTCGCGAAAGTGCACCAGACGATCCATCGATTAGGAACGCTTATATCAGATGTGGAAACTCTCGAGATTCGGAGAGCTATAGTCAGATGGTCGGAGGGGTTGGTGAAGCTGTCGATAGCGATCGAGGTTCCTGGCAAACTGCTAAAAACGCGTTACTTATATTCTTACCGAGGTTCCGAGCTTGAGTGGAAAAATATTTGTGAGATATCTATCTGCGTATAGAATCTAAATCGCGTGTCTCAGTTTAAAAAGAGATTGATTAATCACGATCGAACAATGAAACGCAAAAAGATCCGTTTGGAATTTCATATTTAAGAAAAATTGACAAACACGATCGATCATTCGGTTAAAATTAATACCATATTCCATACATTTAACCGCATTTTTCGTTGAAACGTCTGATCACTAAATAAACTATATGTGAGTGTGACCTCTACCAAATGTCACCGAATTTATAATGTGAATATTTAAACGCATTAAATGTTTTTTAAACTCATGCTCCGCGCCGAAGCGTGATATCGATAAACAAAATGGAGCTTGATAGCAGGCTCGAAATTTGGTAAAAAGCTCGACATTGCTAAAGCGCTATAATTTTCGTAAAATTCAAACAAAGAGTGGCACTCGTGAAGGTCCCGTTTGGAATACAATTACTCGACATTATGTGACCATGTCATGCGACAACATCTCGCTACACGAAATTTATTGAATATTTATTCGTCATTCAAAGTATCATAGAAATATTGATAAATATTTATAGATGGTTCTAATTATTTCTCGGGTGACCATCGGTCAAGTCTCATCAATGACGCTTCCAGCAACGCTCCTCGTATGTTTATCGCCAACTTATGGGAACCAATGCTGGCGCGAACGGATCAATTGGCCACTATTGTCATTGGTTTCATCCTATCTCGCGTTTCAAGGCAAAACTTTCGAATCGATAGAAATTAATAAGCGCTTACGTTCGATGTTGCTCTTGCTCAACGTGCATAGCCGACATATAACTCGCCCATGGCCAACGTAGGTACAAAGACCGGTATAAGAAGCGCGTTGAGTGGAACTGCCTCAGGCACGAGGAGTTTGTCAGGGGCACTCTAGAAGCTTGATCACGAACCCCTCTGATAAAACGCATCGATCGTCGTAATTACGAGCCACGGCAAAGACGACATCGTTTATGTGACATATAGAGCAAGAGAGGAAGAGAGAGAATGTGAGGGGGAGAGAGAGAGAGAGAGAGAGAGCGAGAGAGGGAGAGAGGCGAATGAGGGCGCCACGGACAATCGACGAAGTACTTATTTTTCCTTTTTTTTCGTTTTTGTTATCGATGGATCGAGAAGCTGTAATATATCCTAAAATAATATGGGACTAAGAAGAATTTGGTATAGATTAGATAATTTATCAAATTACGACGATGAAACGATAGCAAAATTTGAACAAAAAACAAAAATGAAAGAAACACGACACGAGTCAAACGACGGGCTAGCACAGGGAGGGGCCCGTTAGTGGGCGCTTTCCAGCCCCCCTCCTCCCCAAAAAAACCCGCACCCTCTCCTCTTTTTCACATTTCCCCCAACCTTGCAATCCTTTCCTCGTACCAAAACCCCTCGGTATAATAAATGAATAATCAATTTGTTTGCTCACGTAATAATAATGATAATGTTACGGTGCATATACATATAAATATATATCTATATGTATATATGCATATTGGTATATATATGGTTAAAGTATATATGTACATATAGATGTATGATATAAATTTAATTGTAAAAAAAAACAGAGAAGAAGAAAAAAAAGAACACAATTGTTATCGGTGGTGAAATACAAAATGAAAAATATTTCGGGGCACGTGGTGAACGTGAACAAAAATATGATTGAATCCAAAACGAACGTACATGAATTTTTTCGTTTTCATAGTGTGCGTTACCACTCGACAGTCAACGTTGCAATAAGAAATAGTAACATTTTTTTACGTAACAACAAGGATGGTAGCACTTCATCGAATCGAGCGAATGACAAGGTGAGGATTTCGAGAGTGTCGAAGCGCCGTCAACGTCACGCACCATGACGGGATAACAACGAGCGATGCGCCGAGCGAGAAAAATATCAAGTGTAATTTATCGGAATGGAAAAATAAATAATCATGAAAATTGCAACGATCGAGGATTACGAAAATATTGATTCTGTCAGTGGTCAATGGAATAAATACGAGATACAGTAAATATGACACGTTGAATACATCGATATAGGGGTGTAATAAAAATTGCAATTTCAAGTAATTCTTTTTCTTTTTAGCTTTACGAGAAAAATATAATAAGTTGCATTACGAAAAAGATTATGGATTTGTTTTTCTTACAGATGTAAGCTTTGGTGTTTTCGATTAATGAATTGGAATGTGATTTTCTAATTTTTCATTTTTTAATTCGATTTTTTATTGCACTTTTGAAATTATCAATTTTTTTTTCTTTTTCAAATGGTGGAACTTTCTTTGTATTCCTTCTTTCACTGCTTTATCCGTCGGGATTTTTCTCATCAAATGCACTGAGCTATTGTGGGAAAAAAAGATAGACGTATATCGATGAAAAAGCGATCACGAGATCGCTCGTTGATGAACGAAATAATACCGAGCTTTGTTCGGATATCGAGGAAGATTAATCCCAGACTATGTCGAGATAGCAAACAACCCAAAAACAATAACGAGATAATTCAATATCGATAAATACGGTCGTAAATATATTAATTCCTGTGACTACGACATTGATAAAATATTGTCGTAATTAACGAGGTGGTTTGAAAAATTAGCAATTAATATATCCATTGGCTCACGAGCAAATAGCAACGTCGCCAAATATTTGCGAGGGTTCTCGTTCCAACGAGAATCGACCTTTTTTCACGCGTTCGAATTTCAATTATATTCTTCATTCTCGTCGTTTTTTCGATCGAAAGAATATTGCAATGACAAATCTCGGGTATTTCAAGTTAGCCAAACTTCTTTATCCCAATTTCTAAAACTTCTTTTCTTAAACGAATATATTAATGTTGACTTATCTTATTATTCGATTTTAATTAATTCGTTATATATTTTGAAGAATCTGACTCGTAACTTGAACCATTGTTAATTTATTAATTAACGTCGTCGTAGCCTCAAACTAGTTTGCGAAATACAATTTCTCATTTCCAACGCCTACCTTTTATTTTCTTAATGCCATCGAGTGGGTGCGAATTTTACAATCCTCGACACGATTCACGATCGTCTCTGAATGATTGTCATCGCTGCTGTCTTCCAAAAATTACCAGTCACTTTATTATTCTTAACACGAAAGTTTTTTGTTTTAGTCACCTTTAAATTCTTCTCGAATATACCACGTGATGCTTATTCACTTTCGGTGGATACGATCGGGAGACGCGAATCAATGGGATTTTTCTTTTCTACTCTATCGACGCCCCTAAAACGAACTCGTCTTCCCATTATCGATTAACCAGTATCGTTGCACCTAAGGTTCATTCTACGTGTGAATCGTTCGTGCGATGTAAGTGGTACGGACATATATATATATATATTTATATATGGACACCCACGAAAGAGAAAAAAAAGTGGCGATTATGCAAAATCGTACGATATGCTGTTGAGTAAGTGAATATTATCGGTAGTTAAACAATTTAAAAATAATAATAATAGGTAACGAGGGAAAACTTAGCATTAAGAAATAAGATTTTAGGTAACGCTAGGATCACAACGATTGTCGTACCTCGGGTAAATCGCGCGATTTGACTATTATTATCTGGCTGATGAATAAATCTTTTCCGTTTTTTGTTTGTTTTTCATTTTACTTGATCCGTATCGCTTTATCAAAGGATAGATAGCACGCGCGATCTGTACTCAGGCGTGACAGTCGCAAATGCTCAATAAATAAATAAATAAATAAATAAATAAATACATATGTGTATATGTATATGTATACGTATATATACATATACATATATATATATATGTGTGTGTGTTAAACTCAGCCCGAGGGTATTGTTGAGAACTGTTTTTACACATAGGAACCATTTTAAGAGAACTTGGGACGATTGGGGGTGCATGATCCTCAAAATCACAAATACATCAAAATTCACTAGAATACTGTATTTTCTTCCCTTGAAAAATATTATCAAGCAACTCATTATTTCTCGCAACATTGCTCGAATATGATATAATGATTTGAGAGATTAAAAGAACAACAAAATTGTTTCCCTATATTTTTGTTTATCGTTACAGCTTCCTATATCATTTTTCATTATCTAGGGAATAGAAAGACGATGCAGTGCAATCGCGTTATATTTATAGTACGTCCGAAGAAATGATGTATTCGAAAGTGGGAATTTTGTAAACAAGAAACACTGTTTGGGCGTATTTTACTTTATTTTATTTCATAGGGTGCTCGAAAATATCCTGTCACATCCTTATACGCGTATGTACGTATATATGTATCTACAGATATATATATGTATATATAGTGTTATATGTTATATGTATATTATCGCCAGAAAGCTCAAACGTCGCAAGAGCAAATTTGGTATTAACCCTAGTAGAAAATTTTGAGCGTTGTATCTGGACCCGATGAGACCTCGACTGGGCCTTATTTCGGCCTGCGCGGGCCCTTGACGGTTTCGCTATTAGAAAAAAAGTAAAATAAAAATTTAATTACATATATCGATTTGAATTAATTGAATTTTAATCGATTAAAATAGTCAGTTGTTTTGAATTCCGGTGTTGGAAAGAAAAAATTGTTAATATATTTCCACTAGATCTTAAGTTTTCTACTAGGGGAACGAAGTTGTGTGGGTGCTGATATATCGGGTTGACGATTCGCTGAGACTGTTCTGATCGTCTTAAAATGGCGTACTCGAGAAAATAATTCCGCTATGGAGCTTGTATTTTTTTTTGAATATATATATATCTTTTTTTTATAGGGTATATGGCACTGTAAGAGGATAGGCGGAGGGGGGATGGGTGGTAGAAAAAGTACTCCCGTATATCATGAACCTTCGCTTGAAAGCCTAACCGTCCAGTCATAAAAAAAAAGTTCGAGGGAACAATGCAGAGGACTGAGCCAAGTGAGATAAAAATGAATTAAACATCTATACATTTTCAGCCATCCTTGTGTATCGTTTTTTATTTTAATATTTTATTTTTCATGGTTTTCGTTAAATTGCGAGCGACCAGTTTGAGAGATTTTCAATTACAAACAACCGGATAATAAATTATAGAAAAGTAAAGCGTTAAATTTTCGGGCGTATTTCTAATCAATTTGTACGATGAATTTTCGAATTCATTGTCGATCTTACTATATAAAATGTGATAATAAAATTATTTTTATTATCGTTCATTGTGGAGCAACGTGCAATATCAATCGTTTATGGGTTGCCACTCGAGATAAAAAAATGTTTTTTGTCTTTTACATTTGTGAAAAAAAAAGTAATCTAAAAAATGTTCCTTTCTTTCCATCGATCCTTTCAAATTTCTCTCTATAGCGCTCACTCTACACACTCGACGCTAAATAAAAAAAATAAATCATCGCGGCCAAATAACGGATAATGAAAGAAATTCGAAGAAACTTACGGTTGATTGCAAGCGATCGAAGAGTTGGCTGAGATTCGAGAAAGACGGTCGTATGAAACGTTTAATAGCGAATCGTAACGAAAAAAGCAAAAAAAACAAGGAAAAACACACACACACACACAAGAAACTATCGCATGTCTTCCTGAGAAATAGCCTACGTCATAAGACTTTTTTTGGAACTTGAAGTTTCAAGGACGAAACAGTATAGAGATGAAAAGAAAAAAGAAGTGGTGAACCACGGTGACACTCAACTATAACGAAAATTAATCGCAGAAAAGAAACAAAAAAAAACGAACGGTGTACGAATATAAAAACAAAAAATGTCGATGGAGTAGTCGAAGAATTATTCTTCTTTCCCCTGCCTTTTATCGAAAATTGTCGCGACGTGAAAATAAAGTGCGAGAAAAAGGATTTAAAAAAATTATAGAAATAAACTGGTAAAGGGCAAAAAAAAGCGAAGACAAATTCCAATATCGAAAGGAACTAACGACCCCTTGGACTTCGAAGTGCTCAAGTCATCGTATGTATAAAATATATCCCGAGATATCTTCACAATATTCAGTGGCGAAGCTCAACGAATATGGAAGTAGTAAGAAGGACTTTTTAATTTAATTTTCATTTTTACGATAATCTCAAGGACGTCGGGGGATATTTTTCTTGCGAAATGATAAATAAATAAACAAAGAATTTTAAACGATGTCATTTTATAAAAAGCGAATGATTTATTGTCATTATTGTTCGTTATTTATTTATATCGATAATAACGATTATTATTTATCTATCTTTACTGTTTACGAATAAAAACATCACAAAGTATCGACTAATCATTAGTATCATTGATGAATAAAAAAAATCCACAGAATCGAAGATTAATTAAAGAAACTTAACGAACGAATGAAAAGCAAAAAAGGCTCGAAGGGTTTTCGACGATAGGAAGGGGAAATAAGGACAAATCAATAATGAAATAATAATAATCATTTAATAGTAATATCGAAATAATTAGTAACGAGAACGAGGAATATAAATAAACGCGTAACGGATATTGTTAATATAATATAATAATGACGTCTATTATTAATTTATATAAAAAACTGATAGTATTGTTAAGACAATCAGACTCTTAATATTGCTCCGGCCACATCGAGGGTCACCCCCACCCCGTTTGCCCCTACCCACCACCGCACACCCCCAAAGCCCCGTAATTATTGGCTCGTGTCTTCCCGAATGTTCACCGATCGTTCCACCCTGGTTCCGCTTAGCCGAGCCAGACTCGACGGATTAAACAATTTCTTCAGCTAAACAAATTTGTTTGTTTCCAACTATTTGTTTTCCAACTTTCGCCAATTTTGCGTAAACCATAATTCAGCAAATTCATGAATTCGAAATATCGTTTCTCAGAAATGATTGACGTCAGCATCGTCACAAATAATTTTCTACGTAAAGTCAACAAAAACAAATTTTTGGAACAAAATAATCATATTGTCATAATAAATTTTAATGCTATTTTCGTTCGACGATACTTTTGGACTTTTTTTTAGCGTCAAGCCTGGCTCCTCCAGTCATCCTCCTGATGAAGGCGGATCGCAAAAGACAACTGGAGCGAGAACGAAGAACAAAAAACAGATATTTGGTCGAAGCTGAAAATCTTTCAAGCGCGAGAAAAGTAAAGCTAAATCACTGAATTAAAACGAAAACAGAGTTGCACGCACACACACGCACACGCGGGCAGTCACCAAACGCGACTACGAGTTAACCACGGAGTTTAAACAAAAATTATAAAAATAAATCATTAAAGAGCGATTAATAAATAAATTTAAAAAAGTAGAAGTCCTTGGGACATTTTTTATACGCCTTATTTTCTACAATATCACCAAGATCGCTAATCGAGGACTCGCGACATCACCACACGTTCGTAAAAATTGAGCCCGAGCTGCTTGAAAAAAATATATATATATATGTGTGTATATATATATATATATATATATATATATGCATGTATGTATATACATACATTAAAAAACTAAAAACTAAAAATAAATTTTTTTTCCAAAGCTAAATGAAAAAATGGCGGATGTGCTATGAAATAAATAAAAAAACAATTATCCGTGACGTGAGGAAGGGCAAGATCGAAGGATTGAAAATAATGTTGTATAATGAACGAGCGACGAACGACGAAAGATAATCGAAGAGACGAGAATGAAGACGGAATAAGACATACGAAAGAAAGAAAAAAAACATATACACACATGAGAGCGTTTTGTTATCCTTGTAAATTTAGGGAATTATTGACGATGTCGAATGACGAGGTCGAATTGGGAGACGTAAAAAAAAAGATATCGAAAAAATCTAACAGTTAAATGTTTATGATAAAATTACGGGTAATTAAGAAAATTCTAGATTTTTTCTAACTAATCGATCGTAAAAACACACAAACACATACACACACACCCATACACAAATGTACACACATGCGCACACATACCCACGTACACACACACATACTTACACACACACACGGCGGACTTGTGCCAATCCTCTAGATTTACGACCTAAAAAACGACGATGGAATGAAATAAAAGACAATGAGAAACGCTGTTATCCTATTCAGTCGGCTTGGATATATTTGATTATATACGTAAGTATTTAAACGAGTGTGATTGGTGGGAATGAGCGAGTATTATTCGTATGGGTGGTTCATGAGCACGAATGGATTATTAGCGAGAATAGAAAAACTGCGCGGGCGTGCACGACGGAAAAAAAGGAGCGGAAGGGGAACCGAATCAGCGAAATGATTAAAATTATACGACGATGAGAAAAATGAATTTACGCGATTCGAATAAATTTTATTTCCGAAAAAAAAACAATTGTATTTGTATTAAACGAAATTTACGATATCGGCAATAGGGGATTTCTCGATGTAGACGAATAATTTTTATTCGTTCCGATGAATAATTATCGATTGACATAAATTTTGTTTTTAAAAGAAATGCATTTTTTTTGAGAGAATAAAAGCAATTTTGTTTAATATCAATGTATTTCGTTTTCGTGAAATAAAAACATTGTTTTTGGCGTCGTAACGCCATGCAGGCGTTATTTGTAGAATGCTCATATTATTTCTCTGTATCACGAAAAAAACAAAATGTTGCTTGTGAAATATTCCATCATCTACAGCGAACGAGAAGTATTCACAAATTTGTTTACACAGTGGTTGTAAAAAGTTTTGTCCGGTTGTATACATATATGTCACGCGAATCAGCCCATTGGCACATCAGAGAAAATAATTAAATTCATTTATCCATCGATGTCGTATTCGAAAATTAGACAGAATTTTAAAAAATATCAGACGATTCGTAAAAAAACAAAGAAATCAAAATTATTTGGTATCAATCCCTCATGTACGTTAGATACCTGAAAAAAACACTGATAATGATGAATTTCTTCGATTCAAATGAAATTAGATTATTTCATCTTTTTTCTAAAGAACTCAGAATTTTTTCATTAAACCGAATCCATCATTTTTGCAATATTTGAATCGAATACATTCAGTTTTCCTATCCGTGAGGACACAAAATTGGTTCGGGAAAATACGAAATAAAGAACTTGGATTCTCGGATTTGATAAAAAATATAAATTAGCTGTCAACGTTCGTACCCCAAAATTAATAACATTTGTGATACCGTGTGACAAGTGCGAAAAAAGTGATAAAAAATTAATTAAGTTTAAAAGTTAAATGTCAGTCTGGTTCGCTCACGTCGTTGAAATATATTTAAAAAGCACTCTAATTAATTTGACAGTCTGGTCAAAAAAAAAGAGAAAAATTGTAATTATCGCGCGCCATATTTCCTACCCGAAAAACGAAGAAAAAAGAAAGATCGTTTGTAAGTTCGAGCTGGGCTCATCCGAAATAGAATTATACAACTACGTTAACTTTTGTGTAATCTCGTCAATGAAAGCCAAAGAAAAAAAGAAAATAATCACAATTATACAAAAATCGCGAATAAAAAAAACGAAAAAGCGTACCCAAAGGGCTATCGATTCGCTGAAAGACATATAAATATGTAAATATGTGAGAGAGAGAGAAAAAAAGAGAGGGAGTGAGAGAGAAAGAGAGAGAGAGAGAGAGAGAGAGAGAGAGAGAGAGAGAGAGAGAGAGAGAGAGAGAGAGAGAGAGAGAGAGAGAGAGAGAGAGAGAGAGAAAGAGAGGGAGAGAAAGAGAGGGAGAAAGAGAGGGAGAGAGAGAGAGAGAGAGAGAGAGAGAGAGAGAGAGAGAGAGAGAGAGAGAAAGAGAGAGCGAGAGCGAGTGAGAAAGAGAGAGAGTGACGAAAAAAAATCACGAGCAAGTGTTGATTGATTGATTATAAGAGCGAGAGAGAAAGACGATGAAAAAAATGAATACTGAAAAGAAATTTCGCATCGCTATATGGAATTTATCCACTACTATTATTACCATATTATGATTATATTATCTTTAATTATTATCATTAATATTTATCATTGTTATTATTATTCATCGAAAGTGAAAGAGATATATTACCGACGATTCTCGAAGAGAAAAAAGATAAAGCTAGGTGATCGATCCGTTCGGCTATCAATCGGAAGCCAGAAAGTGAAATGTCGAGACATAGAGGGTGAAAAGTAAAATTATCAACGTTATGAAACAAACGATATAAAACAAAATAAGATTCAACTATCAATTTGAGATCCCGATTGGCAGCCTAACGGATTTGAGTAAATGTTGAGAAATGGGAACGGGAATGGAATCATTTGAGAGAATAATTTTGTTTTGAATAAACAACGAATAATCGAGAATACTAAAAAAAAATGAAACATGCAAAAATGAAGGGAAAAACGTTATTAACGTGTGCTGATCTCACTGCTGTCTAATACAAACGACTGAACTATCGATCCGTTCATCTGCCTGTCTGTCTGTGCGTCTTAACTGTCCATCTTGTCTGTCCGCCTGTCTCCGTCTGTCTGTCTGTCTATCTCTGCCTGCGTTTGCCTATTATAGTTAAAAACCTTCCTGAGATAGAGAATTGTGCGAGAGATTTTCTTTTTATTTCCACCGGTCAATCGGAGTTTCATTCCGCAGTCCAATAAATCGAAGAGTGCCACCTGTCCGGATTAAGAGAGCTTTGCATCTCCCTTCTTTGCACATTGTTTCTTTAACGAGCATTGAAAACCGAATATAAATTTCGCTCGTCGATAGAGAATTTATTTTTATCGAATGCAAATCAAATGCAATTTTGATTAAACAAATATCGTTTATTTCAAACTTCAAGGAAAAATATTACTTCGTTTTTAATTATAAGTGAATACTCATTTTTTTAAACCATTGCATTCAAATAAAATTGTTCGATTAAAAATTAGTTTTTTTTCTCGATACACGTTCGTAAAAACATAACGCGTCATTGTGACGATCGTATTGATTATTTATTACTAGAATTTCGGGCAAATGGCACTCGTAGGTACTTGTCGTAATTTTCGGACAACGAAACAAAAACAAAAACAAATATTTTGAGAATCCATCTTCGCAACGCGTGAAAAACAAACAAATATTGCGCCGAGAATACGACGAAACTCAATGGAATTGGACGATAATAGAAGCAAAAGGTTGAGAACTTTTTTTAGTGCGTATGTTCGTGCGAAAGGATACGAGTGGAAGATACATAAAAAACGACCTGGACGATATGAGGAAAGAACGAAACAAAAATAAATAAAAATCATGCGAGTGATCGTGCAGTGTGGGAGACGCTATTTGTAAAGTACTAATTACCTAATTAAACGCCATTAATCTAAAAAAAATTATGTATGGATAAACTTAAACTAACCTATTTATAAGCTACGTCTACACGAACAGAAAAAAAACGATAAAGAAAACTGACAAATTCAAAAGAAAAAGAAACACAAAGGTTACACTCAACCACACTGTCAAATACACTCACGAATACACGGATATACACATATAGACACACAGTCGCACACAAACGTACACCCATGCACACCCGCACACACACACACACGCATAACACACATATATACACACAATTCAATGCAACTATCCATCGTATGTAAAACGATTTAAATAAACGAGTGGTTAAAATTATTGTTTAACAAAATAATAAAACAAGAAAAAGAAACATTTATTCAAAAAAAAAGAAAGAAAAAAAGTAACTATCGAAAGGGAAGAAAAAATAAATGTCTGCTGCTTTTCGTTACTTCTACGGTGAGAAAGAGAGAAAAGGAGTGGGTAAAAAAAATGTTTGTTTTGTGTGTGTGTGTGTGTGTGTGTGTGTGTGTGTGTGTGTGTGTGTGTGTGTGTGTGTGTGTGCGTGTGTGTGTGTGTGTGTGTGTGTGTGTGTGTGTGTGTGTGTGTGTGTGTGTGTGTGTGTGTGTGTGTGTGTGGGTGTGTGTGTGTGTGTGTGTGTGTGTGTGTGTGTGCGTGTGCGTGCGTGCGTGCGTGCGTGTGTGTGTGTGTGTGTGTGTGTGTGCGTGTGTGTGTGTGTGTATGTAGTATCTTTTAATTTTATTTTACAAAATGCCGCATACGCCTTTTTTCTGCCGCTCGAAAGAGAAAACGGGAAAGAGACTGCGAGAAGAAAATAAAAATACGAAGTAAAAATTCGAAGGAAAGAGGAGCGGAGAAGAAAGGTATACGCGAGGCTGTGAGTAATGTGAGAAAAAGAGTTTGCAAAAAAAAGATGTACCTATTCAGTGAAAAAAAACAAGAAGAGAAAAATTGAAAGAAAGAGAGTGAGAGTGAATGGGTGTCGAACGTCCGGGCGCCAGCATGCATTTGCTTTTAATATATTTTTTCTTCCTCTCTGTTTCTTTTTTTTGTCCTTTTTTCTATTACGGTTTTCGACTCTTCATGACTCTCCCCAGCCTCTTTCTCTCTCTCTCTCTCTCTCTCTCTCTCTCTCTCTCTCTCTCTCTCTCTCTCTCTCTCTCTCTTCCTTCTTCTCATTGATCCCAGAAGAGAGAGATAGAGACAGCCGGAAAGAGTTGGGAATATAAAAAAGGGTAAGCGACGATGATATATATATACATACATATATATACATTGAATAGTCGAACCGTGAATCCAATACCTACGTTTTCGATCCCGACATACTGGCTCGGTATACACAGTCGGATATTCGGCAAAAAGTTTGTCGGACGAAACGTTGAAACGGGGTAAGGGCCACAAAACTGAGGAAACAACTTTTTATCAATAAAAAACTACGATGGACGAAACAAAACGACAATTTTTCGGGGGGTTTTTTCGTTTTATGGAAAATTTTTAGTTTTCGAAAAATGGCTGGGGTATTCGTCATCGGTTGGGAAAAAAAATCACACATATCGATTCACCATCGGAAAAAAATATGTGCAATGGTATGAGCGATAAATTTTCGATTTTAAAACATCGCGTTTATATTCGAGAAATAAAAACTTTGAACTACGGTCGGTTCTGTATAGATGGAGAATTGAAAAAATAAATCGTTGATGATCGTTTTTAACAGTATAGCTTTTATAACTTTACGCGTTGGACGAAAAATTGATACTTTTCAAACCTTATTTTTATAGTGGTAACGAAAGTAGAAGCTTCTTTTTTTTGTTTCGTTTATCCTCTGTTTTATGAGCTTTGAAAAGAACTAATACATACACTAGTCATAATACTGTCGAAAATTTGAAGATTTATGTGAGAATTTAAAAAAAAATTGCAATTTTGTGTAAAAAAAGTTTGCAAATGTAAAAATAGGGATACATTTTTTTCTAATTATACAATGCTCTATCTAAAAAAACACCTATAAAATTTTTACGAGGTCGATTTTGTTGCGTTTCTGGCATGTATAGGGTTGACTATTTGTCTAGGGCCGTTTGGGAAATTTGCGAGAACGTCAATGAGACTTTTTGTCCGTTTGCAACTCCATTTTTACTTTTATTTTTCCCTCCATTCTTTTCAACACGTTGCAAACCGGGTATTTCAGCTTTCTGTGCCGTCCATGATTTTTTTGTATCTCGACGACGATTAAACTTTTGTTCCACGTCTCGTAGTACGTACGTACGTGTATTACGCAAACACACATACGTAAACACCCGCAGTAACGTTTAGGGGGGGGTAACGTTTAGGGGGGTGGGGATAGAGCAGTCTACGCTGGCAATTTGGAATTCCGGCGAAGCGTAAGAAAAAATCATGGGAAGGCGAAAAAGAAGACGAAAAAAAACACAACAACGTAGGGTAAATGTAACGGTCGAGAGAAGTGTAACAACGAGGAACAAAAATTTGAACAAAGGGAAACAAGAAAAAGAAAGGTCATCGCTCCACCAACCTCCTACTGTTTCTACATTTTTTCCTGGTTCTGGGCCGAAGGGAAATCGCGAGAGTTTCGTTGCGAGCCTCAACAATGCGTAAGTATGAGATAGCACGTATATTTTTATTTTTTTAAATTGATTTAAAAAAGAAACATATCACTGGACTCATTACTTCATTCTTCTTGAGAATTTCGACCTTCGTTCATTTCGAATATTTCGTCCCGCGATCTAAATATGTCTTCGGGCAATTAAAAACAAAACCTAAATCGTATCTCGAGTTATCGATAGAAAATAATCAAATTTTTAAGTTTATGGAAAATATCAGAATTTTTTGTAAATCTTTTTTTCATTAATTAATCTCGATACAAAATGTAAGGTCGAGGCTTTTTCAAAGTTTACAATTCAATAGAAATGTCGACGTATTTTGGCATAAAAGTTTCAAAAATAAACAAAAATTTATGGGATAAGGATATTTTAATATTGATTCAAGACTGTATGCACGATTATTTGTATTTCGAAAAAAGCTCGAAATAACGCAGAACGAAATATTACATTACCGTCGGGTCCGATCTCTGCCTTATTTCTATCTTTCTTTTCCATCGTCTTCTCCTATTTCTGCTTCAACAACTTATTTCTTTTCCTGCTGATGGTTATCGTATTTCTCGTTTTGCCACCGAGCCTTGGTACATTTCACTTCGATAGGTTTTTCCGTGGGTAAGAGGTCGTGGGGAGGGAGGGAGAAAGGCTGAGAAAAGGGGGAAAAGGAGAGACCGAGAGAGGACACGCTCTCGAATCAGCCTCGTTTCGACGAGCTTTGGTCGTCGAGCGATGCAACTTTGACCCCAACCCCCGCACTGACATGTACCGGCCATCGATGAGGCAAAAGTACGAACATCTACCCATCCACGAGGCAAGGAAGTGAACAAAAAAAGAAGAAAAAAACAAGGAGAAGAAAAAGAAAAAGCAGAGGAAGGAGCAGAAGAAATTCGCTTTCTCGGAAACTGCGGAAGTTCCTTGATTGGCTAGCGGATATATTTCCAGCGATCACTTTGGTAAGGTAGTGTAAGAGCGTGCTGGGCATTCGTCGCAAATCTCTCTCCTTTTGACCTCGCACGACTTCCGATTCAGAGCAGGCAGAGCTCACAACGATCCTAGACGAAAAATCCTTTGCTCTGTCTGTATGTCTTTCTCTGTCCTTTTCTTTCTCTCTTTTTAACAATGGTATACCATGTAGTCTCTCTCCGAGGCTGATTTGCAATTTTTTGCGAAAAATGAGTCACATAAAATAAGTATAAAGAACACCCTTGAGACTACGAAAAGGGGAAAGAATTTTTGAGAAATTGCGCATAACAATTACATGATTTTTATCGGCTTTTTTAATGCTTCTCATATGGAAAAAAACCAAATTAACAAAAATCACCTAAAATTAGTGCGAGTTTCGATATATTTTCATTTTATAACTCGCCAAAAATGTGTTTTTTTTCATGAAAAAACAAAAAAACAAATCTAACCAAATTTTTAATTTATCAATAATCTGTATTATAAAAAAACATAATTGTATCTGGTGACATCGGTCATATTATTTTCTTATGAAAAAAATATTATCATTGTGCAAATTTCGAAAAATGCTTTTCGCAATAAAATATCATACAGAGCAGGCTTGTAATCGTTAAGGGCATGATGAAAATTAAGCGAGCAAAAGAAAATGATAATGTTCACCCATAATTGTATCATAAGTATAGATGTACATTTATTTCGAAAAAAAATTATAAATTGGACGTAGGTACATTAAAAATAATCGATCACGCTTGTATTTTAGAAAGTATCAATTTAACAAAGTGTAAACGTTATTACGATACGTAGCTTTTGTTACAACGAGTATATTCGATTGTACGGAACTCGAGTGCAAAATTCATTCCGGACACGCTCATTCCCTATCGGGCCAATACCCAATTAGTTCGTTCTGGCAAACGCAAATTATTCCTGCATATTTTATATTGTAACTGTTTACATGCATTTTTTTACAATTAGCGACCAGCGAACAACGGAAGTTATTGAATAACAAGTTGCGAACTTATCGTTGCGTCCACGCACGAATGAATTCTCATTATTGGAAAATGGGTAGTAGACGTCGAATTCAGGATGGCATTTACTGCAAGGGAGATTCGGACGTGTCGTTTATACGCCAAATTTCACGATTCTGTCGCGAATACCTTATTTGTCATACGTCGATTGATATTTTTTTATTTATCGACCAACGACAAATTTGAAAGAAGAAAAATCTAGGACAAAAATTTGCACAGATCATTTTACAGATGTTACGATGTTCTTCCTAATAAATTGTTGATGTCAAGGTCTACGAGGACACCCATCAAAGCCCAACCAAAAATTGAATAATGAAATCGAGCGAAAGTTCAAACTGAAAGAATATAACGAGATTAGTCGGTTCGTTGATTTCCAAATGTATTTTTTGTGTTTCTTTTTCTTCAAATCATTCTCACAGAGCGACAGTCTCTTTCCATCCCTGTATACCTTCAGACTACACCCCTCTTGACGACTCTATCACTGGCTATCTCTTTTTCACTTTCCAAGGCAGCGCCACACTCCGCTCTGGTTCACTTGACATCCGGCAAAGTACAACGTTACGGGTCACAAATCTTCTCGGATTGCTTCGATATATACATACACGTGGGAGGGGGGGGGGGGGGGGGGGACACGCGAAGCACTAACACCCGTACAGGCAAGTGCCTCGAATAATCTTCAAGAGCCTCTTCTTGTGCCTCGGAGCGTTTTCTCTCGTCGCAATTTCTTTTTTATTTTTCTTCTCCTTTTTTTTCTCGTCGTTTCCCCAGTGAAGGCCTTGCCATGGATACATAGAGTAGCATATGTCTACATATGAATAGAATATATCTTGTATATTTACCATCAAAGTACGTACAAGAGTGTTAGTGTAAGGCGGTGTTATATATAGGGGGTTGAAGCATATAAAACTTTCCGAGGAACGGTGATACATCTTTCCGGTCGACAGTTGGAATCAGACTTACCCCGCCTTGTCCATGGAACTAGCGAGCTAGTAAAGCTTGTTCCGTAGTATTTTCATTTTTTTCGGTGATGCATTGCCATTATGACCGCGACTCTATGCAGTGGAACGGTTCTTGTCGAGATTTTAGGGGTTGACAACGAGATAACGTACGGGGGGATGATTTAGTTAAAATTGAAAAAATGGTACTATTGTCATAACTCGCGACTCGTTGTGCGTTATCGATGTCCAACAATTGTGTGTAATGGACAACAAGGTCATGTACAATGATATAGCCACCACCCTTTGAGATACCCCGAAGTTAGGGGATGAAGAAAAAGTCGTTAATTTTTATCTTACGATAAGCTCGTGGCTACGAATGCGGGACGTGTGACGATCGCAACTTGGTCGTGACCCTTAAATCTTGAGCTACCCTCTCGTAAACTTCCTCCTAGCCAACGATACCACCCATCTCTGTGCTATCAAAAGTCTTGTCGGTCTATGGGGCTATCACGGTGCTGTTTGTGTGACATACCGGCTATAGTGGCGGTTGTAGGAGACTGGACACAGATCTATATACGTGGTGTATAAGAGAGGAAATTCTGCATTGATGTCTATATATACATGTATGTAGGAGTTTATTTGTACTTATATATCTATATTTGCATGGATACACAAGCGGTCACTTCACCACATTCACCTGTCACCCTGCGGGTCCATAAATCTAGCGTGGAAATACTCAAGCTCTCCTCAACCACCACGAGAAGCGTACCAGTGAACTATTGGGTTCGTTTTCGTTCTCGCATATTGGAATATTCTATCGACCTTCATGTGGTGGAATTCCAGTATTTACTCGAGTTCCAAATGGTAACACAAGATCGTTCGGATAAGTTACGATTGCAATTTTGGCTATTACAAATACCAGTACTCGCCTTTCGCTTTAGCACAAAATGCCGGAAGTGTTAAGGGACGTTTGCACCCTTGGGGGTGAAATTTTGTTCTCGTCAGAAATAACTTTTCGGGTAGGTAGTTTTCGATCGAAAATTTTTCTTAGATTACGAATATAACAACCCCGTGCTCGGATTTTGAGAACTTTTCTGGTCTAAAGTTGGAAAAACGTGCCCAAGGTCTGAACGATCTTTTTGACAACCCTACCATCCCTCTTCTATTTAACTTTTCACTTTGTGTTCATTGGCCTCGTTCACTTCGGAACAGAGGACATTCTTTAAACAAATTCTAGAGTAAAGTTGAAAAAGAATCGAATGACGTAACGGGCGAATGCTTGTACCAGAAGTTGAACGATGGCGTGTTGACCGTGGTATAAGTCAATACAGCCATTTTATACGGTCTCTCTCTCTCTCCCATCTCCCTCTCTCGTTCCCTCTCGTTGAACTTTTTATCCAACTTTTCAACGCTCCATGTCGATAGGCTGGTGGCGTTAAAACTTTTAACAGCTCGAGCTCAAAGATCGAAGAAAAAAAGAAAGAGAGTGTTCCGCGAAAGTCTCGCTTCCAAACCATTCCTTGATCCCATGGTATATCGCCCATTTTTTCTTACCCTAGACTCGCATACCTAACGGATTGTTCGATGAAAATTCGATGCAAAGTTGGACATGTAAAGTGGCTGGCTGGCTGTTGGAATGGCACTTGCGGTCCTACGCTATGGTTCCCAGCTTAGCCCCGGCGTTACTCTTTTATTATTTATTATCTTTTTATGAAATACGGTTTTATTTCCTGGAGGTCGAAAGTAGCGCAGTAGATGAAGTACACGTACATGCGCGGATGGTACAAGCGCACCCCGCCCCCTCGTCCCATCCCCCGCAACTTGCTCTTTTACCGTCAAGCGCGTTGCTAATAAATCTCGTAATGGCACACTCGAGCTGTAAAGTGGCGCCCTCGCATCATCCACCACTTGGATCTTTTTGACACGAAAATTCCCTCATGCGCTATAAACCCTCTATCTAATAATATTATATACTTTATATCGAGGCCACAGAATAGATTCTGGGTTACCCCCAGAGACGATAAAAAATTGTCGAGATGTTGTCACGTACGTTCACGCCTATTTCCGGGCCAATGGAGAATGAATGTGCTGAAACGTTCAGAAAACTTCCATTTCCCAAGTATTCTAATGCGCAATGTTTTTTTTTGCCAATAAGATCGATGAAATCGGAAATAGTTCATCAGTTGGCCGCTAGATGTCGAATCGACCAAGCGTCTGTCACATCCTAAAACATAAGATCCGGGCTTTCATCGTCTCGATCGAACATAATCATTGACAAACCAGTTATCGTTCTTTCAATTAAATTGGTTTATTAATTACAAACGATATAACCATTTGTCATCCCTTATAAGAATAAATAAAATTCTGATAAATTTTTCAACAAATACAATACAATTTAAGGACGCAAAAACGTACCATGCACCTGTGAAATGTACATGATTTATCGAAAGTAATAAAAAGACGTTGTTGAAAAAAAATAGGGGGAATTTTTGTATTTTATGATTCGATTATATAGAAGCCCATACCATGGGAGAAGATCTCACGTAGCATCGAACGTCGTATGGCACGTGGCCTCCCCTCGGTCACTCCACTTGGCTTTCCTGAGACCAGCGACGCGAGGAACGCGCTTCGTGGAATTTCATTTTTATGCGAAATTATGGTTAGCCGCATAGGATCGGCAGTATCGTGTTCCATGTTCCTCCGTGGGGTGGTATATACGAGGGAGGAAAACGAAACGACCTCGAGGACGAGACGACCAAAACGGAGGATGAGAAACGCGCGGTCGACCGTAGATAAGGTCATTGTAAGCAAACCGCAGCAGCACGTCCGAACTAGGGCGGAGCTGCGCACCGAACCATACCACACTGTAGAATCGATATCTGTCCACTCTCGACGAATTTTATTCACTAGAAAAAAATTAACTAGACTTCTCATTAACCATCGACGAAATTCCTCTCTCTATCTCTCTCTCTCTCTCTCTCTCCTCTCGTTTTATTCGATCGATCGGACCAACACAATTTGCGGGCGTGACCAATGAATCCAAACTACCCTTACCTCCAGGAACGTGTTAAAAGTAACTTCTTTCAACCCTCAAGTTTGAGCGGCGAGAACTATATACCTAATCTATTGACGATTCGCTTTAACGACCTCCTAAATATACTTAATAAGTATACTTGATAAATAAATTCAATACAAAATATAAATCCATCTAATATCTCGATAAATTTCTACACTTACGTCATTCTTAAATCCTGACGACCTATAATAAACTTTCATTGTATTTATCCCCGGACGAGAAGCTGTTCTTTTGTAAATTATCAAAAATTTCTACGGCTCCGACTTTTTATTTAGCAATCAAAGCCTTGTGCAAGTTACTGTTTCCTGTGTGAAGCAATATACCCCATGAACGAAGTGCCGTAATGGCAACGTAACCGAACGTATACAACGAGTAATCTCGATCAGATATTGCATGCCGATTTCATAAAAATCTCAATTCTGTACCTACTCGGTTATTAAAGTGTCGTTTTAACGGTATCCAACAATTGTACTCCATTAAATATTCAAATATGACGAGGATAGAATGCGAACGTAAATAAATTTAATAACGTCATTAAAGCAATGTTACGCGTGCGAAAAAATCATCCCTAAAATATCTGCAGTGTAGATATTTTTCGTGAAAAGAGAACTTTTCCATCGATCAGATTAAAGACGGTTATTTCATCTTTATCCATTATCTTTGTGTCCTGGAATGACTTCATTTTACTCGAGTATAAAGACATCTATACACATACTTCGAAGGTTACTTCATGCTGTAACGCACAAACTTTGAAGTTTCGGACGTCGCGTCGAAACTTCCAACGACCGATTCGTCGCCTTGCGAAGTATCAACAGGAGAATTTCTTCGATTGGAGGGAACGTTAAATGTCTCTTCGGCTCGATCCTGCGTGACGTCATTGCTGCTATATTTCCCGAGGGCCATGTCTATGAGGGAAAACCCGCAGCCGGGAAACATTGCTGCGCAATTTCGTCCCTCGTAGCCAGCTCTATGGGCGTCTGTGTACGTTCGATGTTCCTCCGGCTCGTAGGAAAGAATTCTCGCTAATGGTAATCTGTATAATGACCAAATCGTACTCTTAATCGATTGGACTATCGATCTTTGATCATCGTAAAATATTTGTTTTGGCAAAAATCATAAAAAATAAATGGAGAGAGAATGAGTGAATATTCATCCAGCCATAATAATTTTTTGTGACCAATCTCTTTATCATTGATGACTGATTAATTTATCCCTGAGGAGTAATGTCGTTATCGAACATTTAAATTTAATTAATTTTATTCATTAGATTTTTGGTTGAAATCGAGATTCCTAATTAGATGATGTAATAAATCGTTAAAAGCGAATCACGTCATTGTCAGAAATCCTGAAAGTAGTTATTCATCCCCGCACTTGATAGTTGAAAATAATAACATGTCCTTCCGACAATAAAGAGTTATATTTTGAATTTACAGCTTGCGATTCTTTTTAATCAGGAATTTACAAACGAGACATTTTATATTCCCCAAAAACGGCGGGGAAACATCGGTACCGGAAATTGGAAGCGATCGGTTCGATCCGGAAAATCCAATCGTGCAGGAAATAACGCTGGACACGTAAAATCCCTTTATGTACAACGGCAATCAGGGTAGATACACAGACCCCTCGTATATTTAAGCAATATTTATTTTACGGCCCAAAACACTTGCAAAAATTTGAATATCCGCGTCTAATCATTGTGACGAAAATGAAAAGTGGGTTTTTGTTCGATCATGAAAAAAAATAAAAAAAAATAAAAAAATGTATTGAAAATTCAAGAGGGTTGCACAAATTTCCAAAATTATTTTTATCTCTTCAAAAACGAACAGATGATGAGAAAAAAAAATTCATCAAGTTTTGAAAATGCTAGAAAGTGCAAGCTTAAATTTGAAGTTGATTATCGATGTTTTGAAACACTGTAATTTATATCTCGAGTCCCAAGCTCAATTTTTCTCCCTAGGAGCTTCCGATTGTGTTCGTCCGTTTCACAATGGAATTTCTCGTTTCTTCTCTCGTGACCTTAGGAGCGAGTACAGCGAGAGTACGAATTGATCGGTAAAAATCTAGGTGATTATTCTCAAGACTCGCGGGATTACTTTTCCAAATCGATTCTCAATCGAGTTCCTACCCTTTCTCCGCCTTTCTACCCTTACATAAGTAAAGTCCCAGGGAATAGCAACGATTTTTAACGGTCCTTAGCGTACCGTGATCGCTCCTCGTCTGTTCCCCGGAGTATCGTAATGTCTCCGAATGCTTTGCAGCCTCGATTTTACACCGTCCACCCTCGTACCGATTTTTATAAAAGGGTAAGCTTTGAAGATTTTCGATTCTTCTCGTTTCATTGCTAATGACGATATTGCCGATTTTATAAAGTTTTATCTTGTGCTTAGACTGAACTTACGTAAATGCTATTCTCATCATTTCCTCAACAAGGGTGTTCCCCTTGGGCATCAGCCGCTGGGAAGCTTCGCAGAGTGCTCTCAGTATGCAGGTCCGACCCTCGAAGTTCATTCTGAAATTATACAAAAAGAAAAAGTAGGTAAAACAAATCTATAATTTTCTTGACGATTTGTTATAAAAAATTAGTTTAGTTATTCATGAATAAGATTGTAAAAAAAAAGAAATAAGAATTAATTTATCGATTGAATCGGTCGAAGAAAAATTATTCAATGTTTCATAAAAAAATATATCTATAAATAAGAGCTTCGACAATTTTTAAAATTCGCCATGTGTAAAATAACAAGATGAGCCGAAGCATTTATTTTTTATTCCGATACTTTCACCCCTATACCGGAAAACTTCCCCTCGAACTTTTTCCCCTGATATGAAAACCGATGCGAAACAGCAAAGAAAAAAAACCGAACAAAGATGGCGAAAGAAGGTTTCCCAGTCGCATTTCCGCCTTCTCCCATTCATCCTTTATTGTTTCTCTCCCAAATGCTTTGGAAGTAAACGTCCAGCTCTCGGCTAACGGAGCATTGGATACGCGGGAGCGATACAGTAGCGTTACGACGGCCGTGCTGCCGTTGCCGCTGCTACTGCTGCTGGTCTGCACTTCGAGTTACGAGGATCCAGCAGTACGGCGCTTATTGATCCCCCTCGGCGTCTTCTCTCTCACGCCCACGTTTCTATGGACTCAAATTGTATTTCATTGTTTTCCACGAGGGACGTGGGCGAGGGAGAGAACAAGAATACTGAAATGCGAACCTTCGTCGATAGGCAAATACTAGGCAAAAAAAAAAAATTTTAAACATCTAGAAACGAATAATAATAATAATAATAATAAGTATATTATTTTATATTATTAATACAATATTTGATATATTATTTATTAAAAGATTATTTAGTAATATTTAATATGATATTAATATTATTAATAACAATAACAATAATAATAATAATAATAATAATAATAATGATGATGAAAATTATGATAGTTCGTTGGTATTTGAAAAAAGAATTTCAAAATTGTTTCCTGATGTTTAAAATATTAAATTTTGTTTGTTTCGTGGAACAAATGTTGGAGGGTAAAAAAGTAACTTACGCATTCATAATGATCTCTAGCTTGTTATAAAGCTCGCGCCGATGTCGTCTACGCACGTAGTTGTAATCTGGCTTGTAATATTTTTTATTGACGCTGGGCGAGTAAACCTGCGGACGATAGTACTTCTTATCGTAGTTCCAGTTAGTGGGATGCTTGAAGTAGTTCACATTGTTGTGAAACTGATCGTATTTGTTCAGCTTGACGGGATCTTTTCTGAGTTCGAGAAACGGCTCCAGGGCTGGCTTACTCTCGTTCGGAAGGTCATACGATATTCCCCAGTTAAGACCCTCCGTGAAGATTTTGTCCGGGGTCAGGGTATGCACGGTCATGCAGAGGGCGATCTTCGAGAAGGAGAGAAAAAGGCGTTGAAAAACTCCACGAGGATAAAAAGGGGATGATTAAGGTCGAAAACAAAAGCTCGACAGGACAAGAATGGTGGTCAAGGACACAACAAGGTCATCGAGAACAATGTAAAAGTCAACCAAGGTCATTAGCCTCGAAACGAAGGTCATCGAGTTTAGACGATCGATTGAAATTGTTTCGATCGGTTTTTTTTCGTTCGTTTCTTCCATGTTCGAAAATAAATGAGAAATTAGCAGTCTCGATTAAACGGAATGTCCAAGTACCAACGATTGAAAAGATGAAGGAGCTTTTTCAGGATAAAAAGAAACGACGAACGCGCGCGATCGATCAAGGAGACATGATCGATCGTTCTCGTTTACCTTTGAACCCACGCCGCTCCATCATTCATTCGCTTCACCGAGAATATAAAAAAAAAGAAGAAGAAGGGATCTCGAGAGGGATGAAAGCGCGAAATATTACAACTATATTAAAGTATCGCAGCATCGCGACAGATAAAGTGAAACTGCGATCACTTTTTTGTCGATCGGACATCGTCCGGCCTCCGTCATGATGAAAATGGATAGCGGTATCGTATCTTCGTTCGACGATTCAGTTCCGCGACCTTGATAATACGATAGACTCGCTGATAAAACCAATGCCTCGAATCATTATTTATCAATTTTACGAACTTTCCAACGCGATGAAATTACGATAAAATACAAAGTCGACTCACCGAGAAACTAGAACCTTCGGGAAAAACAACGTAGCGTTTTCTTCTGGACAAAGTTCGTTCACCGTTGCCACCGTCGACTAGAGATGTCCACAGGACGAGGAGGAAGCACAATTGCAGTGGAACAGTCTGAAGACGGCTCATTTTTGCAAATCACTGAAACCAAAAAAAAATTTTTTGACATTTTGTATCGAAATTTTGAATTTTATAATTGATCTTTATTGAACTTAAGCTCTATGATATTCGTCTAAAACACGCTTCATCACTCGTTCATATAATTGTCCTTGTGGTTAAAACTTGCCTTTTGTCATTTAATTTTTATTTGTAGTTTATTTATATGATTATTTTTCTGTAAATTTTTGATAAAACAAGGTTTGTCTAAAAATTCGATTCACGTCTGCCAACTTTCCTTCGTGTCTCATCGGTGCTCATTGATCCCAATCACTTTCATCTCACCGTTCGTCACGCCTCGTCTTCGTTTTGTCACCGTAGTCTTCAATCTGTCCTTCTACACAGGGAGCGGATGTGCAGTGTCAGGGATAATTTTCCAAGTCTTGTCTCTTCGCGTTTCGTGTGGTCCGCTCGAGGACATTGACTGAGAGACTGGTGCTCTGAAATGTCAGCACCTTAGCAACCCTTTCCAAGGCTTTGTGTTGGAACTTTCACCCTGTGGTTACCCCTAAAGACGAAGTTACGTCGACGAAAGGGATGAAACGTTCTGTGATTAAAAAAAATCATGTACCGAGAGGATCGAGTGATTCAATCGAGGATTAATCGTACTAAAAACAAAGCATATGAAGGCAATTTCACAAAATATCGGACAAACATGTATCGCCGATAAATAAAATGATCTCATCCTGCGATAGGAATAGCTGAAAAGGGGTAAATGGCAATTGAAACTTGATGAACGTTCTATTTGTCGTTGTTCGTCGTTATTTAGTTCCGTGACGTGAATTCTGTTATTGCACATCTTTATTGCCCGAACGAAACGAGAATAGAAATTTATAGGACCTATTGTGAAACCACCCAGAGGGTATGAAAGAAGGGATGGGGATAAAACGAAAGAGAAAGGTATTTCATCGTCATGGTTCTCAGCGCCTTTTTCCATTTTTTTTGTCTTCTTTTTTCTCCTCGTCTTTCGCAGTTTTCTCATTGCATCTTCCATTCTGTACGTTTCTCCGTCATCGTCGCGTCAACGAGGATGGAACTTCCGTGCGGGAGACGGAAGATCGATCCACGTCTCTGCAGTGAGGGTTGAGCCTGGCAGACGCGCGAACCAAGCTCGAAAACGCCGGTGGAAATATCTCGTAACTCACTTCGATAAGCTCTTTAGGAAACAGGAAATTGTTACTTTCTCTTCGCGAGAATGAGACTGGCTGAGACTTTGTGTGTATGTATCTCGCGGTACACGTACACTGCCTTGAGTTTATATGATCGATAGAGGACGTCGATATACACCGAATTGTTTCCGGCTTGTCTACCTGGAATCGTTGGCAACTTCTAATACGATATACTCGAGTAGACAGCCGAAGAGAGACATATCATGTTACCATCACTGTTCCCCCAAATAGTTTCTCGAATCTCGCTCGATGCCTTCAACGATAGAAAGATATTTTGTTATAGAATTCGGAAACGTTGCAAGAACAAATATTTAACTTGATCACGCGGGATACAGGGGTGCAGTTGTCCGGAGCGCCGCCAGATGGCAAACGCGCTAGTGTTTCTCTCACTAGCGAAACGACAAGGAACTGAAACGCCAATCAGTCGGATCGAGTTATCGGGGATTGTGCATTGTATTCCGTTTGAATTCCGGGCAGGCAATCAAGTCGGGACAATGACAATAAATAAACAGAGTTTTTTGTAAAATAAATAATAATGAAAAGTTTGGTCACGATGTGTTTTGGATCACTCTGTAGACTTTAGAACAACATCTTTTTTTCAAGTATCATAAATGTGATATTTCTGATTAAAGTTTCGAGTCGAGTTCATTTCAAGGTAGTGTAAAGCAATCCGCTCGTTTAATGACCTCTGTCAACATGAAGAAAATGTTTATATAGTAAGCGCGCGCGAACTTTCACCAAGGGTGGAAAAAACTGGCGAGCCATTTTGCGATAAGACTTTTTACCGACAGGCGAGATTGGAGAAAAAGTTGCATCGCGCAATGAATATGCATTGGAAATTATAGAGACTGACGTTGTTTGAAATAAAATGCAAGCGAGGGATGACAAGGGTTCTATGATTTCTTCCACCACCCTGCAATTGGCCTCCCTTATTCGGTTATTTATTTTCCATCGACTTACCCTGTGGATTTGGACACTTTTCTTCTAGATCTTTCGAAGAACCGAAATACACGTACAACTGGATCGCGACAGCAAGGAAACTGAGGCTCTATTTTGCTTGAACCTTAGAGAAGAAAAAGGTGAACCGTACGGTGAGCGAGCGGTGTTTACCGAACAATTAACACGAATCCGACGGAACTGAGAACGGGACAGTGGTCGAGCGTTAATTGGAAGTTTTACCTCCATTATTATGACGACTTTGACTCGCTCACGAGGGTTCGAATGTTTTAACGTTCGAATAATGAAAAACATCCCTTATACATTTTGCAAATTTTTTTGAAAAATCACTCTACAGTTTAGAATAATAAATATCAGGATTAATATCATGACTTGGTGGTATTACACTTGGTGTTATTGCATCAAGTCATGATATTAAACCTGGTATTTATTATTCTCAGAGCGCCTAGGCTGCACAGTGAGAAATATTTATTGCGCATGCGTCCCTTTGTACGAGATCGAAACCACGAGAAGGGGTGCACGGGTGGAAAGTTGTCCTACTGCAAATATCTTTGCATGATGTATTCGCGGTAGGAGTTAAGGTGGAGTGAGGTAGCAAGTCTCCATACATTGTAACTGCTCTGGTCCCATTGTCTCAACAGTTGGTTAACCGTGAATCCCTAGGGCAACACTCTCCGAGGACCTCCGCGGCACGACCTAATTTTCCACATGACTTTCAACTAAGCCTGTAAATCCCATATCGGCAATTCTTTCATATGCATACTTGCAGTGTTTTTAATAATTAATGACTATGTGAGTTGGCTAGATCTCCCACGAGATTAATTCCATGCGGTAGGAAGTCTATGCAGAGATTTGGCTTACTATCGCAAATCACAATTATTGCTAAATAATAATCGACGTAATTGGTTAGAATCGAAAAAGTTAAATGTCACGTCGTCGGCGAAAAGTCATATTTATTGAAAATTTATTAATTCGAGACATTGCATGCAGTCACAAATATGGAAAAAGACAATTTAAAAAAAAACCGTTATTTTGAACCAATTTATTTTTCAATGTTTATTAATTGTGTGTTAATTATATTATAAATGTCTTCTATGAAATGCTGATTTTAATATTATTGTCTAAACTGATAAAGTTACGGATATAAATAATTGTTACTCAGCATTTTTTACTAAATTACAAATATCAATGATTTTTTTGAATTTTCCCTTTGATATCGAAGGGTCCTCGAACGCCTCTTAAGCGGTTATAATCAATAGCTCAAAGTTAAGCTAAGGTATTATAGGTGCCTAAGCCTCTATTGACAAAGCCCTGTATTTGGATTTACCTGCATTAGTCTCGTCGACCTAGCGTGGCAATAATTTGGATGTGCGACAACGCATACCCGGAAACAACCCTCATAAGCCCCATATTGTATTGTGATAGCCCACCAAAATTTCTGCACCTGGTGGTCGAATCGAAAAATCAATGAAATCAACCTCCAATTCTGAATTATTGAACGTCCACGGCACCTGCGATGACACGAACTCGATATGGAAGACCATAACCAACGGAATTTCGTATTATCGATAATAAATTATAACGAACATATTTGAAAATAATATTTTATTGTCAAACAAATAATTCCGGCTCAAAGTTCAACAATATTTCTAAAATGGAAATGGGACAGGGATATTCAAGGTCACAGTCACTTTTTCGTCGATAGGCCTTATCGTAATTATCCAATTTATGTCCTGCATCTTCGTGACTATAACAAAAGCACAAAAAAACAAATATAATAATCAATGATCGATTTCAAATATTGATTCTTGAAAATTTTCAGCATACCTTAGAATAACTCGTAAAATATCCTCGACAAACGAAACACCAGGAGGATTTAGGTAAATACTCGCTTCGCAAATCAATTGAAGTACGCATTTCTTGCCCGGGAATCCCTGGCTAAAAGAGAGTCATTTTAAATCATTTGTTGGTGGCTGCTAATTGGTGTTAAGGAATGGGTAGAGCACGTAAAATACGTGAGACAATTTCGAGGGTTGCACGATAGGTGCGAATTGAAATGGGATCATTGCTTCCTCGAAGTTTTTACACATTCGTATAGCCCCCTTCCCACGAGGAAGAGAGTTTCTGAATTTTTATTCGTCATAGAGAACGTTCCGAAATAAATTAATAAATCATAATAAATATATAAATAACAATAATAATTTAAATAATATTAATAATAAAGAATAGATTAAAGGTCAAATAACAAACCTGACCAATGCAAGTTCAATATTAGCATAGAGGTCTCTTTTGTGGCGTCGAGTCCGATGAAAGGTCTTGATACGCTTGGACGGCTTTCTATAAAGCGTCTCTTGGTTGGGAATTGGCCAAATCATGTCGAACTCAAGATCGAGATTCCAATTACTCGGCTCCTTGAGCTGAATTGCCTTCAAGAGTGTCATTGTGGTCTACGAAAAAAATTTTGAGCGGGTATGCGAACTCAATATTATCCGATCATTGAATCGAGTGAACTCAAATGTGTCGTCATCGAGTGTAAATAAAATTAGATAATACTTAAAAATTATACACGTGTATCGAATCAAGGAAATTTTGAAATATTCAACTTTATGATAATTTCACGTCAGGACGATAAAATAATTGTTTGAAAAAGGAAAATTAATCTCATCGAAGATGCAAGAGACACGAAATTTAAAAAACATTATTGGAAACAGCATGTTTACACAAATACAAAATGTACAAATTTTTTTCGAACAAAATTTCTTACATCTTGACGTTGACACGTATTGCGAGAAAAAAAATTGTAAAGTTTTAATCACAACGGCGGAAGACTTAACTTACCACAAATGAACTTCCAGTTGGAAAAGCCAAATATCTTTTTTTCCTTGACAAAGTTTTATTCGAGTTGAACGAAGTCTTACCGGAACAATTATCTTCGCCAATCACTGTCTGTCCGAGAACGGGAACAATTCCGAATAGTGGAAGAACGAAGAGAAACGTCACGTTCTTCATGTCGTGAAATTTTGAAAACTGATTTATTTCGTGAAAATCGTTTTCTTTGATAATTCTAATTTTCTTATTTTTTCTACGGATTTAAGGGAAATTCGTGAACGTTACCGTGAACCCTAAAAAGTAAACTGAATGCGCAACTAACAAGACAAAGCCACAGTCCGGCTGCTCGGTCGAACAAAAATCGTATAACCTGTCAGACCGGATTATCTTTTGTTTGAGGTAATAGTTATCGAGAGGTGAGAAGTGAAGTATTCCGAGAGATACTGACGAGGTAAGCGTGTAAACGAGACACAAAGAACTAAACGAACGAGGAAAAAAAATCTTCTATACGTCAAAAGTTTCAACGATGTTGAAATTCTTGGCTTTTTTTCTATTTGAGGTAAGGTAAAATTTCATATTTTTCGATAATCACACTCGGGAAGGAACGAATAAAGAAGAGCACAGAAAAAAAATGCTCGATCATTATCGTATTATTTTATTCAAAATATTTCCGGACAAGTGGGATACACTTTGTCGCAATCATCTTCGGAGGAGGTTTGATACGATTTTTCGTACTCGGTCCTTGGATCTTCTTCGTACGAACCATCTGGTAATCTGTAAAGTAATAAAAAAGTTCTCAAATGTATAAAACAAAAATGGAGGAAAGGCAAGGGGCGCAAGGATATCCTTGGACTCGTTGAGAATTCTTCGGAAAAAGTTCAGCTCTGATTACGTGAATTCCGATCTGCATTCCTACCTGGGCACAACCAGAATTCCTGCTCATACCCGACTACGATTTTTACCATTATATTCCTACCTGGATTTCTACTTGGATTTTTCTCAAGGAATGTTGCTAGGATTCTGCATAGAGACAAGTGGTTAATTGGAATTCTAAAATGTTTGAATTTAAGTTAGTACGGGCATCTATAATTCTTTTTTTGCCAAAACCGATATTGCTGGATGCCTATAGCTCTTAACCATTTGCTCGAAATTATCGATTTTATACAAACTAGTTCTCGTGCCAATGTAACTGGCCAGATCCCAAATAGAAATTCTACCCGGATTCTTGTCAGTTTTCCTAGTCGGATTCCTGTCAGTTTTCCTAGTCGGATTCCTGTCAGTTTTCCTAGTTGGATTCCGATCAGTTTTTCTAGTCGGATTCGTGTCAGTTTTCCTAGTCGACACCCCATATGATATCTGATACCTAGAATCCATACTACGATCCCTACGGAGACCTGTACCTGGATGACTATCCTGATAGTTATCTCGATGCGTCCTGAAATTCTTATCTATTCCTTACCTAGACGTTTACGTCTTATTTCAACCCGGATCCGTTCCTACAGTACTACGCAAATGATCTGGTGGCCTACATTCCTAGCAGAACCCTTACACCGTTACCTATGTTTCTCAATAGAGCAATGCACTCACGTGAATATGGAGTGGAGAATCTCTTGCATGAATGTCCCTTTTCCAACTTGGCTGCTGTTACGCTTCCCTGCTTGACACAGCCCCTTGTGCACGCACGCCTTCCCGTCTTTTCCATGTCTGGTAAAATATAAATTAATGCTCTCTCGCTCAAATTTTACGCAATCCTTTCACTTTTTCTTAACGACAAGCAGACTTCGAAGATTTTTATTAATTGCAAAAAATGTAGATTAAAAAAAGCTTTGTTATTTTTGTAATTTTATATTTACATTTTTTTAAACCGGTTTTTTAAATATTTGTATTTACATCCTGCCTCTAGAGAAGCAAAGAATAAAGATATGACGAAGTCACGTTCTCACAGGGCACAAGTGAGAACGATATTGCGAGCTTACCAGCGTAGACTTACGTGCTCAACATTAGCTCCACTTTGCGGTATAGCTCTCTCCTGCTGCGGCGATGATAAACTTCCGCAGGTTTCCTGTAAGGGACTGTATTTCTGTGTGGCAACTCCCATGCAAGACCCGCGGTTACACCCATCGTGAAGATTCCCTTGGGCTTTGCGTAAGCCCCGATCGTCATGCAGTACACCAACTATAATCGAAAAAGAAGTGTGGGATCATTTTTGATACGATGCTCCTGAGAAGGTTCGATAGTCAAAATAGGAAAGTAATTTCGGAATGATACACGAATTCAGAAAATGCACAAAGTTAAAGATAAACACCGTGTTCACCATTACATAAAATAAAAAAATCACTTTACTGTCTATTTATTTATAAAAAGTATTAAAATTTTGCTATTAATAGGTCATTCGTGTAGTTATAATGTAGGTAACACTGTTTATGAGTTTGCATAGAAGCGAGAATAATAAAATGTTTTGCAATAATCATTTATTTATTTATTAGATGATTAATTCGCCGTCGGTACGATAGATGTGTTCCCTTTCCTCTTGCCCTTCGAACGAGGGGCTAACGAACCCGCCTAAGCGTTTACCTAGACACATGAAGAATGTGTAGAAATTTCTTAACTTGTGTAAATCTTAGGTAGCAGAAATTATAAGTTATAATAAAAATAATAATACGAGTTATCATTATTATTATTATGATAATCATTTAATAAGAATTACTGACAAACCACAATTATGAAAATTTTACAAATAGAATAATTAAATGTAGTGAAATATTTTCACACAAATTTTCTAAATAACGTTTCCTGTTTGTCAATGATGAGCAAATTTTACTTGCCTGAACGTTGCTACCTTGTGGAAATATGAGATATCTTTTTGAATCTTCGACCCCTCGTCGCATTCGCGAAGACGCAGTATCGTTGAAAAATGTAACAGATTCCCCTGTGATCTCGATGTATGGAAAAATAATTAGCATGAGAATGACATTTATAAATTTATCGTGCACCATATTATCGGTTATTGATTTTAACGAATAAGTTGATCGACCATTTGTTTGTATTATTTTAATTTGATTTTTTCTACTGTAATTATTATTTTATTTTTCTCGCATTCCGGGTATTACGCGTGCTACGAATATTGGCTCGTTGGACGTAAGAATCACGACTGAACGGTTCATCGATCTTACGGAGTTGTTAGAACGGTTGGTGCTAAATGTTAGGGCACATGTGTTCGAACTAGCCTCGTATGAATTCTTTGGTGTTAAATAAATAGAACTAGGAAGCTTAAGTTGTACAGTCAGCTCGATTAATTATTAAGAAAAATTAACAATTTCTTTAAACATTCGATACGCTAATAACTAAAAATATAATATAAATAAATAATAAAAATAGTAAGTTATTAATTATTTTGAAAAATCGCATGGTTTTTTCACTCCTGACCATCAGGATCTTCGATAGTACGTACATAGAATATTTGGAACGTCGAGATAAAAATCACCAAGTTTGACCTGTTCATTTATTTTTATTTTTATTTTCATTTGTTTCTCTTTTACACGTAGATCGCTCCTAAAGGGCAAGCTGCCAGGAAAACTAGAAAGGTTTACCATCGCATGCGTTTGACAGCAGTAAAAAAGTCCGATTCGACAAGGCTGTTATTCTTTTTTACGTCTAGTTCGTGGATGGTGCACGAGCGAAGACAGTCCATTTGCCTCTGTGTACCGAGAGCCAAAGAAATGGAAAACATGTTCCATCCCGTTTGCCTTCCCTCTTCAAAAGTCCAGGTCGTAGATTGAGTGCTGGCAAGTCGGATAAAGGAGGGAACAGTTTCCTTCAACTTGATGAGCGTAATCGTATTCCCGATGACCCGACACTTCGAAACTCGTTCCGTCTTGTCGCAGTCTAAAGTGTTCGTTAAAGAGAAAAAGAAAACGACAAACAAATATAAACAATGTAAAAGAAAAAAATTTGATTTTATTACAAAATTGATATAAAAATATAAAAGATGTTTTGAAAAAAAAATGGAATTCGTAGACATAAGAATAACATACAAGTAAGAAAAAAAAATACACGAATTTTTCTATCCTCTTTCAAATCGTCGCTGATATTTTAAATTTACGTCGAAACCCAAATCGATCTTTTCCATAGTTCAATAACCTCAAAAAGTGACTGGCCAAAATTTTTCAACGTCGTTTTAACAGACGACGAAAGAAGAAATTAAACAGAGGGGAGGAGACAGAAAAAGAAGATCCGTATGTTTTTCACGTAAGACGTCCGAGCTAATTGAAAAGCTTTGCAAATCCGTTGAGCACAGAGGCGGAGGTAAGGAACGAAGTGGATGAGCTAAGAGTGACTGCCCAGAGAGTGAAATAAAGTGAGAACGTTAAAGTAAGTAAGAAATAAAAAAAACGAAAAAAAAATCTGAAACCGAGCGAGAACCTTAGAGAGCTTACTTGAAGATTGCATGTAGGAGTTCCTGAACGAAGGTTCCACTTCCAATTTTCTCCGAGTCCCTTTGGCCGGCTTCGCAGAGGGCCCTCATTACGCAGGATTTTCCGTCGAGGCCTGCTCTGTTGGTGTGCATTTATATTTGTAGGTGGCAAAGTCAAACGAGTATGTACGTATGTACGAGTAACAGAGAAGGAGAGAGGGAGAGAAACAGAGAGAGAAATTTTAGGGGAGAAAACTTTTAATTAAAGTCTTAATTTAGTACTGCCAAGTCTGCAATTTGAATATGATGGAAACGCAATTTAAATGTATTATCGGTTAAATTAACTACGAGTAAACAATGCGACTTCAATTATTCGCTAAACTTCTTAGACTGGAAAAGGGGTGATGAAGAGAAAGAGAGAGCGACAGAGAGACAGAGAATTTAGGAGATTGAGGGAGAGGGTAAAACGTTAAAGGGGGGTAGGGTGACGCTATTTTCCATCCGCAGTGCAGTACACAGTGCGTCGAACTGGCCCGAAGCCCAAGAATCGCTGCACGCCCGGAAACTCTTCTATCCCAACGACCTCGGAAACTTCCCTCCTAGCCCTTATTCCCTACCATAATACGTGGCTTCGATTAAAGAAATAACCCACCGTAATCCTTTGATTTTTATGATAATTTTTATCCATTCGTTAATTAAGGAGGTTCACGCGCCATAATCATAATAGTATATACAAAGTAATGGCAAAATCATCAGATACAATTTTTTCCAAGATCATTTTTTGAAATTTTGCGTGAATCTTCTTGAGCATCGTATTATAATGGGTAACAAATTTGAGAAGGGTTCACCATCTAGTAATCGAGATATTCGGTGTTTAAAATCGCAACTTTAACACGAGGTCTTATGGAAAGTTACGAAAAAATACGATTTTTGACAATAAATAACTCGATCTCTAGACGGTAAAACTTTCTCAAATTTTACCCACAGTTGAGTATTATTGTTAAGAAGGTTCATACGAATTTTAAACAATTAAACTTGGGATTCGTCTAATGCATGGACAATGCTTCAACTTCCTTAAGTTAATACCAAGAAACATTTCCGATGTTTCAAATATCAAGTTAATCGAGAGAAACATTTTTCGGAAAGATAAAAAATAATAATTTTATGATGTTTATATAAAAAAAAAATTGTTCTCTATGAGGTGACCTGAGCAACTTTAGATGTGTTCCGTATTTTTATAACGTATTTAGTTTTCAATTCTATGTTTAACAAAGAAAATTATTGTTTAATTTTATTTTTGTATATTTTTAGTAACAAAATTAACACGAGTTATTTTGGATTCTTTTATAAGTGGATCGATGAATGTATAAACAATATTTATTTAAACTGTAACACTCACGATTGTAGAAACGCTTCAATTTTTGGAAAGACGACACTTCGACTTCGACGATGCAATAATTTCGATAATTTTCTGTCAACTTTGCTCGGCAATTCCCAGGCCAAGGCTGCTGTCAAGCCCATAACTAAATCACCGTGTCTGGCATACGCTCCGATCGTGAGACAATATACCAACTATAAAAGTTACAATTCGATTAACATTACAGTTAAAAAAATAGAATTAAATCTCAATCAGTTATATTTTCATTTCGATTACGACGTTAAAGTATATAAACAAATATTTTTCCGACGACCCTTCGATATTTTGTGAATTTGTTTCAACTACCATGCTTTCATTTACCTGTACGTTGCTTCCTTGAGGAAATATCAAATATCTCTTCTGCCTCGACAAAAGTCGATTTTCCTCGGGCCTACTCTCCGTCGTATTGCCAGAAAGAAATTCTCCATAATCGTTGTTCCATAGTCCAAAACTGACGAGACAAGAAACAGAGAGGCACAGCAGAACAATTCCAAGGTCACCGTGATAAGACCGCATTTTTTGTCAGTGAAATTATATTTTTCAGCTATGAAATTTTGGAAAATAAAAATAAAACAAGAAAGAAATTTCAATTATTCGTTCGATCGAGCCATTTTTAACGTTAAAATACGGGTGATGAATGAAGGAGACGGTACTTCACAGTGAATGCGAGTTGATCGGTTGTATAACTGTAATACCGGATAGTGTAATACTGGAACATAATCCACGCTATTTCATCGTCGTCGTAATAATAAACATACTCACCGAAGCGACAGTACGAAAATAACAGACAGCACGATAATTCGTTGATACAACGCGTAACCAGACGGTTACGTCGTCCAGGGGACAGTTATATTTACTTTTTGAGAATAATCCGCATCGGAAAGTGTCTAGGCCAACATATTGCACGCTTCTCGATGAGTTCCTCACATAAACCTACGACCACGGCCACCTTGACGCTATCTAGCAAAAACATCTTGCACTTGAAGACATCTCAAGTCTTGAGAAGTGTCGGTTAAGTCATTTTTTAGACTTTCGAAAAAATGAGATTTGCGGTGAGGCTAAAAATTTAATTTTTGGCCTGAGGGAGTTTTTAAGGGCGATGGTTGAATGGAAATTCCGCATTGAAAAGGTCTATCGTATTGTCGTTTGGGAAATTTCAAAAACTGTAGGAACAAAACGCACAAAATTGAAATTACAGTTTTTGCCCCTTAAGACTGACAGAATCTTAAATTAGAAGACATGAGTTTTTTTTATTGTAAGAGTAATTACCCGCATAACATGATAATCATGGTAAGGCCTCAGATACTTGTCAATTAACAGACGAAAACTCGAAAAAACTGCGAAAAATCATGTTTTTCTGATTTTTTACCTATAAATTGATATATGCGAAAAAAATGACTAGGATATTCGTGTTCTGAGGGAAATTTCCGATGAAAATATACCCTTACGAAGTCTGGAGAGAAGATCTTTTCGGATTACATTTTTCGAGCCCTAATTTTGAACTGTTTGGAAAATGTCCACTATTCCATGTGCTTATTTGTCCTTGATGAATGTTAAGTCAAAATCTACACACAGACTTGTTAATGAGAGTCGTGCGTGAATAATTGTATAGACTGACACAGTACGTACGTTTTGTCATCTCAAGGTCAACGCAGAGTTGATATCTTTGAAAATTGCAGATTCGACGTTAAGGGTGCACGAGGAACGTTCTTTTTTCAATTTTCGACCTTGAAATGATAAACTTTAAAAGCTAATGCATGAGACTTTGTCGAGGAATTAGGTCTCATCGTCTTCGCATAATTTACGTTTTGTGGATATTATTATCAACCCCTTGAATATTTTACAAACATTTTTTATTCCACCAAGTTCATAAACGTTAAAGGTTGAGGGTGAACTTATGACCGGGACAGAAATTCTTTCGCACCGGCCATTAGGGGATGTAAATTGACGTGACGAATAGATGGAAGTCCTGGCGAGGTTTCAAAGGTTGCAGCAGGGCGAAACGAGCGGGGATAGGGTTCGGGGGTGGAAATGGTGGAACTTACTTTACAGCGGACAGGTTGACTCAGGGAAGGATGGAAATTTTTTCGTGCGGGTAGGAAAGTGCAGAGCGGTATGGTACGTTTATTTATTTTTTTTTACCACCGACGAAGGGTCGTTAAAATTATTTTACCCAGTATTTTATCAGTTCTCTATGTCGTTTATATTCAACGATGTCAGTGCTGCCTAGATTCCGTCCTCTAATTAAATTTTAATCAAATCAATTACGAATCTTCGATAAATTTGTTAACGCCGACCAGCTCCAATGGACACCGAAGAGCTTGAGCCTTGCAAGCGAGTTGGTCGATTGCCAAAATTGTCGAGTTTCCATCCATTTTTCTACGAATCATTAAATGCGACTTCATCAAACTCATTTTATTTTATTGTTTTTTTTTCTCCAGTCGTGAAACTTACTTGCCAAGCAATCTGAATATTTTTGCCATTACTCCGTCCTTTCCGTTGGCATATTCAAGTGCCTGACATATATTTTTGGCTACACAAGCCTCCCCATCGAATCCATGACTGAAAAACAATTTTACCACTGGTCAAAATAAAGTGAACAAATTAGAGATCGTTTCAAGATCCATTGCTAAACTTATTTTTCATCGGGTACTCGATCAAATTTTTCTCGTATACCCTCGTCCGATTTTTTGTAGGTTCTAGTCCGGTACTAATCAGATCCCTATCTGATCTTTTTTCAAAGGACCCTTATCAGATTCTTATCAATGTCTCTTCAAATTCTAATCAACGTCCGGAACAGATTAATTTTTTAAGTCAAGAAAGAGACGTAATTACGTCTGAAAATTATACCAAACTGGTTGCAGCTTTTGACTACTTTGTAATGGACGAACGTGAGCACAGGAATTCGTCGACTACCGGGGTAAATACACCATTGGCTGATTCCAAGATTCGTAGACGAGGAAGATCGGGCAAAACTTCGAGTCCTCAATCCCTGCCAAGTCTGAAACCTCTTTTCGCCCTTCACACTTGATGGCTATCCTTCCCATATACATATATATTCCGATCCGAGCGTGGTACCTCCAACTGCATTATTCACAGACTATTAAACTATTTATTACCTCTCGTAGGCGAGCGCGACGCTCTCGTGAATCTCGTCGACATTTCTACGTTTCCTCTTCTCCATATTGCTGTACGGTAATTTCCAAGCAACTTTAAAACCCGTTGCCTGAGCGAAAATTGTCGAAGTCGGTATCGATGCTATCTTGTAGTTCAGTCGATACTGCAAATAATATTTATTTTCTTATCGAATGATTAATTTTTGTAATAAGCGTAACATTTTAATCATTCATACAATACGACATAACTTCAACGTTCCATAGTAATTTCAACGTACAAAAATAATTAACAAATTAATATTCCTTTTAATCAAAGAAAAATATAAATAAATGTATTACAAAGTTTTTCGTTTATTTGCCAGAATTTTTGTATCGATGACAATTTGAATTAAAAGAAAACCCCAAAAATGTAGGTACAATGGTAAAATAACCCGAATGAAGACACGGATAAAATAACTGAGAAAACCGAGGGCGAATTTGGCCAAGAGAAAGCGAGACTCCTCGAGATAAGGTCAATTTGAGGAAGCCCGAATCGTATCGATCTCACCGTTGGGTCGACGCCCTATCGTCCAGCAATTTCTTTGAGGCAAAAGAATTACATTCGCAGTATTGGCTGCATCCCCGAGGGTATACGTAGAGATAATAAATAAAATATGTTATTTACTTTTTTCCACATTGAACAAAAATAATCGATCGACAAATAAGATAATTTTATTTTTAAATCTTCGACTTTATTTCGTCGCATATAAAAAACAATAATATTATTCTCAATAAATCAAGAATTCGCATTCAATCGGTACGTTTTCTTGCATTGTTTATTTTTCTCCTTCTTCCCTAGGTAACCAACGCGAAAAATCATTTTTTCAATGCGACGATCGCTTTTTCGTTCTATCGATATACAACCGTTGCGAGAATTGACAATGCGAGATAAGGCTGTAGTATAAAAGCGAATGCCGATAGCACACGCGAATACGCCACGTATGTTGTCGACTCGGAGCCGATATTAAAGGGCATCGAGTCGCGAGTATCATGTCGAACCGCTACACGTTTTCCCGTTTTTCCTATTGAAAAATTCCCGTCGTCAAAGTTGTTTTTTCGCCCCATTTTTATACCTTCTCAGGTTTCGATCTCGGAGTCACTCGACAAAAACTCGTCACGATTTGTAATCAGAGCGATATTTTCGATCGGAAACGACGATGAAAGAAAAACTGTATAATAAAAAAAAGAAGCATCGATATTCAAATGTCCATAAACGTGGTGATGTAAAAAAAAATTCTAGATCGTTGACATTTGAATTCTCGCGTTCGTTTTTAAGATCTTATATATCGATCGATAAATTTTCGTATCCATGAAATTAAAAAAAAAATGTTCAGGACAAATAAAAAAAAGTCCCTTTAAAAATGTGTTTCGCTCCCGTTAGTTGACTGCGAACCAGCGGCCATTGGGAAACGCAGGGGTCCGATAAATGAGGACATAAAAGGCATTTTTCACGTTCATATATTACATAGATGTATAGGAAAAAGAGTTTAATATATATGTATATATGTACGTATATGTATAAAGGACATATATATGTAGATATAAAAAGGTATATCTATTTATATGTATTGGCGTTTCCTGACTGCCGGGTTAGTTCGAGCGCCCACGCCTGTATCCCGCGTAGCAGGGTGTCGGCTGCCACCATCGCCTGGACCTGGCAAGCCATTTGTCACAGAAAAACCATCCCCTTGGTTTGCTTGCTTTCTTTTGCTTACTTGACTGCCTATATACTTGTCGTACTCATTCCTTCTGTTTCTTACGAGCCGAAAATGTGCCCGAGAGCCTCGATCGATTTATATCCGGTCTACCATTTATATGTATATATATATATATATACGAGATTGTCGACTTCTCGATTGTAGGCGACATTGGCGATAACTTAGGTGTTATATAGACGTAGCCATACGACAGCGACAATGCGTAAAAAAATTCATCGATATTCTTCTTATCGGCTGATCAAAAATCGTTATCGTGCCGATTTTGTTATAAATAGAACTTCTGGTTTATCGTTCGGGCATTAAAAAGTGCGTAATTAAGGAATTTGAGTAATGATGAATTTTTCAAAATATAATCTATTTTACCGGCAGTTGGTAACTAAGAATACGAATCACGGACAAGTTTATGTATTCATAATTTGCTGAGGAATATATCACATCCGGTGCCCAATGTCCATATTCATGACTTTACCGGTTAACACTTGACGTCTTTATGAAATGTTCAAACATGGCATGTACAATATGTAATATGCAAAATATGTCTCATCATGTCTGAGACGCCCTGGGAACGTGCAGCTGCTATAGCTTGGAAGATAACTAGACGGTTATACGTATAGGAGAAACCGAAGGGATCTCATGACGGTTACCGGTATCCCTCTGGTAGAGCCCGGTGTCGCATGCGGGGGAGCACGTATCAGCTTAGGAGCGTGCGATGCGACGGGATATTCGCTGGTGTAACTGATGTTGAGAGTGTTTGTCGAAGCTCTATACAACGTGGCTGAGTTGTCTGGTTATCATGATATGCCGTTGCCTCCCGTTTCGCGTAGAGCTTTGCATGACGCCCCGTGTCTGCGGGGGTTGAAACTCTCCCTCTGTCGTACATTACGGGAATGGTGGTGACGTTAACGCGTTTTCCTCTTCAATTACGATTTGGATAAGCAGCTCCAAATGTCACATGCATTTGTATATCGAATAATCATTTTGAGGACACCGAGGATGTGAACCACCCTACGAAATTTGTTCGACCCTGGATTAAAGACCGCGATCACAAAGCGTTCGGTACTACAGTGGAACCTCGCTCAACTCACGGTCACGCGCGCTGGAGGCGTCGGTAGTGGGGGAACGACCGAGCATTCTAATTGGCTCAGGCAGTCGCGAGAGAGAGGAGCTCCGGCCGGCGATTGGTTATGGATACAAATCGTTTTTATTTTCGTTTCAAACTTGGCCCATTCGATTTTCATTCGGTCTAAACTTTATCGGCAACTCAGTTTTTCTCACTTTCTATGAAAACAGGTCGGCTATTCTATACTTTCGAGGGGTGACAACTTCGATTACTCACGAAAAACGTGCTACCCTTCCGAAAAGCGACGACCCTCTTGGCTCTGGTACCAGATGTGCTTACAGACACCGGTGGCAGGATCAGCATTAACGTCGTGATATACAAGATGCTCCAGGACGAATTCCGCATAATCGTTGGGCGTCGAACGTTTTCTCGGGTTTTGGGATTCGCGACGACAATATTGGATGCGTGGAGCGGAAAGTGGCTTTGTGGTGAATAGGGGATGAATCGGTGCGGTAGCTGCCAGGAAAGGGTTTGTATTTTGCCAGGCGACGCGAGAAAGGATTTTCACTGCGGCGGGAGAAACGGAACAACGGCGTGTATGGAACAGCGAGCACGGTAATGCTGCAGACAAATTGTAATCGCAATAACAAACACCAACGTAGCGAAGATAAACTCGTTTCTCTAATAATAATAATTTAATGTTATTTATGTAGCAATTCTCGCGTTCAGGGATAATTCGTTGCAAATCCGTTTAATTTATTTAGGGTGCTAAATATAAATAACTCTCATTAACGAGAGTAATTTCTCATAAATTATTAATCGAACGATCTATCATTCGAAAGGTTGAGGGTAGCGATCGGATAATTTTTTGACTAAAATTTCATTGAATCGAAGAAAGAGAGAATAAAATATTTAAAAAATGGAACTCGTTTCGTGTTACGGTATGGGTTTTTCTAAATTTAAAAAACTCTCTCGTCGAGAAGGTCAAAACTGAATAACCCACTCGTTCGTAAGGGTGGTTTTCGCGAATGGGCAACAATCATGAGGACGCAGTGTGTAAGCTTGAATTTGCACCTTTCTTAATTTTCTCCGATGACTCGGCAGTCCAAATGGTGGGGAGAGTGGGAGACTTTCCACCGTTCGCCCACCACCCCAAGTGCACCAATTAGTAACTGTCGGTTAACGTTAATTTCGCGAGTTACAGTGGCTGCTTCATTTAATTGGGGCCTGCGACTAAAAGCCCGAAGCGGCTCTCGGTGAGTTTACCCTCGTCCTTTATCGAATTCGTTGCTAACGATTTACCCTGATTTTCTAACGAATACGTGATACCAGAAATAACATTTGCAAGAACTTACCACGTTCGCGAGAAAAAAAGTCGTATTCGGAAACTCGAATATTTTTCTTTTTTTCGACTTTTCTCGTTCTATTTATTTTAACTCTTTCGACCGTCGTATGACGAATAAAGTATCGAAAATTATTTTAAATTAGAATTTAAAATTTGTATCGATCGAATAATTCAAAAACAAATTAAACAATTATTTCCAATTAAATTCAACAATTATTTCCGTCGGTCCTCATTCGTCAGCGTTAAAATTTCAATATTTTTCTTTCAAATTCGCCAATGTCGTTTTAATTTATTTGCAAAATCATCGATTATTTCGTCGATAAAATTTTACGGATTGTTTTTTTTAAATATTTTCAACACTCGGGATCTTTAACCAGACGCGATGGCTACGGTGGCTTTCGCGTCAAACGGTAACGGTAAAGTTTTAATTGTATTCGTAATATTCAATTTCCGATGCAGACACGTCCGATCTTTGAAGCCCGCCACGAAATAACTGATGATATGTCCTTAGAGCCCTTCGCACGTTCGTTCGCCGACTCTCAGCACAGCTCAAACGATACTCGCTGAGCCGACGGGTTGTTTGAACGGATGTGTGCGTATGATGTTAACACTTCACCATCCCGAGGAGAGACGTCGTTTTTTTCCCTTATATCGTTGATATTTATCGAGCAGTAGCTCGCAGCTAAATAAAATAAAACAACAAACGGAAAAAATAAATGAAGGAGAGAAAAAAAAATACAGGGTTACGGTTGGAAATGGTGTTTGAAAATCGAGAGGTCAGTAACCCGCGAAGAACTTCACGGTAAAATCGTATCGGTGCGAGGACGTATTATTTAATCAAACCGTCTCAAAAGCCTCGTGGTAACGATGATGTTTCGAATAAGCACATAGTGCGTAACAGCCCGAGTCAATATTTGAACAAGCGTAACGAAATGGAAGTTCAGAAAATGTTGCACGAAATTACCGCATTGCCGGTTCAACGACCGAATCAATTCGTAATACATTCGGCATGTAGAAAACGAAAAAAGAAACGAGATAAATTAATACAACCTTTTCACGAAAGAAAACAAACGATTTCGTCCATTAAATCGATTTTTAAGGGATGAAGGATAAATATACTACTGAAATTTAATTTTCAGCTGAACTTTAATAATATTAAATATATGTTTGTACATGAATGTATATTTCTTCGATTAATTCAATTTATTATTTACTGGTAACTTGATCAATGAAAAACTGTAACTAAATCATAAAAAATCATATTAATTATTTTGTGATTTTTTTGTTCTTGGTTTATTGTTATTATTATTTTTAATGTCGTCCTTTGATCAATTATTTCTACAAATCGATACGCAACAAGGGTAGCAAAGATAATGAAAAAATATTAAAATATATAAAAGTCATTAAAAAAAAAATTATGACGCCTCAATCAGGAATTTATCTTCCAAGACGATCCACTCTACGTGCAGTCAAGCTTCGTGACTCTGTCCAGTAATCCACGTCCCTCGGGACACGAGGGATAGATTAGCGAGCAATCTCTGCCACTCTTTCCCGCTCTTGCAGCTCGTAGATAATGATCGTCGTCTCTCGAAACGTTGAATCCTTTTCCCATTCCGTAATCAGGCCTGTCGTCGATTAATAGAACAAAACATGATTGACCGATAAATTCTCTTGATACTTTAAAAATCAAAATGATAAATTGTAAACAAATAAAGAATAGAAAAAAAAATAAAAAATTCAAAGAAAAATCCATCCCTTGTAAGAAAACAAATGTATATATATTTTTTCCTTTTATTTATCTTACGTGAGTATCACGTGTAGCAACTGGCCGACGAGACCTTCCTCGTGCAGCGGAGTCTCAGCAGCCTCGCATATGCTTTTCATCACGCAGTCTCTTCCGCTTCCGCCCCATCTACGAACAAGAAACTGACGTCGTAGATATGTTTACCTTTTTTTATAAATAAATTTAAAAAAATCTTTAACTATAAAGAATAAAAAATTTTAATAGAAAAATAAAATTATAATGTTGTTCGTATAATTGAAAATAATATTTTTTAAATGTTGTACGAATTTCTTCGCATAATCTCGAACGAACGGTCCGACGATGCGAAATGAATAATTGAATATCGATAATCGATATTGATACAAATATTTGCATTATGAAAATTGGCGCGAAATAAAATATATCGGCTTGAATTATCATCGAATATGGATCTCGAGTCTGGGATACGAAAATTCTTTTTCCGTTCGACTCGTTGCAGTGATAAAGGTGGATTCCGGCACTCCTCATTAATTCCCGACTGCGAAACGAAGATCCATTCCAACCTGCGACCAACCCCTTGCCCGCCAACGCTCTTCCTCGCTTATCCGGATGATCGCACGACCATCGAAATTTAATCATTATAACTCTCTGAATATTTTTTTTCGCTTTTTTTTTATTCCCTCCGGGAGTTTTTATCCGCGAACGTGACAATGAAGATTCTGGATCTGGTCTTGCACGTGTTAACGAGGCGCTCGGCTACGCCGGGACAATTAAATTCTTTCATATTCGATATTTTCGTAGCCTTTACGATCGATACCATCGCGAAATACGGAATATTAAGCGAGAATGTGGTAATTGGTACCTATATCCGCACTGTACACGGAGAGTGAAAATTGGCGAAATAATAAAAAAAACTATGAGGGGACAGTTATTTCTGTCCGAAAAATTTTATGAACTTTTTTAAAGGTCTACATTTTGTCTAAATGGCGACAAATCTTTATTTTAAAAATAAAACTAAAAACTTTCACCTTTTAGTGAAATTACCGGGTAGGAGCGACGTTAATTAAAAATGATTTAAATGATTTAAAAAATTCGCTTGCCTGTCGATCGCCGATTCGAGCGATCGATAAAATACCGATCTATTTTTATCCATCTTGTCGACGATGTTCCTCGACCTTGTACTCGAAGTTGTTCTTTTCCATCGTCGTGTTCTGCCCACGGCGTTGTCGAAATAATTAGTAAAAAACGTCGCGTTTTGCGGTATCGGGAATTGGAACTGAAAGTTTTGGCCAAAAACCAAAACCCTGTCGGTTCTTATCGAAATCGGCACGGCGATTCCCATCAGGAGCTTGATAAGCGAACAAGAAAAAGAGCGCGTTACTGGAGAAATAACAATCAATGAAAAATGTCGATTAAGTAGATTTTTAAAGTAACGAGAAAAGAGGCAGAAAAATATTTGGGCGAAAAATTGTTCAGAGGAAAAAACGCGTCGACGAACAAAAATCCTATTTTAACACGAAAATATTACTACGAAATAAAAATTCGAAGGTAAAAATACTCAGAATAATTTTCCGTCGGGAAAAACGTTCGGTGGGGTAAAATGCGCAAACTACCGAGTGGCTCGAAGGAAATAATTTACGGAAGGAAAAATTTTCGCCTAGAAATGGTCGATTGGTCCGAATGAGTGTGTCTTTCAAAACAATTCATCCCTCGGACTTTTGCGAATTCCGGAAAATAGAAAGAAAGCTGGAACAAAGTGTACGGAAGGGGATGAGGGCCAGCGCGAAAATGAAGATAAACACCGAGGGATGACCAGGAACGTAAAATTGCGGAGTTTCCTGCGAGGCTATGCCTGAATCGAGCCGGCTACCTGACAGAGCGTACGGGCGTTTTTTTTGCACTTTCGTCAAAAGTTTTAACGGATCATCCAGTCAACTTCTTACTCTCCTTCTATCTCATCCCTTCATATTTCAATCTTTGGAATGCAACGCCGCATGGTCCATTCATTCTCTTCCCGAAGGCAGTCTCTACGATATTACGACCCCTTCCCTGTCCTTCATTCTATGTGGCTCCTCGTGAAAGTTTACCCTTCGTCTCGCCTCGTCTCCTGTCACGCATTTTTATTATTCCATAGTTTGTTTCGTTCGGAAACTTGAGGACCGAAACGTCAAGAGAACGACAATGTATAAGATTATCCTTTTTCCCTTCACTTTTAGAACAAAAATCGTGTCCAAGGGTGAAAAAATGTAAAAAAATTCAGTTTTTCTATATTTTGATCGGGTTTTTTTAAAAAACAGGGAATCAGAATATCGTACTCGTGATCTATGGGAAATTTCCGATTTCGTAAGCACGATCTAAAGTAATTTGGGAGAAAAAAAATTCACCCTCTTAACCCGCGCACACACCCTTCAAAGTCTTCGAGGACTTTGGGTAACTCGGAGGGGTGAATTTTTTTTTTGCACCCGAACTAACTTCGTAGACTGCCCACTGTAATCGAAAACTTCATGTAAAATACGAATATAATATTCTCTTTTGCGGCTTTTTAGAACTTCCCGTACGAAGACCGATAAGCCGAAATTTTGTCAAAACAAATCTTTAACTTTTGGAATATCGAGATTGTGGATACTTTCATGAGATATCGCGATCGATTATCGTAACTTTTCTAACGAAAATGACGTAAAAACCCGAAGCTGTAACCAATTTCAAGGAAGGCGAGACTACGACCATACTCCAGCTCGTTGATAAGAGCCAGAAGTTAATTATGTGATTAACTCGAGCGAAATGAGATCGTACTGATGGAATCGCGAATTGGTGAGAGCAGGAGTATGGGTAGGGGGGGGGGGCTAAGGGGCGCCCATTATTTGTTTACTTCTCGAGCCCAAGTTCCTCAACTTTGCGTCGACCGAGCAGAAACAAAATAAAAAGAAGATTCGAAATAAATTTAACGATAAGATGAGAAAAGAAGCTTTTCCAGATCGGAGAAGCAAAGAACGAGAAAATAATCAAAATCGATGGATTCCATTGATTGCGTTCTACGTAAAAGAAAAGAATAATATAGAAAATAATATATATCTCGTAAAAATATGGATATATGTAATAAGAATGTAAAGAGAAATCATAAATAAAAACGTAATTATAATTTCATAATAAATAATACTCGTACCTTGAGAGTTCCTCCATAGGGTGAAACGAGAGGTGGAGGGTACAGATAAACTCTATCCCTCCCCGATCGAGCTTTCTCATCATCCGCGTCGTCTGACGAGACTCCTTTTGTTGTCGAGAGTACGGAAGCTTCGTGGCTCTTGATTTTCCAAACGCAATATAGACTCACGTACATGAAAATACTAACCCGCATCTTCCTTCCACTCTTCGACGCGATTTTCTCCTAGAAATTCGATAACTCAGTGAGCACCCTTCTTAGAACTAATTTATATTTATGGCATAATAACTCTATGGTTGCTTCATATATATATGAAAATCTCTCAGCACATAGGTCGCTCGTAGGGTTTTGGTAGGGAAAAATAAATTTGCCGCGAGAACAGGTCAAATAATAAGTGGAGTAAACAAGGCAATATGTTTTCCGACATGGCTGACTATTTTCATATTTTTCTCCTTGATTTTAATTAAATAGAACAATCTTATCACACAATCTTTTCAATCCTACACATTTTCAAAGTGTTTGCCACGACTGCAACGCCATCTATTTATACTTCCCCTACAGATTTTCTTCTTATACCAAAAGAAATTAAAATATTCATTGTCAGCCGGTTGAGTTATAGGGACCTTGATTGTAATATTGTTTTCATATTCGAGATCAGCGAGGTCGAAAATACGCGTATCGAGACGAAATAAACCAAGCGCGTATACATACCTACGCGTGATGTATATTCTATATATTCATACGAAATCGTTTGCTGCGGATGGCGTTACGTGCCTGAATCTGATGGCTATGACCCAAATCAGATTCATCGCAAACATCAAATCTCTTCATGAATATGCATTTCTCGGTGCATATATTCTGGTTAAAATCGTTGTAAACTAGGACTCCAGAGGTAAAGTGGAATGAAAAGAGGAGGTGAAGTAGCGAAGTGACGTAGTAGTGGTGGGGGTGGTGATGGTGTAGGGGTGAATCGCAGAGGGTGAGTTGTTGACGAATTCCAGTAAATTAATTACACCCCAAGGTATATTGCCCCACCTACCATCGTGTGTTTTGAATAATTAGGCAATAACTCATGGGATTTCTTCGTTAAAAGGATAAAGGAAACCACGAAGGCAATTACACTCCAACCCCGCATATCTTAGTAGAAATATGAATATATAACATACGCATATATATAACTAAATTCTAGAAGACAAATATCTTGCCAATACGGACATATAGAAAAAATAATTATGTAGATGTGAAAAATTCTGGAAGTATGAACGACTTTTAAAAATACTGCTTATCATAGAAAAGTCAAAACTTTGATTCTATCGTACCTAATAAAAGTGTTTAATAATAAAAAAGAAAATGAGAATATCTCGGTTTGCAAAAAGTTTAATTAACAATTTTGAGAAACGATGAATTATCGAAACTAGATTAAGTGCTTGTAAATTTCGAAATTATTGACGTACCGTTGGTATGTTGAAATTGATTCGATTCGTGCTATCGTATTGGAACAACTACGAGCAGTCGCTGGTATTTTACTGAGTGTTTCCCCCGTTTATCCTCGACTTCCTTCCGACCTATTATATATATATTTGTATCCTCGCCGCTTCTCGGTATCCTTTAAGGAAATACTATCTCCGTGAATGATTCCAACGGTGATTCGATGCAATCAGGATAAGTCAGGATGCAGTCACCGCCAGACCTTCCCAATCTTTCTGCTTCCTGATACAATTCGCTGACGCTCCGGTGACTCGAATTAAATACCTCCGGTAAATCTTCGCTCGGCCTGCAAAGGATATCAGAAGGGTAGCGAGGGAGGGAGAGAGAGAGAGAGAGAGAGAGAGAGAGAACGAGAGGGAAATAGAGAAATAGATCTAATCGTTTGCCAATATAAGTTGTATATAGCGATAAGCTATATATCATAAGACCGAGCTGCGTCACCGGTTTCCCAACCCCTAACAGAAAGCTTCCCCTGGCAGTGGAATAGCCGTGATATTTCAGACTCGATTTTTTTCAATGAGAAGTTTTATAAAATCGAATACAATTTTTGCAACCCTTAAACACCTCCATCATATAAATTGTTCAAGTAGCAAATGAGGGTAGAAATGTTCACAAAGATTAAACTCGACTTCTCGATTACGACTCACGTTAAGAGAAGATGAATAATTTCGTCGAAAATATCCTGTTTGCGTTCCTTCGAAGCTTCGAGCCGATTGAGGGGAGTCTCAGCGAGCTCGCAAATAGTCCTCAATAGGCACTGTCCGCTTCTTTGCCAGCCGTGTCTGAAAATGTAAATGTGATTCGGAATCGTTAATTTCGTGGCTCGGTGGTTGTTACTTTTTGGGCTGAAAATTTGCCTTTGATCGATCCGAAGAAGCCTGTTACGTAACTACTTATTGCTAAGTGTTCTTTCTCGTTTGAGTCGACAGGTCAATCCCACCCTTAAGTCTTTGCGGTGGAAAATGCCAATTTGGCGTCTCACCATTTACATTTTAACCAAGTCTATGGTACGACGTTGTGGCATTCGCCAACCTCCCTTCGATATTTTTCTTTCCCACGCAACTTAACGTTCGCTCAATCTTCGCAAGAAACATCACTTTTGTTCCCATAATTTTTGTAAGCCGGTTTAATACAATAATATATACCATATTTCGAACATCTATGTTTTGTCAAAATTAATTCATACGACGATATTAAACGATAAACTATAACATAACTTTGTTATCCCAGTCACCGCTAGGTGGCGAGCTGGAATGCGTTTCTCGCCGGCGAGATGACGCGCCCGAATCATCGTTCATGCGTGCTTCGTTAACGACTAATGATCGTAAAAAGGAGAAAACATTTAATCAATTCTTCAAACTACTTTATCCATCGTCAACCCTCCTTGCCCACAGTCTCCCTTCAAGACGCAGTCTCTCGTCCGCTCCATTGATCTTACGAGGGTTTCACTGTCGCGCTCATCGACGCAACCCTATCCAGGCTGCATCCTCCACTGCTTCAACCACCTCTTGCAAACCCGTCATGCCGTAATTGCCTTATGTCCCAATTAATTTACGTTCTAGTCTGGGCGGCCTCAAGCTCCTCGTCCTTTGCTTCGCCCCACCTACCAGCTGGTACGTATTTATTTACGACGTTATACAACAGCCATATTAGGTAGTTTGATGTTGGGCGTTGGTTTACGCCTTCCAAATGACAACACGAAGCATCCTGTCCACCATTGTTAAGAGGAAAGTCGATTTGTATGCAATATTATCCATGTACATACACTCAACTTTATCATTATGTCACAACATCTTTTTCTTTCCATTTGCATTCATTTCGCAATCCTTGGTGTAGATTAACTAACAACCACGAATCGAGAATTTACCATTTAATCTTGGTACCTCGATAGGCAAAATACCGCAGCTGATATGACAAAATGGTGTCTCTTCAAAAACTCAATATGGTCGCTTGATGGATATAGATATACCGACATATGAATTCAAATCTCATAGCTAATAAATGCCAACATTTGCCATCAGACGTCGCACACAGGGTGCTTTTTCAGTTCGTACGAAAAGTGTCGGGAATGCTGAAAGTAGAAAAAGCTGGTACGTATATTCTCGTGTTGAATCGAGCGCGTGACGCGCTAGACTCCTCGTAGGTTGCATATTTCAGCCCCATTGTTGCTATAGTAAGGTAGGTGGTGCGACGAGTCGCGGTGAGCAGTGGGAGGGCGAGTGTCCTCTGAAATCCTCGGGCGGATAAAAATTCGATAAACTGTTTGCCAGGGACCACGCCTACCGCTTTGCCAACTCGGAGGACTCGCAACATATGCACTTGCACGTTTGACAATATATATAGACGTAACATATATAGCATATTACTTGAAGCAAGCAAAGTATTTGCCACGCTCTATGATTAAAAATTTTCGATTGTGCCAAATTTGAAAAACTGGAACATTCGCGTTGCTTTTCGACCTCCAAGGGGATGAACAGAATTCTGTTATTCAAATTCTCAAATATTTGTTTGGCAAAATCTAAAAATAGATATTATTGGATGCGTAAATGCAGATTGGGATCTACAGATGGCAATATTTTCGTTTGTTTTTCACCTCCCGATACGTGACACAGTTCAAAATTCTCATGCTGGAACAACGTTGCATACATTTACATAATAATCATTAAATTATTACTTGGCATTGAGACTACCGAGTCCGTTGATAGTCAACACGCTTATACATCAGGCTCAATTATCAAACAATTTATCATTCATTAAACAGTTCTATTTATTCGTCTATTCGTGTATTGATGCAGTTGCCCAGTGAAATTTAGCGACGTCAGCCCCAAATTTCGTTTGAATCAACAAAGCAACTCTAAATAGTCGATAGCCCTGAGTTTCGGATAATGGACGATTTGAATCATGGAATCAAATAACGATATGAATATATCCATGTGAAATTAGTATTTTGGTCGAGGTTCGCCCGGGCGGATATGCAATTATGGTGATGATGAAGTAGTAATACGAAACTTCGTGCAATGAAGATCGAAGTAATGTCGAATTAATTATTAGATAACTAGTAGGTATTGTTCGTTGGGTGAACCACCCAGTTTGTAAAGTAAGGGATGATTGCTTTCTGATTTCGGTGCGAGGGGTTGATTTTCAGCCCGCTAACTGTCACTTGATTTTTGGTTTAGTTTTACTTCTATAAAAGCGACTTGAATAAAGTCAAATCCTTATTTATTAATTTTTTTATTTGGCGAAGAAGTGTTATTTGTCGTACCAAAAAATCTGGATATTTCCGGGATAAAAGTTAGATAACAGAGATAAATAATTGGTCTTGACGCTTATCGTGCTACATTCCACATTGTTTTCACGCTTTCACGTCGAACTTTTAATTTCTCGACAACGACCCAGTTTTGTCGAAATTTTAAATGATCGCAAGTTCGCTCGTGTCATCGTGAGTGGAATGCTTGAATTTTCAACAGGACCTAGTGTAGTTTTTAACACACCGAGTGCATCTTTGTCTCACTTGATGTCCCACAAAAAACTGTACTCGGTGCATGCTCGTGGAAAACGTAATTAGAGAATGTGGTTTGGTTCAGTACGATACCGTGTGGTGTAATTTCTGTCCACTATGAAATCGCGTTGGGAATCGTCGAAATTTCGTTGAATGGGAGATGTGCAAAAAAATTTACAAAAATCGTTTCTACAAAATTTACAAAAATTTAAAAAAAATTGAAGTTGTTCTGTTAATTTTTTGTTTAACCCTCTCGACTCATTGTCAATCACATATCAGAAATATCAGACTTTTTAAAAAAGTGGGAGTTTTATTCATTTGTAATATTTTTAACGATACAAAAATAAGGGTTGATTTTTGTAAATGTGACTCACTTGTCCAGTAGATCCTCGAGGGCGATATAGACGTCCTGTAGATCGAAATTTCCGATATCACGGGCTGGTATGACGCCTGGATGGAACTGTGACAGATTCCACGGTAGAACGTAGTTGAATTGAAAGCCTGACGAAAACGCTATGCCCCCTGTTTTATCCATAGCCACAGGTACCGATACACCTACCGTAAACTGCATTACGAAGCAGATCTCTGAATGTACAACGATATTTACCGAAACGAGAATGAAATAAATCGTGGATTCACGAGTAAATTTGTAAACACAAACTTCGTAAATACGTCGTATGAAAAATAAAACTCAACTATTTGAGAGAAAAAATGAGCTAAATAAAATGTTATTAAATAAAACATTAAAATATTGTTTCAAGCGAAAAAGTCCGCGTTCCGGATAAAGATTCATTACTATCAGAAATTCCATCATATCGTCGATTTACATACTTGTCTACACATTCTGAATTACTACTGTAATAAAAATGGATCAAGTAACCTTTGAATGAACCATTTCTTTTGTCATCATTCTTTCCTCGGGAACCCATCGATATTGGCAGCGAATAATATTATTCCTAATGGACAAGATGTGTCAGACGAAAATATCGATCCTACGATGAATATTATGTTCGCGAGGGAAAATTCTAAGAAGGGGTTGTAACGCGTACGAAGCAAAGACCTTCAGACACGCGCATATGCATGCATTCTTGATAAAAACAAATTCACAGCTATGTCCAAGTCCTAAGACGTTAATCAGCCCATAATCTTATTAATCTTTTTAGTTCCTTGATAAGACCTTATCAAGATCTTAGCAGGATCTTATCGAGGGTGTGAAAAATCGATCGCAATTATTTCCTCAATATTTCATATTGTAAAGGCACAGGTAACTATATTAGTACGAACCTTCATATCCATTATATGATTTACAAATTCATCGAACTACAATTACAAATTCCATAAGTCTGAGGGAGAGAAAGCGAACGAGAGAATATTTTAACAAAGCAAGGGACCCGGCGTATAAAGCAGGGGTGAGCTTGAAAGAGGAAAAGTCTGGCCAGCTGCTCGCTTTCTCAAAGAATAATTATGCACCCACTTAATTGCAATTAGAGCGAGACATAAGACCGCGATGAAGATCTTCAACCAACGACGGAGCAAAGAGCAGTTTCGCTTTTGCTATTTTCCTTCTATCTGTAGCTTTATTAAGACCCCGGAAAAGTATGCGCTATACTGTGCAAACAGTACCCTGGCATGGCTTATCGTGGTATATGATCCCGGGAAGAACATTTTTCAAAGCAAATATTGTTGCTATTTTTAAAGGTCATGTTACGAACAAACATTCGCTCGTAATATATATTTTTTTCAACAACAATCTTATATCCCACAATTGAATGATAATATTAATAATAATAATAATAATAGGAATGAATTGTTTCTGCAATATTTATTGATAGAAGCTCTAGTTCTTTTGATGCGAATAATTTAAAAACTAAACTTGAAACAAAACAAAAAACATTAAATCCTTCTATAATTGCTGTATTAACTTGTGAAAAACGCTACAAAATTGTTCGTCCAATAGATTTACTCATTGCAATATAGCCCGGTAAATTTAAATGAAAATTAAAACGAGTAACACATTTAAGAAATAACGTGTGAATAAAACAGAAAGAAAAATAGGTCAAACTAACCTGGAAGACGGTGTTTTGTGGAAAAAGGAGAATGTTACTGGTGGTTATTGTCCAAACAACCGTAAAAAATATAAAAAGAGACGCGACGCGTAACATTCCAAAAGGATGGTTATCTTTCGAGTGACAAAGTTCGGACCCTGGCGTGGTTGCTCCCGGAGACCGGTGGGCACTGCCAGAACAGAGTGAGCTGATACACAACCGGAATTACGAGCGAAATCTTGGACTCTTTGCTCAAGTAATTGGAGGCCGAGTATCGGCTCGCTGGTCAAAGACCTCGGAGTGAGCTTCTCTCGCGGTCCTCTGTGTGTTGTTATAGGGTCCACTCGGTCGTTGCCTACGGCTATCGCGGACCAGCAGCATGAGGGAGGAAGAGGGACAGAGAAAAAGAGAGAGAGAGGGTGAGGGATAGAGATAGAGAGAGATCGAGTCTCGATTGACACGAAAGCACAAGGGGGATGAGAGTAGGTAAAGCCACACGGGCACATGAACACTGATAAAGTGATGGATGGATGGGCAGACGGATAGATAGTTATCAGATACACAGAGAATCCGATTTAAATCGTTCATTCGAAGTGCAACAATACGTGGATGGAAACGCGCGGCCGTAGGAATTACTACACTCGAGCAACCCTCCGACACCGAGAGAACCCCTCAAGAAAATTGAAAATTACTCAGTATGTGTCTATCTCAGATGTTGACAGGAATAGGTTGAATATGGATATAAAATAAGAAATATAGAATACGAAATACAAAATATGTAATATAAAGTATAAAATATATGAAAGATGAATTATAAAGCGAATTCAGACATCGCCAAATAAATTTTCCTGACTCGTCTAAATTATAATATTAATGTAAAAAAAAGAAATTCAACATAATATGTCCAACTTGTGGTACAACATCGATAGACATGCAAGCCCATAGTAATAATCAACGGACAGGAATCCTGTAAACTATGTGCACGCTTGGCCGGAGTCCACCGCAAAAGTTCCACCAGCTGTTATACTCAGAGAGGGCTAGGGAAAAGTTGATGTTTCTGCGTTATTTAGTTTGCCATGCGAGGCGTGCAATCCGGAAGCCGAGTGAGAAAGCCACAAGAAACTCCGGTGGCAAACGAGAAGCGGGAGAGAACGCGTTTGGATGACAAAACAACAGTGCGATGTTGTATACGTTCTTTAACTGCCGCGTTACGTTTCTCTCTCTCTCTCTCTCTCTCTCTCTCTTTCTCTCTTTCCACTCTTCCCTAGACTCTCTTGGATCCTGCTACCGCCTGTGTATTGTTCGGTGAAGAGCTGGTTCACCGAGGAGAATGTGTTTCGTCGTACACTCCGTGCAAGGGGCGCTGCAACGCTGAAAGCTAACATACAACAACCCGCTCTGCGGCCGACCCAACTAACCCATTCTATCCTGAAGGAAATTCCATGGCCACACCGTGCTATGGTAACGTCATTATTCCAACTGTTGGCTAAATGAAATGAAATTCTTCGCGGGAGGTAAGAGCTAAAAAAACAAGGAAAATTAAAAAGTAAGCGTCGCCTGGCGGGCTGGTTCGAAATGAGATTTCATGGAGGGTTGGGAATAATGGAAGGATTTCTTGGTAGCATTTACCATCGTGCTTGATGGGTACCAGAATTTCAATCAGGAAAGCATGATTCTTCCATCGTAAACGACGCTGCATTTAAGATCGTTTTTCTCAATTAAGAAATTATTTATCCCCTAACGGCGTTTATGGTCATACGTATTTACCATAAATTTCGCGCAGACACGGATTTACTTTATATACAATGCGATGTCATAAATTAGTATATCCACCAGTGTATGGAAAAACTTTTTTTTTCGGTAAGATAAAGTTAAGATTATAAGGGGCACCTCGAAAACAAGATCGACAAGAAGGCCCGGCAAGGCAGGGTCAAGGAAACGTTTTCTTTCGAAGAAGATACAGTATATAAGAGATCCGCTTTCCCCTACGGCAAAAGATACTCGAACTTGGACGGAACACGAAGGAGCGACAGGAGCGAGGGAGAGCCCGAGTTTCTCGTTTCCCTATAAATTTCCGTTGCGCGGTCGTAGCACCGGAAGCCGGATAGGGGATGCTTGTTATTCGCGACCAATCGTCTCAACCACCGAACCCCGGATTCGGACGATATCCATTCGCTCCCCACGTCCCCATCTGCAGCTATGTCGGAAACGATAGAAATGGAAGACGAAGGGGGAATGGGCGGGCTAGGAATGGAGAAGCGAAGAGAAGGTCGGCAGAGGGATGCGGGAAAGACCAGAGCCTAAAATTGGTACGTGTCGATTCCACAGGGGCTCGTAACGTGGCGTCCAGAGATGAGGGGGTGCGGGTTAGACTTCTTATCCAGGGAACACCTAGCGAAACTCCTTACAACGAAGCAATAGTGTAATATGACTTACATACGATAGTTGGGCTGCAGTTTCCAAGGATGAAAAGGGCTCGTTCGGTCTGGCGTTTCTATTCGACCGTTATATTATGACTACGTTCATCACGTTCTTCTACCTGTTACAGGTGAAGCTTGAATATTATGCCATTATTTATGGTCTATCAAATGTGCCGGCGTGCACATCAGGCTGAATGCATGTCTCTATTTCGTGTCAAGGCGTGGTGCAGGCTACACAGGTGACCGACGTGGTATAGCAAGGCCGCAGTACCGGCGGTGGCCGCGGAGTGGCGCATGTCCCGGGAGCTTTCTCGCTAGCGAAACGTTACAGTTACGACAATAAAGAGAGTAGTCTTGGGAAAAACAAGTAAATGGAAACAAGTTCTAGAATATCAGGAAGATGATCAAGCTGTACATGTAAATTGTTCTGTTGTTCGTTGCATAGGTTTTTCGTTTCATAGCTTTAAATCTATGCAAAACCATCGTGTAGCTGGATAACATATTCTTACTCAACCAGGTCGATTCGGTAAAGCTTCGATCCAACCATCTGCTGTTCGCCATGAACATGACACTAGCATCGTAATGGACCGATATTCTCTCTCCTATTCGGTAAATACTCCGCCGTTGTTGAACTTCGGTGACTTTGGACTAATGCACCACACGTACATCCACTTTATGTCTCTATCTATATCTCCTATCAGCTATGTAGGATCATGGCGGGCTGAACGCTTGCCTGACGGACACATCAGCCACCAGGGTTTATCGAGAGGTCTCGTCGCTTCTCTCGCTCCTGTACCGTAACTGCGGTATAGCTAAACACGCCCGGATTCGCGAACGAATATCGACGAAGTAGACTCTGCCACAGCCCGTAAATAAATTTCACATCGATTAAGCATATCGGTTTACCGCGGTGGACTATTTTAGGAAATCGATTCTTATCAATTTTCTTATTCGATCGTGGTCGAATCGGGCGAATGATGGAAGAACGTTTTTAACGGAGACCCCGAGCGTTTGTAAGAAACGAAAGAATAGCGACGGCATAAAAGGAAGACTTTTTTCAAGCAGGTAAAGCTGGACGGGGAAGGTCGGTGGAATATTGAGAACAAACCGCAATGTGATGATGGATCGATATAAAACTCGAAAATAATTCCCCGACGAAGGTATTCCAATCGAAAGCTTGTTCACCGTGTGAATTTTTTTTCCTGCTCCGAGAACTTCGTCGATGAGACGGAATATTTACAAAGTACGGCTCAGTATGGGTATATATGTATATAGTTACACGAAGCTCGTGGTAATCCCACGACCCAACACTGCCTCGCCTTATACTCGAACTCATCACCAAACGCTTCTATATACGGAAAATTCCATCAGACTTAGTTTTATCGTTAGCGCCAATAAAACGTAGAATTTTCCAATACGCCTCCGATGCGGCTGGCCGAGAAATGAATATTCCACTCTGCCAATGTCTCTGGCTTGGAAATCGAAGCGACAGGATCTCCGAGCACGCTCGAAATGGAACCCATACACCGAGTGAAATTCACCTTTGTGTTATAAAACTCCACAGTTTTATACTCCCAATCTCTCCAGGCGGAATTCTCTTTGCTTTTTTCACAGATAGGGGTTAAGCTTTTTTTCATGAAATCTTTGTGATTATTTGTCTCCTTTTTTATGAGATATTTAGTTTTTTCAATTATTCACCCAGTTCGTATTTATTTCTTCAATGGTGACAGGTACGACGGTTCTCGATCGAGACAAACAGATGGAAAATACGATCTGACGTGATTGAACGAGGAAATGGATGAAAATTCCTTTCAAGGATTCACTCTCGACGAGAGTCGCCGTTGTCGTTTCTCTCGTCGGAAATCTTTTAGTGTCCGGCGGTGTCGTAGGTGACGCCGGTAACTGTAATTATGGAGAATGTACCGACCGCTACGAGCGCCCCTGGCGGAAGCGTCATCAGCTAAACGGTGCCTCGCGAAATTACGGCATTCCTGAAAATTAAATATGTAAATATACTTTTCACCCTGAACAGACATTGAATTCCTGAAATAAAGTTTACACAAAAATGTAAATTAAGTATTTTAAACTTTGCTTCGTGCTTTAAGCTCTTCAGAATTCTTTCTTCGTATTGAAATACCCTTAATAAAAACTAAATCCATTCAATATATCTCGCTCAAAGTATAGTGCATTCCTTGAAAAGTGTGCGTTCGTCAATCCGTGGAATGCGGATGGTTCTGGTATGTCTAAGCCAAGGTGAACATCCTCAGGCGAGAAGCTTACCAAAGGACGCGAATGTTCGTATCCTTGTTCTGGGAACTGACGTCGCTGATGCGCACGGAGTCTCAGCCAACGGAAAGTCGCAAAAGGAATTCGCCGCTTACGACGAGGGAGCGGCTTTGGTGGTAGGAATCCTGAGAGTTGAGAAAAAAAAGGAACGAACAAAAACCGTCGATCCAAAGAAAAAGCGTCCACGCGTCGAGCTGCGAGAATTCTGTTTTTTGTGCTCGACACGCTTTTCTGAGTCATAATAATGGAAAAACAAAGGGTGATCAAAATTTCCAATCGTTGCTTTGATTTCTCATTGTTTATATCGTATTTATTGTTAAAAATAAATCTTAATTAAACAATATTCTTCTCATGTCGTGTCATAAACGATAAAAAATAATAATAAATAATTATCGTACTATTCCTGAGCTTAAGGGATGACAATCTCCGTGACTCGAATTAGTCATTTTTCATGATACATTTTCACCCTTGATCGTTTTTACAATTTAAGCAAAACTGATGAAAACATATGATAAAACTGTGCAATATTTTTCCAAATTTCGATCTTTTTCGTGGATTAATTACAATACAAGTACGTATAAACAGTTGTCTTTATTAAAAGGTTGTTTTTCATCTACGTTAATCGCCTCGGTGAGCAAGAAATTTCCCAAGGTAAAACGCGCTACTCTCGTTGCTTTCTCCACATACCCACCATGTAAAATCAATAATGTTTACGACGATATATCTCCGTAAGCATGCGATGAAACAATTTGAAACTTTTGATAGATACCATCCAGTAATCCACGTCTTTGATACCGTTCAAAATTTTCCTCGTCGATAATATACGCGTCGATCACGCGACGAGAATTATAGTAATACCATTTATAATATAATCGTGGCAGTACCGCGAGCTAGACGGTCCGGAAAGAAATGTTCACGGTAGTGTGCTCACAACAATGTTGTAAGTATCATCCGCCACGTATCAGTATCCGTTCGAAAAGTTGAAGTTCATCCTTTGGCCGCTGTCGTCGTCGTCGTCGTCGTAGTGGAAAATACGTCTAGGACGCTTCTCTCGCATTCCGGATAAAGGGCGTGGCAGTTTTCGTTCACGTTCCTACCCAGTCTTTCGGCAGCGTGGTATTCACGATCCCCGTACTCGTCGTACGCCTCACTCGTGCTCGAGGGCCTGAAATTCCATTTGCATGCCAACATATCATACCGCCTTGTGCCACACGAGGCTACTGTACTATACTGAACACAACAAGGAGCATTTCATACTGCACATACTCAACATGGTACCCACGGTAGACAGACACAAAGTGAGAGCGAGAAAGCACTAGAGGGTGAGTGAGAGACGGGGGGGGTGAAAGAGAGAGAATTGGTGGGGGTTTGAGGGGCGGGGGGGGGGGGGGCTCGAGAAAGCTCACAGGGTGATCGCCGCGCATCATCGCGCCGAATCGACTTATGATTTACGGTGTGTGGCGCGGTAGTGAGGCAGCGGCAACGATCCCGTGACGCCACCGAACTCGAAAAGGGACGTCTATGTCCCGTGTATACAGTGGAACGTACGTGAACTACGCGAGCTATGCATTCAACGTTGAGCCGTGATGGTGTTCTCGGTACTAGCTGTTCCAGACTATAGCTGGGGTAGTTGTGGCCCGCTATCCGATATCGACGAGCTACGTCTGCTACGACTCATCCCTCCCCCATACACCCATCCCCACGGATCCCCTTCGCGAATTCAGACTTCATTCATGTACATCCGTTAATTGCTTCTGCTATTTTGCTCTTGTTTTCTTTTGTTTTCACGACGAATTCAAATTGAAGGATTCGAGGGAGGGTTCTGCTTTGGAAACATTGATTGGAAGGAACATATGTATTGATTCGAAGTTTGGGATCCTGGAGGATCGATGAACCGAAATCATAAGACGGTTGGGGATGAAAAGTGTACAAGGGCGAAGGACTCCTTATCGTTAATGGGGGATGAAAAATTTTAGAAGCGGGAAAATTGTATGTGTTCGAATATAAACGATAAGGGCGAGTCGGCGCTTATCGAAACACTCGATTGTACTTCGTTTTATTTTTTTTGGATCGTTATTGTTACTTAAATGCGTTACCATTAGTTACTATTATTGTTAATATCGTTGTTATTATTATTGCGAACTTACGTTAGGAAAGCTTGCGCCATTTGGCCGAAGAGCCCGTGATGAAGGTCGAACGGTGCACCGGCAACTTCGCACACAGCCCTTAGCAAACAACCCTTGCCATCCCCAAAGCCATAAAGTTCCGCCGCTCGTTCCAACATTTTGTAAATACTCCAACGGCTCTTCGTACGAGCGAAGTAAACTCCGGGCTCCGTAAAATCCGTCGAGTTCGACGGCAGGATATAGAGCATTTTCGTGAATGCGCCAACAATAACGCTCTCGCGATCCAACTGCAACGGCGTACCCAGACCGAAGATCAACTGTGAAAAGGGATGAAAATGTTGAGCCACGACGATAGTCGTTTGTTTCTATGAAGAAAATTGCAAATTTTCAAGAACGTATGAAACCATAATTCGTTCATCGATACTTTCAACTTTGGAGAATTTTCGTTTAAGGGGTGGTATTGTTTTTTTTAACGAATGTTCGAAATATACGACAACGATAGACCCCGGGCGGTGAATCTCGTTTCAGGATAGGGAGATCACTGGACGAGCCCGTGACGTATTTATCATCGGTGTACAAAACGATCGATAGATAAGCGGCGCGTATACCTCGTAGTCGTAAATCCTTTCGGGGTGTGTGAGCACCCCCTACGTTACGACTACTTCATACGGTAGTAGCGCATAAAACGTCATTGTACTACGTACGAACCAAGACAATATCGCCCAAGTATCAACGGCGAATCGGAAAAATTCACGACAGCTTTCGATTAAAAAAATCCGCGTCCCGATCATAAAATTTACTTTCCGATCGATAGTAATGATAAGGAAAAAATTAAATTACCCACCAGAAGTTGCGAGGGGTCCGGATAAGTCAAACTTCGCTTGTCACGTAAAGGCGAAACTTTGGGATCGACGTACGGAAATTTCTCAGAGTCCTTATCTCGATTGATAGTTAACGAAGTCCTTGAGCCATTGTTATTCGCAATAGGGGATGAAATTGCCCCTAAATGGTAATCGCCAAAATTCGTTACAGTGTCGATGTTCGCTGCTGTCGATGTTAACCCAGGGATGTACAAAATAACCAATATGAACTTCGTCAAGGTCATGCTCCAATGACCTTGAGATTGACCTTGAAAGAAAACAAACTTTCGTACTTTCGTTTAGTTAAAGACTCTTCGAATATTTACCTTCGTACAATTTTTCCATCGTACTCGTGTCGTCAAGGTCACGATGTCACAAAGAATTCATCCCTCTCGCTGTAATAGTTCGTAGTACTTCGCTCCCGGACGCAAAATCGTGCCAGCCGTCGATCAGGAAAGAAATGACGCGAAAAACTCGGCGTGTGGGTGATTTTTTTTCTTTCTCGGAAATATACGAGGAGATAACAGAGTGAGAACGATTTCGCGATGGGTCCCACGCAGTGGGAACAGACGAAAGCACAGCGGGCCAAAGACGAGGCGGAAGAGAGAAAGCCCTGCGTCGAAGTCAAGAGCGGCACCAAACTGAATTATCACGGTCCGTTAGATCGTTTCTCGCACGCCGTCTTGAACAAACGTCCGTGTTAGCGCGTCAACGAGGTGAGAATCTTGCGCTTCTTGCGTTATCCAAGCTATACAGGTAAAGTGAGAGCGGCAGCAACGGCAAGCAACGCTATTGTATACACAGAATATGAGAGTGCTGCAGCACTACCTGATTATAATGTAGATTTTGTCTGCCTTTGCCTCGTTCTATCTCTGGCGAGCGCCTACCGTCGCACGAGAAAAGCCTGGACCGATTCGCCTTGGGTGTTCTGGTATAACAGGGCTTCTTTGGGCAAAGAAATTAGTGATAACCGAGTAAAAGAAATGGTCCGTGAATAGATCAGCGAGTCGGAAATCGTTCCTGAGGTTTAATAAAAAGTCACTCGACTAGCACGATCTCGAATCTATGGTAGAGCTTTAATGGTCTACGTGAACTTTGGAAAATCCATCTAGAATTCGTTAGAGAGATTATAGTACGCTTGTTGCAAAGTTTCGAAGTTTGATAGATTTTGGTAGATCGGTACATTTTTCATTGATTTTCATAAACTTTGGTCTACCAAAAGATCGTTTAATAGGTAAATCTATTATGATAGAATCGAGAAGATTGAAGTAGATTTTGAAAGATTTTTGGTTGGCTTTCGTGTAAGTAGGTACTTCGGTAGATTTAGTCGAATTTTTGATATATTAGGTTAGCAATAGTAGATTTTTTTAACTTTAATACAATTTTATTGATTTTGGTAGACTTTTTTATGGAAAGAACAATGTAGCCTAAGGTCGATCAGTAGATTTTGTTAGATTTTCATAGATTTGGATAGGTGGAAGATATTCAATAGTTTCAGTTCATTGTGGCAAACTTCGAAAGAATTTTCATACATTTTGGTAGATTTTAGCGAAGTTTGCCAAATGGAAGAATGGTGTCTTTGACACGAGCGAGTTATCGTACATCAGGAAACTTCTCTCGGTTCCAGTAATGCTTTAGAATAGGTACAAAAGAAGCTTACCAAACATTCCCAATGGGAAAAAGGGACATTTGGGCGTTTCCTGCCATACTGCGCAGAAACTTCAATACTCAACGATCTTTCGAAACGATCTATAAAATATAAGAATAGACCGGTTCTGACTTCTTGATATTTCTCGAGCTCCGAGGCTCCTACGTGATTCTCAGTACTTTTCCATCTCACCGTACTTATGCCCGCTACCACTACCGATGTTCCATTCATACCCGAGGACCATTCTGTCATCGCTGAATGCGACAATTCCTGGACGCTTCCACGATTTCGCCATTTATATAGAATTGCTTATTCGTCAGTCGATAAAACAAACTTACGTATAAGATTCCCGAACCATATTCGGGAATCCTAAGGAGAATTACGAGGGAGGAAAAAGTGATGTGCAAAAAATATCAATGCGAAGAAATGAGGGTTGGGCCCGATAAAAAAATCCAAGGAGTAAACCTGAAAAGTGCCCTTTTCTAAAATGGCACAATGTACATTTTCGATTTGCGTTTTGAATGAAACATCCAGAACGTTGCTCTCCAATATAATCATGAATTTATTTCCTGCATACTTTCCGCGTAATCGTCGCAGATTTAAAAAGTCACTTGTTTCATGAAATTTTACGATATTTGCAAGTATCTATAAATTGATGAAGGCGACCGTCGATTTTCTTCATGATAACGCCTTCTGGAATAGTTCAGTAAGATCTTCAAGTGCTCGAGACAGTCATAAAAATAAAAAAATAGAAATGAGTAAATCCGCGTTATTTAAATCTGCCGGCGTTGTTTTCGAAGTAGTACGAGTCAGCCATTAGTCGGCCAAATCGGGTCACCACTAAAGCCATTCGAAACTTCGACAATTTTCCGCCTTTAACCGCTCTGCGTTAAATTTTACAACACGTTGCTGTCTACCAACTTTGATCACCTGAAGAAAACAAGATATACGGCAAGGACATTGGTCCTTGACAAGGGAGGAGTCTCGAAGTGGTCAATGATGCTGGGCGTGTAGCGAAAGGAACGAGAGCAGCTGTACCGACACTAAAACATCAACTGGCTATCCGGAACACTTGTGTGTCGTGAAGTCACTTAGATCGCTGCCACGAATGTGATTTGCGAGCAGGACCGCGCTGAATTGAATTACAACCTCCGGTCGTCGAACGACCTAATAAAACGCTCAACCCCGACGCGGATCCAGATCGACGAGAGTACCGACAAACCCCTCTTGCAGACATCCGCGCTCTCTTATTTCCGCAAATATACATAAAATGCATCTATGTAGATCGAGAAACGACGTAAAAGTAAACGGAACAAAATCTACGAGAGCCATCGAGTCGCGTCGAAAATTTCACGAGTGAAAACAAAACTCTTAAATAATGGAGATTCGAGTCTGTCGTGCAGAGATCATGTTCAATCTTTACGAAGAATACTACCCATTTATACTCGAAAATTCTTTGCAATACCTCGCGAGCCAGTCCGAGAAGCAAAGATCCCGAAGTAGAAAAAGCAAACGTGGAGGTCGATTTGTGGCAATATTGGAAATACCAAAATGAAACGTGCGACGAAGTAATCCAGATGTTATTGGCACTTTTCTCTCCCTCGATAACAGGTGCATGAGAGATATATCCGCGAGTTGGAAAATATCACGAACCGTTCGAATTTATTAAAAACGCTTGTGTAGGCAAAAGAACGAACGAAGCGTCATACGAGGAGGTAGCGCGATACTTTTTGTTCCAGCGAGTAGATACAGCACGCCAGGTTTTAGCCATTCCAGCTGGACACGATCCGGTAGAAACAGCAGTCTGCTTCTACGTTAATTAATTCGATCACAGCTGGGAACTCGAGTATCATCCAATCGTCAAAACGAACCACGGATTGACAAATATTCGACGACCTATCCGTATAACGATTTTAAGTTTCGCCGATTAATTTTATTTTCTGATTACGTTTTTATTTTTTTATCGAATTTAAGATCATCGTATCTCATCGCTCGTACATAGGATAATACATTTAACGCGAAAAATCACGATGTCCCATCGCTTCGTTGATTACATTAATTTCCGTGAAATATTCCAGAATATTGCGATCGCACTCGGGAAATATACTTTCGCACCTGCCAGGATTATTTCTGGCCGCGAATTCGGCCGAGTGGTACTGCTGATCGTCCGGAGACTGGTAGCTCTCTCGAGTCGTCGATGGCCTGATGAGAAAGAAAATAGATTTTTTTATTAATTAAAAATTTTATTCAACACGAAACAACAAATTTAAATCATTCGAATAATCGAGCGAAGGTAATTTCATTCGATCAATGATGGAATGGTACTTCTGATTGTAAAATTTTTCGTTATCTCGTAATATGTGTCGACTTCGACCCTCGAGTCTAAAAATTGGGGAGGAGGGTGGCGTTTTAATTGTAAGCGACGAAACAAAAATTGTCAAGGGGGTTGATTAATCGATGGTAAAGTTAAGACGTTTCGATCATTACGTGAGCAAGACGTGAATAAACTCAGCGAACAGTCCGGAACGAATATTCTCAAAGGGCACTTCAGCGGCTTCGCAAACCGTTCTCAACAGGCAAACTTTGCCCGAAACTTCAAGACGTTCGAGGGCTGACTCGATGACCCTGTAGATTTCCCAGCGCGTTGGCGATACTCTCTCGTTCTCCCCTCCTAGTACTGCCAAGTTGAATGAAAACCGTAGTGAACTTTGTCTCGTGATCACAAAATTTTTTTTTTATCAAAACTGATAAAAAAATTCTTCAATTATCAATTATTTCAATATTTTACTTCGGATTAATTTAAGCGTATGGTACGATCGTTAAATACTTAGAATTCTCATAACTTCGTTGTATCGACATCGGGTTCACAGCTACACGAAGCAGATACTCGATGCGCATACTCGCAAACTCGGCGTTAACGAATTTTATCACGGTCTTTCCGATATTCAAATCGTTTACGAAAGTCTTTCGGCCTGATAAAGTTAAATTATTCCCAAGACTTTATCGTCCCATGGATAAGTAAGGGAAAGTAGTTTGAGTTCAAACGGAATACTTAAATAGTTTGATCTCAAATATCGATACAAATATGCGATTTAACGACAAGAGGCTTCGTTAAAAACTAATGAAAAGTCTAATGAAAACGAAAAATTCTCGCAATTTTCATCTTATCGTTAGAACGAGAAAAGAGCGATGAAAAATTGGACCGTTAGTGTATAAAATGTGGGGCTTCGTGCAGTTTATCCCTAGCGAGAAAGACGGTAAGCCTTTTTTTAGCTATATACACCATCGCCCGCAGAGTGTCATTGCCCTTTCGTTCCGCCCGTTTACCGTTTGGATCTTCAAAAAAATCCGGGAACGTTTGTGCACACGACCAAAAAAATACTTTGACAAATTATCAAATCTAAAAGGTAAAACGACAAAACTTTGTCTCGACATACGTAAGATCTTTCTATATTTATATCGTTCTGTATAGTTACGACCTCATAACTTCAGAAATGAAAGCGATAACTTAACAGACAAGTTTTCACCAAAAAAAAATATTAATTTCGAAATCCGAATTTTTATTTTTAAGTTTTTATCTTTGAAGAACACTTTCGTTTGCTCGTAATTTATGATAATTAGTATTTCTAAATACGCATTTAATTCGAAGTAAATAATTTTCTAGGAGTGACGGGGTGTTTTAAGGGGGATGAAAAAATGTTTTAGGAAAAAAATAAACTTTCTTTACTTTTAATGTACGGACAAAAAATGTTCGTTTTACTAGCTGTTCCTGGTTTACAACGTACCTCGTTCACTTTCATCGTCGTCGTTTTTTTCTTCTTGGTAATCGAAGCTTCTATCACGATCGATCGACCTGACGTTTCGTAAGGCGTCGTAGGGGTGAGTTAGGTAAGAGGCGTTGTAGGGCAAGACGTAATTAAATTTCATTACGTATCCGACGATCATGCTGACGTCTACTTCCATTGGGAGACCGAGACCCGTTATCAGCTGGTAAAAATCGATCAATAATTCTTCAGGCTTATATACCGTACACCATTGGGGTTGAACGCGACGCGACGTTCTTCATCAATCCATCCGACTGTACGATATCGATTGATCGCTCGTATCGCAATTTTACCGGAAGCGTAGATAAATATAGCGTAGCGATGATAAATTTAATGTACAATTATCCACGAGAGATTATTTCGTTTTAATCGAGCTTTGTTAAAGAAATAATCAATAATGAACAAATTTTAATAATCAAATAAACTATATAATTCGTCGAAATATTTTTTTTTAATCCTGTCGAAACTTTTAAACGGTAAGAAAATTAAATACATGTTTTCACCTGAACTTTCGTAGGGGCTGGCGGCCCAGGGGTTGGATACACCAAATATCTTTGACCTGTGTGTGACACCGCTTTCTTAATTTCACTAGCAGCAAGGTTAAACATACCGATCAAAGTAAAAACAGCGATATAATGAAGTATCATTGATAAACCGGGTGATAAAAGTGTCAAAAATATCGTGTAGTTTAAAAAAAATGAAAATAAAAATAGAAACGTTAGTCGAGACTGATCAAACGTTCAAAGTTGACTGACTCGAACAGGAAGCTGTATCTTCCTTAACGTGAAGAAAAGGCGCACTGGTTACGGTTAATTAGCAAAATAACCGAGTCATTAACACGAGAGTTATGAATTACTTAATTTAAAGTGGTAACAAAATGGTGGTAGGGATGAAAAAAGATCAACAAGTTAGAAAATAAAATAATATTATTATTAATATCGATACAAAATTACCGAAAATCGAGAAATCGGATCGTCGTAGATTAAATTTTTTATTTTTGGTGCACGACCTTGGGGACAGACCAACAGAAAAAGGCACCCTTGCCCATTCGCCTTGAGTTTCACGAAACTCCGAGACACGAGTATATAGATTTTTAAGAAGTCTGGACGGTGCGATAGAGCCCCGGAGGTATTACGGTCGCCATAACGGGTTTCCGATAACCCCGCTAGCGTTTCGAGATAATCAGGGAATTCGATTGACTGGTCGAACCAACCCCTAGATATCGGAGCTTACTTTTCCTTCGAGGCGTTGTTTCAATGACTATTTCCGTCGTTCGGTTTTCCAGGAAAAGAAATTGGCAAGCCGAGAACGAAGAAATGAAAGTAGAGAGGGTAATATTTATTCGATTCTAAGAAAATTGTCGTGGTCTGAGGGAGGATGATCGGTGAATCGCCTCTAAGGGTAGTTTATGATCGAACAAAACTAATTTTAGTACTAAAAGTAATACCCGGGTTAGACTGGCCAGTACTACGCGTCACGTGTGTAATAACGCGTCAGTCGCAATCGGGGGATGCACGTACAAGGGGTAGTTCCGCCATCTCAGTTTTAGGTAACACGCGTTTTGTAGCCGCTAAGCCACGTCGAAATGAAACGACCCAGCTTTGTCATATTCCTTATTCGCTCCTTGCAAATATAACGCGAGAGTGTCGCCCTTGACTATGATACTTTCGTCCAATAATGGAGTATCCCCTAAACCGCGAGAAAATACAGGGGATGTCGTAAAACGTCAAATAAAAATTATATATGGCAAGTAACATTATCATACAACAAAAATACATCGTACGTAGAATGTACCCTTATTCCAAATTCGCGAAATACGAACAAAACTCTTTTTCAACCCCCAACGTCGTAGACCAAAAAAAATCGTATTTATCACAAATATGAACTCATATTGTCTTTAAATCATTCCTTTTTCTTGAGCAACTCTCCGAGACGAAGAAGAGTAGCTCAGGAGAAAAAAACGTTGCTTTTTGTAGTGAAATAGTCCAAGGGATTGTAGAGACATTCGGGGTAGGTAAGTCGGCACGCCTCACCATCCGAATTCTTTCCCATTATTTCGGCCGCTTGGTACTCGCGATCCGAGTACATCTCGTATTCCTCGTGAGTCGTCGAGGGGGTTAAAACGACATGCAGAATTTCACCGAGAAGGCCGTGTCGTCCATTGCGAAACGGAGCTTCGGCGACCTCGCAAACCGCTCGAAGGAGACAAGCCTTACCCGTTGATCCACCGGTCTCCAAGAACATCTCCAGCATCCGGTATAAACTCCATCGTGACATCGTGCCTGTAGGTCACGAATGAGAGTACAGTATGAAGGGATGATAAAAAAGCTTGTTTTTACACGTAAAGAGGAATCTTTACTACTCCAAAAAAATGGACAAAAATAAAAAGCCCAGATTTTCATGACCTTTTTATGTTAGTGGGTAAATGGTAAAACTCACTCCTTACCCAAAATTACTTATTCCAATTATGAATTTTTATATAACAATTTTTATAAATTTCTGTGATTTTTATTTACCATACCTGATGCTTTTTTCGACGATCCAGTCAAGCTCTCGGATTTGTTGTCATCATCGACGGATCTGACGTAACGTACGTATGGACCATCATTGAAAACCGACGCGTTGTAAGGAAGTTCATAGTTGCACTTGAGTACGTACCCTAGTGTCATAGAAACTTCACCCTCCATGGGCAACCCCAGACCGAATAATACCTGGTAAAATGGCCAATAAAATTAATCAAAACCAAATATAAAAAAATTTACAAATTTCTAAAATTCTCAAAATTACTTATAATAGTTAATATAAATAATCAACGGACACTAGGTAGATAGAATTTTCCTACCTCACTTTAAAAAAATTGAATTTTTTTAACAAAATCACGTACCTGGACCTTAGTTTCGCTGTCCAACGGATTTGGAAATAGCAAGGATCGTTTTTTTCGCAATAGGTCGCGAATATCGTGGTTCTCGGTCGAAATTGAATGCACCGAACTTAAATATAACCATGGAAAAATAACGACGATAAAGAAAAGAAATTCCATCGCCTCCTGGTGTCGAAATTCTGAACTCGACTCGACGTTTTTTGTCGCGAGGCACGATGAAGTTATCCACCGAAAAAAATAAACTCAAAATAAGTAATGCACTAGAAAATACCGTACTGCTCTTAAATCTTAAATATCTCTCGTGTTTCAGTCGGGAGACACAATTATGACCCGAAGACTTTTCGTGTGCACGCCACTTAACATCGACGAACTCCTCGGCGTAACTGTACGATGTTTGGCAACGCTCGGGTGTCGTCCAGACAACTCGCCCGACCAAATGGTCAGTTCAACGTCTTTCTTATCTCGGATAACTGGAATTCGTCCACGTGCGTTTGAAAAAAGAATTCGCATCTTTTTTCACTATATTTTTGTCCATTTTTTATTACAAAATAAAAATCCGCATTTCCATGTAATTACGAAATAAAAATCCGCACGAGATAAATACTCGGTATCGTTCGAGCACCAAACTTCCACCCGACATAATGTTTTCATCAACGCCGAGTAATTTTTTTCGGTAAGCCCCTTTTTATTTCCTTCTTTTTTTTCTTCGATTAAATTCTCGTATGAAAAAAAAATTCTTTGCACGATAATCTCGATATATACGTTTAAATTATACGATTAAATTTAATAATACAATCATAAAACCAAATTGTCAGTACCGAGTTAATAATTGATGACGAAACGTTTCTCGTAAATCACATTTTTTGTTTGTTTTCATATATTTTACTTTTCTCTCTCTTTTTTCGTATAACAATTAACTTTAATATAACACGAATGCAAGAGTCGGAATAAAATGAAAAATGGATTATTCAAAGCCACTAATGGCACGGTAGGTAACGTAGGGTTTTAAAATGTATAATAAATAAGTAAAATCCAATTAAACCATAAGTATGAAAATATTTATTAAAATATAACCGTACGTCGCGTTACAACAGATATTTTATGCTGATATCAGGGAGTCTCGTTGGAGTTAGCACCGATCATAGAAATTCCGAAATGGCGAGAGTGCTTCACCGACCTATGCGGGCGCTCTCGTTTCCCGAAACGAGCACTATGGGGGTGAGTGAAATTCTACCGTCTTGTTGGATAAACTCTAGTCGCTATTTCTACTTATATACCGCATAATAAACGTATACGTACATTACGAAAAAAAAAAAATTTTCAATTATTAACCCTCTCTCGTTGGGTAGAATCGTTTCGCTACCGGGGCATAACTACACGAGAGTTTGTCCGAACCGCGGCACGTAAATGCGAGGTATATCGAAGCGATAAACGTTAATAAAACAAAATCGTCCTCTCGCGTAGATTTTCTTTGCCCTTGCTGTGCCCCTCGAGGCCCCGAGAAATTCGGTTTCCTTGTCTTACTTTTTCGAAGCGAGTTACAATCTTCCGGATAACGCAACGATCTTCGAGCCTTGGAACGAAGAAAAGAGAAGGAAAAAACGCGGCATCGACAGAACAACGATATATCGTACCGTCGAAAACAAATTCGAAAGGTAAACTATTGTATTATCTCTTTAAAACAAAATCGAACGAACCAAAAAAAATATCAAAATTAAAAAAGACGAAAAATTCGAAAATAAATCATAATTAAATTTTTCGCATTTATAAAATATTTTGACATATATCGTTATTTTACTTATAAAAATCTGTCGAAATCGGCTTGACGATTAGAGAGAAACGAAAAGAATAAAATACAAAATTTCTTTCTTTCATTGAAACGAATATCGAGAGGTCGTTCTAATTTTTGTTCATCCGACTAGGAAGCGAAATTAACGAATAAAAATGTTCTGTTTGGGCTGTACGGATTTGCTGACATAATTTTTTTGGCAAATTTACCCGGGAGACCAATGTATAGTTTATATATATAAACACACACTCACATACAAATAAATAAATATATATATATATATATATATTTATGTGTGTATGTGTGTACGTACACGTATATACCCAGGCAAATTTTACTTTGAGCATTGCTACCATTCTGGCTCTGCTCTCGTCGAAAATGCCGTTTCTATTAACGTTTCGCGAAGTTCGTCGGTAAACATCGCTGTTACGCATTACGTCGGCTACATGTACATACGTTGGACGCTAAGCATCCCTATACAGTATATACACGCGAAAACATCAAAGGCCGCGCGTTCGACGCCGAATTTACACAATTATAAACTGTATATTCAACTTTTGTTTCTTTCTCTCTGGCTCTCTCTCTCTCCCTCTTTTTTTTTGTTTTTTCTTTAGATCCGGATTACCAGGCAGAAATTGTCTCTTGAGAACGATTTGCGAAACTTCCGCGTATCCACTTCATCACAATGGTGTAATCGGCGATATAATTCACGTCATGTTCACGTAAGAATTTTTTATCATTTTTTTGACGATTTGACGGAACGATACGTGGGAAAAAAATAGATGGGGGTGTTTTTTTCGAGAATGTAAATAAAATTCTGACACTTTGTATTGGCGATAGATCGATGGGTCGAAAAAATATTTCAACGATCATGATGTCGGGTAAAAAGGAACGAGACGACGTTGATTTTTTTACGAGGAAATATTGTGCCTTTCTGTATAAATTTACAATTTTCGTCGCGATAAATTGAGGATTTTCTTTTGGATGATTCACTCTGCTCTCAATTTCTTGTTCAAATAGAAAAAAAGGAAAAAAACACAGAGAATAAAAAGAAAAGAAAAAAGGAAGAAATTCTCTCGGCAAAAATCTAAATCTTAAATCCAGGCTTTCGCAAGCACCCCTTGAACAAATAGCCTCGAAAGACGTTCAAATTTGCAAGAGACCCTGTTCTTTAGGGCTTGTGAAGAGTCAAGCATTCGAAGTTTCGCCAAGTCCTGGGGGCTTCTATGAATTCCCCGTCGGGGAAACGTACACGTGTGTGTCAAATTGGGCGTAGCGTACACGTGGGAGGAAGCAAATTTAGTTGACGTTCTCCTTTTGCCTGGGGTAGTAGAATAGACGAGGCAGGAACGTATTGCAGTAGGGAAAAAAACCGGTGACCCCTAACGCCTGAGAATCAAAAAGGCGTGGCAAAGACAAGGGATACCTGCGGAAGAAAGAAAAATCGTCCGGAAAGTGGGAGGAAGTGGGGAGGAAGTATATGATCGTTTTTCGTTGTTGAGAAATTTTTTGGCAGAGAGAAAAAAATTTACGATTTTTTGCAGATTTTCAAATCTTTCGACCCGAAATTTTCCATGAACTGAGAATGAGAACGTGTATTGTAGTTTTCGAATGAAAAAGCAAATTAATCTTCTTGACCTACTCCAAGTACCAGAAGTGGATCACGAGTTTGGACCATTAACGATAAGAGGGTTGAATTTTTGTTTTGTTCAAAAAGACTTTAACGAGAGTTTCGGAATCAACGATTTCCCGTGCAACACGATATGGTCGTTTTGTTATTTTTAAGAAATTCTTGATTAAAACAGACAAAAAAAGTAAAAATTATTAATTTTTATACGTTTTGACTGTATTTTTCGTTTCATCGATAATTTCTAGAACGAACAGCAGCCGAGTTCGATACCCGATAACAATTGTGTACTTTCCTATTAAGCAGATTGCGATCGTAACTGGTCAACCGTGTATTGATTTCAGGCCTTCTACGTCGAGGAACGAGAATCTGCCACGTGATATACTCGATGCCGAATTCGTCGGATTGGCCGATAACTGTTCGAAATATCATACTAGCTGCCCCGTGGGCCTCTTCGACTTGATTGGAGTCCTCGTGTAAATTTGAGAACGACTCGTGTATGCAACGCGCGTTTTACAAGCCACGACAAAACTACCCCATTGGTCGCAAACAACGAAAAAAAATCAAAATTGCCAAACGCCACGAAGGCTAGAACCAAACACAGCGAGTGAGTCTCCCGAGTGTCGTCCGATCGGCTATCGCTGAATCAGCGTTTCCACTTTGTTCGTGGCATTGCGTTTCTAATCAAGAATTGTATTTATCAACAATCGTATGAATTGATTCAATTGTACGTCAACAATTTTGATTAAAATCAACCTGTGAACCAACTTTCCAACAAATTTGTATTATTAGTACGTGAAATTGTACAGTATTTGATAAATTTCGTAGATGTCTGACCATACAAGCTATTACTACTTACTCGGACTTCGACACCTAAAAAATGAATAACCACAACTACCACACCGAATATAACGTACTTTCAGCATTCTCATTTTTATTATGACAATTAAAAAGATAATACTAATGACAATAACGATATAAACGATAATAATAATAAAATAATAGCATACTACTCTCTACTTTACGATTTACGTTTCCCAATGTCACCTCGAGATGTCGTCATTTCAAAAAATCACACCACTTTGCGATATTAATTATACAAAAAATTCGAAACTCATAATAGCTAAAAACAATTTCAAAGCGTTCTTTATTATAAACAATTGTAATTAACTACGAACCTTAAGGGGCGTACTTCTTACTATTATTAAAATCATTTTACCCGTATGAATTATAACAGAAAGTTCATAGGAATTACTTGGAGCACCGTCCCAAAAGATTAACCACGATGTCAGCTTGTATTGTTATCGAGTCGTTATGTAATCATAAATATTGAAGGGACAAAGGGCGTAAATCTTTCCACAATCGTCATTTTCTTGATTCTCAGCGTGCGCATACTCGGCCGACAGACCCTCATCCCTGGACGAAGATGGACTGGAAAATCATACAGAAAATACATGCATCAACATAAAAACTGTTAATAAGGGTAGTAACCCTTAAGTTCTTCACCCAAATATTATTATTTCGAGATACGACGATTGAAATTTATCGAAGGAATAAACCAAAAGCTCCGTTAATTGTGAACTATGAAACGATCGATCGTTCTGTTGGCTCAATATGGCAATCAATCCTTTGATCAACCCCCAATCTCCACACCCTCGAAACCCGATTCGTACACATATAATATATATTTACATATAATACGCGCCTATATATGTACAATCGCGACGTTCTCACGTACGAGCACACACGAAAGCAAACCTCACAGTGCAATCCAGACAGAATCGATCGAACAATTTGCATATTCACACCACCCGTCCTTCCTATTCGTCCTTTATCGCCGCAATCTGGCCACACCATCCTCAATTTCATCCTCCATCGAATTTAATAACACCCTTAAATAACGTAGCATAATTTACAAAGTTTTCTCACCCACTTTAAGCGCCACTTCTCCATATGCATGAGAGCGAGAGAGAGAGAGAAAGGTGGTTGAATTTATCGAGTGTTTCTTTGTTTTTATATTTTCAGTTTTTTTTTCGTTAGTTTTACCAACCACCATCGATCCCGAGTATAATTTCCCTTCTTTTCCTCGTTTAGCCTCGATGTGTGTGAATATTTCTCCTTCATCGACGTGGCGGGATTATCACTTTATTTTTTTTTAGCCAAGCCCTAAAGCATCTTCGGATCAACGAGATTAGGATCTCGTTCGATTACTTACGCGAATAAGATTTGTAATAGATCACCGAGAAGGCCATTGTGCCGATTAATTGGATACCAGGCTGTTTCGCAAATACATCGGAGAAGGCAAATCCTGCCGGGAAATCCGAGCCTGCGTTTACAAAAGAGACGGTGCATGTTAAAACAAAAGATACTTGTTGAATAAACAGCTGACTGTAATAATTGAGAAAAAATTTATATATATATATTTATTTATTTACTTATCTATTTAATTATTTATTTATTTATTTATAGACAATGCTTGAAAATATGAATAATGTTTTTGTTTTCAAAAAATCGCCATTCTGTTTATATCGATCTACGAATTCGGAGTTACATTGCTCTGTAGGGGTGGCTTAAAAAAGAGTGACTCACAAGGGATCATCGAGTCATTGGGTAAATTATAAACTTAGGGAACGGATCGAGTTCCCCAGTGAGAAACTCGGGCCGAGAAGATACGGAAGTTTCGCACCGTTGGTGAAATGGCGTAAGCTCTCTCTATATATATATAAATATAGACGTTTCATCGTGCGCGATATAAGCGACATTCTCTTTTCCCCTCGAGCTTCGGCTCTCATTCTCTTCCTTCCTGCATGAGCCACGGCGTTTTCTCGTTCGTAGGAGTGACGAATGACGAGGAAATTGGATTAGGTACGTCGAGAACCCAACACCCGTGTCTCCGTGGAAGCTCTTTCTCTCCATATACCACCCCCGAACCAAACCCACCCCCGGACACTTTCTTTCAATCCTTTTTCCAGAAGTCGTTTCGTAAAATGGCGTTGTCCAATAAAGACATTGAAATAATTCACTACGAGTCTGAAGGGAGGTTACTTAGAGGGTGCACGACCCTTCCTTAAAAAATTTTTTTTTTAGATCTCATTTTATGTTTTACCGAATGGAAACCAAAGCTCTTGGGTACTTTGGTCACGTGGCTTATTCCGTTCACGCATTTCTTATGGATGGATTATTTTATGATACGTACACCAAGCTGAGGTTTTTAAACACTTGATTCAGCTCTGATTCGAAGCGAGATTTGATAAGGGTGCAAACTTCATCGGAATACATAATGCATGAGAGGACGTAGCGAGCTTCGGCTTCGATGAACTTGAAATTGTTATGGGTATTTGCCTTAAGATCTCTGCACACCAGTATTCTGACTTGGACACTACAACTATGGCGAAGATAGGGGTCGTTCGGACGTACCCTTCCAAAAAGCGATCTGAAGCTCAGTACAGATTAACTTAGTCACGACATTGAATACAATTTGCCTTCAGCGGAAATTCGCTTTAAGCGCTCTTCACACCGAAAGCCTTAGTCAGTCCCACCCCTGTGAAAAATAGGGGAGTGGTTCAGTCTGACCTTCCTAAAAAGTGCGCTGAAACTCAATACAGATAAGCTTTATCACAAGTTCACAATACAATGTGAAATTCATTGAAATTCACTTTAAGCTCTCTGCACACCGAAATCCTAAGCCCGCCACACCCTTGCAAGAAACATGGTGGTGTTTTTGTCAAAACCCCCGAAAAAAGTGGTCGTTAATTCAAGACCAATTACGTCACGTATCGAAGTACAATTTGTCCTTCCCAAAAAAATCCTGTTAAAGTCACTGTACACCAAAACTGCATAGTTGACTAAAACCCATAGCAACCATCCATTAAAAAATATCCAATGGAAAAAGAACATTACATTATTTTCATTTTAACTAAAAAATTATCGAGAATGGTAGACTTTCGACGATAGACCCGTAACCATTGGTTACAACTGGTGGAAGATCTCGTAGTAAGCCTCGGTTAGTTCCTCATCGACTCTAGCTAAAATGGGATAACGTCCTTTCCTTTAAATGGCAAGGACTTAAACGCTATAACTACTATCTATATATCAAAGTAAAAACCGCATCGATTCATCTCCTTCCTTCTGATTCTAGCCTCTCTCTCTTTCTCTCTCTCTCTCTCTCTCTCTCTCTCTCTCTCTCTCTGTCCCTCCGCCATCCCAACAAACAGTGCGCTCAACCAACCCTTAACCCATCCGTATTCTATATACTCCCTATTCTCGCGAACTCATCGAAGCGTACGTTTCTTAGCCGTGCGCATCGATCCTCGTCTTATCGCATTCCGTTTCCTTCGACGAACTGATGCCTCTCCCGTTTCTAATCCCTAATCCCATCGCATTCTAGAGTCTCCCTGCTCCGTATAACAGCATTGGCAAATCTTCCTCTAACACTACGTCTACGCCCCTTTTACATCTCTCTGCGTTCTTGGATCTCAAAAGTCCTTCTCTCGCTCGCACTCTCTCCATTTCTTATTTCCTCTCTAATACTATCTATTTCTTTCTCCCTCTCTGTCTTTCCAATTCTTATTATTCTCCTACCCCGCTGAATCTCATTGCGCGTAACTTTTATTGGATTCGTTGACTTATACGTCTGTCTTTGCCACTGTACCTACCTTCGCATTCTTGAACCAACCGTACCTTGCTGAAACTACATTCGACGCGAATAATACCAACCAGGCCGTGCCTAATCCACTTCCAATCGCTCAACCTTAGCATAGGAGAGGTCGATAAAGCTATTGAACCGTTCAATTACATTTTACGTTTTATTCTTTAGCGAAGTACCATTTGACGCTGAACAGTTCTATGACAGATTCTCATGAAAAATCGTATCCGCTATGTTATATTCGACGAACTGTATTTCAAGAAGTGCGGCAGAAGAATAAATGCGACTGACAATTTTATGAATAACTTTTTGAAGGGCTTACCGAGACATGAAAAATGAGCAAAGGATCATCCGGTTAACTGAATTTTTGTAGCCTTAAATATTATATAAAAATATAAAAATATTCTTTTCGTAAATTTCTATGTGATTGATATATTATCGATGATTTGGTCACATTAGTATAAAAAAAATAAGTTAGATGTTATTACCACGGAGTACTACCGACGAGGTGAATAACGGGTTAGGCAAGCGGAGGGTAGTTTGGGTTGAACGAGCTAGTAAGTGCATCTACGAAGTTTTCAAAGCCAAAAGTTCAGAAGAGAGAAAGAGAGATAAAGCAGTAGACGATTAAATCGTCGAGGAGTATTTCAGCGCATGAGTGGACAGCGAGAAAACGAGGCGGGATAAGGAAGATGATATTGAGTTTTATGGGCGAATACTAACGACTCGAATCTCGATTCCAGTATCGCATAAATCGTTCGACGATCTATCACTCGTCTTTTGGGATTAATCGATCTCTCCTCGCGCGATGAGTCTTCATTATTGTCATCCTCGATCTTCTCCTCGGTCAACTGATAATTTGCCTCGAAGAAAAATGCCACAGAGATCGCTTTAGTGGACACTGGATCGTCCAAGGGAATAGCAAGGGCGAAGAAAACCTGCAAAGGAAATGGCGAGCTTTTTTTTTACATCGATCAATATTTTTATATTAATTTTGGACAAAAATTGAGGGTAACGTTTTTTTTCGATATTCGAGGATGATAATTTCAGAGTTGGTTAATTCGAGTCTGTTCCAATGCAAATTTATAAGAAAAATAATCGTTTGAGAAAACATGAAAAGAAATACGGATGGAAATAAGGGTAACGTTTTTAAAAATTTAAGGGTAGCAATTTTAAGGGTGGTCTTGTAATCCGAACGTCAACCACCCCTCGGTAACGATCGAAGGGTCGTCATTTACGTCGCTTCGTCGATTTACTAAAAGAACGAACATTCGTGTTCAGGCAAGCAGAAAAAAGCAGATATCTTTTCATTTCTTAAGGGTCCTCGACAGACCCACACATTACTCGGTCAACCACACTCTCACTCTTCCTCCCTCTCTATCCCTCTCTGTCCCGAGATTAATCATGCGGCACGCCATTTTCGTGACAGAAGAGAGGCTGTTCCTTTCGAACCTACTCCTCTGGATCTTTTTCCGTGCATAATTTTTTAATCAGAGGCTGACAGAAGAGTATTCAGGCTTGATTGCACCGGAGAACATTGTCAGAGGAGGGATGATTGCCCTTGGAAAGCCGAAGGCCTTATTTTTCAGGACTTACTTGGCACGACGGGTATTTGCGGCAACCCGGATGAAGAGCTCTCTTATGCGATAATTATTCAAGGATATACATCAAAGATAAAACGAGCTAGTCTAAAGTGTCGCGTCGTTTATAAAAAAAAATGAAAAAAAAGCCAACTATATCTCTCCCTTATTTTCGTCAGCAGTTGAGAAAAAAAATCAAATAACCGAGCTTGATACGTATACAAGGATTGCATAAAATTTTTGCGATCGTGGAGATCGAGGCTTTTCGCTATATATCCTCGTATTTATACGAATTGGCACTTTCCAGGTTTATTCCACTTCGGGGGGGTAGATTGATGATTACTCGGTCGCGTTTCACCGACGATAACGGCTTTCTTGGTTCGGAAACGATATACAAGACCCGATGGAGTTTTAGGTATCTTCGATTCTCGTTTCGTTTACGTCACCCTTGAAATACTCTACCGGGTGGGTCGATCAAATTTTTCGCCCATCGACGAATTTTCATAATTAAAGGGTAGGTCAAAATTATTTACGAATTTCCTACCGTTGGTATTTTTACAAGATGTAGGTAACTTTATTTTTATCGTTATTATAATTTTCAACCCCCAACGGAAGAAAAAACAATAAGTAATTTCGCTTAAAAAAAATACAATACAAAGATCGAAATTTTTTTAAATCTCACTAGGTAGCCAAAAACTTAAAAAATGTGAGCATAATAAATTCAGCAATATTTTTTAATCGATCAACTATTTTTTAACCTTTTGCATTATTATTTTGCAAATTTGCTGTTTTGAAATATTAAATTTTGTTGAGTTAAAACATTTTTTTTATACCACGAGACGATTGTTGTTGACAAAAAAATTACCCTCGTTTGTTTCACCCTGTATACAAGCAGCCACAGAGTATACCTGGGACATTCGCAGCAATCCGTGGTATAAAAAGAGGAAGGGAGGCGAAGGAAAAAGGGATACAAACGGTAGGGTCGTATAAACCGAGCATTGCGTCTCGATCCCCCTTTACGTATCGGAAGAGGATTTGCGAAAGTACAGGAGTAGAATAGAGCGATGGTAAAAGGAAGCGTTTCGGCTGTGCGAAAGACGAATAACGAAATTAAACTAACAATAAGAGAGAAAAGAGAAGAAAAGGAGCTGGAGTAAACCACCGTTCTTAACATTAGCCAAACTCCGACTGATGAAAATTGTTACCAACTCATCGGAACAATCCCTAAATCATATTGACATAGGGGTGATATTTCTAGAAAAAAAGACGGAAAAAAAAGAATAATTTCCCCCCGATTAATTAACTAAAGACTCGATGGTCCATCGTTACCGCCGTTCTAAAAAATATTCCCCGCCCGAAAAAATCGAGAGAGGGTTGACATTGACGAGGATCGAAAAGAAGACGGTGGGGGTGGCTACGACGGTAATCGAACCCTTTAGGTACTTGTTGCTTAGTCGATGTAAACGGGGAGGTAAGAAAAAAAGGAACGAGAGTAAACGAGGCATGGTAAAAAACGGTGAAGGGAGTGAGAGTGTTGGGGGTGTAGAATGGAGGATGCACGACAATGATGGTGGAAGCCGCGACGTCCCCACGGCGACGGGCGATCTTCTACGAATCGTAGTCTCTCTCTCTCTCTCTCTCTCTCTTTCTCTCTCCCTCCCTCCCTCCCACCCTCCCTCACTCTCTCTATCTCTCTCACGAAGCTTTTCAAGCAGCGTATCGGGGCCAGAAGCTTTTGTCGATAAAGTAGACAGGTGTGCCCCGAGCCACTTCGTTATCCGGACGGCCGCGATGAACCGATCGATGACTTAACCCTGTCAGGCTCCTTTCACACCTGTACCCTCTTTTTTTGCGTCTATTATCTTTTATCCATTAAATTGATAGATAACGAACCAACCAAGGCTTTACATTATATTATATTACTTTCCATTTATTTTTTGTTCGGATCAAGGGTGGTTTCGTATGCGGCTAAACCGCCCTTAAGTGAACTATTTTCTAAATGGGTCGTGGGTTTATTATAAGGGTTGTGAGAAAGTCATTAGCTCATTTTTTTAAAGATTAAAAGCGATTTTGCGTAAGGGCCAATCTCTCTTGACTCAAATATTTCTAAATACATCGTGGAATTCCTCTAAGGGTTGTAAGAGAATTATCAACTTAGTTAAAAGTATAATTTTCCTCATCCACGCATGACTTTCTAAATCATTTCTAAATGACAAACTATTTCCAAATGGGCTCTATATAGTATCACTCTAAGTTTTGTCAACAAGTCATTATGAAAGTTCGTACTATAAGGAATAAAAAAATTATCTAGGGGTGGCCACCCTCCACCAATAACTTTTAATTGATAATACAAATTTGTTAAATTAACTAAATATTCGTTCACAACCTGGTTGAACAATTTATTGAAAATATTTCGTAATACTGATATTTCTCACCCCCATCTCGCTTTCTTCCGGATAAGATAAGCCTTGAAAGCGATGATGTGCCGCGGACGTTATCGACGGTCCGCTTTCCACGACCTCTCGTCCTTTTATGCCCGACACAGGCCCGATGATCCAGTAGAGACAAAAAGCCATCGAACACCACCACCACCCCCTGCACAAAGTGACGCAACGACCATGAGGGATTATCATCGTAAAATGTTATTTGCGATAAGAAGTTACGCGATAAGAAGAAGATAGCCTTATGTGCAATTTCCCTTAAGGTTATCCGGTTAAAAGAAGAGGAAGAGGAAACGTTGAGCCTCGCTTGTATGCACATTTTTTTCTCTCCATTCGTTTTTCTTTCTCTTTTGGTTCCCTCTGAACATGTTCCCTTTGAAAGACTCGGCTCTTGGGAAGGGCACGAGAGCCGTGTCGCATTCCTCGCCCCGGGGAAAGCTTATATCCAGAGAGAAGAAAGGTCGAACGCGTGAAAGCTTTGAATGTTAAATTTATATATATATATATATGTGGGGGGGTGTATGTACACGTGAAAATCGGGCTATTGAAAATCCTGTCAAGAGAAAAAGCACGATTTCCGCTTTATTTTTCTAGGCATAGCTGTATGAATTGTTATGTACATATATATTGAAATTTTCAACCCTTGTCTAAATGAAATTGAGGGTTGAATTTCCTAAAATCTTCGTTAATAATACCCTGAACATGCTTTTTAATTATCTAAGAGTCTTTCCTACAAATCGTGTTTAATTTTTGTCCATTAGAATTAATTTTATCGATCGTTAAAGGTTTCGGAAAAAAAATGATAACCGTTAATCTTGCTCAGAATTAATCCAGATTTATAGATCGATAATAGGGTGAAAACTATCGTAAAATAAATGGAGATAAATTGGGCAAATACTAAAAATTCTCCCTTTGAAAAGTCATTGAAAAGGATTGCACCGATTTCCTAAACATCGCCCATCCATTTTCAACCCCTATTTTCAACCCTCGATCCCGATTACGAACACGCCAATCCCTCGCGTATCTGTTTCGCTTTTCGCGTTAATACTCTATCTCGTCGAAAGAGAATGACCGTCGAGACGCGAACCGCTAAAAGGGAAAAGAGAATGAGAGGCAGAAGCGGAGAATCGAACAAGGGATTGATTGTAACTGACCGAGCACACAGGCCTTTCTAGAACAGGGAGAAATTGCATTTTCTTTCATATACCAAACCTCTCTGTTTCTCTTCCTACCCCCCACCCCTTTCTCTCTTTCCGGGCCTGCTGGTGATAGAACCGCGACATGGTCGAGGCAAATTCTACGACGTTTGATTTAAACAAACCGTGTCCGAACCAGAGCCACGCCACACAAACCGGATCTATTTTCAGAGGTTCCCATCTGAACAAATTCCCTCTCTCTCTCTCCCTTCTTCCTGGTTCAATATCGGCCACGAAGGCTTCAAATATAATAGGCGACAAAACGATTTTACATTGGCAATTTTAATGGAACGATTATAAACTTTTATGTCGTTAAATAAAAAAAAATTTAATAAATGACCAAAAATTACCCCCTATTTAAATTATATTAAAATATTCGGTGTTAGTTATTCACGATAAATCGTCGATATATAAATTATTTTATTATCGTACTCACGTTATCTCGTGGACGATCTTCATTCTCGCCCGAAATGTTTTATAAACATTTGATTTAATTTCCTCTCGTGAATATTCCAACCGTTGAACTCGACCCTTAAACATCGGTGCACTACTAGCTCCACAAAAATATCAAATTCGTATGGAACGACTGTTACGGCATCTCGGGATGAAACCATCGTGAACGGAAAGACAAATTGTAGCTACGAGGTACCGCTACCTCGGTCAACAACGCACTGACGTTAAGTAACATTAGCATACGTTCGGAGAAAAATACAGCGGTATGTTAAGCATAGAGTACAAAATTTCTACGGACGGAAGGACGTCCCCCAAAAATAAATAGAGAAAAAAAATTGAAAAATGTCGATTTAATTATTTTAACCTTTCAAGGGCATGTTTTTTAATTTATTTGTATTTTTTTTGGTTAAGGGAAGACTTAAGGGTTGTTTTATTTACACATTTCGATAAATCTGAGTAAATTTGTAAAAAAAAGGTTGAAATTCTCAATTTTGTAAAATTACAAAATAATTTATTCAGCGGTTTCTATAAGAGGAAAAATATGATACTTCACATACAAAAGTTTGTGACATTTTGATTTTATATTTTATTCGATTGTCCCTCGATTCGCACTAACTTGACCACAATCATTATCAGGACACTCGGTGTCGAGAGAGCTGTGCGTTAAAATGCGTTCGTAAGGTTTTACGATCGTTGTCCACTTCCTGCTTCGCGGAAATTTCTATCCAATCGCTAGCCACCGACGCGAAGGTTTTTGCGACGGATGGCAGAAAGTGGCTCGTAAATTTTATGACTTTGAAAAGTTTCTTTTTCGAGCAGGAACGGAGAGAACAAAGAGGCAGAGAGAGAGAGAGAGAGAGAGAGAGAGAAAAGAAAGAAGAGTTTCTAAAATAATTCAAATTCTGAAAATATGGACTACACTGTTTTTTTCCTTTATCGCTACAAAATATAAAAGTGCACAAAGCACTTCAAAATGGATAAAAACATTCTTATCCCTTCATCAATTCTCGCCAAGAAACTTGTCTTTTTTTTAAATTGATTGCGTAGAGATTTTGCAATTTCGAAAAATTTAAATTAACACGTATCATATTTTTGAAAAATTCATAAATTCTAGAAACTTGAATCCCTTGATTTCGAAACAAATCTTTCCAAGCCAACTTCAATTCCCGATTTTACATAAAATATTTTCTCAAAAAATACGAAAAAAGTGAACAATGTCGAAATTATATTATGAAAAGCTTACATTTTATCGATATGAAAACTTTCTCTTTTTCATATCCCATTATTCTCGAACCCTTTAAAAAGCCGATAATAACGGAATATTCGAATGAAAATAAAAATAAAAATTATGGCATTAGGTACGTTCGTGCAGGTGCAACTGAAAGTTTGTAAAATTCGACTGCACAATCGGGCGTCACACCCCTTCGTGGATACGGTCGGGAGAGCGAACGAGGGAAAAGCACAAGGAGAGATGAAAGGGTGCGCCTGGATTTTTACCCACCCCTCCTCTTTTCCAACGAGGCTGCTCCGCGTGCGCACCAAAATCTTCAAGTGAGAGAGTGAGTAAGGGAGAAAGAGAGAGAGAGAGAGAGAGAGGGAGGAAACGAGAGAGTGAGAGAGAGAGAGCACAGTAAATCGTTTTATCGAGCTTTTCATGCTTTTCAAGAAATTCCGGCGTGTCGAGCTTTACTCCAGGAGCTCGGAGAGAGGAAAGTAGGCACCACTGCTTGCCTCTTTCCGACACGCGGAGCAGAGACAAGACAAAATCCTGTCCTTTTCTAAGCTCGCTCGTTCTCTCTATATAGTTAAATATATATATGTATATATATATAACTTTGCGTCCTTCCCTCGATTTTATATATACACATATATACTATGCTCGTTCCTGTCCGTCGCTCCGTATACGAGAAATTAACGAGACCCCTCAAATCCGATTACACCCGCCACGCCCCGCGAAAACTTCGATCGTTCTCGCTGCTCTCCGTTCCGAGTTCAACGACTTCCAGAGACGAATGGGAAAAACGTATACACATATGGGCGATTCTACAGATAACGGAAACGCACCGTCACTTTCGAGAACATTTTTTCATATATTATTGGCACGTGGTTATAAGAAGAAGACTGGAATTTTGATTAGATTTTATCGGTTTAATAAAAAGTTAAAAAGAAAGAAATTGTAAAACGACGAAGGAAGATGAAAAATGAGTGGATTCTGTTTCAGGATTAACACCAAAGGAGCTTTAGTGTATTTTTTTTAAATATTATTGGTAGGGTGTTATAAAAAGGCGACTAGAATTTTTATTTTATTATAACGTTGTAAGAAGAAAAAGAAAATTTTCGCAAACGCTGAAAGAAAGTAAACAATGAGGTCATTTTTATTCCATGGATATGCCCGAAGGAGCGTTAACTGCTGAACATTGAGGATAGGATGTGCTTGGCTCGGATCGGAATAATCGACGACGTTAAGGAGAGCGACGATCCCGGTGGGACTTTCGATTTGTCAGTCTCGAAGCACCGCAAATCCTTCGGGGATCGATTTTTAGTCTCCGCGTGTCGATTAAGGTTGGGCAAGATGGTTACGTCAAGCGACCTATGTCTTTCTTACGAATTACACTCACATCAGTCCATTCACTCAGTTCTATGTGTCAACCTCAATCTGGTCCTGTACACGTAGGAGCAACTTTCTGGTCTCGGTTCGGTCTTTCTCTTGTTAAATGGCTGACAGTGCTAATTCGAGGCAAGTGTCCGGAGACCAGACGCGAGTCAAACGTGTGAAAGGGACCCATGAGGGAACTTAATGTGAAAAGGGCCATCCAGGGAAATATGGGAATCGAACATCCTTTCCGCTGATGCAACACACCACCGACGATTTACGACAAGGTGCAAGGGAGAAAATTTTCTACCGTGTCGCGTATCTCTTCATAATGGCATCGACACGAATATCCGGGTACTCCCTCGACGTCGCTGTAATCACTTAAGACTGGGCGAGAAACAATTTTTAAGAATGATTTTAGATTTAAGTTAAAAAGAGAATTATCATCGTTATTTCATCGTATTTATCACTATTTTTAATGATTTACGTTTTTAGTATTATTTATGTACGTAGACTTATGTCTGTGCTGATTTTTGTTGATGTAGTTCGCCGAGACGCCACTAGGTGGCGAATCCGCAGAGTCTTTCTCGCATATGAAAGCGCTAGTCGGGAGTGTTAAAACGTTTCTCCTAACTTTTTTTCCGATCGCTTTCAATGTATAAATCCCACGCGAAGGCTTCCATCAAGAGGTCCAGAAATTGACATATGGGTCAGGAACTATTACGGCTATCTTGAATGATACAATCGATCTGGAGTGAAAACCATCTCGGAGCGTAGCCGTAGCCAAAAGCTGTTCGAACCTTTTTACAGCCCGTTTTCGTCGAAGCTCTTCTCTGTCAATCGACATAAAAAAGAATACTACGTAGAAGTGAAGAGCGAAGGCGACATCGACCGGGCCGTGAGGCGTGGCGAGGTAAAAGCGATATAACGCGAAGAAAGCCTTTTCGGCAAAGTGCCCAGGTGACACAAGCGCTCTTTCTTAATTGACGACTCACCCACCAGAGTGATGCACCAAGTTCCAACAGCTCCGTACGTATGAGCTGAAGTATGGGCAATTGGCCTCTTGGCCTGTTCTTGGCTAAGAGCGGCTCCGTACTATGAAGTAGTGTGGCTATGAACCATAAGAGCTTGCCAATTTTTTTATTCAAATTTTAATCAGCCATCCGAAACTAGCCGCGGGACGTACCGGGTGTCGTATTCATATCGAGACAAGAGAATTGGATATATCGGGTGTCCCATCGGTATGAAAGAAAAACCGTGGTATATCGGGTGGCTTGCATTTAACGATGTCCTAACTACATGGTAACCTAGTATATAAGTGTATACCTAGATATATAGGTGAACGATGCGTTCAAATAGCGTGACCACCTCTGCAACGAAGTGGTCCTACCGGTTGGATCGAACACCGCACAACGAATTCGGGTAAATAACGATAGATCTACGTGACCCGTATGAAGTGGATCCACACGACAGGCACGAACCAAAGAGCATCGTAGATAGATTCGTTGTAGCATATACGCTTTCGGGCACACTCCAGGCACTGCACCAATTCGTCCTCACCAATTCTGTTTCCAACTACGTATATACGTTCCGCGTCGTATAACGGCGGACAGTCGGACGCGTTCGTGTGGTTCAATAGAAAGCCGAGAGGCGTGAAACTCCCTGGCTTGGCCGATTGGAGTCGTGGGGGACCACATTGCGGAGTTAAAGGGTGTCAGCTGGTGTAACCGAAACGTGCGAGCTCGAAATTTTCTCGGTATCGTCGAGCCAAGCTAGATATTTTCCAGTTAATAAAAATCGGGCGAGGATCCATCCGGCTTTACCGGATGGATCTCTGCCAGGAATTCCACGTGGATTCACGGATGTAAAATTGCTTTCCAACTGGGAAACAATTTTTCACCTGAATCGCCAGGTTTTCGAAACATTTTTCCCATTCGAGACCAAGCTCACTCACTTGGGTCACCCGGTATATATTGATTTCCTTACATCTAAGTAGAGATTTCATATTGACTCCCAGGCAACAAATTTCTATACATCCGGGTTTCCACATGGATACTCATTTTCCATCTGGCTTCCACGTCATTACACCGGCCGACCCAGACAGGTCACCCGGTATAAAATCGTTTTCCTATCCAAGTTTCATGAGATCCTATTTGCGGCACTCGGACGCCATCTTAAAATACATTCGGAATTTATGTCCCCAGGTGTTAATTGATGGAGGAGTTAGCGTTTCGACGTCAGGTATTTAAAAAAAAAACCCTACTCGTACAATCCACATTATAAGAAGTAATATCTCACGAAACAAATCGATTTCGAGTGCATGAGTTTTCGAACGTCCAGGTTCCATTAATTATTTCGAAAAAAAAGAAAATGAAAAAAAGAACCATCCCCATTTTCACGGTCGAGGGAAAAGCAACCCCCCGCGCCTTCCGCGGCTATGACACCCCGAGCGTTTTCCGGCTGAACCAAAGAGGGCATAAGTGAGAAAGCTTGTGTGTGCAAACGAGAGTGGAGGAAGTAGAGAAAGAAGAGATGCCGGCCGTGTGGGGTGTATGCATGAGGGTTCTCGTAGGCTCTTGACTCGCGGACCGTTTTCTCAATTGAACTCGTTTCCCGATAATGTGTTTAGCCTCGACCTAGGTGGTGCGCTAAAGAGTGAAGCGTCACAGATGCTCCCCCCCCCCTTCCCTCTCCCCCGCCCTTTTCGCTATATCCATGTGGAAAAAATAGAATAAAAAAAATATCTCGCCGACGCCGTGTACAAAAAATGTTGGGCTCTTTATACAGGGTGTCCCATTTGCAGGGGATAAAGAACGAACCAATTGGCTGCGCGAATAAAGTAAGGGATATACCGCGTGTCCTGTGTTCGACGGGAAACATGATATACCGGGTGTCTCGTTTTAATGGGACACTAAATATACCGGGTGTCCCATTTTAATGGAATAAATATACCGGGTGTCCCGTTTTTATGGGATAATAAATATACCGGGTGTCCCGTTTTAATGGGGGGACTAAATATACCGGATGTCCCTTTCAAGCAATAAAGTATTTACCGGGTGTCTTATTTTTATGGATTTCGTTATATACCCGGTGTCCCATGTGGACAGTATAAACGATATACCGAGTGTCCTGTTTCAATGAAATATTATATATACCGGGTGTCCTGTGTGAATAATAAAAACGATATTCCGGATGCCCGTTTCGATGGAGTACAAAATATACCGAGTGTCCCGTGTGTAAAATATAAGCGATATACCGAGTGTCTCGGTTTAATAGAATACCATATATACCGGGTGTCCTGAGGCGCGAGGATTAACGATATACCGGGAGTATTAGTTTGATGGAATGTTTAAAATACACGGTACTGAATTTTAATGATAAAAGTGGATATACCGGATCCCTGGGAAATAATAGGACACCCGGTATACAAAATATCAAGTACACATTTAAATGTATCATTTTTGCTGTAAGATAAACATCTGTTAAACGATGCCCGGTATACAATGAAAAATTGAAGAATAAAAAATTGTTGAAACAGCAATGGATCTAATTACTTCACCAATTAGTAAAAAACGTTAATGAACACGTTTAGCAACTTTAACGAATATTTTTTTCTCAAGTAAATGCGATCTCTCTCGTAGGAATCGCAGACAGTTCGTTCGACCACGAGAAGTGTCTCACGAATACGTGCTAAAAGTGCATTAGCCATGAGCAAGTCAGTATATTTACAATTTAACGACAAAAATTCCATTCTTTTGTATTAACAAAAATCGTATCGATTTAATTTTTTTTGGTGAAAATAACTTTGCTGTTTTTACGTAGATTTTGCAGCGAAAATTACGGTGCACAGTTTTGGACGTGGTCACTAATTTTATGGTGCTCGATGTCCTGGTTCGTTCATGGATCAAGAGTGAAGAATGTCACGTATGCGGTCACGAGGCAAATACGTTCGGTCGGATTTCCCGAGGGTAGCGGAATGGGGGTATACTAAATCAATCATTCTCGATTGACTAATTGGACATCGAGTATATATAAATATACATAACGATCGTCCGACTGAGTCATCTAATTTAATTCCCTAATTTATAATTCGTCCTAAGCTTCGTTTCAACGAGTGACGTTGATCGGTGCGCACAATCCCCCATGAGATTCATAATAACATTCCATCCGGACGGATTATCAGAAATTGTCTTATCTTCAAAATATCGTCGATTCGATCGATTTACATATATTATAAAAAAATATCGTTTAAAAACCCCCAATCTATTATTTATTAGAAAAATTATATTAAGTAGGAACGATAATGAAATTATGAATTTTAGTTATTCTTCGCTGTTAGTATACCCGTCGACATTCCAAACAAGGCTATCTCCATGTCATTCTACTTCGAAGCTAATTACGCACTTCCCGGTGAGAAAAATTCCAGCTACTTCGAGGATTATCACGATAAACGTAGTTTCGACAGACGACTGGCTTACGAAATTTTCGAAAGTAAACTAGAGAAGTAAACGATTTTAATATTTCATTTTATTCCTCGAGCATTTTTTCCTTTGATTTCATTTTTCTTTCGTAAAAACTTGAGTTTTATTCATTTCTATGACGAATTTGTATTATTTAGAGCGGGTTATCCGGGAAGAATTTGCCTGATGCGCGCTATATGCGACGCTTCTCAAAATCCTGTTACCATGAACGGTCTCTTGGGCGACGTTCTTCACATACTTTTGACGTGAGTCTCGCGAATTACATGGGAATAAAAAAATCAAAAAATAAGATTATATATGTACGACATGATTTTCGTATTTTTCAGACCATCTTCGTCGCAAAATGAGAAAATCCCGGACGAAGTTAAACGGGCCGAGTACGAAAAGGATTGCGACAATCGATATGCCGAATGTCACGTCAACGTGTTGGATCTTATAAGTCACTATATCTAAAAATCGAACGGATTAATAACATCGAGAAGATGTACGTCCTGTTCGAACATTAATAATGTCGACGAATATTGTTGGAACACGTTTTAGAAAGTTTTTCGTGACGTAAAATATAAATCGTTGAATTTTTTGGCATTTATAATATTTAATCTAACACGTCTATCACAAAATTCATGAAAAGTGTGAATTATCTATATGAAAATATTGCGAAAACGATTTTTTTGAGACATTAAGACCGATTTATTTACAATTTATGATATAAAATTTCGTACAAGACGATTAAATTAACCCGTGCCGAACCAATCGGATCCCATTGCACCGAAGAATGCAGCAGCTCCAGATTTTATAGTCGCACCGCTGAAGTCATTTTTCGGTGCTTCCTTCACTGGTGTTTTCTTCCGCTAAGTTCGAACGATAAAAAATCATGATTTGTTTGAGATTTTGTAAAGCGTTTCGCATAATTTTAAGATTATTTTTAGATTAGCACAAATTTTATCAAAAGAAACATCGACGCATGTATCGTTACGGGACTTGCACAATTAACATCGGTACAAACGAAATTAATTAATTAATTAAACGTGTACTTCGAATTCGAGAGAATATTAAATAAAAACGTATTTATAAGATTCGATCGTAGCACGTTTTGAGACAATTTCAAGCCTACGAATATGAGTAAAAAATTCATAGATTCGAGGCAAAGCCTCGATCGAGCGATTTATCAAAACCGCACGATAACTAAAATTTAAAAAAAAAGCGTCTCGGACGAAAAACAGCGATAGGTCGTAAGTTTCGCGTTAAAAAAAACATGCGTTCACATCGGAAATTCTAATGGAAGCACAACATCCGGTTTCGCGTCAAAAATACTTCATTCATCACCGGCTTACCTCAAGCAAGCTCCAATCTAAGAATATATAACATAAAAGTGATCTAGTTGCGGTTTAACGTAAGGGTCGTGTAAAAAAAAAAAGAATATTTATCGTGAAAAAAAATCGAAATTTGGTAGAAATATTTAAAAAAAAACGAGTTGAAAAGCTTACCTGCGCTTTGTCCGGTACAGTTAGCGGCATCAGAGGCAAATTTCTTGTCGGTGCTGTTACCGCTAAAGGAGGGAACCAAGGAGCTCCTGTGCAAACGGCAAGACTCCCTGGAGGATCAGCCATTGACTTTGAGCTATCGCTCGAAACATATTCGCTACGAGAACCCAATACCGAGTGCAACTGCTCGATATGGGGCACGAGATTGCCAAAAATGAGCTAGAACGTAAAAGATTAAGTATTCGATTACGTTAAAATGTTTGAACTTACGAATCGAATAAAATAATATTTTAATTATTTTGACATTGAACACTTACCAAAGATCTTTGAACGCTTTTCTTCACATTGACGTGAATAAATGGATAAAATACGTCCGAATCGAACGGATCGATCTTGGCAAGAATATTGTTACAAACTTCCATTGACCGATCGATAAGATTCTTATTTTCACGTGGAACCATTAACAACGTAACGTATTTTATATCGAACAAAACTTGGAATGCTTGCTTCTGTCTCATGTTTGAATTTGTTGCCGCTCTGTCGTAATAATCGAATAATTCTGTCGCCGCGTAATCCACGATCTCGTGAATTACTTTCCTGAAAATAAAACAACGCGTTAGTTTTTTTTTCCGAAAAGTTAAAATTTATCGAACGAAATGGAAAATATTGAAATTCTGTAAAATTGTCGAAAAATACGTTCGATTACGTACTTGGGTATGGTGTGTGGAATAATTTTATTCAAATCTCGCGTAATCGCTGCTAAGAATTTTTGCAAATTTACAGAAGGTTGATAAGGAACGAAAATTTCGGATTTGATTCGTTTTCCTTCTTCGGCCTCTTCCTCGATCGTGACTTTTTCCCACTCGGAGATTATCGAACTTATACGATATCCATTAGCCATTTCGTCGATTAAATATCTCTCTCGATGATCTTTGACCTTATTTTTGTAATAATTCGCCCAAATTGACCAAATCGAGGTGCTCTCGTCTTTGACGCGATCGCAGATCGATTGCCACTTAACGTTCGTTATCACAAGACCCGAAATTTTAGATAGAGTGAAACATTTATTCAGACTAGGACACAGGACTGTCAAAGCTTGAAAAAATCGCGCTGTAATTATCGCGTTTATATCGTATCGTCCAATTTTTGGCGCAGACACGATATATTCGTTTTTCACGAATTTCACGAGATTCTCGATCATGGAAGAGCTGATATTTTGAAGATTTTCATGAATTTCCGAACGATCCGTGAATTTATCGAAAACAGATGATATACATAAAGCGAGTAAATTTTCTTTGACGGATTTCGTGCTCTCGGTCTCGTACAAATATTGCTCGAGATCGAGTAAAAGTTGATTCAAATTATCATCAAAATTTTCACACAATTTGACCAAATTTGGCGAATAACCCCGTGATTTCATGAGTAACGATCTCTTCGCGTCAAGATTGACATTTTTACTGAGTTTTTGAGGAATGTCCGTCGGCGAATCTTTCCACACGTACCAACGTAAATCATTCTCGGGAAATTCGTACTTTTCGTTGTTAACTTTCGACAATAAATCACCGATATTAGTTTTCAAAGCGCCAAGAGCTTCGAGCCATTTTTCCGATATTATTTCCTTCACCCTTTTAGTCATGAGCGGTTGATAAAAAGCGGACCAAAAATTCGTTGGCAAGGACAGTTCGTGACTCATCTTCTCCCAATTTTCTGGAAGATCAACGGCTAACGATTCCTCGCGAATGTTATAAATTCCTCGAACCGACGTAACGAGATTAAGCAATTTCGATATTTCACGACAAGTGAATTCTTGGATCCAATGTAGCCAATTGTCGAGAATTTCATTGAGATCGGAGGACAGTAGATCGACGTATCGTCCTTTGGCAAATGGTTTGTGACTTTTCGTAACGGTTGGAAGAAATTTTTCGAGTAATTCGTTGTCCAAATCAAGATTGTATAACATTGACGAGGCTTCCTGGTCGGTGATGTGATTCACGTACTCCGCTATTAAACCGCGACTCCGATCGTTGATTTCTGAAAAATCGTACGAATATGTAAAAAATCTGTCGTCTCTTTGTTAAAATTCATCCTGGAACTCCAGGAATGTGAAATTTGTATTTTTAATCAAACTATTTTATCGTATCGACGCTGCTTACGAAAAGTAGCACGTTTCAAATTTCTTACGAAAACTAACACGTTTCTAATTTCACCGCGAAAACCAACGCGTTTCGATATTCGACGCGAAAACTAGTATATTTCGGCTCTCACCGCGAAAACTAGCATATTTCGGCTCTCACCGCGAAAACTAGCATGATTCGGCTTCTGCCGCGATAAGTGGCATGTCCGAAATATGCTAGTTTTCGCGGTAAATATCGAAACGTGCTAGTTTTCGTGGCAAAAGCCGAAACATGCTAGTTTTCGCGCTGATATCAAGTTGTGCTTGCTTTCGTAAGTAATCATGCACGAAACATGCTACTTTTCGCGCTGATATCAAGTTGTGCTTGTTTTCGTAAGTAATCATGCACGAAACATGCTAGTTTTCGCGCTAATATCAAGTTGTGCTTGTTTTCGTAAGTAATCATGCACGAAACATGCTAGTTTTCGCGCTGATATCAAGTTGTGCTTGCTTTCGTAAGTAATCATGCACGAAACATGCTAGTTTTCGCGCTGATATCAAGTTGTCCTTGTTTTCGTAAGTAATCATGCACGAAACATGCTAGTTTTCGCGCTAATATCAAGTTGTGCTTGTTTTCGTAAGTAATCATGCGCGAAACATGCTAGTTTTCGCGCTGATATCAAGTTGTCCTTGTTTTCGTAAGTAATCATGCGCGAAACATGCTAGTTTTCGCGCTGATATCAAGTTGTGCTTGTTTTCGTAAGTAATCATGCACGAAACATGCTAGTTTTCGCGCTGATATCAAGTTGTGCTTGTTTTCGTAAGTAATCCGAAACATGCTAGTTTTCGTAAGCAGCGTCGATATATATTCGTGAATATTTATTCTATTTTTATTCGTCTATATTTTATTTTGATAAACAACTCTATACTCACTTATAAAACAAGAATGAATCAGCGTCACCGTGTCCGTTAACAATTTCACGCTCAACTTGATCCTATGACGAACGCTACGAGGACTTTCGTCTCTGATGATCGATTCGATCGCGCGACTTCTAAGACCGATCAGTTTTTCGAACAAATCCTTGGAAGTCGTACCATCCATGAGTACGAGAGCAGCTAAGCAATTCGCCGCTGTCTGAACTCGAACAAAATAAAATCAACGAACGCGTAACGAAATGTTTTTATCATTGTTTTTTAGAGAAATTTACGTCGAAATAAAAATAACGTCGAGTCAAAAAATTATTTACCTCCGTCGATAGATTTAACGATTGTAAAGTATCGTTGCATTCGTTGAATATTACGTTTCTGAAATGACCGATGATGCTCCATTGTTTGGCGACGATCGGATATTTGTGCGATAAAACGGACTGACCGACTTCGAAGGTTAAGCTATAATTTACATGCTGCGCCAGTATAAAGAGTTGAGAAGCGAGAAGAAGATCTTTGTTGTCGATCGCGGACCATATGTGCTCGGGTATATCCATCAGAATTTTTATCTGCATGACTACCGAGTCGGACACGTTCTGCAAATCTCTGTAGCGAGGTTTTAACAATTTCTAAAGCTTGTTTGATACGCGGAGAAATTAATTTCCAAAAAAAAAAAAAAATATTTTTAAACGGGACGTCGAGAAAGAAGTAATTATGAAAATTATTATGAAAAATTTAAGGGAGGGGATATAAAAAATTCGAACAGTTGTTTTTGGTAGAAATATCAGACTTACCGGTAGCTGGATTGATCTTTTGTGACAATTTTGAAACCGATGAGATATTTTTGTTGCAAATCGCGAAATGTCGCTTCGATATCGGCGATTCCCACGATAACGTTCCTCGATGTTTGCTTCATTTCGGCAATCGTGTCAGCGGCCTGAATTAAATCGCGATATCGTTCTCTGAATAAGAGAATTCGATTAACGATAATGTTTTTTTATATTTTTAATACATAAAAATGTATTAATTGCCAGTGAATTAATTGAACTAACCCAACGAGAGTTCGTAATTCAATTTTCTTCCTATCGCTTTCATACTGAATCGTTTTTTGAATTTGCTCGATGTCTTTGATATTGTGCTCTTCGAAAAGTTTATTTATGTCTAGATCTAAATATTGTTTCGTTGACATTTTTCGTGTTTATTATCGTGACATTCGTACGTGACATGTATCGAAAGTGACACCTCTTAGTGAGGTTAAGTTCGAGCACAGCTGATTTCTATCAGATCAAGGGACGAAAAACGGATGACTACAGCGCCATTACTCTACGTGGCGAATATTGTAACTAGCTACGTATAGGCACATTTGTGTCGAAATCATCAAAATGTATGTAGTTCACCTTGTCGTCGCTCAGATGTCGCCTCGGCGAACTAACTCTCGAGGTTTAAACTTTTACACGAGGGTTGCTGATCAATCATCTCTGGCACAAGAGAATGGCACCCGACCAATAGAATGCCAAATGAAAAGCGCCATTTTTAAAATTCATTGGTCTCACGTGTGTCCGGGTACATTTTTGTCGGGTCAATTCTTTTACTTGAACTGTATCGTTATTTTCCTTAACAAAAATCTCTGATCATTCCGTATTTCAATAAATTTATGTTGTAATACCAGTATGAAAGCTAATTTTTCGCCAACGATCGTTCAAGTTTCTAGTGTTTTTTCTGCAGTTTACGTGTTACAAGTTACATGCCTCGAATACATTGTACGAGAGGCCGCGGGATTTCCAATATGGCGATGCCCATTTGGCACTCGACCGTCGACCAATCGGAAACAAGTTCGCGTTGCCGCTCTCCACCATGAGACTCTGTAGTACCCGCTAAACACATGGCGCAACATGACATTCCCGTCACCGACTCCATACACTATCCCATCTAGTCGGCACTTTTATCGGCGCATAGTCTCAGTGTGAGTAATCGAACGCTCGAACAAGTGTGCTTGTCTGTCACGTATGAAGGAACAGCGTGGTCGTGAGCGCTCGACATGGATACTCGTCTCCTGATTGCACGCAGTCCAAAGTTATATCGGTGAAAAAAAACTTGACATATCGAAACTGCGTGCGTCAGTGTTTGTTCGTTTGGGCGCGCATGTGTGTGTCAGTGTGCGTACGTGCTGTGCGTGAAGTTTTTTTTTCGTTTTTCTTTTCATCTTTTATTTTTCATTCTCCTACATGTTGATTGATTAACATGATTATATTATATACCGTTATAAAAACCGTAGTTGTGAGTGATTTCTATACGCGGCGCTAGTCATACTAGCGGTGAAGCACGAAGAAGTTTTTGGCTGTGTGTTTTCGTGTGTGAGGCCAAGATGGCGGCCGCGTTGACCGTCGAACAGGAACAAGTAAGTTTATTGTCAATTGTTTTTTTTCTCGTTTGACGACGCAAACCGAACAAGCCGAAACGTTTTACAATCTATTTTCAACATCTCGTGAAAAATTCCAATCGTTCTTCCAACAAATATTTGATCTTTTTACTGTTGTCCATCGACATTCGCAAATACACGTTAATATCGAACTTTCAATGTGTACAAACGCATAGTTTCCTTTTTTGAAATATGACAGCTAAATATTAAATCATCATCTCTCACGATCGGATCTCTTTCGATAGCCCGAGGAGAATTAAAGAAAATCCCTTTACTTATCTTCGCTATCAAGGCGGAACGATCTCGGCGGAGATGCTTGTTGATACTTCCTTCGATCGATGATCGTTTCTGCAAACCCATAATGTACACGTATATACATATATATAGATATGTACGCGTATATTTCTTTGGATTTAATGATTTCTACGTCAACTAGTATTTTGACGCGTCTATGCAATCGTGAGTAATGCGAGGATTCTCAGTAAGCGCATTTCGACATAAGTATGCGACAAATGACAATAGGAACGCATATGTGCTACACATCGAACAGAAGAGCCTCGGAGTGCTCCATCATTATTGTCTCAAACACAATTCCTGTGTAATATATTAACGCATAATTATAATTATCTGAATTATATGATCATCAACACTAATGTCATATGTAATCTTAATATTATTATATTTACTTCCTCGTGTTCATAATCTATGTAACAATATTTATAGGCATATATTCAATGGCCCAACATTCTATAAGTTAACACGATTCTCATAACCTACGAGACGATATTGTCTTCGTGAAAAATGTTTAACTCGTTAAACGGCTGTTTTAACATCATCTTTCGATTCTAATTTAATTTTTTATAAAATCTCGGCTAATTCGACGAAAATATAATCTTTCGTATAAATCCTTTTTTTTTTAACCGAGACTTATTCCGACTGGTGAATTTCAGTCTAATATCCTTGAAAAGTGATCGAAGAACGATTTTATTAATATCCCGATCTACAGTGCATGTGCGCTCGAGCACAATGCCGCGGAATTGAGCGCGTGGGTACATAAAACTGTGTACGATGAGAGAAGAGAGAGGGATAGATACTCTTTTTTTTTGTTTTCGTCATTCAATCGTGCTCGACGTCCTCCGCACTTTTGCTGCTCTCTCCGTCTATTCCTAAAGGGGTGGGGTACCGGAAATATAAAGACGGGCGAGGCGGGAGGGAGGGAGAGAGAGCGAGCGAGACACGGAGAAGCCAAGAGCGGAAGTAATGTTGTGTATACCAGAGGCGTGGGTGCGTTGTAAAAATAAGAAGCCATCTCAGCGGTCGCTGAAAAAAAAATTGCTCTCCGCACCTGCGAACCGCTTTCATGCGCGGAGCGCGTTAAATTTAATTGACATTATCGAGAAAATAACCAATATTACTTCACATTCTCAATTTATCTTCCTTCGTCGAACAATTTTTTTTAGGTTAAACATAAAAACGTAAACGAACAATTTTCATCAATTTTTTCGGATTTGATTATTCGCGAAATTTCGTTGTTCTCGAAACGATTCGTTAATTAACGTTTTAAAATTTTTATTTTTATTTTTAATTATCGATCGAAATATTGCGCATTTAACGACGCTTGTGTAAACAGCCACGGACAAAAAATTAAATTCCATTTAAATCGATGAACGCTCGTGAATAATTTATATGTTTACGTTGAGAGGCTTCTTCGTTACATTCGTGATGTTCCAAGGTCACCCATTGATTCGACACGAATATCAAGCCTCTTAAAGATTCTCAAGATAAATAATCGTTATATTTCGATAAAATTATTCGTAAAGATTATAAATCGTAATTGAGGGAGAAATAAAACAATAATGAAAATTTGGTTATTCGAATTTGTTTTAACGGCTCGTTGCTGGCCATTTTAGAACAAAACGACAGCGAGCGTGCGTGGACGTTGCTCGAACGCAATGACCGTACTTGCCACGTGCTCGTACGATTTTAATTCATAATAGAGAGGTTCGAGCACTTTTACCCGGCTCATTGGCATGCGAACGTCGTTTTTCGTAGCTTACATAATTCTAACACGTCGAATAGTCTTTTCGTCACTCGCCTATTAACGAGATAATTGTTTCAATAATTAATACGCAGAAAAAAAAGCACACTAAACATTTTTATTCGACAAAAATACAAAAAAGACAATAAAAAATTTTCTACGTACACTTAAATTAAATACAAACAAAATATGAAATATTTTAATAATAAAATTTATTAAAACCACATTATACGTGAATATATAAATAAAAATATAAAACGCGTTACGTACGGTTAAATAAAATATTTGAACGAACGAACAAAATTTATTATTCGATTCGAATAAAATATTTTTTATTTATTTTATTATTTTATTTAAATGCGCATATCGTATTATATATCAGTATAATATATTTATATATTATAAATAATATATATATATATACGTTGAATGTGGTTTTAATGAATGAATTTAAATTAAATATTTAATTAAATAAAAAATATATAATTTGAGTCTACATACCGCATTACACGTAAATATATATATATACGTATGTATTTAAGTATATATTGGAGTGTACATGTGGTATAGGCGAGAGCCAGGACCGGATTACCGGCGTTTAAACTATTTAAAGCCCGACCGACTGATTGCTTATGCGTGTGTGTAATTGTGTACGCTTACATTGTCCCCATATATATATATATACACTAAACGTGTGTTAAACCGATCCAAGAGATTTTTTACGTGACGAGAAAAAAATTGCTACCAATGTCGAAAGCGAATTTGTTCATAATTTATTTCGTTAAATTAACCCAACGAGTCTTACAATTTTTTTTAAATAATTAAATTTAAAAAAAAATCTCCAGGGTCTAGAGCAATTCGTTCTAGTCGACGAGAATGTAAACGAAACGTGTAAAATGCATTTTTAATTTAACTTGGAAGATTGTGGAATTTAATGAAAAAAAAATTTATTTAATTGGACGAGAAAAAAATTTCATGCTCTCGTTTTATACGAAATAGCAGAGTGAAATGATTATTTTTCCATTCGATCGAGTGATTAGAGTATTTTTTATGTTTCGTTATTTTCTTCTTCTGTGACTCAGGCCACGAAGGAGTTCATAGAAGCGGTTAATAAGTGTCGCGCTGGCAGAAGAGCCGGTCCTGTGTCTTGGAGCACAGCGGTGAAATTTTTAACAGCGAGGAAATTCGAAGTTTCGCGGGCGCTGGCCCTCTATGAACAGCACGAGGCAACACGTAGGCGCGAGGGCCTCGCGCTACTTCATCCGACGCAGGAGCCTCTTCTGAGCGAACTAAGAACCGGCAAATTTACCGTTCTGGTACGAAAAGTTTCTCACGCCACGGACTCTTATTTATTTCCTATCTTTATCCTTATCTTCCTTTCTATAGGGACAACTAGGGAGCTTTGTGCGATTTTTTCTTATAAACATTTTTACTTTTACACGACGCACGCATTGTGGGCTTTGTTCCGAGCATAGGTCATAATATTGGACCGTGTAGAATACAAACAAAAAAAACAATTATTTCCCTTCCCTTAGAGGTAATTTTCCAGATGGTTGACCTTCGCCAATTGGGTTATTGTCGTGACGATTATTTTTACATCAGTAGTCGAGCAATCTGCTTTTAAAAACGAATAGACGCTGGTAATAGAAAATTCACTCGGTCGGTAACATTTTTTGCATATTAGGAATACTTTCGTTTGACGAATGAATCGTTTTATTTAATAAATTATATAATTGTCGCGACGATGATTCTCGTAGCGATAGAAAGCTATGAACTTCAGCGGTAGATTCTCCTATTAATAATTACCGATCTATCCCGTGCTCGAAACTATCCTGGTGGTAATAGCAAAAACTGCTCGAACGGTAAAAAAATTTTGCGCATATTATGAATACTTTTTCACGTCCATGGTTGATTATAATTTATTTTCATAGCTTTCGTCGGATATTCGCGCCTTCTTTGCTTAATCATCGTCATCATTATTATTTCCTTCATTCTTTAATTTTTGTTTGCAGCCTTCACGAGACGCTACAGGCGCAGCCATAGCTATTTTTACAGCCCATTTACATCTGCCACAGAATACTACACATCAAACTACCTTACAGGTCAGTGAAGACCGATGCGAATGAAATTTCGCAAAAAAAAAAAATTAACTATAGCTCTACCGTTTTTTCTCAATAAATACGATTTTTTATTTTTCACAACAAAAAACGTAAAAATTTGATGACTATCAATTTTCTCAAATGATAAAAAGTATAATGCGCTTTTTGAAAAAAATTAACGGGATTCAGTCGTTGAGAAAAAGGAAAGGGTGTAATAGTGAATTTATCGTTTCTCGTGCAGGGCGTCGTATATCAACTGGACGCCGCATTGGAAAGTGTGGAAACTCAGCGGCACGGATTAGTCTTCATTTATGATATGTCAGACAGTAAATATCAAAATTTTGATTACGATCTGTCGCAGAAAATCCTCACTCTATTGAAGGTAAATTTTTAATCGTCACTTTCGCCAAGATTAGTTTGTATATTTCAGCGAGTAGGCGTTGTAATCGTACTTTTTGTTAAAAAAAAAGTTTTATGTGTGGATCAAGGTAAGTCGAAATATCCCTGTCCTTTCGTTTCAGATTTTTAACCCTGTTAGAAAATAATACAAATGAGAAAACGAAGATATTCTTAATTCATACCTACCTTCGTGACTAACTTCCGATGGGTTAATCGACCTTATTGTAATACAGTACGGTCGAACTTCCGGTTTGACATGAGAAAATTTCAAAAAATATTCCCGCGTAAACGGTGGCGTTCTGTACTATTCCTCGGTATATAAAATCCTCAAATGTTTTCAAGGTATACGTCGGAAACGGTTCGGGGAAGTTATTTCGAACTTTAGAGACAAACTCTACTAATCTTCATCTTTCATTTAACCCCAAATTGGCCAGACAATCTTTGTCTCGATCTCGTGCCAGAATCGCCTCGAACAGCGCGCGATGCCCTTTTGCTCTCGTCGTTGGCACACGACGGCGCAGGCGTCGTATACGTTATATCTATATATATATATGTTCATTCTCGCATCTCCTCCCCTCTCCGCCGCCATTCCCACTTATTGTAAGTTGAACCGCGAGCATCACCCGTCGGAGCGCGAGGGTTGCAAAACGGGAAATGTCGCAAGAGGGGTTGTTGTCGAATCCGCACATGCGCGGTGACGTCGGAAACGTCACGGCGGTCTCGGTCAGTAATCGTTGGTGGCCCCTTGCGGCACGTTGGCCTCTTTCTCTGTTTCTGTCCCGGATATATTTTTTGTTTTTTTCTTTTAATATTTGCACCAAATCTACAATTATCGTACTCGGCTGAGGTTAGTTTTCTCTGTGAACGTTTTTGAATTTAAAGGAGACCAAGGCATCGGCTTTTTTACATGTACGTGGGTTTGCGAACCTCTGAAAATGCATATGGGATATTTTCGCGCATTTGATGGTTCCGCGTCCCAGCTGTTTCCTCTTTCTTTCTCTCTCTCTCTCTCTCTCTCTCTGTCGCACTCGCTCTGAACCCTATCGACTCTACACACGACTATACTAATCGAGCGTTATCGATTGGACTAACCGACTCTACAACGGGCCGGTGTACGGTAACATATATACAGTGAATTTTCGTCAACTGGGAATATTTTTACGAACGCTTAATTAAGACTCGGAAATATCTTTCGGACATGAGCATATCCAGCTACAGTTTGTCCATTTTCTTATTCGGTGGAAATAATGTATCGAGTTGTTTTTATTTGTACGATAATCAATCATTGACGCCAATGAGAGCAGTGATGCGACGATTGTTACCGTTGCTGCGGTACTTCCGCCCTCTGACCGCAAGGAGGCGCAGAGAAGGGTAGTTTTTTTTCTTAAGCATCGCTCTCTCCCCCTTGCGCGAGGGGTGTGAGGTCGACTGACGTTGCAACAACTTCATCGCGAATTTGTTTCTTTCGGTAGAAAAAGTAATTTACGGAAAAAAAAAACGCTTTCGTTTTCAATGGAAAATAAATAAGTTCGTGGAATAAGCTCGTACGTATCGAGTAATAAGTGTTTATGTGATTTTTGACACCCTCAAATTCGACGATAACGGAACTTAACCCCAAAACCACTTACCTAGATAGAATCCTAGAAAGGTGTCGCGGGGTCACTCGTAACCCCAGCGAACTACAAATTCCACAAACTTTTTTTTTTTTTTTTTTTTTTCATTTTGACATATTTAAATAAATTTTTCATTAAATTCAAAAGAGTCAACATCGAATTCAAGTGTAATTTCTATCAATATTTTTCTCCCCGAGAAAACAAATTTTCCTCGACAATGAATTTAATTTTTTTTTTAATCAGCAGTCAAAATAACTTGGAACGAATGTAACCTCGGTATATCAGCGACATTACGTAAAAACTTGCCAATTTTACTTTATTTGTTTAATTTATTATTTTTCCGACAATCGTAATTTTTGTTTTTGGGCTATTTCGTATCAATGGAAAATCGATCTTTATCATAAAAACTACCCAAGAGCATAAAAGTCTTCTCGTTTCTTGAAACAGACTAATTTTAATTACGAACTTGATCTCAAAACGGGGATTATTGTGATTTTCAGGGTGGCTATCCAGCAAAATTGAAAAAAGTCCTGATAGTAACGGCGCCGCTTTGGTTCAAGGCGCCGTTCAAAATTCTCAGACTATTCGTACGCGAGAAACTGCGAGACCGAGTATTCACAGTTTCGATACCGCAATTGACTCTTCATATACCAAGAGAATCGTTACCACGACGTTTAGGTGGCACCTTGGAGGTGCAGCATGAAGCGTGGCTGCTCCATTGTCTCAAGTCCATGACGAATCGTAGTGGGGGTGAACTCTGCGAGGTGAGAAAGCATTATTAATCATACAAATTTTATCCCGCCTCGCGCGTTACTTTTTTCCGGCCTAAATGGATAGAAAAATAAATAAATTAAGTAGAATTTACCAAGAGAAACTTAAAACTCGTCCAATCATAATTACTTATCGTAAAAATACAATTATTTCCAATCGTAATAATCTTATCGTCCAATCATAATAATCTTATCGTAAAAATACAATTATTAGCTAATATTTCTTTTTTTTTTTCTATTTATTTAATACGCAGGTTACCCCTAGAGTGGGTAGTCCTCTATCACCCACATCTAAGAGCCATACTATTAACCAAAATCCTAACGACACATCCGTCAGTAATCCAACTAGTCCTGTGACCGACAAGCACAAAGCTAAAAATGGTTCCGTCAATATCGGCGACATCGAGATAACTAACGGGGATATATGGATCGGTAGCGACGAAGCTCCGTCTCCCGTACAGCCACCATCCTCGGCAAGCTCGGGTTTCAGCGACGATGACAGCCTTCACGGTGATCTTGGCCTACAGGCTGTCACTATGGAACAACTCATCGAGGCGATACATTCGAGAGGACGCGCCGGTCTCGAAGCCGAGTATGCCGAGATTAAACAAAGACCGCCCGATGGTTCCTTCAATAATGCCAAGTACGTCGCAAGATCGTAAATTCTTAAATATAAAAAATATCATCATACTTACGCCATCGACGGATAAAAACACAATTATTTTTAACCCCTTACCGCAATAGGGCAATATACTGTTTTTTAATTTTTCAACGGACGAAGGAACTTCTCTCGCGCAATATTTCGTGCAATTTTCTCAAATTATCTCTCTCGCGCTCGAGAATTCTTCATAATTTATAATAGCGCGTTTTAACTAGATGAAAAAAAACACAACGTAAATATTATTAATTTTTAGGCTACGACCAAATCAATCGAAAAACCGTTACACCGATGTTCTCTGTTACGATCATACGAGAGTATGCCTCTCGCAAATCGACGCCGATCCGACGTCCGATTACATAAACGCAAATTTCGTCGATGGTTACAAGCAGAAAAATGCATTCATAAGTACACAAGGACCGTTGCCGAAAACTTGCGGTGATTTTTGGAGAATGGTATGGGAGCAACAAACCCTCGTTATTGTCATGACAACCAGGTAAAATCTCTCAAAGCGAAATATCGATACTTAAAAAAAAAATAGAGACAAAAAAAAACAATAAATTTCGATAAACAACAACATATTCTATTTATTCCCTTGGCAGAGTCGTCGAACGCGGACGGACAAAATGTGCTCAGTATTGGGGTCCTGAGCCAAGGGACGAAGTTTCAGCCGGTCATTTTACCGTAACGACACTCGAGGTCGAAACGAATCCCGATTACACGATATCCATGTTACTCCTGACGAATAAGAAGGTATTCTTTTCTTTTTATTCCTAGTTTCTCATCAACATTTACAATATTTTGTTTATATTCACGCCTATCTTCGTTTATTTTCCATCGCAGACTGAAGAGACTAGAGAAGTTTGTCACATGTTGTACACCGCTTGGCCTGATTACGGCGTTCCGCAATCTGCCAAGGCTTTATTGCAGTTCCTGTCTCTAGTCAGGCAACAACAGAGTAAATTATTGGCCAACAGAGGCGATACCTGGGCCGGTCATCCTCGCGGTCCACCTATCGTTGTTCATTGCAGCGCTGGTATCGGAAGGACAGGTAAGAAAATAACAACGCACAAATATACCTCACGCGTAAAAACCACCCCGTCAATTTTATCGTCGATTTGTAAAGAAAAAGTAGAATTAAATCATCGTTTAAAAAAAATTATATAAAACAAAAAGAAAAAATAACGTTTCAGGAACTTTTTGCACTCTGGACATTTGCATATCCCGTCTAGAAGACACAGGAACTGTCGATATACGTGGTACGGTGGAGCGAATAAGAGCTCAGCGTGCGCACAGTATACAAATGCCGGATCAGTATGTATTTTGCCATCGTGCCCTCGCCGAATACGCCCTATCGAGAGGAATGCTGAGCACACAGCATCTTGCCATGTTGCCACCTACGGTGGAAGAGGACTCCGATTAGGTTACCAAAATTTCACATACTCTAGGAATGTATCAGAATTTTGCCTTCGTTCCTTCGAATTTATCCTCTCCCCTTTTCCTTTCCACACTCCTCCCCCACATCATTATCGAAGTATTAGTTTTCGTACGTTTTCTTTTCCTCTTTATGATCGAGTCTCGAGCCAAAACGATTCGATCGTAATATTAATTATGCGCTCTTCGGAAATAACGTTTCTGAGGAAGTACGACCGTTGCATACTAGTCAAATGAGGAGCCGAATTAAAATGGAGGCTATAGTGAAATTTGAACTTTACGAAAATCGTCGTATTATGGGATTTTCGATTTTCGAAATTGAACGTTTCCGGTTAATTCGTTATTTTTTTTTGTCATTTTTTGTACACTTGGACACGATTATTCGATCGAGTCTCTTTTTGTTCATAATGGATTTTCATTGATTCTCTTTTTGAAGGGAACGCGACGGTTTATAGAAGAAGAAGAGAAAAAAAAGTGACGAAAAAGATCGACAACTTTCTTGCCACGAGTCATTCAACTTTTGCGACTTATTCAGTATTTGTGCCAAAAATTGTGTCGAACAGTTTTATCGGAAATTAAACGAGATGTACATTGGAGAAAAAAAAGTATTTATGAGCGAATTATTAATAATTCTGTATATTACAGTCGCGATATTTGCCATGTGCAAAAAAAAAACGAAACGAAACGGTTGCTTCGAAATGATTAAAAAATTCACTATAGTTATCCATTTGCGAGAAAAATAATTATCGCACATTTTCAAAAATTCGTTCGAGATTATAAATACTTTGTAAAACCGTTCGAACCCGCGGTGTACTCTAGTTTTGTAAAAGCGTCGAGAAAAAATACGAGATTACAGTTAAATATTGTTGATTTTTCAATATTTCGAAAAGTCGCAAAGAATTATCGAGTCGCGAGAGAATCGAGCTTGACAGAATTTTGAAAATGTGAAAAAAAAAACCTTTTTTTTCGTTCCGTCGTTATTTGAATAAAACGAGGGCAATGGTCGCACTTCCTTAAAAATGGATACGTGGATGAAATTCAAATAACGGTCGAAAAAGAGAAAGAAGAAGAAGAAAAAAACACTTTTATATCGAATATAATGTGTGTTGGTGTTCGATAAATAATGAAACAAAAAAGTCAACAACAAAAACGCCAGTACGCGCGCATTCGAAAGAAGAAAAACATACTTGGGCACGCCACCTCTTTCAAATTTCTAGTCTCATTACGAAGAATTTCTAAAAGAAAAGAAAAAAACAAAGAACGATATAAAGAAAAAATATTTCGAGGCGATAAAAGCGAAGAAAATTGAAAATAAACAGAAAATCTACAAATGTGTGTAACATAGAGAATAAAATATAGCTGTACTGAATATTCCGCGCCAGATGAATCCTCGAACGGGCTTCGGTCGAGTGTGTAAGACCAGAGAACAAACAAACAAAACAAAAAAAAACAATCTATCAGAGTCGAAGGAAAAATACGGAGAACGAAGAAGAAAATGAAAATCTTTGATCTGTATTATAAATAACGAATAGATTTCTTCGGTGACCAAAGACTATTTGCTGCCCTGACGATGAAAGAATGACGAGAACGTTGTCAGGAAACTCTTCGATCTAAAAAGAAAAAGAAAAAAAAAGAAAAGAAAATACACAGACACACTCAAGCACACAAGTTTTATCTCCGCGGGCAAGTGAATGCGAGGTCCCGTTCTAAATTTACTAGACGCTTCACATCTATTCTTGTCGGAAATACAAAAGAGAAAAACTATATATCTGGCATGGAAAACAAGAAATCACAGTGACGACGAAGATAAAAAGTACCCGATGAATGTACGATAAAGGAGACGAGGGTTAGATGAAACAAAACAAAAACCATCGTAAACTATTGTATTTCCATAGATTTTGCAACTGTAGAAACCTCGATATCGAGATTTTTCATCTTAAATTGGATGTCTAGCTCTTCTAAGCTGCGTAGCTGTCCAAACGAGACGGTCGATTTGGTAACGAAAAATTTCATCGGCGAACAAACAAACAAAGAAACAAAAAAAAATGAAAAACTCGACATGAAACGATGGCTTGATTTTTCTGTATTACGCTTGTTTCAAATGCGAGCGGCATTCGATCAAATCGGGGACACGAAACCTGACGAATTCTCGAGCCTAGAGACACACGATTAGTTTCGCGCGGTCGGAAATTTATCAAATTTACGAATTTTCATTCGAGTCATTTTTTTTTTTTTTTTTTCATTCTTTGCAATAATTTTTATTGGCGATGTTCTTCCAATTAATGTGCGCGACGCCATAATGATATTATAATCCAAGGAACGATGTTGCGCATCAATAAAAGAAAATACCCAACGGACAAGTTTTCATCTTTCCATCCTCGAGGCTAAAATCGCACGATCATCAGCGTGAATTTAAATCGAACCTTGAACTTAAAAACTCCGAGCCAAATTTTCAATTTTTCCTTCACGCCGATGAGTCTCGACTTCTACCTCGACGATAGGATGTAAAACTAATCATTGTAATCTATAAATTATGTTCAATGTGAGAGAGTATAATGGAAGAAAAACTTTGAGAATCTTATCGGATCATGTGTGTTGTTCGGACGTAGTTCCGTTTCCAGTACAAACGCACACGAAACGAATTACAAAAAAGAGAAACTCCTTTTTTTTCTTTTTTCTTTTTTTTTAGTAATTACAAATTACGAGGAAAACAAAAATAATAATTAATATATATTTATTACCGTCAGTGTTGACAAAGTTTCGCATCGTAATTAATAATTATCGATGACCGACGCTGCAGTTAAGATGCAAATTTTAACCGGACGTGCTTTATATCACGAAAAAGATTATCAAAGGCATCCTGTCGATCTATTATTAATACCACTATTATTATTATTATTATTATTATTATTATTATTATTATCATAATTAAACCGCTCCTATGATTACGAATATCGCAATCGATCTACGATATACGTTGATTATTTATTACAATTTGGTCCCCGGTGTCTACGACGATTGCATCTTTTTCTTGCAATTCAACGTCGAGATTCGCCCGAATATATATTAGGTGTACAACTTAATTCGGTCCGTTTCTTTTTTTTTACTTAAAATACGAACTTTTTTGAATGATAAAATGAATTAATACATTAATCAAAATATTGTCCATTGCTAGCCACTAAATTTGCCCATCTTTCTGGTAATTTGTGAATTCCGTCGCGGAAGAAGCGTGAATCTTTCGAAGCCAAGAATTAATCGAGCCAATTTTTGATAGTGTATTGTGACGTCTGTCTCTGGGCTATAAGGCGGGTGAGCTAGAATTTCCCATCAGCTATTTTCCAAATAGTTTTTAACCGCGAGAGCAACGCGATGCCGAGAGCGTTGTCATGTTGAAAGATTTTGGACTCGTGTTTGGTCGCATATTCTGGACGTTTTTCGACTATAGCTCGCTTCAAACGGATCAATTGTTGCCTGTAGAAGTCTATCGTGATGGTTTGAACAGGTTTTAGTATCTCATAGTGGATCACACCCTTTTGATCTCACCAAATACAGAGCATGACCTTGGCACCATGGATATTCGGCTTCGACGTTGATGTTCCGGGTTGGCCGGGTTGTACATACGATTTGTTCCGTTTCGGGTTGTAATGAATCCATTTTTCGTCTCCGGTAATGATTCGATGCAGGAAAGATACTTTTTTCTAACGTTCTAGCAACATTTCGGATATGGAAAATCGTCGTTCGATATCTCCCGGTTTCAATTCGCATGGGACCCAATTTTCTTGTTTTTGGATGTATTTGGACGGCTTTGAGTCGTTTCGAAATAGCTCGTTGGGTAACTTCTAACGTTTGTGCGAGTTCTTCTTGCGTTTGACACGAACCTTCATCGAGTAATGTCTCTAATTCTTCATCTTCAAACTTTTTCGGTTGACCCGAACGCTCTTTGTCCTTAACACTAAAATCACCACTTTTAAATCGTCGAAATCATTCTCTGCAAGATTTATCCGACGGTGCGGATTCACCATAAACTTCCACAAGCATTCGATGAGCTTCGGCTCTACTTTTCTTCCAATTGAAACAGAAAATCAAAACTTCCCGCAAATGGCGTTTATGTGGGAAGAAATTCGATATTTCCATCGTAGTAAAAAATTAGACTTGATGCGCAAAACTGAAAGGTTTGTAAACCATATTTGGTTGAGAGATGTTGATACTTCACGATACAGCAAAAATCATCTGTCGTCGTCAACCTTTTGTGGATATATTTCCGTTCAAAAACCCCTCGCAACAAAAGTTGAATGCTATCCTTTATTTATTTGCCTATATTTTTAACTTTATTACTCTCTTTATTCGTTAACAATGGTTCAACTATCCATACACACTTTTCTTATCGCCACACGTTTATAGGACTTAGAGGCATCTTTTGAAAACGGACCGGACTAAGTTGTACACCTAATATATAATATATATACAATTTTTACTTTGTTATCGCTAAACCCCCATCATCAGTATTTTCGTTTTTCTTCTTTTTTCCTCCTCTCGTACGTCGGTTGTCGCGACAAAATCGACAATCTCATTTCTATGTCTACGTGTGAATGCGTTTGAATGGTTAAACTTTATTGTTTTAAAATCTCCGGCCTCTCGAGCGAATCACCAAAGGTCCGCTTTACCAGTTTTTTCTTTTAATGTCTAATCCGTTCGTTCGTTTCGTTTTTTTTTAACGAATCGTAAGATTTTTTTTGAAAACGCAATTTTTTGTTACAAGTTTTGTTTCACTTTTTAAATGCGCAATTTTTGTATACAATTTATATTTTTTTTCTACCGAACGGTCAAACAGGAGAATTTTTTTTTATGCGACTCCAATGTAGCAAGTGAAACACACAGAAAATAAAAAATACCTTTCGTCATTTTCGCAGTCGAATTTCACCAAATATTAACGAAAGTAGAGAAATATTTTTAGTTTTCCAATTTTTTATTTTATTTTGTAATTTTTTGTTCGTTTCGTTCATTTTTTTAATATTTGGGAAAAAAAGCAAAAATGCGCGACGCATTTTTATCTTCTAAGTATGTAAACAACACTTAAAGAGCCTGTCTTGAATGATTATCATTATTATTATTATCCTTATCACTAATAATATAATTAATTTACGTGTAATAATTGTAATGCATTGTATTATTATTAATATTATTATTGTAGGTAAGTGTCTCAAATTTAAACGATGCCCGCACAGTAAACAAGAAAGAGAAGAAAAGAAGAAAAAGAAAAAAAAAACAAAAAATAATGCTCGCTGTGTGTCTTCTTCTACCAAAAAGTATCGGTTAAATAATCTAGCGTTTGCCAAGAGCTCGAGCTATATTCGAATGAAAAAACTTAAAGAAAACACAAGAATCAACGAACGAACGAACAAATGAGCATAAACAATTTTCTCCGTCGACGAGTTATAAAGAAAAGAAAAACAAACATAAATACGAATGACTTAAAGAATCGCGTAGTAGACTAACACTGCAAAAATTTATTAAAGGAAAACAAAAAGTGAATATATATATTCGAAAACTTTTTCTGTCGGCGTTCGCACAGATCGTGTTCTTAACAAAGCCTGAAATTTCTGTGAAACGAATGATAAGAACGATAAAAAAAAACATATATATGAAGAAAAACTTAAGCTACAAAGAGCGATTGACGTGAAGTGGAACTTTCAGAGAAAATATGGAAAATTGTATATACCATGACCTTGAATTAACTATCGCACATTGTATCTAATTAATAATTATTTAATATATTGCAGATATAAATGGAACGATCGTACTTATTCTACATTATAGAGAATGAACAATACGTACCCAAATCTGCCCACGTGATTTTATAATTTTGCTCCACATTTCCTTTATTGCTTGTATCGGTTTCGATCAGCGAGGAAGATACGATTTCATACCCATATCTTTGAGAAAACAGATTTTCGTTATCCAGCAAACCAAATTTTCTTGACCTTGAGAATTCTTTGCAGCATTTATGCTAATGGCGTAACATCACGAGTATATATGTCGCCATACCACATGATATAGATATAGATAGATATGTCGCTTACTCTGGGCTCGTGACATTAACCTAAAAATCTTTGACGTTAACCGTCGATCTAAAAATAAGTTTTAAGCCTAAATTAAAAATCCGCTTGAATCTCGAATAGCGAAAGATTTTTTGCAGACGCAATGGATCGGTATAGTGCTGAATTGATGGAGGATTACTGTGTCGAAGTGAAACAAGGAAAAAACACAAACAAGTAAGGCGACAACACCTTGTACCATAACCTCTTTTTTACTTCAAAGACTTCTTGGAGACAGCTTTTTCGAGGCATCGATGTCTTTACGCTATAAAACTCATTTTTATAAATACAATACCTTTTGCACCATGATTCGAGTACAAAAAGGCAGACCGATAGCTTTTTTATTTGTAACAACAAATCTTGTTTATTTTTCCTGATAATCGATGCATCAAAATTTGGGAAAAAGAAAATCAACGAGATAGGATTGAACTTTCAGAGTTTCATCAAAGCCCGCTGTGCCTAAATCTTCGAAAGTCGAAGATGACAAACCCGATCATGGCGCTCGACATTACAGTAACCTTAAGGTTGAAATGCAAACGCTTAGAATAACGGATGAGTCTGAACAACAACTTTACGAGACTCTCAAACATGTCTATGGATCGGTAGTCAATGATTTTCTGCTTAAACAAATGAAAAAACTTTCACGGTCCGTTTATCAAGACGCGAACGATAACGCGTCGTAACTATATTAATACTTTATTTTCCATAGAATTTCAAACTTAGCGACGCTTCGGATTATCAAAATAAAAGATCCAATTTAGGGAGACAGTATTGGTTAGAGAGGGGCAATTTAGTTATAAAAGGAGTCGTAGATTATTCCGCCAAAGAGACCAATTCAAAATCTCACGACCAATTGACGAAACAATTTGCCACTTCGAAGCTGGAAAGCTACAGGTGATTTCTAGAATAGACTCAAAAATTAAGAACAATTCTGTTCTAATCAAATCTATTAAATTCCCACATAAGACGCTCGAGACAATATTTACAATAAGAACGAATGATTTTTAGTTTTCATACGACTCATTGCAACGAAGCTTTGATCCACACGAATGGCAATGTTGGAAAAGCATTGGAAATATTGTTCGAAAAGTATTATAGAGTCAAGGAATACGACAAACAAGGCGGTCCGGAAAATTTGGACACGAACGATTTGGCGGAACGCCGAAGCGACGAAAAAATGGCTCTAGAGTCGATTTACGGCGATGCTTTCGTCGAGAAGATAAAAAATCAAATCTGGCTCGTGAAGTTAAAACTGAATTATTTGCTGAACGAGAAGGACGAGAAACCTGTAGAAAAACCAAAACATAACAATATCAAAAATATCTGCCGCTTGTTTCAACACGGCAAATGTAGATTTGGTACCAAGTGCAGATTTGTTCATCAGCAACCAGAAAATCGATCTCAAACGGCAAAAGGATCGGGCGTTACGCAAGATCCTTATTACATCCTGGAGATACGATTTCCCGAAGGTAAACGTATCAATTATTTCCAAAATTTACACAATTTTCGATAATTCAAGAAATTTGCAAATAATCTAGAAATTTGTGTCCATGTTCGCATTATTTGCAATTACGAACGATATTCTATTTCCAAATAGATTACAACAATTTCAAAGTTAGGTTTATCGCAAAAAAAATCCATTTACCATTTAATTATTTCTTTTCATTCAGATTGTAAATATCCTCACGAGCCGCCGTATCTCTACTTCTACAAAAGCGAGATGATCTATCCGAGTCTCGAATATCTGCAGATCGTGAGAAGACTGTACGACGAGGCCCTCGATCTTTCTTCCACCGGTACACCTTCTCTATTCTCGATAATTTCTCTCCTAGAAAACGAGCACGAGATGAAATCTTATCTCGAAGACACCGTGCCAAATTTCCCCGATAGAAACGATCTACTTTTTCCAAAATCCACGTCGTCGATAGCAACGGAAAACTTGGCCTCGCACTATCGTCTAGGCTCGACAAATCGCAACAACAGAGACGCGATATCCATGGAGGAAATTATCAAACAAGACGACACGATACGCGAAAGATTTTTCGAGAAACAAAGAATGCCCGCGTACCGAAGAATGAAGGAGATACGACGGAAATTGCCCGCGTGGAAAATGATGAATGAAATTTTGGAAATTGTGGAGAAAAATCAAGTAACGATTATTTCCGGTGAAACCGGATGTGGCAAAAGTACTCAAGTGCCACAATTTTTGTTAGACGATTGGCTCGTCAATAGAACGGACACCGGTAAAGAACACGCTGAAATTATTTGTACTCAGCCGCGAAGAATAAGCGCAATTGGCGTTGCCGAGAGGGTCGCGAGCGAGAGAGACGAGAGAATTGGACATACCGTTGGATATCAAATACGTTTGGAAAGTAAAATGTCGAATTGGACGCGTTTAACTTTTTGTACCACAGGCATATTATTACAAAGATTATCGAGCGATCCTCGTCTTAAATCCGTTACTCATATTATAGTCGACGAAGTACACGAGAGAAGTGCAGAGAGTGATTTCTTGCTGATGTTATTGAAACAATTAATACCGAAGCGTCCCGATTTAAAAATCATACTCATGAGTGCCACGCTAAAGGCAGACGCATTTTCGTCCTACTTCGCGGGTTCACCGGTTCTCGATATACCAGGCAGAACATTTCCGGTGGAACAAATCTTTTTGGAAGACATTTACGAAACGACGAATTACGTCCTCGAAGAAAATTCCAAATATACGAGAAAAATAAAAGGCGGTTGGGACAAATTGGAAATAGAACTGGAATCCGCGGATATGGAAAGTCTTTCTGCGATACAACCGAAAAATACGATTCTCGATGAAAATTTGTCATTGGCACAATTGATAGGACGATACAACGGTTATTCCGGGAAAACTTATAAAAATTTATACGTTATGGATCACGAGAGGATAAACAACGAATTGATAGAAAAAGTTTTGGAATGGATCGTCGAGGGTGATCACGATTATCCGAGGGATGGTTCGATATTGGTATTTTTGCCGGGTCTCGCTGAAATCACAGCGGTTAGAGATTGTCTCAACGACAATAAGACGCTTTCACCGAGAAACGGAAAATTTCTCATTATTCCTCTACACTCGACACTATCGAGCGAGGATCAAAATCTAATCTTCAAAAAGACGAAAGACGGCGTACGTAAAATCGTGCTGAGCACGAATATCGCCGAAACTTCGGTGACGATAGACGATTGCGTTTTTGTCGTTGATACGGGAAAAATGAAAGAAACGAGATTCAATTCGAATCAAAATATGGCGAGTTTAGAAACTTGTTGGGTTTCTCGAGCAAATGCGATGCAAAGAAAGGGAAGAGCCGGTCGTGTTATGCCCGGAGTATCGATTCATCTCTATACGTCGCATAGATTCAAATATCATTTCTTGGCTCAGCCTATTCCCGAAATTCTGAGAATACCTCTCGAACCATTATTACTGCGAATACAAATAATGCACATGGGTAAAAAAGCGGATCTTCACGGAATTCTCGAAAGAGTTCTAGAACCACCATCGGAACAAAGTATATCGGATGCGTTGAAACGTCTTCAAGACGTCGGTGCCTTCGATTCCGATTACACTCTTACGCCTCTTGGTCATCATTTGGGTGCCTTGCCCGTAGACGTTAGGATTGGCAAACTCATACTTTACGGGGCGATCTTTTGTTGCGTCGATTCGGCTTTAACGATCGCTGCTTGTCTTTCGCACAAAAGTCCATTCGTATCGCCGTTCGACAAACGGCACGAGGTCGATGCCAAAAGAAAAGAATTCACAACCGCTCATTCGGACCAACTTACCATTCTAAAAGCTTACAAGAGATGGTTGGATATGTGTACGAAGAGTAATTACGCTGGTCAAGTATTCGCGAATGAAAATTTTCTCTCTACGCGTACGCTTCACACTCTGGCGGACATAAAGCATCAGTTGTTGGAACTTTTAGTGTCGATCGGGTTCGTTCCGGTGAATATGCCTCGACGACAAATGGGCGTAGACAGGGTATTGGAAATAACTGGACAAGAATTGAATGCTAACAACGAAAATTATAAATTACTTCAAGGCTTGTTATGCGCGGCGCTTTATCCGAACGTGGTGAAGATTTTTACTCCGGAAAAATCGTTTCAAGTACAATTGGCTGGAGCGGTACCGAGACAACCGAAACCGGAGGAATTGAAATTTAAGACGAAAGAAGACGGATATGTGAATCTTCATCCATCGTCCGTAAATTTCACGGTTGGACATTTTCCCAGTCCGTATCTCGTTTATCAGGAGAAAGTCAAAACGAGCAAAATATTCATACGGGAAATATCGATGGTCTCGATGCTGCCGCTTGTTTTGTTCTCTGGCTATGGTCTCAACGTGGAAAGACACAATGATACTTTTATTCTGTCTTTGGCCGATGGATGGATCATGTTTGCTGTCGAATCTCATACGGTAAGTTACAATGAACAATTTTCTATCGAATCCTCGATAGTTTCAATACTTGGAGGAAAATTAAATTTAATAAATTGTCGAAATTTCTCTATGAAACTATACGATCGTCAAATTTAATTTTATTTTACTATTTTTTTTGTTCTAGGTTGCCCAATTGTTGCAACACATGAGAATCGAACTTGTTAAAATATTGGAACAAAAGATGCAAGATCCTCTGTTAAATTTGCTGAATCATCAGAACGGGAAAAGGATCATAAAAACAATCGTTCGTGTTCTAGAAAGAGATTAATAGAGAACAAAAATTTAGGACAAATTTATCGTTAATATATTTGTTTTTTAAGAATTCTACTCCCTTAACTTATTTGTCCACGAATAATATCGATCTTCCGTCTATTATTGTAAATAATCCAGAGTTTAACGTATCACGGGACTATTTTCAACGCGATTTAACGCACAGGAATTTAATCGTGCAATTCAAATTTCGAATTTTCAAACTCTCCAATTTTCTCGAAGTTTATAATACTAACGGTGCGATTACTTAAATCCAAGTCGAGCGTTAAAGGCCTTGAACTCAACGATTATCAAGAACCAACTCGTAATAAACGAGAAACTGCCACCCTCCTTCATATTCGCGTTAATAAAACTAGTCTACAATTATATGCATTATTGTACTGTAATATAGAACATCTATGAAAGTGACGAGTGTGCATGAAAGTACGGAAATACGTTGAAAGTTGAAGTGTATAAGCTATTGGAAAAGTAAGCAGTTTTTTAATGTTGAAAAGATAAAATATATTTTTACGTCTATTTCTGCAACCGTTTTCCTTGTTCTATTTCCGTTGTATATTATAATCTGAAAAATTCATAATTTCTGTGATAATGAAACCTTTCACCATAATTATGAGTTTAGTGGTTGGCGATTTGTCCGCTTGGATCGCTGCGGAGCCCTCGCACACAGTGAGGTTATGACTCCCAGGGTATCGTGCAATGCGTAATCTCTACACTCGTTCGGTTCACACTGATTTCCATACTGACGGCTGAGACGGCCATATACGTATAGTTTACTGTTAGTCTTTAGTAAAAAAAATTAATCAATTATTAGAAAAATTACCATTTTTTAAACTTATTTTGCTCAAATTAATGAGACTGCAAAAGTGAAGTTAAATATCTACGAAACAACTATACTCGTTCACGCTTGAATGACTCCAGGCTCGTCGACAAGTAACAGAACAATAATTCAACAATTTATGCTGCGAACTATCAGAAAGCAATAATGCATCGGGAAATTTTGAGAGCCACGATTTCGCAAATACTGCCGAAGAGATTTTATAAAAAGCACGCTGTGCGAGTCAGATTCGCGCCCAGTCCAACCGGTTTGTTAATCGTTTGCTGTACATCGTGGTAGATTACGATTAATCACGATCGAATTATGTAATTTGTAATTTAAAACTATTTATAGGATACTTGCACTTGGGTGGTTTACGAACTGCGTTGTATAATTATCTCTTCGCCCGCTCTAACGACGGTAGTTTCATTTTACGAATCGAAGATACCGATCAAAGTAGAATCGAGCCTGGAGCTATGGAGAAACTTCACGATGATCTTTTTTGGGCCGGTATTATACCGGATGAAGATCCTATGAGAGGAGGTCCCGTCGGTCCTTATATTCAATCCAAACGTTTAGAGCTATACAGGTATCCTTTTTACTATTTATTATCATTCGTTTGAAAAGTTTTTATTTTTAACTCATCCAAATGGTTAATCGTCGAGGCATTTTATTCCAGGGAACAATTATCGAATCTTTTGGAAAACGGTTCCGCTTATCGTTGCTTCTGTACCGAACGTCGTTTAGATATGTTAAAACGAGAAGCTATAAAAAACAGGCAAGTGCCTAAATACGATAATCGTTGCAGGCATCTTAGTAAAGAAGAAGTAAAGGAAAAATTGAGGGAAGGAAATGCGTACTGTGTTAGATTCAAGGTTTGCAAATCCTGTGTATTTATTCTCTATGGCAACGAAGGTGCTCGATGGCTCGAGGCGGTTGATCCAAAAGCCTTGTAAATCAAATAAATCACCGACTACCGTCTTAATCTGAAAAATAAGACAAATTGACACTAAATAACAATAAAATTCACAGTTAACGTCAGATCCACAACCATTTAACGACTTGGTTTACGGTGAAATACCCTCGACGGCGGCACAACACGAACCCGATCCAGTTATTATGAAAAGCGATGGATTTCCCACTTATCACTTCGCCAACGTCGTGGATGATCATTTTATGGAAATTTCACACGTTCTTCGTGGCGTTGAATGGCAAATATCGACACCAAAGCACATACAGCTTTACAAGTGGGTAAACAAATGTACAATGTCTCGATAAGAAAGAGAAACTAATATAGGCATTAAAAATATCATCGATTTTAGTGATTTTCCATAAGATGTTTCTTTCCACGATAATCGTAGATAAACTGTAATTTATAAAAATCTATAAAAAATTATAACACTGATTTTAATCGATTGTAAATTAGAGCATTTGGCTGGGAACCACCGCTGTACGCTCACTTACCACTGATACTTAACGCGGATGGATCTAAATTGTCGAAACGACAAGGTGACATAAGAGTCGATTCGTACAGGAAGCAAGGAATATTTCCATCCGCATTGCTTAATTATATAACTCACGCCGGAGGTGGATTTCACAGAAATACAGCCACTCATCGTTGTTACAGTTATGAAGAATTAATTAAACAAGTACGTTCATTAAATTTTTTGTCACTAGGTAAAAATTTTTAATTCGTAGTTCGTTCGATTGATCGATTATCTTTGTCACGCAGTTTGATTTAAACAGAGTGAACACAAACTCTACGAAACTCGCACCCGAGAGGCTTTTGGAGTTCAATAGACTGGAAATTTGTCAATTATTGGAGAATAAAGAAAATTACAGTTTCTTAGTTAGCAGAGTAAGCAGATTGGTGAACGAAGCATTTCCAGATCGGTAACTTTGATTTTTTTAAAATACAATCTTTCGTTCGGATAATTTATTTCTCGTACGATCAGATTTTCGTAAACGATTGCATAGAATTTCGAGTGATTCACGGATAGATCGAATTTTAAATGAAAATTGAGCGAATCCAATTTTTTTAGCACTCAGGATGGAAGTTTGCAGCTCGATGAAGATCATGTAATAAGTACATTACAATGGGCTCAAAATAGAATCAACAAACTTGAGGATTTGGTGACTCGGGATTTGGCTTTTTTGTGGGTCGTTCCAATTACTTCAACAACTACGGAAAACCAGCAAAACTTAGGTGACCGTAATATTTATTGCGATGCGCGCTCGTCCGTATTTTTTAATTATATTAGAAAAATAATGTATATATTTTTTTAGATATTGTACAAATGGTGTACGAAAAACTGAACGACGTCGACAATTTCGAAAAAGATTCATTGATCGATATTTTGAAAGATATCGCGAAAGATACTGGCATTAAGTACGCACAGTTGATGAAGACGTTACGAGCTGTTCTCAGTGGACTGGAGGTGAAAACCAAAATTTTGGAAAGATCACAAAATATCTATGATTTCTTTTTCCGATATCGAGCTGAATTTTTCAATCGATTTTATTCCATTTTCAGGAAGGACCAGCAGTGGCTGAAATGATGACAATTCTAGGAAAAGATAAAACGATGTTTCGTCTAAAACGCTCGTTACCATGAATTCGACGATTCTTAATTTTAAGAGGGGAAATATTTGATCGACATGTACACAAGTGATAAAGGATATAAACCAATCCTCGATCGTTCTAACAATCTCAAATTCATGGACGAATCTCGTGCGGTACCCAAGCGCTATGTCAATCATTTGGGAAAAATGATTTAAAAAAATCAATAAATTTGATATATCGAAAAAAGTGATTTCTGATTTTTTCGAAAAATGATATCGGAGATTATGCAATTTCTTGGGACAACTGGTTATATCTAATTCATTACACTCACATCTACACGATACGAGGGTGTGTGTCGAGTGATGTAAATATAAAGGAATAGTATAGTTTTTTGCCGTTTTTCCAGAGATAAAAAGAGACGAAGACATATTTAAGGGGGTTTGGAAAAGCGAGTTTATTACGAATTTAACATTGTGATGCATAAAGTGAAAAGTTTCAAGTACATTATTTCGTGATAGTTCGCAATGTCATTAGCATTGTCGTAACAATATTATCCGAATGGTTACAATTCGTCACACATAACGAATACGATTGTAATTATATTGCCCTCGTTTTCGTTACATCGTGACGTCCGATCGTGGCGAAGAATTTCAACTTATAGCGACTTTAATATATCTTCTTCTTTGGCTCGTCGAGCTGTCTGTATTACAATAAAGTTTGTAATTACGAATCCCGTACACGTTATCAGTTGGAAAGGTTTAATATTTAGTTTACATTTTTTTGTTATGTCTTATCGTTGAAAAGGTCGTTATTAATTTTGTCCGTAATTCGATTGACAATTTTACGAAGCTGACGGTTGTACAGTTGATAACAGAGGTGTGTATAGTAACACGAGTATCCGAGATAACGTTGTCGATTTCGTCGCATTATGTAGACTTTTTCATATTAATAAATTTTATATCACAGAATTTTCAAATGTAAATTATTATTTTGTTCAGTCTACCGATCTGATACTAAATAGTATATTCCTCTACGATTAGTACTTTTGATAGTTCTAGTAGTTTTATTAAATAATGTTTAAACGATATTAAACATTTACGATCGTATTCAAAAAATAGTATCGATGGGAATTGTTTTTTTTTTCATTTCCTTTATTTTTTCGTCAATTAGTTTCAATATTTTTCAATATTAATTGTTCTCAAATTTGAAATTATTCTGGAAAAGGAGAAAAATGATTTTTTTTCCGAGTTTCGTTAAAATTCTTTCGGCTTGAAAGATTCTCGACAGTCTTTTCAGATCGATAGGTTTACAAAAAAGTGATTAAACAATGATCTCCAATCATTGCCGGTGTAATACGAAGACTCTGGCAGGAGATGAATGCAAAATACACAACTGTAAATCATTTTCGGATGTGACATTTGTAGGGCGAAGATCCTTAAATTAAATATTAAGTGTACTTGAACCGTTGATCTCCAAATTATTAACCTTTTCCTTTTTCTAGACGTATATGTATTTATTTATTTTTGATAATACTGTCGGAGTGGCATATTTTTCGGCTCTGCAGCAACATGTTTTTTTTTCTTTGTTCTCAGAGCAGCAGAGATTTTAGATTCAGCAGAATTTTTCGCAAGTCCTTATAGACGACATTCGCAAGATAAAATTAATTGATAAAAGAGATACAAAATAACGAGTATAATTTTAATGGTTTTTTTTTATCACCGAACATAATGATTATTCGATAAACGTCATAATTATCGATACCAACGATTACAAAAGAGTAAAAATCGTCACAGACGTCGCAATAATAAATATTATTACCAATTACAACCAGAAGTTCTTTCTCCTTTTTTTTTTTTTTTGAAAAATGTATTGCAATTGTCTACTCTAGCTTGGCTAAAAAATAAAATCGCAACATATCGACGTTGGGTACGTCGAGTGTGTGTGCAATTTTTTAAAAATGACTAATTAACGGGCGTTTTAATAACGAGAACACCGCATTACGTGAATTTACAAAGTTTCGAACGAGATAATAAATATAAGCGATTGCTTATTATTTTTAGAATGTAGCTTTATAATCTTAAAATCGAATGTCTTAGGAAAAATATTGGCGTGAAACAGTCAGTCGGATAAAGGTGTTACGAAACGACGCATTGCAATTAAATACAGCTTGTAAGGTTTGCAAAAATTTGTAAAACACATTGCAACGCGGTTTGCAAAATTTGCAAATCCATTTAATTATATTGCACTGAAATGCGATGCGTTGAAACAATTATACAACTAGTAGAACGCAATTAATTCTTTTGTTCTTTCGTATTATTTTTACAGATAATATTCGCACAGACCATTTCTGAGAACGACGCAAAGACACGATTCATTTTTCGGAGATTTAAAAGGCAAGAGTTTTTGTGCAAAGGCTTCTCGTCCAATTTTGTTTAGTTTACAACGTATAAATTCATGAAATGAGATAAATCGAACAATTCGCACGTTTCAGAGCTATAATTTAATAATATCGTTAATTTATAACGAAAATGTCATTCTACATTTTTTATTTTCCACTTTATCACGGGATCATCTATTTTTTTCGGTAATGGCGAATTACCTAGACGGTTTCGAACACTCTAAAAAATATCGATAAGAAAATGACGAAAAGCGTAGTGTTTTTTTTGTTCTTTTGCCAAAAATTGTAACAATTTCAAGTCGCGGTAGAATAACATTAATTTCGAATAATTGATCATAATACGATGAACATCCAATCATTTCTCATCCAGAAAGCTTTAGTCGATTATCGTAAGAGTAATTTCAATGGTAATATTGGTTCTGTGCTTTTTTTCTTCTTCCATGAGTCGATAGGTAGGGGACGAAAATGTGAAATTTTGATTTCATGAAAATTCTGAGTTTGACAAACAGCCCCGTCCCACCCTCCTACCATCGCATTATTATACTCTCAATACAGCGTTTATAATTTCGTCTGGGACGAAAATAAGGACACTTTCGAATTTTTTCTCTATAAACTCCGGTCGTGTTTTAAATGCGCAATTTCTGAAAAATACAGAAATACGATTTATCTTTTGTTGCTGTTTTCTGATCCCCATAAATGACTTTCTTGATTAGACCCGTGAGAAGTTTGGTAATATTTATTCTACGATGGTTTTTCTTTCGGCAGTTCGGGCCTTTTTTTTAAGTACTTCACGACGTAGCGATTGCACGTTTCGTTTTTTCTTTTACATTTTGTTTCTTCGTCGCATTCGTCGCGTTCTTTACAAGTCAGAAAGATCGATAGATTTTAAACGTACGAAGACATTGCACTTATATACAAGTGTACGAGACTCCACAGCGATGGAAAATCGTCCTTTGACATTTTTCATTTCACTCTTTGTTTATCTCCTTCCAAAGTCACACGATTGAAAAGTACAAAGATTTTATTTAACTTAAATAATATATACATCAGTCGCAGTGGGATAAAGAAAGTGCAAACGAGATATAAGTGTTATTTTGCCCTTTCGCACTCAACGATGGGCTCTTCGTATAGAGATAAGAAAAAGAAAGAAAGAAAGAAAGAAAAAAAGAAGAAGAATTGAAGAATTCACGCTCCATATCATCATAAGCGATAATTCGTTGCTTCGATGTATTCTTACTCTACACGTTCCTTCCTACGAATATAAAAAATACTAGGATTTTCATAGCCGTAAGATTTTCGAGTGCATTATTTGAAAACTAGCTCCGAAAGAGTGGAAGATAAGATTAGAATTGTCGTGAATAAATTGGTGCTCGTGGTTCGACACTTTTGCTCGACACGATGGGACTTCATCGCCAAAAGAAAAGTTTACTACTTTTCTTTTTTACAAGTTGACATTTTTTCGAAATTTCCTCTTTTTTTTCTTCGCTCCCACGTTATTTTAGAACGTTCGCGTTTCGTAGCCTCGATTAATTCGAATACGAAACAATTGCTATGATTTTTTTAACAATAATTGTCGAGATTCGATCGTTATGTCAGACTACGTGAAAATTACGATACGAGATTTTTTGTTAGTTAAAAAAGCTAAGATCTACAACAACTGCCGCGCAAGGTCATTATTTTACAATAATATATTTCACAAATTTGCTCTCTCTCTCTCTCTCTCTCCTTTATCAAATTTCGTTTCTCCGAAGTGACGCGAAACACCGATGTAGACTCTCCCCCCGCGAGTTAGATTTATACTTCTCCAGCCCATTTTTTCCCTAAGCGATTGATATTTCGAGAAAAAGATAACAACAGTGAGTTACGCAAGTAACGAGTGAGTTAGTCGTTGATTTCTTTTGTCCGAAAGATCAACCGTACCGAAAAAATTGGGAACACAGTTTCTGTTACGGATCGAGTGCGTTGAACTCGTTTTTGATTCTCGTCAAATCCGATGATTCGTCGTTCATCAATTTACCGAAAACTGCGTCGCAGTAATATAGCTCTATCGAGGTATTCGATAATTATCGATATCTCGATAATTATCGAATTTCGAGATATCGCAATCGATAAATCTCGATTACTCGCTCGCACTCCCAAGCATATGATTTTTCGTACCAAATGTTATCACAATATCTTATTTTAAACATTAACCACGCACGGCCTAGAAAAAGATCTCTCCTAATCATGTACGGAAAGAATGTCTTTTTTTTTGGTTGTTAAATAGTGTTAAAATAGTGTGTCGCGTCGTATAACATTAAAACTTTATGAGAAAACCGAATGAAGTGTGTAGAAACTTACGATGTAAAGTGTATTATCGAATAAGGTAATAGTATATATATATATATACAAAGATATATATATATATATCTTTGTTTATTCTTACGATCGTAGAAGTCGGGAAGATTCAATAATCGAATATCTAGTTTGTCTCGTTTAGTTGCAATAAATAATGGTTCTCGAATAATCGTTTACGTTAAACTCAATGCATTCGAGATAGTTCCTAACGGACGTTAATCGCCAATAATAATAATAATAATAATAATAATAATAATAATAATAAACGTTTTCACACAACTCGATATAAGCTTAAATTAGCTAATAATTTTAAAATTGTCGAAAAAATCGATTATATATATATTTAAAAAAACACCTTTTCGCGTGTTTTTTTTTCATAAACATAAAATGTGTAATACTGTTATTGCTATCTCATATATATATATATATATACGTACATTTTCGATCCGCGTTTTAATACAACGCATCTCGAAAAGATATTCTCTACGATCTATGAACCTCGAAACAAACGAAAAAGAGATAGAAAAAACGACCCATCGCACACGAGTCGACACGAATGGCTTAGTCGCCAAATCGAAGTCTACATCAGGAACATCGAATTTATTCAGTGCCCGAAGTAAATAAAAATATCTTTGGCACTGCGAGGGTTTACATCTCTAGTAGTACTTTTGTTTTTGTATTATTTAGGGATGAAAGAGATTATGGTTCGCGTGATTAAATTGGGACATTCTGTACACTCTGTTATTTCGTATCATCGCAATTTTTTCGGTCGTATAATACATACTTTACTTTGGATCGTCGGAGAATAAAATTTTCAATTGTTGAGATCATTGATCGCTTGTAATATTCTCTTGACGTGACCGACTTTAATGATACCGAGCTCCTTGAGATCGCGTCTGGCAAGGGTCAGCAATTCCCTACCTCGTATATCGTGAGATACAAATTTGTCCGTATATTCGCCAAGTTGAAGATTCTCCAACCACAAACACACGTCCTGTACACCCCAAGCAGTCACTTGTTCCCGTGCCGGATGATTGATCGTATTGCCACCGGAACGGCGAAACTTCAACCAGAATAAACCACGATGACGATTCTTTTTATCACCCTGTGAAATACATACACCAAATTTTCCATATAAACATTAGTCGGATTAGTCATAAGCTCCGTTTTCTCGGCAACACGAATTTTATCCGACATCATCGATAATTCGTGTTACCAATTGTCATCGAACTAATTAGCAAGCAACGTGCCAGTCATTTCTATTTTAAGATTATTCAACATCGTTCAATTCACGAGGAAGTACGTTAATAGCTTGCGATAGATCTATTTTAGCCGTTCAAACAATATTCATACATGGAATATTTTATTTTCATCTGAACCTTTGTTTTAGCTAAAAGTTTAAATCGTGTTACTCGATAGGCGAAAGATATGTCGACGTTTTTGGCACAAAAGGCCAATGATACAAAATCAATGTAAGATTATTATCTAATTTATGATCAGAAATATTGGATTTTGTTTCATGCTAATATTTGTGTTGATTCGGGGGCTAATCGGGCAATGAACTAACGCATACCTAAAAATCGATATCGTGGAACGTTTCGAATTAGAAAAATATTGGAAATCGGATAATGGGAATGATAAAACTTAATGCAATCAGGAACTACCATCGGCACAATTTTACAGGGTTAAAACTTAAATCGCTAATTCGAATTGCAAAACAAGCATATGAAATTAATTTGATAAATCGAAGATACGTATGTTTTTGTATATTCGGTTGAATCTGGGTTTGGGTTTGTAACATTCATGCATAACGAGAGATGCTTTCAAAATCAAACGCTAAAATTCTAATTTTCATAAGCATCGGAATTTTATAAAAGCTTATTACCCGCAATGGGATCGAGTACTCAGTTATTCCAAAACAAAGCACATATTAAGTCGTATTAATAACAAAACTTAAATTTATGTATAAATCCTACTCGATATACGTTGCGTTCTACGTAAGGCTCGTTTTACAAGAATTATTCTTAATTTTCGATTAAATTTCAAGACGACGAAAAAAAAATGCCTTGTTTATACGAATTTTTTTTCGACCTCTCGGTGCGAGTGAAATCCGCGGCGATTATTGTAATAAAAAAGTATTAATGTTGGAAAACATTAATTAGCGAGTAATAATATAATGTTTGGTTATGTATTTTTGGATTAGTAATAGGGGAGTTATTAGTTGGACCTTTCCCATTGTCGTGCATGATAATTTTTAAAAGTCAATTATTCTTAATATTAATTAATTATCAAATAGTCGATAAATCGATGTCATTATTGTTCCAAATAAATGCTGATGCATAACAAACTTGATTGAAATATTAAAGATTCAAAAATAGAAAGTGAACAGTCTTTTCATTGCAATTTTCATTACATCCTACCTGATCGTCTGACGTTATGTTCTGAAGATAAACCATTCCTGTGCCTCTCTCGTCGAATACACATTTTCGCAATTCTTGCTCCATCGCAGCCAACGACAATGACAATTTGTTCTCCAGATCTTCTCTCAACCTCTGAAATGTACAAAATTATCGAGGTTAGTTCAGAAAAATTAAACTAAGTGAATTTTTTAAGTCTCTTTATGCAAAGAAACCTTTCTCTGTAACGAATAATTTTCATAATGATCGTGTTTTTTTATAAACACTTTCTGCTATTTTGTCGTGTTTTAAAATCTATTGATAAAATTGGCCGGCACTTGAACAATGTAGATAAATAAATGAATAAAAATATTAATTTAGATCGTTGAAATGTACACACCAAATTTTGCGCTTTATCTCGCAGGAGTTCGCAAGATTCTTCATAAAGCCGTCGCGCGTTCGACACAAGATCAGTGATAACTGGTCTCAAGCTCGGCTATGGGAAGAAAAATCGATTTAAAGAAAATTCCATTTTAACCGGTAAAAGACAAACAAGAGAGAAAGATAAAAATTTACCCCTTCGAGAATTTTTCCCTCCGGATGAACTTTTTCTAAACCAACGGCGGTTCGATCGGCAATCTGATACAAATCTTGCTCGAGACTCGGATGCGATATAATGAGCAATTTGACCCACTTGACGAGAGTCGTAACAACTTCGATAAAACCGAGCAATATGCTAAGTTCCTCCTCGTAAAGTTGTATTGGTTTTCCGTCGATATTCAATTGCGAGCGCGAGAGCGATGTATTGCTCAATGTCGACGTCGATTGCGAAACCGCTGCGGACGTACTGCTTCGTTGCTTTTCTTCCCAAGCTCTTAGGGACGTTTCCAGGGCCTGGGAAATCAAATTATTTATGAGACGTCATTTTTTGTTTTTTAAAGCAAATATTACGAAAATTGGACAAGAAAAATTTGCTCACTCTATTTCTGTACAGCATTTGCATACGATTTTTGTGTATGATTCTAATCATTCCAGGAGGTTGAATCCACGCCTCGCCATCGACTTGTATGGGAACTCCCTCGTCGCCAAGAATATTTATCTGAACAGTTTGACACTGAGCTATTCGATGATGTTGCAGATTTATCAGTCTCGACGCGGCCATTTGAACGGAACCGAAAACTGCGACGACCTCCAATATACGATCGTCGAAAGACGGCGCGAGAAACAAATCGCCTTCCTTCGTTCCTCCCCAGAAATTTGTACCGCCCATGAAACTACATAATGGAAGTATGCAAAATTAATTCAACTGTATCGTATTAATATCGATTAATGTCGAGTAAATAACTTGAATATTTCGGTTTCCTTCATTATTTTGCATTTACCTCGGTATATTGAGAACGACTATGCCCTGTAACGATGGCAATGGTATTCTCTGACCATCGCACTCTAGCTGAACTCTTTGTTCGAGATTCTTGTAAGTTTTTTGTAGCCATTGTTTCGATCCAAGTACGCCGTACCACATATAATTCTTCGCTCTCGAACGACACTTTTCCGGATGTTCTTCGCGTTTGTGATGAAAATCCAAGCTTATCTTCGCATCGATACCGATACCAAAATAATTGTTCATCACGCATCGCTCGAAGTAACCTTCCCTGAAGATTAAAAATAATGTCAAATATGTCGAAGCAAGCGAGGATTCGGCATCTGCCTTTTTGTTTTTCTCGTTAGCCACGTTTTAGTTAAGCTGCGTTTTGTTACGAACATTAGAGTCTCGTCGGGATCCATTAGGGGCGATACAGCTGCGCACAGAGCATCGGCATTTGCCAAAAGGGCTTGACTGATGAGACCTGCACCCCCACTGACGTCTGTGACGCGGTGGAAAAAGAGATTACAAAATACACGTTTGAAAAAATTAAGGATTTTCCGAAATATCGACTCGTCGTATCGTGCTTGGCATCGTGCGTCGCGTAATCAATTTTTAGACAATTTAATCACCCAAAACTTCGGAGAACACGAGTTTAAAATTTTTTTTACAGACTTTTACGTTTTTAGAAAGGAACTTACTCGGCCACATTGGTAATTGAACGAGCGGATTGATGATCGGCAGTTTTTTCACATCCTCGGTTTTGTCGACGGATTTTGCTCTGTCGTTTCTAAGACTCATGTTCGAACCTCCGAGTCTCGCCGAAGACGCTGCCAGTGAAACAACCTCCGAAGCTTTTAATAAACTTCCGCTGCTTATACGACGCGTGGCTTGGGGCGAAAATCCTGTTTCTGGCAACTCAACGCTTACTGCCAGTAACAATTGGAAATATAATGTCCATGCCTTGAGACTTTAAAACAAAAAATCTTCAACGCAAAAATTGAAGAGAAATTCCATTCAAAAGTAGATAAAAAAAAGATTTGAAAACTCGACCTGTTAGGCAACCTTACATTTTTCCATACTGCCACTGTGACGTCGAAGATTCGTCTCGATCGTGTCAATTCCAATAGGATCGTGATGACTCTCGATCGACATCGATGGACTAGGCGGATCGATAATAACGCTTATCGCAGGTGGAAAATTCATCGATAAATTCTCATTTTTTTGCGGCTCGTCCGACCTTACGGTAAAGCAACAGACTGGATTTAACAGATCCGATTTTCGATCCGATTCTTTCAAACCATCGCGTACGATCGCGTCTTGTTCCTCGTGTGTAGTGCCAGTGGTCGAAAGGTTTGTCTTCATATTCTAAAGAAACGTTATAATATTTTAAAGAAATTGTGCCAAACGTATCAAAAAATTCAAGAATAAGGGATGTAAAAATGTCATATAACTTATATCGATGTGCCACTTTTCCATAAATTTTATAATCTTACCTCTTTGATCAGCATATTCATGTAGCGTGCTGGTCTTTTAAACGAACGCCTGGCAATGTCATTCCCTTCAACAAATTTCGCCAAACTACAATATTTTCGCGCCTTTTCGACATTGGCTTGCTGCTCGGTCTCGATACATTCCCTGACCGAGTCATATTTCTCACCGAGCATTGTGCTTATCAGATCTTGACCCAACGAGCTTAGATCGTCTATCATACTCTCCGAGTTCTGCAACTCGCTTCCGCACATATCTGAATTTTCCGGCGAATCGATGTGTCCCATTTCCGAACTTTCCGAACGTTTCGTCGAGTCCAATATATCACTGTCTATGTGTCCTGTAAACGGTCAGAGAAATTATCCGAATATACGTTGATTTTAAACTACGGGGAAGACGAACAGTTAAATTTATTCGGAATCGTCATTCAAAGTTTCATTATCGTTCGCGCAACGTTATTGCAAATTTAATAATTTAAAAAACATGAAAAAAATCGTATCTTTATTTTTTCTCTTATCAAAATAAAGATAATTTCATTTTATTTCTTTCGCTGAAAATAAAGAATTCAAAGGTTCTTCATCGATTTTACATTAATTGTTTGAAATTTGTTTAAAAACTTAAGTTTCAAAACTGAAATAAGAGAATTCGAACGTTTCTAATCGGGATTATTGTTCATGAACAATTATTCGGTATTACTTACCAATTTCACTCTCGCTATTCTTGACCGTAAAACTCTTCGAATCAAGTGTGTCGGAGACCAAACTATCGGAACTGACGATACTGTTGCTGCAACTGCTTCGCGAAATGTCAGTTCTCGCGCCACCGGTATCCGGTCTGTGAATGCAACCCGTCGATATGTTCGTCGAGTTACTGGAGTCCGAGTCCGGTGATATAAGAGCGTCCTGAATTGTCGTGTCGTCAGAACGCGAGCTCGTTTCAAGGGTGGTACTCGTCACAGTCACCGGAACGTCGGTCGGTGTTTCCATTTGCGTTGGCTCGGAATTTTGTCGTTCCATAGTCACAGAAATCGGTGATTGATCCTGCTGGAACGTCGGTGAAACGGTCGGTGGGACAAAGCTAAAAACAGATCTGAAAAAAAAATTCATTAATTCTCTAAATCGCAATCTTAAGATTTCTTTTTAAAAAAATCGTTTTACGTATCAACTTACTCTTGAGGCACATTGGAACTGTTTCGTCTACCGTCGACAAAGCCATCGGGTGGTGGATTAGAACTGTTTCGTCTACTGTCGGCAAAACCATCGGGTGCCGGTAGAGTCAACGTTTCTTCAGCCTGCGAATCTCTTCGAAGATCCGGCATTGGGCTCAGAGATGCCAAATTCGGCGTTGGACTTGGACACGGTGACATTTCCAAGCTGTCGGCCGACAATATCGTTGGCATCGGACAGAGATTGTCCCCATGCTCGAGTTGAAGCCCTAACAGATCCAGTTTCTCTTTTTTAGCTGAAAAATTGATATTGTCATTTTTGTTTGCGTTTTCCATTATTTTTATCCTTAAAAGTTACATTCTCAAACACGTTCGCGATCGCTTACACATCAATGTATTCGATGGCGACGTGTCGTCCGTGACGGTGATGTTCGGCGGTCTGTTAAAACGTTTTCCAACATCATTTTGATCGTCTATCGCGTTTTCCGTGTGTTCAACCAATTGTCTTATAGCTCGTTTCAAACTGTTCGCTCTGTAAAATAAAAAAATGAAAAATATTCGAAAATTTGGACAACGCAAAATGTTTAATTATTACACAGAATTTATTTGAAAAAATACGATCTTAACGAGTACCTCGCCATCGTAGCTTCCCTCTCTTTTTCATCCTTTCTCTTCTTCACGCGTTTTAAATTCGTCATATCTTTTTCTGGTTTTTCCAGAACTCCTTTTTCTTGTTCACCCGGGGATGAACATGGCTCGTTCTGCAATGTACTTTGTTCATGGTCGTCAGGATCGTCGAACTGAGTATTTTCCTCATTGCTCAATGTTTGCAAGAGCGAATCTAATTTTTGCTGCAGCACGTCACACTTTTCGCCAAGTTGTCGATCCCCCACGGTCATACTTGCCTCGAGGACGCGAGTTGCTAAATCCTTTACCGTTTCGCACAGTACTCTGAAATCATATAAAATAAATAACTATAGGCTGTCGCGTACAAGTCAAAATTTATCAAAATCAGAAATAAATAAAAACTCACTTGGCGTTCGATATAATAATAGGATCCTGGTCCGCCTGAAGAATATTGGCAATGTGCGAAGCAACATTATCCTCGTATTGATGAAACATAGAAACGTTCAACGATGACTCGCCTTGACCGATGCTCATTTTATGACATTGTAGCGAGATGCTTCGTTGAAACGTCATGATGCTCCAACGGTCCAACATTTTTGTACTAGCTTTTTCATATTTTTCTAACAATTGCGGTAAATGCGTGTCGTCGTCGCACGATGCGCCCCAGCCAAGTACACGCGCCAAATCATTTCCCGTTCCCAACGGTAGCACACCAACCTGGCATTGCTTCTGTCGAGAAATTGTACAATTTGTCTTTTTACGAATATCGACGTTCCAAATAATCAGCAAGCAAATACAAATTCAATGAAAATCTTATATTTTGTAAAACATTGACATTGCCAAAAAGTAGCGATACTATCTAACGTAATAATAAACATAATAATAATAACAATAACAGTAGTAAGAAAAATAGATAAAGCATTCAAAGAATTGATTAAAATTTTTGTAAACGATAAAAAATCCTATTATCGTAAAATATATTACTTTGCATTTTATACGAATGAAAATTTCGAAAGTTGACAAATCAAATGACAAAAATATCGCAGGCAAAACGATGAAATATTTTCAGAGTTAAAAAACAAACGGGAACACCATGCCGTTGTAAATTACGTGGCTGCAAAGAATACATCACACAAATTCGTGAAATCACAGGAAAAAAACAAAATATGGCAAAGAAGAATGAAGAAAACCGATGTTAATGGAAATGAAAATAATTCGAAGTTCGACTTTGTACGAAAAGTCCAACGCAGGCGGTAGAAGAGACGGATAAAGAGCGAGCGAAAGAAGATTCGGAAACAAACGAGGCTTTTTATGAGTGCGAAGAAAAATGTACACATAACAAATATATATTGATATAAAAATATATATATATATATTCATGAAAACATTATAAATATAAATGTATTTATAATTTTTCCAATATTTTTCTTTCACACGTGTACTGTGAATTTCGTTGTTTTATTTATTTATTTATTTTTTTAAGAAGATTATAAAACAACTCGATGAACAAACCCAGAGGAGGCAAGAAATAATCGACGTGCACTCTTTCCTACGGTGTTACTCACGTGCATTCCTAACCGATCGATCTCCGAGAGGACCCAACCGACAGACCCATCACCGCTGCACACCAGAATCCGGAACGGGTCGAAATGCCGAAAGAGTCTTAGCCTGTTCATGATACCGTACTTAACACGACTCATATCGCAAACGACAAAGGGGCTGATTCGTTCTCGAATAAATCTTTTCGTATATTATCCATAGACTTTAGAAAAAAAAAAAGTCCAAACTCCGATTTAGAGAAAATTTTCATGGAAATTTTTCAATTTACTTAAATAACACATCGATGTACGATTCGGGTTGTTAAATTTCCCTACACCATAGACAATCTTTAAGCTCTCATTTAGTCGATACAAAATTTTTTACATTATCGAAGTTGCTCGGTTGCTTATTATTATTATTATTATTGTTATTGTTATTATTATTATTATTACCATTGTTATGGTTATGATCAGCGAGTGAAATAATTAGTGTTAACTAGCAAGAGCCATACATCGTCCGTGAAAATGATTTTTGGAATGGATCGAGTTGATTAAAATGTGTAATGTTCATTCTTACCCCGGGCCGGGTCCTCCATTGATGAGATCAAATACTTGCGCTGGATTCAATAATTGCTTGAATCTGCGAAGGAACTTTATGCCTTGATTGTCTCCAGATTTGCTGTTGACGAATACCAAAAGTGGACTGCAACCGTTCGGTCGAACGGCTTCCCACGCTTCGTCGCTTCCTGTCCAAGGACAAGCCGAAACATTTTGTATTATTGGAGAATTGTAAATTTTTCGTATTAATGAAAAACAGGAGTAACGGTATAAATCATATTCCAAAAAACGCATTTACCTATACTGTGCAATGCTGTGGGAGGTACTACGCTGAGTTTCGACGGTCCTAACGGACATGTCAGGCTTATTGCTGGTCGACATGCCGTGTGGACCGTTGTTCTGCACCACAAACATCGCCAGTCTTGAAGTCTGCGAAATAAGAATGTAAAAACATTAATCACATTTTAAACAATATTTTTTGATATTTATTTTCAAATATATTACGCGTTAAAATTTTGTAATATACCTCAATACGGATCCACATGTTTTGTCGCAGATAAAACACTTTGAGGAGACTGGTAGATTACCTTCCATCCATTGGTGAGGCATTTGAATGTTCTGAGAAAGAAAAAAATTTGTTTTTTATGACGTACTACGATAATCGGTAAGAAATGTTAGTCGTAGGCGGAGATAAAAAAAGAAAAAGATCGTACCCCATCTTGGTCCTCGATAATGTCTTTACCGATTGACGCTAATGTGGTCCACTTGCAGTTGTTTATTGCTTTTGTGCTACATCTCTTATGAACTTTGTATTTACAAACTTCGCAACTCAAACCGTGCGAAGTTACTCCTGAAAATAAAATTGACTAATTTAAAGAGATATTTCGTAATATTTAGGTGAATAATTTCTTATTCATTTTGGAGCGTGTTAAAAGTTTACATCGATAGGAATTATTTACCGTAGAGAGCGTCTCGACAAACGTTGCAATAAGTTGGCCTTGCGTGGCTTGTTGCGTACCAATGATGATTGCCGCCTAATAATTCGGCGGTGCCGGCATCGCCCTGAGGGCGACCCTCGCCAGCCATTCGCAAAGCTTGCAGCCAATCTTCCATGTCTTGACGACTCTCGCCACAGAGAACCAACGATCTGAACGGTGTTATCACCTTTTCCAACGGGAGAAAGTATTCAACATTTATTTAATGCCACTTTTGGGATTTCAATAATTATTATTACTACTTCGAACGAGAAAAAACAATTAATAAACACTGCATGTGGGAATAAATTGAGAGATAACAATGAAGGAAAGAATTGTAATAAAATAATTGAAAGAGATTCTGGGGATGATTCTATTTTCTTGTAGTAATAAAAATATAAATAATTAGAAAATATTTTGTCACCGAAAAAAAGAATAGATAACCCAGAGTAAACATTTTTGTTTTGTTTCATGACTTCATTGACTGAATTCGTATTAAATAAAAAATATTATACGTGTTAAATAATCATTGAGAAGAGAGATTCTATGATAGAAAAAGAATGAGATAGGTATTTAGACGTAAAAATAATTTGTCGCGTCGTTATAACCTCGATGTTTCGAGGTTATGTTGCCCATGTACCTTAAAACGAGATCGCGTTCTCTGCTGTTTCGGTGGCATTTGTGAATATATTTTTGACGATCGTCGATACAAACGGATCTAATCATACATCTTGGTTAACAATTTTATGTATTCAGAGAATTTCGAATTTTTTTGATTGTCAAATCTCTTTCGTAACAATGAATTTTGCGCTTGGAATTCGAGAAGCGCGTTGGGGGTGCCCGAAATTATTTTCACACATGTTTGACCCGTTTTCTTGACGCGCATGACACATTCGAGCGTTTTTTTTAAAAAAAAAGCAATTTTTTTTCTTTCAAATCCCTCTGTTTTGCTTCGCGATTGCGAATTTTTTTAAACTTAAAAAAAATCTTTTCGTTACCGAACAATGTTACCAATCTAATCAGTTATCGCGTTTCATATTGTAAAAGCTACATTTATATACACTCACTTTTCTTACTTGATCATCGTTAAAGGAATAATTATTCATTGAACCCGAGCTCGCAAATTTATTTTAATAATAACGAAACAAAATAACAAATATTTATAAATAAAGTTGGGTTTTTTTAATACGTAGCACCTAACAGGCCTGAGTTTCATTACGCAACACGCCTCTTTAGCTCAGTGGTAGAGCACTGGTCTCGTAAACCAGGGGTCGTGAGTTCAAACCTCACAGGAGGCATGAATTTTTTTTTCTTCTCCTAACTTCGCCAGGTTTCTATTTTCATCCTAGTTCGCGTGCGTTTCCACATCCATTACATTAATTGAGGGAAAAGCCGTTTAGTCAGTCAAGCATCGTCAAGGGAAACTTTACGAGTAAATTAGAGCTAATGAAATTAAAACAAGTAAATGCTTAGGTACTCCGCAGACTATTTAGGGACGTTATAAAATGTAATTACAATCTTGAAACCATAAACTGTAATGATGATCTAAACATTAGAACTAGGACAAAACTTTTATTTTACCAACAAAAAAGAAAATTAATTAAAAAAAGAAATGTTAAAAATTCGAAATATAACGTCAAAATGTTATTAAAAATTTTCTCCAGCTACCAACGAGACGTTGTATTAAAAAGAATTATTCTCACCGTAATTTTATACGAATTATACGAATTATCATATTTACCTGAAAACTATGATTTGCGTTTTTAGTGCTGCATTCTGCGAGTGTCAAGTCTGTCAGTTCGATTTCATCGAAAATGGCATCCTGAAATAAGAGAAAGATAAAAATAGTAATAAAAAAAATACACCTTTGTAAGTATAAGATAAAAATAAATCTACTTATAAAGCGAGCGAGCTTTGAGAAAACGTCGTGGAATTACGACCTGTATACTCCTTGGGGGAGGGCACTGTCTCGAGTGTAATAACGTTAATGGAATTCCCTTGTACAAGCATACGTAACGTTGTATATTTTCAGAAATAAAGGAAAATCTACAGTCACCGGGAAGCAAGTAAAAATATATTTCAACCCTCCGACGTACCAGAAATGAGAATTGAAGATGCTCGTTCATTATCGTGGTGTGTTTTATTTTTATTCAAGCAAAAATCTTCATAAATATCTTAAACGTAACAAAGATATTGAACAAAATGTGATTAATCTATGACACGTACGATGGAGAACAAAAAGATCAAAATATTGAGATTTATATTATTCAAAAAATTCTTCATTGATTCATTAACAGCTATGAAAAATAAAACTAAAACGAAAACGTCGAAACGACAGTTTCAACATTATTCATATTCCAAACAAATCTTGTTTATTTTTGCTCGCAGTATTTCCCCCCCCCCCCCCAAACCTTGGCCAAATTGGCACGAAAAAGGTCCCATAGCTACGACGCCTACGATCCTTAATTTACGAAATATGAATTTTCAAAATTGATGAATTTCGTACAAAATACAAATATTTACGAAAAATCATCTCCCCAATTTACGCCTCGAAATTATTCCCCAAAAATTTAACAATGAAAAATAATTTTAAAAAATGGTCAAAGGTTATCACTTTCGAAAGAATTCAATCGCAAATGTGTCGAAGCGTCAAAAAAAAAAAGATATTATTCGATATGAACTGGATGTCGACAGGGGTGAGAGATTTATCGTAACACGACTCCACCTCGCTTTGAACTTAATCCTTCTGTGAATTCTGCCTCGAATGTTATTGGTACGGTGATACCAAATAACTACACGCAAGAGTCCTCGCATCGTTTATCGATACGTTTGGTCGACGTGACGTAATAACGAAAATTTCAATATTTCAGGATGCGCGCGATCAAGTACTTGGCCGAGATGGGATTTAGCCAGGTTGACGCGAGATTTAGCCAGATTTGCTCGAGGGGGATGACACGTGACCTTTTGACCTCGAAAGCCACTTACCCGTTCGTGCGCGTAAATTATAATTCCGAATTCAAACGCGCTTCTCGTCGAAGACAAAAGTTCATACATAAAAAAAGAATTAAAAAAAGCACATTTTAATGACTCCCTGCAACGATATATACGTTGCGAATGGAAGAGGAAAAAAAGCTTTCCCGGGGTAATATTACGTTTTATGAAACGTTACGAGAAAATCCCTTTGAATATAAAAACTTTATAGCAAGATTTTATTCGAAAAAGCGCGAGACGATGAGGGACTGGAAAAGAAATGATAGTGTAGCGTAATGTATTTTTTTTGTAGTAGGATACTTGTCTCGCCTTTCCGAGTAAGTTCATTTCAAACGTAATATTCTTCCGAATTTACGACGCGGTGGCAAAATAAAAAGTCATAATAGCCCCGGTTAGACGACGAAAAAAATACCGAGGAGGTGAAAATGTCAAATAAAAAAAAAATAAAATAAACGCAACCGTTATTCATGGAGCAATGATTGAAAATATTGTTGAAAAATGGGAATAATGGATGTTGGCCTAATTGTTTTCTTGCTGAGCGAATTGACGTATAATTAATATCAAATAATGGAAAAGCTTGTGGGATTCGTTTTTTTTGTGTTTTTTGCGGTTGAGACGACTACAAAGAGTAGCGATATATAACTGTTACATAAGAGGATGGGATAAAAATATTGCTCGTAGCTCGTTTTGACAGAAGAAAAGGTTGCATAAGAGCATTAGGGACGAAAATTAACCACGAAGAACAACAAAAGAAAAATGTATATTTCACATCACCCTTTCGAGTTGAAAGTATTTTTCGTCGTGTTCATACTTTTTCGTCGTCAGCGATGACGGGTGTGTATACATCGGGAAGAGAACTAAATAAATAAAGCAGGACCTCTATACGGGCGGTGAGAGGAGGTTCGAGGGCACCAGAGAAGTAACCGAACGAGGGTGGAGAGTATAAGGACAAAGCAAAGAGCAAAATGGAACAGTGGCAATAAGGGGACGGGGGTTGGGGAAACGAAGCAAATAGTTGAGACTGTGTGAAAAAAGGCACGGGAAGATCGAATCGAAAAAAAGATGTTGTTCTAGAAACCAAGCGAGATTGCAAATACGAGTATCGATTAAAAAAAAGTTCGATCAAACGTTAGGAAAAAAATGTTGTTTATCCTTATCTACTTTTATAATCGTCGATGGTCAAAGACAGAGGACTGTCTGGGTAGTCCGGTATCGGGTGGTTGGGCTTTTAGGAAACTCCGGTACATGGAACGACGGGAATTGGATCGGCCTTCTCAAGTTGACATTTAAACCCTCTATTTTGCCCCAAAAAAGGAATATCGGGGCAACCCTGCTGTAACTACTCGGATTTCAGTGTTCATACCACAAAGCGTGAAATGGTTGCTGATGACGTATTTACCGTGCACACTTACTGCTGAAAGTATTTATTGATAATTCCTAACGACAGTGTATTTATCACGATGTTAATAATTATCGTTGATTAGTCGTCGTAAAATCGTAGTTAATACCGAGAGTGAAGCAATTCTTGTTCAAGTCGTACTATTTCGACCGTCACTACTGAAAGTGCGAGTGGTTGGCATCGCGCAGTAGTTACCGCCAGTAGAGCTCAGACTAGGTAAGTATATATAGCGTCGCAGTAGTACAGCCTGGTTTGGGTCAGACGTAACTGGCCGAGGCTTAGCAGCAGTCCCTACCAGTAGCGCGCCGGCCCGCATAGTGAATAATTAGGTACTTCCTCACAGTAGTTACGACCTGTTATGGTCAGACAAAAATAGTAACCACTTGAGGTAATTGGTGAACGAATAATTACCGCCAAGCAATAACATCAGCTTATCGTCACTAATCACGGATCATTTCTAAACGTATTAAGCCATTGCTCAAGCCAACATTATTTCACAATTACAGCCATCAGTTAACACACAAATAAGATCAATAGAGGAATCTCATTGTTTTGTTATCATTATTGCCTCCCTCCCACCTCCGCCCCGCTCGAGGCAATACCGATAACTCGCGGAACGAGATAATTTCACTATCACCCGATGTTCTCTTCAACTCGAACGTCTCACCCACTCTCGATAAATTGCAATTTGATTTCTATCGCGGGAGTTTCCACCGCAATCCGTACAAAGTGTGCGCAACGGTCTCCTTAGTACAAATGCGGTATTTCTCTTTGTGCAAACGGCAAACTTTCTTCCTCGTCGATTTCCGCCAAGTCCACAACCACAAAGTTGGCGGTTTTCTTTCGCAAGGAGAAAATTCCTTCCTCGGTTATTCGTTTTCGCGCGACCGAAGGATGATTCAATCGCGCGGAACGATTGAATGGCACAAGTTGTTAGGATCGCGACGGTGATACGAGGATATCGAGGCGCCAATAAATATTTATTTTTACTTCGTTTTTTCTTTTCTTTTCCGATATGACATGTGGGAAAGACATATAACATTGGAATATTGTGAATTTGATTAAATGTAATAATTCGATTAGCGTCGGATTTTTACGAACTCTGATTCAACTTCGCATTAAGAACCATTTAAGTTCCATGGTTTTGTTTCAGTGGTTCCCAATTAGTCTTCCCTGAGTACCCCTTTAAACTACCTCACTCGCCTCTGGGGGTACAACGTACCATTAATCGGAAAACACTGTTTTTCTATTAAGATCGTTACATTTTGATTCGTAGATCAAAAGTGGTTTGCCATTGCGTCGATAAATGAAGATAAGCATAGTGATGGAAAGAGGACGTTGCGAATAACGCCTCGTGACACTTGCCTCGAGTAAGTTTCATCGATCAAACCCCGCTACACGCGCATAGAAGAATAAATAAGACGAGAACATAAAGACCGTTAAAAACGTCACAATCCATCCAATCACAAATCCCTATTGGTCCTCGACGACAATATACCTCGTCAATTATACGTCACGGTAACCGAGTGGCTTTTAGTCAATGTTGGTCCTTACGTAAAAGAGGGGAGGATTGTAGGGAGAATCGAGGGTGTGCTATTATTGTTTAGGCTGGTGTTCCATTATACTTCCTACTAATAGCGATAGATGTTCGTCCATTGAATCCGATTCCGTTCCACGAAGCTCCTCTGTCAACGGGCGATCGAACTCAACCACTTCTTCACTTCTTTCATACGAAGATTGTGTCCACAAGCCTGGTGTATATTGCGCAAGAGTAAAAAGAGTATAGGCCCGTCGAAGTGGTCGAGGTATGGATATTCGACCCACCCTGAAAGTGTCCCTTGGCCGTGTGTGGGTAGCCATTACCGGAGAGGAGTCGCATGTTTGCTGCCATGTCGTCGTGGTATGTCACCAACAAAGTGGATGCTGTGATCTAGTACACATGCGCGGAGTTTAACGTCAGCGGTGCAATAGTCCCGGGAAATGGACGAGACAGGAACGTGCGATATAACGGTGGGGTACATCTAGGGTCCTGTCCCACATATGTACATGGGAAGGGATAAAGCCATCCTCTCCGCCCTTCTACAAAATATTGCTGACTAGACCGAAGCTAGCTCGGAGATAATGGGTCACACGAGAGGAAACCCGCTGGCTAAACTTGCGACCCCACGTGCGATTGACCCGACGGCGGATGTCAGATGGCCCACCCGGGGCTCAATTTTCAGAAGTATGCCGTCTCACCGACCTCCCTGTCACCTCCGGTAGTGTCGGTCTTCCCGGACTAGAAGTCTCCAAGAACGTATATCGGCCCCCGGGTCTCGTTACAGTACTCTCGTGTCAAATATACGTTAAATTGTGGAATACGACATGGGACAACATCACCAATGATTTATCTCCACCCATAAAAGGGTGGCCAGCATGGCAAATCTGAGGGTGGGTCGAAGTGTTCTCGATTCGTTCCGTTATTTAGTAAATTTAGTACAGTAATTGGATTAACGTCGCGTTTTGTCGAATTCGAATAATCGTTCAGTTCATCAGATCTATAAATCTCCGGAAAACTCGATTGACAAAACGAAAGGGGTATTATCGAAATTGGGCCGTGCTAATTATAAGTTCGATCAACGAGTCGATGGATTCGAAGTAAACGACTGGAAGGGAATGAAGATAGTTACAATACGCGTGATCGATATGAATATTGTGTTGGAAAGCCACGATGAGGTTTAGTAGCTGCGATTGTAAGAAGTTCCAACATTGGCCGCTAGGTGGCTACAATGCTCGCGGTTATCCTGAATTGTTCGCGACATTGAAGATAACTCGTGAAACCGTGACAATTTGGAAACTATTTCCTGCGCGACGAGGCGAATACGAAGCGATTATTCTCATCGGTGAGAAATCGAATCAGCGGGATTAGCGCGCATAGACCAAAGGATGAAGAGTGGTTTAGCGACGATGCAATCAGAATCCGTTTAAGATCCTCGGACGATGTCGATGAAATCGTCTCCTCATCGAACGTTCCATTTTCAATCGTCAATTTTTAACCCTATTTACCCTCTACCACCTCGATTGTCGATACTAATTAATAAAATTAACGCGGGAACGTCACTTCGTAAATTGTAACGAGAGACAGAGTTTAACGACTTCTAGAGCGTTTCGGGGAGGAGTCTCGTGCAAGCAAGTGTCACGTCCGAATTCTTACGAACAAAATCCCTTGCAACGCCAAACAGGAGCCTGTCATGGATGCCTTCGGGCTGCTATTCAGAGTAATCGAATCGAGTTTAAAGTCCTGTAATTAAAATCCCGTGTCGGGTTGGAAAACTAGCTGCAACAAGGATCCAAGAGTGTTGGAGGGAGATGTATATCGATGTAGGTTTCCACGAGGTGGGCGAGTCGAGGGGACATTGGAAAAGGCGGAAATTCAATTAGTACCGACGGACAATTGAGTTTCGACGGTGCTCGGGTAATGAAAGATCCCATTCAGTGGAAACTAGTCACTGCCAACTCTCTTGCATCATCGCCTGTGGCCCGTGTACATTATTTATTCGTACGTGCGCCATACCTGTACGTGGCTCGTACGTTAGCCACAACGTAATATCGAGGACAGAGTTATGGTAACCTAAAAATAGAGCCTGGATGAATTAATTAACCGAGATGCGAAGCACGTGGCGTACGCTCTTCCACCTTGCGCAGCGACGCACTAACGAGCGTTATATCGGCGTTTTAAATACTATGAAAACGTTGAAGACAATTTTTTTTTGCTCCGATCGGGCGTTGAATTTTTTGGAAACTGGACAATAAATTTCGACTATTTTAGGATCGACGTAGTTTTCGTTTCATTTTCGGAGGGGTCGATCGTAAAGGTCACCGGAGGTCGACATCGATCGACCCCAATATCAGCTGCTGGCACAAGCCCGCTCCTGTCTCTTTCGGGATTGACATTTGAATAATTCCAGTCCGTTGATATATACGCAATATCAATTCTACTACCTTGTCTCTCTTTCTCTTTCCCTCTGCCTCCCTACGCCCTCTGTCCTTTCTCCTCCGACGTTACGTCGTATGTCTTCGGTGAATATTTTAAGCTTCAAGATCAACGTGAAAGACGGAAGAAAGGACGGCTCGTAAAATTAAGGATTATAATTCTAAAGTCCTTTACAAAGGACTATAAAGGATAAGACAAAGGACTGTATACCATTCTCGGTAGAATCCTCGGAGAAATTATTATACAAAGCGCTCTCGCAAATCACGAAATTATTCAAAAATTAAGGGTGAGATTAAATTTTGTATTTTTTTCCACGAATAGAAAAAAGAACGCACGTTTCGCAATCTCTTGAGTGAAAATTCTGAGCAACGAGTGAAAAGAAAGATAAGCTTGGTCGGAGTTGATTCGTCGAGGTAGACGAGAGGGAGGGAGCCGAAATAATTAAATTTCACGAGTTTCCCTACGTTATCAAAACCTTCCTCCCCCCCCCCACCCTTAAACCCTACAAACTGTTCTAATTATTCGTTCTTGTAACCTCGTGACATTCAAAAATATATACCAATTATGTCTGACCTCTATCTTTTTGATAAAGCTCGTATCCTAATAGGATCGACTTGATAAAAGGTTCATCGATCATCGACCGTGTCAAATTAATCACGACGCTATTGTACCGCGCGGATCGTAAACGTCACGAAGCGACCGAACGTTTCATAATGAAATGCCAGGGAACGCGTGCATGGAGTAAGATGAGAGAACGACCGAAAGCCGACCCAAGCAGGAAGATCGGGATGCAAAAAAAAATACACGAAAACGAGAAAAAAAGGATCGAGTTGGGAAATGAAAAAAAATAATAATAAATAAATAAACAATAGAAAAAAAGCTCGAGTTGACATTGAATTTGATCTTTGATCGTTGTCGCTAAGTTAAAAAAGTGTCGGCAAATATTGACATCGTTTTAATCCGGAATGTTGACTATCCGCGTGCCGTAGGAGGGTGCAGAATTCTGTGGACTTTGGAAGATTCGTTTGGTCGAAAAGAGGCGCGTAATTGATAACTTCAAAATTCGTAGAAATGACCATTATATTTTATTTTTCATATCTTTTCAAGATATTTTTATGAGCTCGTTTATTCGATAATCTGTTTCATCCATTTTTATTTATTCATTTTTACAAACGTGCCGAATAATTCTCATCGACAAGCGTTTCGAATTTTCCCTCGACCATTCCCATTTCCATTCTCTTGGATCGTTCGTCGTTCGTTTTTCTAGCGAATGGTCCTCTCGAACGAAATGTCCTTCGTACGAAGGGTTCGTACGACGGGATAGAAACCATAAAAAAAACAAGAAAATAGAACCAAAAAAATCGAATAAAAAGTACGAGGGAAGAAAGGGACACGATTTTTCACTCGCACGGTTACCTGAAGTGAGAGTCAGAAAAAAAAAATAGAAAAACTTCGAAAAGGACCGAGGCGTTAGGATTTGCGTCGCGAAAAGCGACTGCACACGATCGCTCCAAATGAGCGGCCTGTTGAAATCGGTCGAATGGGTTCGAACCGTTTTCAATGTTGGGTCGGTGGCAAAAAAAAGAAAAAAAAGAGAAAGAGAACGCACGGGTCTTATTGTTAGTAGAGGTATATTCCAACACCATTTTGACCCGTATCACCCGCTCCTTTTCCCCCTTTCTACCCCCCACCCCTACCTCACCCCATCCGGCGATCCGACTTCGTCAAGCTGGATGTATTATGGATCGACGAACAAGCTTCTCGTTCGTTCACGCCAAATCCCACTGGGGAAAGCGAACGAAAAGCTTTTTCACTCTGTACATATAAATATGGCCTCGTTCGAGGGGTAAGAGAAAAAAAAGAGACCCGAAGGTTTGGTGGTATACGAAATCCCAGGCACCGTGGAACACCACCAGTCGCTCTCGGGAGATTATCCAAGTTGAAGTCGTCAGCGGGGAAGAAAAAGGTGATGCGAGAAAAATGCAATAAAAAAAAGAGAAGAGAAAGGTAAGAATGAGAGAAAAAAATTGCTATCCCGCGGATATGCGATCGAATCTTGGAGAAAACACGTTTTGTCATTTTTTTTTCGTTTTATTTTACCACCCTCTTTCCTCCGATAAGATTTTCTTAGCTCACGAGGGAAAAAAAGCGGGTGGGTTTTTCGCGACCGGAAATAACGTAATATCGTCGCGCGCTTGTGTAAGTCGAAGGATGAAATGCACGAAAAATAATAAAATTATCGCGTCACGAAAACGATTGTTTTTTTGACAATGTTTTTTGTTGGTATAGTCGTTGTTTTTTCACATTTAGGTATTGTTCTGACGAAACTTCCGTGAAAATAAGGTTGTAACGTTTCTCTAGGGGGTGACAGCCAAGATCGATAATTTTCGTGTTATGAATTTTGTAAAAGTAAGAAATTGCTGTTATAAAATTCATGAAACGAAAAGGCCGGGTCGCGGATATCGCAATTGTACAAATATTTTCCGGTCGAGGACGACAAATGTAAAAAAAGATAAAAATGAAAAAAAATAAAATAAAATAAAATAAAAAAATATAAAAGATCATGGTGGATTTAAAAAAAATAAAATAGTAAAATAATAATTGATCGATAAAAATGACGTTTATCCAATTTATTTGTTTTGCGCAATTTCACGAAAATCGAGTAAGAAAAATGACGATCGATCATCCGCTTGAAAAACTTGAAACGAGCTGCGGGGTAAGGAGGAGAGAGGACGTGACCGATTTTCCGATAATAACGTTCAATAGTGCGGGGTATGTTTTGTCATGGGATGCCGGAGATGATGATCAATGTTATACTGGATTTCAGGCCGTCAGACAATCTCACAGGAGGCTGGCTCTCGCTTTCTCTCCCTCTCTTTTCACCCCCAACCCTCTGTGCCAGCAATATCGACCGACCTCCCGCAAATTTCTGCTGCACCCGTATACGGAACGGTCCAGCTTCCCAATGTCGAGGAAAACCCTTTGATACGAATGACGAGCTTCGTTTTATCTACCACGATTTACAATAATCTCTCGAAAACAAGAACGTTCCAATTCAAAGTTTCCAATGGAAAACGATTTTCTCGTTTTCGTATACCAAAAGCTTACTTTACGAGCGTGGGGGGTAGTTATCTAAATTGCCACGCGTGTATATATTTCGATCGAAGACACAATTAAACTCACGCTGAAAAAAAATCTCATTTTAATCGTTGTTTTTTTTCTATTTATTTACAGTAAGGGTTGAAAGTAAACAAAAAATTTATCTCGATTATCATTTTTTTATAGTACTGTAATATCATTTCGAATCTTTGAAAGAGTTTACCGATTTGGTCGTTTGAGTATAATCGAACTTTCGAATAATCGTATTTTTATAAGTTATAATTTTACAATTATTCACCCCTCAAATAAGATACGTTCGTAACTGTCGGAATAATTTGATAAATTTTTGTTCCATAGTCACGTTCTTAGGGATGAAACTTCGCCGAGGATTTATTTTGCATGATAAATCGAAGTTTTGGGTAAGCGGATTAGATGAAAAATATTATTTAAAAAAAAAACAGTTTTTTTCTATATTTTCAATATCTGCTTATTCCCTGATACGAATTTAATCAATTCAGGGGGGAATATCCCGTCGACAAAATCCATTAACAACAGTACACAAAACTTTACGCCTCCTATGTCAGTCTATTTTTCTATCCCTCACTTTCTCTCTCACCCCTCACCCTCGTATACAGGGAAAACATAACAATCCATTCACGGAATATCGATTTGGTGAAACTATACGTTCCTTAACTTGAGAGAAAACCCACGTACCGTCAACAAAGTTTAATCACGCTCATTTATCATTGTCGCTCATAATACCCTCGCTGTATCCCAGCTAAGTATCCGGACCAACCATTTATGACACCCCCTAGCGACGTACGTACCTTATTAGCAGTGTCTTATAAACTCCAACTAACATTAACTACGAATACGACCGAAAATAAATTTCTCGTTATTAATCAAATTTTTAAACTCGTTAATTAGAAGCCTCATTTTCGAGTTAAATTACAACCTAGTCTCCTACTAACGTTGAAACTCAAGTCTCTATCTAATTCACGAAAATTTCTTCGACGAAATATTGAGTCGACAATTTTCAAATCGAGGACGTCAAAATTGGGCAATCGCACGAAATGATTTTTGTGCCGGATGACGCGTTATATTCATGGATAAATCTTCGTGGAACGAGGAAAAGGAAAGGACTTTTTTTTTAGTCTCTCGTATTGAAACGTTACGTAAGCAACGTCGAGGGATTTTTCGATCGCGAGGGGTCGTAAGTTCCATCGGATGAATTGCCTTGTCTCGAATATCGCGGTACTCTCGACAATACTCGTGTCGTTCGACGTCTGTTTTAGCACTTTGAAATGTTCGAGGCGTCGAGGTTTGATATATAACGATACATAGTCCCTAAGTACAGTACTCTATATAACTGCATGTATATATAATATATATATATATATACATGCTGTATATACATGTTATATATGTATATAACAGTTGTTACGAACGTCTCGAACTCTCAGCGTGACAGTCGAGTAGAGTTGCTTTATTTCTTTCTCTCGTACCTCTCTCTTTCGACGTCGTGCGAACGAGTGGGTAAGCTTCATAGTTGTTTCCGGGTTTTTAGTTGCGCCTTTTATTTTCAAGCGAAAAGCACAAAAATTTAATAAGTTTTTATAAATTTTATTCATCGTTTTATAAATTCGTATCGAGCATTCTTGAGTAAAAGCTCATTAATTGAGCAACCAACAATGAATGAATTTATGAAAACTTAGGAATTTTGTGGTTTTTACTTTTCATCACGGTTCATCTAAAAAATTCTAGGTTGGTACGAAAAATTGAACTTATAATAACGATTGTACGTCGATCGACTTACCAAATTGCCCGTTCGTGTCAGATCTTCAAGTTTCTCGTTAATATCGGATGTACTTTGAGGTTTTTGTTTTGTTTAATTAATTCAATTTGATTTAATCGTTTAACGATGCAAGTAATTTGAATTACTTTTGTGATTGGAAATATTGATTGATTGTCGTATTTATTGATAGTATAACATTGATAATGTTTTATTTGTTCTCGTGTCAATATTATTTAAGATGCAGAATTTTTTTTTCGTGTATTATTATGGCTCTAGATCGAGATTCTTCGAAATTTTTGCCTTAATCGATTTTTCGATCGCTTCGAACGATCGTTAAGAAATTATATTTTTAAATCGAACTAATTTAATAATTTTTATTAGATTATTCAATATTCTCGCGATTTATCTCTTTTTTTCGTTTTTTACTGTAAATATATCCTTCGTAATTCTCACGATTTAATATCAGGTATAATTACGTATATGTGATATTTTCCAGTAAATATGTTTTAAATATATTGATAAATTTTAACGACGCGAGTCTTAGACTCGACGTTTCGTATAACAATAATTATATTTGTTTGAAATAGTCTACCATTTTTTTAAAATACTTCATCGTTGGTCCATTTTTATTCTCGCGACGATTATCGTTGTTGATTATGCAGAGGCAATCGAACGTCGAGTTATATTCGATAGTACACAATTCTATATATATATATACATATAAATATATATATTCATATTTATATATATATATAGAAATATATATGCGCGTGTATATTGGTCGCACGGGTTAAGGCTCTCGGGGTAGGTACTCGAGAGCGAAAAGCGGGAAAAACAGGTCACTCAGCCACATGGAACCTACGTCATAGCCGAAGAACCGGACTATATCTATATCCTTGTTTTATCATAAATTAATTCAATCCAATTTGCTTCAAAAGCTAAATACCGATCATCGATACTTGTTGAATATGATAGTTTCCTCTTTTAAAGAAAAACACACACACAGGCACAATTTTAACGAAACAAAAACAACTTAGAGTTCAATCGTATTTAAATAATTTTCAAAGAAAACTTACGGATTTTTGTGTATAATATTTATATACGTTTTAATTAATTACTCTGTTTTTATTTCGCTATTTATTCCACGATTTTTTTTTATCAATCGCAATCACTGTCTGACATTTGGTTGCAAACACGCTTCATGATCGATCATTTCGATGCCTGCTGGGCATTCGAATGTATTTCGAGTCTCCGCACGTGTTTGGCCGACAAGCTTTCATATTGGATAGTGTGTCGCGCACTTGTGTGACCCCTTGCTATGTCGATCGCTCCTGTGTTTGTGTTTGTATCCTTTGTACATAACTTGAAATCTCGTACTCATCAACAGTGTCTTCTGCTAAAATTGTCTTTTGTCCATTTGTGCACGATTAATAAAATTTTGATTCGTTCTTTCAATATAAATCGTATATACATACACGTTGGTGTAATATACGATCGTTAAGTATAATTTATATATTTTAATATTTATTCTACGATGTGCGAGGTACGATCGTTTAAGCTCGAGGGCCTCGAGACATGTAATTTATCTGTGAGTAAACAAAGAGTCGTTACGCGAAGCCCGTTAATAGAGGGAGCTCTCGAAACGTATGTAACGACGAGAGTAAGTCGTTTCGAGAGTCTAATGGGGCTATACGTTATCTATCGTAAAACGAGCTTGAATTTGATTTCATTCGTATTACGCCAACGTATTTATCAAGTGTGGTATGTTTTGATTAATATTTTATGCGTGCCGATGCGGATTGCATAGGATTACATATATATTTTTGACCGATACGATTTGTCATTTTAGCCTCTTTCGGTTCCTTTTTTTCCGTGCGCTTACATTTGTTCTGCCTGAGTCTTCCGTCTTCGATAATTCGTTTAGAACGTATGATTTTTTAAAATTCATAAACGGTATTTATGCCATCGTGTTACGAGTAGAATTACGGACTTTCCATTGTTTCTAAGATTTCTTCCTCCTGTTTCGGTTACGCGTAGGTTTACTTTTCTCTGTTTTTTTTAAGTTACTACGATCTTCTTTTTTTTCGTTTGGTGGTAATTCGAGTTGTGGGGTAAGGATTACTTTGTTGTTTAATTGTTTGCTTCGTTTTGTGTCGTTTCTTTATTGTTTATCTTGGAAGTCAAGCGGACACAGCGAGAACGTCTCGTTCCTCGACCGCTACTCGATCCGATCCGTGACGTGAAACGTTTCCTCCGCGACTGACGGCGCTGTTATACCAGCGAGGCGTCATAGTTATCCGTGCACACTGGGATAGACGTTCGTGGCCCTCCCTCTCGGCAATGCTCGGCCATTCTCGGCCACCCTCCCTTCGAAACGCGCGGCGATGTTTTACCAAGGGGTGGGTTAGGAGGGCTCCAAAGGTAGGGGGTTGCACCATCTCGTTTCGCCTCCGAATCTTCTTTCTCGATCCTCTTTATTTTCCTTCCTTACTTCTTTCCTTTCCAACCTTTATATCCTTCGTCTCTTCGAAGAGACGGGTAGAGAGCTATGCTTTTTAGCTGTGCAATGGGCACTATGGGGTTTCCCTCTGACGGATGAAAAATGAGCACTTTGGTGTGAATGTCGAGTGAAGCCTCATTCTCCTTGCGTTTTTTTTCTTCTTATCCTGAATCGGTTATCCCGAATCGAAGAAAAGCTTTTCCTACGGTCCCGGAACCTTCTCGAATCCCATCGCAAAGGAATTCTCAAGCACCGGAGGGAAACGAGACCGGCTGCTTCACCACCTTATGGAATTTTTTATCCGCAATATGACAAAACTGAGGGAAAGATCGTTTTTTTTCAATATACGGGTGATAAATGGTTCGGGTATACAAACGGCTGATGGAATCGGGTTGTGTGTGGGCAGAATTTTTTTGGGTACTTCATAAAATGGACGTGGCATACGATGATTTCATTGTGTTTAACCCTTTTGCGACCATGAAAAGGGTTCTTTTTACGAATACGCCAAATCCTTTTCGATCCCAGAATAATAAACACGTCGGTGAATAAAATTTAAAAAGCTTTTTCTTTCTCGGTAAGATTCTAGCGTGATTTAAAGTCCATTTAAGGTACATATAATACATACATATAATAATAATACATATAAGGTTCATTTACAACTCTAGCCTTTACTTTCTCAAGGATTTTCGCAAATTCCGACGATATAGAATAATAATCTGCGTTCTATTCGGTTACACGAAGGTCGCCATGACAGTCTCGACATTCCGGCATTTTTTCTATTATGGCGTTCTCATTTGACATTCAAATACGATTATAGTGTAATTTCCGGCACATGTCGATTATCGCAAGGAAGTGAAGAGAATAGCGCACCCTGGCGGCGGCGTCCGTGACTCCAAACTGACAAGTTACCGACGCCTCCACCAGGGGGCAAGATACCAGAAACGAATTTTCAATATTGTGATCTTTCCGAATTACTTCTTTTCTATAGGCTACCGTACAAGTAATGAAATTGAAATATTCTTGTATCGGCGTTCAACTTGTTCGCTCGCTGCTCTCGCCATTCGCATAATCGATAGCTCGACGAACTGTTGTGATATCACTCGTTAGGGTCAATAGGGTCTTAACCAATAATAGCATAATAACACCGAACAGCGTCCGTCTCGGTAATATAGTGTGCCACGAATAATCGAGTGTCAGGTCAATAGTCTCCCGCTGCAGCTATCGTAAAGGGTGTCGGGAGTTATACGTGTACATTCACTTCAGTCGGGAGAGTTTCCACTTGTACGGAAATCCGATGATGTTTGTCGGTCGCGCTTCACCACCTCCTCGATAAAATAGCGAGGGTTTATAATGAATCGCAGTCACGGCCGAGTCAAACCTCCCCGACCGTCTCGTTCCACGTTTCTATTGTTTCTACACTATTAGTTCTTCTTACACGACTAAGAGTGCTAATCTACCAGAACTATCCGCAAATGTAACGACCCTTTCGTAACTAAACAAGCCGAGAGATTTTAGTGATAGAGTTTGAAAGATTTTGGAAAGGGTGCGGTCTTTCATGACGTCGATAGCTTACTTTAATTTTAATATTTAGTATTTTCTGACTTTCGTTTTAATAATTTCTTTATGTAATTGCTATTTTTCAAACGTCAATAACAATTGCGTGATCTATTTGCATTGTCAACAAATGACGCTACGAAGAAACGCGCTGCGTATATCTATGGACATGTAACTGATTGATCTTAAATTGACAAACTTTATAGTCGACGGTTTTCAACGGTTCATTGGAGAAACGTCGTAAAAAAAGCAATTAACTACAACGAAAATAATGTATAGGAGTGAAAGGTAAGGGGAAAAGGCGCGTACGAGAAAGAGAGCGAGGGAGAGAAGAAGGCGAGAAAAAAAGATCGAGACTGAAAAGGATAAAGGAAATGGGTATGCTGATTTCTAGGCCACGGAAAAACCTATTCAAAACGAGCTAAATAATGGTATATCGATTTTTTTCTTTAGTAAAGTTTTCCAGATAGGTGCTCGCATTGTCCACAGGGAGACAATGAAACCTGTCGCTCACTTGTGAGCTTTTTACTTCACCATCTACCTGCTTTGTTGCCTGTGAAATAACAATCATGTATACCAGCGTGTTGAATATAACCGTGACTATGGTGTAAGAATGGTTGGTCGTGCGTTTGTTACAATCTCGATGTTGGAATCGTCACAATGACCATTATTTGCTTGTAGGGAACATCGACGACATGACGATCCGATAGCTCGGAGACGGAAGCGTGGGCAGGGACGCGTCAGTGACGTTGAGTTAGAATAATTAGTACATCGCGATCGCACAATAGCGCGGAGCTTCAGAGCGCGCACGCTAGATGGCGAGCGACGAGTTGTCATTTCTCGCTTGTGAAAACACATGCCCGACACTATAAGATTGGACCTTAGCTATATTATAGTTTTGCAAACTTCGCGTCATTTTTACAAGTTCGTTCAAACGATGTTTAACCGAGATGTTATAATAATTTAAAACAATTGTAAAGATTCAATCTAAATAATATGAGGGAGAGAGAGAGAGAGAGATGAGAGAGAAGACAGTGTTAAATGGTCCGAAAGAATTTATAAAGCTTGTAAGAATTTAAATCTATACCGCGCTCATAGGGCATCAAATTGAGCCATTTACTGAGGGGTTCTATTGAAATTTATGCGCGAAGATCAAGGAGCCGGAAGGGAGGCCCACTTATGTATTAATGTGTTTACGAGGGCATGCGATACTTATATACGCGGTCATGAAAAACCAATATTATGCGTCACCTCGACTTCCACCTTTTGCAAGGATATTTACGGATCTTCTTTGTCAAAGAGCGATTACAGGAGGTCTTTGACTTTGAGCGATCGACCCAATGTCTCGTTTATTTTTTGGCCAGCTGATGAACCTTTTGGGAAAAAAATCGGTCGATAAACGCTCATCCAAGTAACCGGGCCATTGTCCCTGACTCGACTCCCCGCCACTTTCCTATCTGCTATCTCTCTATCGTGTCTTCGTGGGTCACGGATCGAAGGTATCCTGCGCGTCACCGACACTTTTGCACCCCTACGCGAGCCACGAATCGCTCTACATTCCTCTCGAGTATACGGAAATATGCGAGGGGAATATCAGCACGTGGGTCATACTACCCTTAACGTGCATGTGCAATCTTCCTTTATTATAGCAAGGCTTACGATCCATTATTTTTTATCGTGCCGTATCAGCTCGGCTATATTCGACAATAATTAGGATAAGCGATTCCGAGAGGCTGTAAATAGTATCGTGGTCTATAACGGGAAACCTGCACGGTGGTTATCGCTAGGAATATCGAACAATGTTGGATAAGCTGTCGTATCATTTTTTAAATTATACGATAATGCGTTCCTAATCGTGCTACGAGTGGGAAGAATCGTATGGACTTTTATTGTTCGCCTAGGATCATTCGCCATCGTCCATTCATCCTTATAATATTCTGCATTGAGGCGACAAGTGGCTTTTCATGAGTCGTACATCTAGAAAATTTTCAATGGAGCCATCGACGACCCAATGACAATTCTTTCTTCAACCTGAATAAGCTCAAATGGTTCAACGAACGGACAAAATTGAACCGATTCTTCGTATAGGACGCAACAACTCGAAATGAAACGCGATCGTGCCTCCAGGGCGTTTTCAACAACCCTTATTCGACATTTATCTCATTTCGTGCCTCTCTGCTTCCGAGACAAAGGGGAACTATATTAATCGACCCGAATTTACCGAAGTCGAACAAATCGATTTTGTCTCCTGGCATTAAAAAACAAAAACGTTCGATCCAAATTTAACTTTAACATCGCTCGTCGCTCCAATGAATTATTTTTAAAACAACGTACGTTGCTGAATGTCAAAGGAAGCAAATACCCGATAATATTCAGTTCTTCATATTTTTATCGCGAATCTCAAGTATTGTCAATTTATTTGCGAACGAGCATTTAAAGTTTCAAATACTTCACGAACTGAGAGTATCGTGTATAATTGTAGCACAGTGTCTACAGCCAAGTGTCCCGTGCGATAAGCATAATATTCTGTGAATACCGAGCGTTTCGAGTGCCAAATGATTGAAGCTTGCCCGCAAACGCGCCAAGCACTTGAAATCCGAGATACTTCAAGTAACCCACGCTTGAATCATCCTGTGCAGAAAGTGTCACACGATATGTCTCGCGTGCTCGAAGCACCGCAAATTTCAACTACCTACGGTCGTACTTTCCCATCGTTAAAGTCCACCGTACCCCGAGTCCTGTGCATGGAATATTTCACATCCCCAACCGATTACTTTATTCCATCGTCGCAAAAAAAAAATCGTACCAGAAAAAGAAGAATAAAAATCGCTAGGGAAATTTTTTTTACTGTTCAAAGAATCGATGGGAAATAAAATAATCCGATTGTCCCGTTGATCAATTAAGATCGACCGTGTAACTTTTGCTACTCGATAGGAACGGCATAGGATTTCTCGTTGCATCGTGTAACGACTGGATATCGAACTTGTACATTAGCTAAATTATACTTCTTGCGAGATTTAGTTTCCTTGGATACCTATAAAGCGCGATAGTCGCGTAAGCTTCTCGCTAATCGCATTACCGTCGTCCACGGTTCGTAGAATATTGCTGAGTAGCGTTATAGTTATATCGGTCCTTTCGTAATCGTCCAATCAGCCGGAAGATTGCGCAGTAAATTTAGAAAACTTGTTGCACGTGGTTCGATAGGGTTTGATAACGACGTTGCTTACGAAAACTAGCATGTTTCAGATTTCTTACGAAGAGAAGCACGTTTGATATCAGCGCGAAAACTAGCATGTTTCGACTTTTGACACGAAAACTAGCACGTTTCGATATTTGCCGCGAAAACTAGCATGTTTCGGCTTTTGCCACGAAAACTAGCATATTTCGGGCATGCCAGTTATCGTGGCAGAAGCCGAATCATGCTAGTTTTCGCGGTGAGAGCCGAAACATGCTAGTTTTCGCGTCGAATATCGAAACGCGTTGGTTTTCGCGGTGAAATTAGAAACGTGTTAGTTTTCGTAAGAAATTTGAATCGTGCTACTTTTCGTAAGCAGCGTCGATAAGGTTGCATAAGGCGTTACACTTACTTTGGTATCCTTCGCGTAGTATAAAGTCCTGTCTCGCAGTTTAAAGTATCTTCTTCTCCATCGCTGAAAGGACCACGTTTGTTTCATCAAAAATCCTTCCTTAGTCCAACATATCTGCAACGACAAACGAATAATTTACTTTCGGGTCAGCATGGAGAAAGTTTCACTCGTGATATTTATTGTTTACGGTTGAAACGTCCGACGCAAGCGCCGGGTATTGTTTGACTTTGCTGTTTTTTTTTTTTTCTTTTTTTTTTGCTGGAACAAAGCTTCGTTCGTGAGGAAAGAAAAATAAAAATCTCACCGCATTTTTTATAGCTCTGTTCGTGCTGAGTTTGCGATGAAAGCTACGGGCTGGTTCTGTTTCCGCTTCGCTGCCTGAACTTTCAGCCGCCTCGTCCTTGTTTCTCTCGCCGGGTGTTTCCGCATCGTCGACGATTTTACCCTTTGTCGTTGCTTGCTCGCGGTAAGCGAGAATTCTCTCGTCCCCCTCCCAATCCGTATTCCTTACGGTCGAGGTATCCATTGCCTTTGTCCGAGAGAAGAATTTTCCCTATTCTCGCTATCTTCCGCCGACTGGTAATCTCCATAAGGGCGATAATAAAATTGTGCACGGCGATAAAGCGGCGAATAAAGGATTCGTGAAGGACAACATCGAGTTTTGACTCGATAACGAAATTAACATCGGGAATTCCATCGCGTATCTCAGATTTCTCATGATTTCTTCTCGTTGGTCGAAGTTTCGTTCATATTTTCATACGACGCTCGCTCGTAAGTTAACGGCTCGTCATTGTCACGGACAAAAGGCTGGAAAATATCGATTCGTAAACTTTGGTGCGTTTTACCGACGAATCGTCGAAATCGCAATTCTCATTGAGAATCTCGTAGAAAAGTATCGTTGCGAGATTTACAGCGGATCGAGGCGAACGACGGCGTCTTTGTTCTTTGAATTTTCCATTTTTTATAATCTTCCAATTTTCGAGGACGACTCGGTATCCTGAAAATCTTTCGCATCTCCGATAACATTTTCCAGAAACTCTTTGCTCCGAAGAAGTTCTTCATCGTTGATCACGAGACGAATGGACGAGGAAGCTTTCTGCGAAGAAAAAATTAATTTAAATTAAATTTTGTCCAAGTGTACGTTTCGTAATTATTTTTTGACAAACTGACCTTACGCGATTTCTTTGTATTTCTTTTATTTCGACGCTTTATGGAATGGCAGGAAAACCATGAATAAATCTCGAGTCCATGTTGTCCTTAAGTTTGTTACAACACGAGACGTGAGAATCTTCCGAGCGGGTTTTATTCCAGAAAAAGTATTTGTCTTCATATTTCTTGTCAGACTATTATTATTTTTTTGTTTCGTTTATAAAAACGATTAATCTTGTACGAAGGATTATCACTCATTGGAAAATCATGATCGAGAAGAAACTTTTGATTACTTATGTCGTTGTAAAAAGAAATCACTTAAGAAAATTATAACAATGACGATAAAACTGGAGCTAATTATTGTGAAACGAGAACGCGTATAAACAGTCAAGCACCAGTTGTGCGATAGACTAGATGCCCGAAGGCGTAACCATGGATGTCCATGGCTAGCGGAGTACCGACCTTGCGCAATTTTATCGCACGTTTGTACCCACCGAGTCGTCTGTTATCTCGTTTCGCGGCTGGCGGGACACGAAAATCAATTATAACACGAAACATAACCTCAATTTTACATACAGGACATTTGTCAAATATTTTTAGGATAGGTTTTCCTGTAATTCTTGGTTTAAGGGAATCGAGGTCTTGAACAGAGAATACAAGTATTTTAACCGAGAATTTGTCAAAATATGCGTAGTATATCGTACTACATATATTTTTTTCAAAGTCTCGGAAAATGTTATATCGTTTTTTTCAAAACGCATATTTCAATAATGTAAATTAATAGTCTTGAAAGAGGAAGTTCGAGATATCTTGGATTTTTTATCAACACGTATAATGCAAAAACTATAACGAGTTTTGCCAATTTTATTATATTTTTCAGAAGTAATGGCAGTACGAAAAATAACGAATTCGAAAATGGGGCCGATTAAGCATATATATATATATATATATCCATGTATAAATATGTGATCGTTATATTTACAACTGCCGCCTAAAAAGCGAATGCATTTATTGTTTTTCCAATATTCTTCTCTTCTTTATTTCTTTTCATCTTTTCATAAAAATATTTTACCATAATGTGCATAATTCCCAACAGACTAATACTGATTATATCACTCGACGAAGTGATTTTTTGCTATATCTAACATATTGTTCTCACGGCACTAGTGAATTAAAGAAAAAAAAACGATTTAATGGCACTATGCAGCAAATACTCATCGGGGTGTTTTTTCCCCTTAGTTTTCTTTCCATTTTCGCGTGTAATTATTTTATTTCGACGTTTTACGTAAGCTTGAATTTAAAAAATGATATATACGAATGGCAAAGTAGCGACAAATATTAGATTACGTAAATATTTACGAAAACGTTGGAAAATAAGAATAATTCTGTCGTTAATTAGAATAAATTTCATACTTTTGTAGTTTTTTGTTTTCTGTAAATTGAAAATATTGAAAATAATTTCATTTTTTCTCCTTACGTTTCCTTAACCGAGACAACAAAATATCGATCGAAGTTTACGTCGAAATTTACGAAATTTCGGCTCAATATTTTCGTCGTTTTTGCACAAACTTGCCCTCGATATACTTTCACCGGAGAGCGAGCCATCGATCGAGATACATCCGTCGTTACTCGCGAAACTTTCGTGCCACGGTAAAGGATCTTGAATCGTCTCGCCGCTCGTTAAATCGTCACCTTCCAACGTTGATTTTTTCTCCCGTATCGGCACGTAACGTTGTTCCCTCTTCCCTCCTTCCAAAAAATGATCCTCGCGAACGATAAGCCGATCTTTATCGTTTCTTTCGTCGTGATTGACGAGGGTAAATTTTTCATCGCCGCTTTTAATAAATTTATAAAGTTCGTCATTCGTCTCGTCGTTGATATCGAGCTCATTAACGATCGCCATTTCTTCGAGCGGCAACAGAGTCAATTTCGAAGGATAAAGAGAAAACTCGATCTCGCTCAAGTCGCAAGGCGTCACGGGCGATTTAACGTCGACGTTGCTCGTAAATTTCATATTAGCGTGAGCCAAAATTTCTTTTTCCAACAATATTCTAAGAGCTCGTTTGCTCGATTCCACGTTCTTGAGATTCGTTCTCTCGGCAACTTTACGGGACGACGAGCAGTCGTTCGGGCTTATCTTCATTTTTGGCAATTTTGCCGTACGATAAGACTTTGGGCTCGAACGTCTTGGCGAATGTTCGACGAGTTTAACGGCAATGTTTTTAGCTCTCTCGGGCGTCAGAGTTTCCGGCTCGGCCGGTAATGGAGAAAAATTGTTCTTCGAACGAGATTCGAATACCGATTGCGAGTCTGACGAGGACAATTGTCACTTGCATGACATAAAAGATTGATCACTTTGTTTTCGATGCTGATACGTCAAAGGAGCCACCAATCGGCTGTCTTTGCTCTTGTAATGCTCGTTAAAGTCCAAACGTACGCTCAATAATTGAAGAGAAACGTCCTCGGCAGATGCGAGCATGAGAAGAAATTTTTTCACTCGATCCTGAAATTTGCAAAAGTGTAAAATCACAACAAAAAAATCGTGAAAAACCTTTGTTACACGATTCCTAGAGAATTTCGTTTTTTACCTGATATGTGCGTGACAAAAGTTTTAACTGTATTAAAAGAGTATTGAGATATTTGGTAAAAGCGATTTGTCGATCAGAGTTTTCCACATCCGTGCTATTCGATCTGCCCCACTTTTTCGTTTGTCCGCTCGTTACGTCGACGAACTTATGAACATTCGATCGAGCTTCGTACTCTTGGGTCGCTCGTGCGAGAAAAGTTTCTTCCAAGTTTTGAAGATCGAGAATTGGTCCGTAAACGGAACGTAAGTGATCCATCAATTCCTGGAGCGAAGTAGAAAAGAAGAAAATCTCATTAGCAATTTATACTGGGACGTTGGCGATAAGAGGGTCGAGTTTTTTTTTGTTTTTTGTTTTTTTTTCCATAAATCAAAACCATTTTCCTCACCTGAGAATCTTCGTCCAGTAAAGTTCCGTGTCTTACAGCGTTAACGAAATTATTGTGCGCGGCTATGATATCGTCGAGGGACGAGGCTTGTCGCAATTGTTTGGCGAAAACGTCCCACGAACACTCGATCACCTTAGAAAATAAAATGATTATAAAAATGTTAAAAAATTTAATCGCTAATTTAGCAGGAAAGAAAACGATTACAGAATTTACCTCGAATAAGAAGTAATACTGCATCTGATGAACCAAATGGACCATGCTACTCGTTATCAGATGAATGTGATTTTGAATCGGCAAAACTTCGGGCATTTTACGAAATATTTTGGCGGAGGTCGTTTGTTGCTTCCAAATTGCTGATAAAATCGATTCCATGCGTTTGGCTCGCCAGAGTGAAAAAAACACGGTTTGATATGTTTGTCGACAGGGTTCGAGAATCTGCAATTATTCTTTTTTTCTTTTTTCACCGAGAATAACGAAGCAAACAATTTTTAATTATTATTTCCATTACGTATTAAAATAATCACCGTTCCAATTGGTCCATCGACATTGTAATCGAGAATAAACACATCCCAGCCTGTTTCACTTTCCGACGGTGATAACAATCGGACGTCCAATCGTCTCTGAACGTCTATGTCTTCTTGCTTCGTGCAAGTCGCTCTTATCGCCGTTTCGAGAATCGATGATATGTTGTGAGGATATAGAGAGTTTGCTGGTTTCGTCAATTCAGGCCTAAAAATGAGAATTTTTCAAAAATTTATATTACAGAAAAAAAATTCTTGAATAAATCGAGCGTTATTCTCAATAAAAATCAGTCGCTTACTCGAGCAAATGCATAAGATGTTGAATAAAATGTCCCTGTCCCAGCAGCAAGTATCCCTTGATACCTTGGAAGTGATCCATCAGCTGATACTGTTTTGTTAATATTTCAACGACTCGCGTCGAAGTTTCTTTGTACGCAGCATCCATCATAGTTTGCAACGGTCCATCCGGATCCATGTCGAAGAAAGCTTCGACTGAAAGTATTAAAGTCCAAGTTAGTTTAAAAAGTGGAGAGAATTCCACCCAGGCAGTTTCGTTTACAAAAAAAAAAAAAAAAAAAAAAAAAAAAAAACAAATGACTAAACCTACTGACCATTGTACTCGTCAGGATTGTTTCTGAAGTTTTCCGTACCGCGACCTTGCAACGGGGTGAAATCTTTGCAAACTTCGCGCAAGAAATTAATGCTCTTTCCCGTACCGAGAATCTTTTTCGCTTGAGCTTTGCTGATAAACGATGGTACCATCGAATCTCGAACCTGATATTTTTCGTGCCACATTCTATCGCCACCAACGTCCGCGCAGGACTCGATGAAAAATTCTTTGTAGGGATCGTCCAATTCGCCATCCGCGATCCATCGTATCAGCATATTATAGAGTGGATCGCAAACGCTCTCGAGAATTCGTTTGACGAGTTTTTTCACGCCCGCGTCCCCGTGATGACTGAATTCATAGACCGCCGAAGCGAGAGCTCCGCCTTTTTGACTCTGACACGCTCTGACGATACTCGCCAGCCATTTCAGAGTCTCGAGAGGATCGTAAGCCCACAAATGAAGATGGGACAATGTTACGGATTCAAAACCCAGAGGACCTTGCGCCCTGGAAAATTAATACAATTCTCGTATTTTTTGCTATTTAAACGATGTAACGTCTCCAATAATATTTGCGCTTTTTTGTATCGAATTTGTCGCTGGAAAAATTGTACACAATAGTCTAAATAATTCCAAACTACGTGAAATACTTTTTTCCGAGGATTGAAAGAAACGCTGCGAAGTGGAATAAAATTGGGAGGAAAAAATCGATTTTTTTGTCGTCCTACGGATTAAGACGATGAATGAGGAATTTGAAATAAAATTATTAACGTACCTATTGACTTGTTCTTGCATTATCGCGATGAAACGATAATATTCCGACAATTCTTTGTGCAGCGCAGCGACAAAACTGTCCGCGACACGACTCGATCCAGCCATTGAGATTCTCTCGAGCCCTCGTCTGACGACATTGTGCAAATAACCCAATTCGCTCAATCGCAAAACTGCCTGTTTGTTCGATCTATTGACGTTGGCCGTCGGATCGATTTGAAAACCGTAATTCGAGTCGAGTTTTAGGACTTTACCCTCGATTCCTTGAAACGAATATATTAAATCTTGCACCAACACGTCCTCGGACGTGCAATCTTCGTTGAAAATACGACTGGAGTTTTGTGGTCGAGCACGAAGATTTCCTTCGTTACCGCTAAATTCCGCGATTTGTGCGTTGGTGCAAGAAGACTGCGGCGTTTGACCTTTCTCGGGCAAAGAATTGTCAAAGAGAGCAAAATTTTTATGTTTTTAGTTCCAATGAAAAATGAGATATTTTATGGTTTATTTCAAACTGTTATTTTCGTAAATAATAGAAATTTTTAATAATGTAAGACGATTGTTTGTAAGAGTAGCGGAAAGTATCGACAATTTTTTAATTCTTACCGCTTGTGGATGGAATCGGGGAATTGAGGCCAAAACGCATATCGGTGAACGAGTAAATTCTATCTTTAAGCCGATCGGCCGATTGGCTTGCGTGCAGCATGAATATCAAAATGTTGACACGATTCTTCAGAGGCTAAAATTAATACTTAATTAATTCGATGCTTTTTAAAAATATTTTTTAATTTTATTAATAATATTAAATCGTCGCTGCTTACGAAAACTAGCATGTTTCAGATTTCTTACGAAGAGAAGCACGTTTGATATCAGTGCGAAAACTAGCATGTTTCGACTTTTGACACGAAAACTAGCACGTTTCGATATTTGCCGCGAAAACTAGCATGTTTCGGCTTTTGCCACGAAAACTAGCATGTTTCGGGCATGCCAGTTTTCGCGGCAGAAGCCGAATCATGCTAGTTTTCGCGTCGAATATCGAAACGCGTTGGTTTTCGTGGTGAAATTAGAAACGTGTTAGTTTTCGTAAGAAATTTGAATCGTGCTACTTTTCGTAAGCAGCGTCGAAATCGTCGCTGAGAGACGCTTCGGTTAATTAAAAATGAATTTTCCAACATTTTAGAATAATTATTTTGGATAATTTTATAATATTTGATGTAATTATTTCGTACTTTATCTTTGAGGTCGTTATGCAGTTTGTCAAATTGTATTGCGTCTCTAGAAGATAATTTGCTTCTTATGTGACTAGCTACGGATGTTTCGTCCTCTCGAAATATTTCGGAGCCTTCGGGCGATGAAAGTAAACCGAGTGAAAATCTTATGAGTTTTCTTATAACGTCTGAAAAGCCAAAAAATTCTTAACGTTGAATGAATTATCGTTAAGCGTTATTTCGTTGTTATATTCTATTCTTTCTGTGCACGTTAATAGCAAATCGTAATGTAAATAACGGGCGAAACATCGATTAGAAAAAAGATTAACATAACCCTACCTGGTTTCTGTTCGCCGCAAAGCGATATAACCATTTTCTGTACCAGATCACTGACCGTCTCAGTTTCCGCGCCGCTCATTTTCGAGGGATATTAATTTCGCTTAAAACTCAATATTAATTCATAAACGAAGGTCCAATTATTGGAGTTTTGATCACTACGTTTGAAACAAAGTGACACTTGTTTTGCTGTTTACAACTTTACCGATGCTTATAACAGCGATTGGGGGAGAGATCACCAAACCTTCATAAAATTTGAAACCTCGAGAGTTGGTCCGGCGGTGCGACATCTGAACGACTAAATGATGAACCGTGGGTACGTTTGTACCCACGATATGAAGTTGGCTCATCTATCGGAGTCATAAATATACTGAAAAAACGTGATAACTCATCTCTGCTGATAACTCACGAATTCAGACACGTACAGAAAATAATATCTACTATACTCCGCGCAAAATCAAATTTTCTTTGTCAGAAACTGCCATCTAGCGTCGCACCGGTCTACTGTTGGTGTCACAAAACGAACATAGCAGGTTTCCTCTCTAGTTCACAAAATTTACCAATGTTTAGCCGTGAGACGTTAAGGCGCCTCCAAATTTTTCACGAAACCGTTTCCCGTCAAATCTAAATATGCGCTCTAAGCAAGTGCCGAAATGATTGAAAATAATTGTGTTTACCAGTATTTCCAATTACTTCTTCATTAAAAACAATACAATAAACAAATCTACAAAAACTAGTGAACAAAAGACCTCCGGAAAGTGTAAAAATTAAAGTACTTGAACTGAATGCGTCGAGCGAAGATTTTTTGTGGTTAAGTTGTGCGGTATTAAAGAAGAATTAAAAAAAAAACTCGACGTATTCGTATATAAGAATAATCAAGACGAAAAATTCCCGAGATGAGTGAACAAAAACCAAACGTTAACGAAATGGAAATCGACGACGGCAATGCAGCTACCGTCGACGCGCCGATGGACATTGCTGGAGGTTCTTCGGATAAAACCTCCGGAACTTTGCCGAGTCCGAACAATGCTTTTCGTGTTATGGCATCGTCGGGAACAGTGGGCTCGGTATCGATAAGTTTGCATCCTCTTGTAATAATGAACGTGAGCGAACATTGGACGAGACTTCGGGCGCAAGAAGGCAGCGATCAATTAGGTAAGTACGAATATTTGACCTTCAAAACTTACTACGGCGTTGCCTTTATCTCCGCGCACCTTCATTTCCGCCTAAACTCCTACTCGCCTTAGTTTACCGATTATCCTAAAGCATCTTAATTCGCGCGCTTACTCAATTATATCTTAGATTCTTTACTTACCCGAACGTACCTTGGATTTTCTAATTATCCTCGTCTAATTTAACTCGTACACTTGCCGCGGTGCAGTTTGACTTATCCGCGTGCGCTCGGGGGAAATTAATTCCTTTTCTGAGTCAAATCTGTCCTAAACTTGGGAATTCTACAGTTAATCGTCCTTTGTATTTTTAGTTTACGGAGCTCTAATAGGAAAACAGAAAGGTCGCAACATCGAAATAATGAATTCTTTCGAATTATTATTTTCCTGCATCGGCGACGACGTTATCATCGACAGAGATTATTACAATACAAAGGAGGAACAATTCAAGCAAGTTTTCAGCGAAATGGACTTTCTAGGATGGTACACAACCGGCGATACGCCAAACGAGAGAGACATTAGAGTTCACAAACAGCTTTGCGAAATAAACGAATGTCCCGTATTATTGAAATTGGATCCAAGGCCAAAAAACACCGATGTAGGTTTTCCTCATAATTAAAAAAAATACTTCTTAATAAATAATCAAAATAGCGGCTACGTTCTATCGAATGGAAAAAGAATTAAGAAAATCGTTAAAAAAATTTCGAGTTCGATTTGATCGAATTTTTTTTTCCAGCAATTATCCGTTTCGATGTACGAGTCCGTCATTGATTTGGTATCCGGCGAAGCTACGATGCTCTTCGTACCTCTGACGTACACGCTGGCGACGGAGGAAGCCGAAAGAATCGGCGTTGATCACGTAGCCAGGATGTGCAGCAACGATCAAGTCGAAAGCTCTTTGGGTAACGAATTCAACGAAAATACATCGCGAAGAAGAAATCTTGAAAAATCTCCGTACTTTTCGCACACGAAGAGTCGTGAATCGATGTATTTTTCTTTTTTTTAACGTCTCGTTACAGTCGCCGAACATCTGGTCGCGCAACACAGCGCTATAAAGATGTTGCACTCGAGGGTAAAACTCGTATTGCGATACGTTCAAGCGGTCGAGAGTGGTGAATTGAAAGGTAATCACGAAGTTCTGCGAGCGGCTTGTTCGCTGGGTCATCGTCTGCCTGTTCTCGATACTCCCAAGTTTCGTGCAGATTTTTACAATGTACGTACAATGTATTTTCGTTTTAACGATTTAACTCGATGCGATTATTTTTTTTTTTTTCTTTTTTTTCATAATCGACTGACTTTGCAATTATTTTTTTTCAGCAATGCAACGATTTTGCTCTCATGACGTATCTTGGTATCATCACGAAAGGTTGTAACGATATCAATCAATTTGTAAACAAATTCAATATTCTTTACGACAAACAGTGCATGGGACGACGCCTGAGAAGTTTCTTCTTCTGATAGTTTAATAAAATTGTCTTAATTATATTTGTTTTTTTTTTGTTTTTTTTCTTCTAATATCGCAATAGCCGTCAACAATCCTCGAAAAATTGCAGATTTACGCGTACGCGTGCTCTCTGTTCGCAGGCTTCGTAAAATCACTGATTTCGTCGGGTCTGATTAAGAGTGAAACGCGGACGATTGTAACGCATACGCTTATGATTAAAATAATTTAATAATTTAATAATAATAATAAAACTTGTGATCCACACGATATTCTTTTTGTTTGAGCGAAGGAAAAAAGATCACGAAGACTAAAAAATCTACAATTTTTATCAGATTTTTTAGATCCTCAAAATTTGGAAATAAGGGGTTTGGAAAAAATCCAGGAGAATATACATTAAAAATTTATTAACATTTTCAATTATATACAGTTTGTATATACAGGATTTCCAATTTAAAAAAAAACCCAGTTATATTTTTGAACGATAGCATTTTTAGAAAATATCTTTCGTATAAAATTTTCGAGGTTTCAAGGGGGACGTAAAATGGCATTTCTTGTTTGATCTTAAGGTGGAAGGTTTAAGGTCACTTCAAGATCTTTTTTTTTTTAATGGCAATCGGTGTATTTATTTTTCGGAAAATCTCAATTTTTTAAGTTAACTAGCGAAATTTGCAGAAATATTAGGACTTTCTTAATTTTCTTACTCGAAAGCTAATTAAGAAATGTCGCGGAAGGTAAAAAGTGCTTAATATCATTTCCGACGTGGAAATTAATAGTTTCTATTTAAAAACAAATTTTTATGGAAAATTTTGTAAAAAAGAATAAGTTTAATACTTTTTTTTAAGAATAAATAAAAAAATTTTGTTTTTTAATTAGTACTTTTACTTACAATATTCTCCAAGAATCCTCATTTAAACTTAAACATTTTTTCATAAGCTTTAGTTCCCGAGTAACAAAAACGCCCGAAGAATCCCTCAACATTTAACAAAATTGAGATTTTCTGGTAAACTATTTCGAACAACAGTTTCTTATTTTTCGTATGTACAATACGTGTCCGTAAAAAAATATACCGAATCCCATTAACAAAAAGAGATAAGCTTCTTGAAATGACTAAAAAACCTCTGTCTAAAATCAAACGAGTAATACCATTTGACGTCCGCTCTCGACCCTTGAAATAATTAATAGAAACATTTTTTTACCTAAAAATACTATCGTTCGAGGATATTCGATTTGGAGATTCAAAATTGGACACCCTGTATTCTCGATCCAACGCCATTTATTCAAATCAATCCGTATCAGGGACTTGCAAGTATCACTAACCGAATACTTTCGCGTGTTTTTAATTGGAAGACCGCGTTTCTAGCCGAGCAAGTCCCGAGCGAACGGATTCGCTTCGTACACGTAGGCCGCGGAGTCGATTAGACCGCACCCGGACCATTTCTTTTTTTTTTTACTGTGCATATACATGTTATCTGCCTGAATTCTATTGGGTTTTCGTACAAAAGCTCCGTTGTGTGAATAATCAAGTGCCATTTGGGGCAACGGTTCATTTCTTTTTTTTTCACGTTCATCTACGAATACATTATTTCTTCGTACATAGTAATTTGACTTTTTTTTCGGTATACCCTTCTGTAGTACAAATCAGTACACTGTACAAAATATAGTATAATATAATTGTGCCACGCGTCAATTATTGCCCGTTGTTCACGCTATAAGGATCTCAGGCCTCGGCCCTTTCAGTCACGTTGCATTTGTAAAGTGAAGCTTCGCAAAGTTTTCACCCTTTTTACTCTGAATTATTTCTAAGAAATACCGGAAATTAACGATAACACAAAAAAAGGTTACAGACAATTGTTTTTTGCATATTCATTTGGATTTGAGTCGAACAATTTCTTTTAGTTAAGAGACGATTTTTAAAAATCGTTTACGTCGTTAATGAGAGATATGAGAAAGATTTTTAAGAATTGATGAATCAAGTTTAAAAATTGTTTTAATAAAAAAATCGTAGATAAAAAATTGAGGTTCGAACAAGAAAAGTACGTGGGTGGTATGAATAAAATTGTGACTGAAAGAGTGAGCGAAGGCCGAATAATTTTTTTTCTTTCAAACAGAAACAGCCTTCTGATATTTCTATCTGATATGCTTGGGTTTTGTTCGTGTTGGTGATCGTTCAACTATTTTCGTTGGTATGACTTTTTTTTTTAATAAACTGTATCGATAAGCATGAAATATTGTTTCTCGATACTTACGTCTCGCGCCAGACACGGATTTGACTAAAAAAAAAAAAAAAACAATCTTTACAAGTATTGTGCGACTTCTCACGAGTCAACTCGTTCGATTTTAGCGAGACGTTGGGTATAGAGAGAAAAATCGAATCGTGGGAAATAGTATCGTCGGGAGAAGTCGTCACGTGGGAGGTTCGATCGTTGGTTCGATATTTATCGACAAATCGTTAATTCACGTACGAATTATCGGTTTGTCGGCAAACAAAGAAAAATGAAAGAACGAATGGCGAGTAAAAAGTTCATTCGACGTTCGACGTCGACAAGCTGTCTTCGATCGTTGTGGCTAAAACGTCCACAAGAACTGACAGCATTGCGTCGGGCTAAGGACTCGGCTTGTCAACGCCGATCAATTCTTCGAACAGGCTATTACGTCCTTTGACTCTTTCCTCGATCGTGTGAACCGCAAATCTCAATGTCGCCGCTGCCAAATCACCCACGGACCATCGACGATCCGTCAGGACTCTGCTCACTGTGTCCAGCTGCAAAATGTTTTATCGACATTTTTTACATCTCGTATTTTCATCTTTTCGTAACATCCGAATAATCGTTTCGAGGGAAAACTTTGATAAGTGATAATTACAAATTTATTTTTCATATCACTTCGACTGCAATTATTTAGGGTCAGTAAAGACGCAGCAAATCTTGAATAAAATCAAAAATTGTCCTGACGATGTTTTAATCGATGACGTTATAATTCAGTAGAAATAATTAGCGAATCGTGCATCTTCTTTACCTTCGATAAACTCGTATGACCGGAGGTGAAAAAATTACTCTAGGTATATCGGATAATAAGGTAGCTAGCCATTCATTGCATCGATGACGTTATAATTCAGTAGAAATAATTAGCGAATCGTGCATCTACTTTACCTTCGATAAACTCGTATGACCGGAAGTGTAATAAATCAGTCTAGGCACACCGGCCAATGAGGCAGCCAGCCATTGTATGACCAGTTTCAATTGTGGATCGCCCTTCAAACGGGAACCACAGCCCCAATTTCCAGTTGCGACTGGCAGTAGGCCACCCCCTTGAGGACTGCAGTCTCCTGGTAACTGATTAAATAAATAGCATTTAAATATCGCAACGATTCGAGCATTTTGCTCACCTTACAGTCGATGTGGATACAAGAGGGGTTGATTGAGGAAAAACGAGATCGGGTCAAAAAAAAGTCGGGTGTGGTTCGAGCTACCGATCGACAATAATGTCGATTCGATAAATCCAGCGAAAGCACGGAGCAGCAGTGTTGATTTATAAAAAAAAGCAAATTGCAATGATCATCTTTACTTCGGTTATTTATAATTGTTTCGAGCGACTGAAAGAGCAACCATGGGAGAGAAAAGAGAGAGAAAACAGTACAATCTCGCAACATCGTCAGAGTTATTTACACAAAAATGTTAAATACACAAACTGTACACGAATATTGCTGACAATGGGAAGATAGAACGAGAGACAGAAGAGATGTCGTATTAGTCGGATACATTAAAATCGAAAAATTAATCGGGTGGCTTGCGGGATAATACTTTGCCATTGTATGTACTGAGTCATTTGTAACGTATTTTCTGGTTTTCTTTTGATATTGAGGGAATTGGACAATTCGGAAAAAAAATCCGATTAGATCCGCGTGGACAAAATTATCATTCTTCTTGAATGAATTTATTCGAAAAATAAATTTATTTCTTAAACATTTTATTATCATTCGTCTTGCCATTTCCCTCAAGTTATGAAATCTCGATGCGTTGCCTTTTAATTCAGATATCATAAAATATAAAATATCCAAATTCCTGATCTTTTCTGACGATTCTTTTGTTGTTGTCAATCTATTTTGTAATTGACAAAAATCTGACTCCGAAGGATTAATTCAATTCACAGTAGCACCTTATTAATTTGCGATGTGCTTTTTTCACTCTCAGTTTCCTCACGATATCCCTCAAGTAGACGCCCTGAAATGTCGATCAACGACGAAGTCGGCAGATACAAAGTAGCTTCCTCGTCAACCAAAGTCTGCAGAATCTCGGACGTGAACGTGAACGCCCAAAGTTTTCTACGCTGCGAATTTTTTATCTCCTTCGTAGCTATCTGATCGTCGTTGAGAGCATCTTCGTAAAGGATTTCCTCATCCGTTTCGGAAACCTGCGTATCGTTTTTTTGTTTGTTTTTTTTCTTCTTCAAATCTTTCTCTCGCGTACGACTCGTATCAATGATCGATTACACCGATTATCATCGATAAGCGATTACGTCAACGGTCGGGTAGCGAGTGAACCGTGAAAAATTTCTCATTGAAAAATGGAAAAACTGTAAATTTAACGTTTATACGTTTTTGGACTAGGAATTTTGGAAAAATTGAGAACAAAGATTTATAAATTACGGGAATTTTTCGATGGAAATAAATATTGATAAGAACATTTTTTATAAAAATAAAATTCACCCTCTAGTTTTGCTTTTTTCAAGAGTTGGGAAAAAGTAAGATTTTATGTTTTTTCAGCTTGTGGCCGAAAAATCGCGACAAACAGAATTGATATTTAATAATTTATAAAAATTTCGAAATATTTAGTGAATAATCAATATCGTTGATTAAAATATTTTCTGTATAACTTAATTATTTGTTCTCGAAGTTTCGAATTATTCTGACCACTTTTTCAACATTTTTCAATAATTCAAAGTTAGTTAATCGATTGCATTTTTTGGGGGGTTTTGTTCTAAAACCCTTCCATGAACAATTGTAGAAACTGAAATTGTTCGTACAATACAAACATCACACTTCTTCCCCCATTTGTCACGTTTTACCAGTCGAAAGATGAAAAAATCGAAATTATTCCAATTCTTACAGCGAACTAAAGAAACTAAACGAAACTCGTTCGACACAGTTTGCTTTTGATTCTGGTGTATCGGTTCACTCTCTACCCTACCATCGATATCGTCAATCGATTTACATCCATTTACTCCTTTATATCAAATCTATCGGGGAACATACTGTCGTTAGTCACTTCATCGCCGAAGACGTGCGTCAAGGTTCTCGTCAAGGACACATAATTTTTTTTTATTCAAACAGCAACCTACGATCGTTATCGCGCAAGAAGCGTCGTCGATTTCCAAGCTCGTTTCCAACGAACAATTGAAACGATCGGGATTGGGAATTTTCGTTAATTCTCGACTGTTCCTCGTTCGATCTTATCGATGCGTTTGTTGTTATCGTGAATTAGTGACGATAAAAAATTGTTTACAAAACGATCGGTATTCTTACCGATGGTTGACGTTTGTTTCTCTGTCGTGCCAATTCCAGGCTCAAACTTCTCACGGCTAGTGCGAGTTTGTGCTTTTGGTGAACGTCGTTAGGTCCCATTAGGGGTTGCGGCTCACCCTCTTGGACGGGAACACCCGCGCAAGATTCGCTCAGTGCTCTTCTCAGCAACGAACCGGCGAATTGAACGACTGCTCTGTCCCGAGCGTCCATTTCCCGATTCTCGTCCGACGCTATTGGATCTTCGAGCCATTTGGACAATTGGTCGTACACTTCCTCCAGTTCGGAGCAAAATTCTGGACAAAAAAGAAATATCAAAAATTTTTGGATTAGACGTGCGAAAAAAAATCGAGAAGACAATTTATTGGACGGTAATTTAAAGAATCGACACAAATTTCAACCTCGATTTAATTATTTGGGGATGAAATGATTTATTGTTTCGTCGATTTTTTTAAATTGCTCATAAGGGTTGTTGTATTTTGACAAATCGTGAAAATATTCTTACCCGAACTGTACTCGGTACTGAAACTGTATTTACTGCTCGCGTTCGTGTCCCTTCTTTGAAGACCGGGGGGTTGCGTTTGACGAAATCTGCCCAACCATCTTTGTTCAGCCTCGAGAGACTCTTTGAGAAAATCTTCGTCCACGGTTTCGTCGCGCAACACGAATCCCCTCGAACCCCCTCTTTTTACTCTAGGAAAATTGAAATTTCGATATTGTCAATCTTGTTAACGTCTTGGCGAGTCCAATTATTCGATAAATTTCATGTCATTTAAATTAATTTTTTAATTAATTTAAATTAAAGTTCACAATTTGATGTCACTAGGCAATATTAAGTATTGCCAATACAGATCATAATTCGGTGACAATAGTAGTTGAGATTCGAGAATACAGCGAACTATTCGGTTCCTATATTTATTATTATTATTTATTACAACGTTTAATAATTTCTCACTCCAATAGATGGTTGGTGGTCTTCCAACCGTACCGCATCTATCAAGCAATACTATAGGGAAGATTAAAATTCAATATATGTCATTTCGTCGAGGAGTAAATAACTTTTTTTATAACGAACCTCTTGCCAAAAAAAAGAGTATTTCCGAGAATTTTAAGAGAAAAAGAGAATTTTACTGCACTTTTTTTTCATTCTGCAGGTGAAGCACACCAATTCTTGTTGAGACTTACAGTGACCTTGTTCTTCCGGAAACAGCATGCAGACATTGGTTTAGACGCTTTAAAAAAATGACTTTGATGTTGAAAATAAAGAATGCTCTGTCGCATCGAAAAAGTTTGAAGACAAAGGATTGGTTACATTTTTTCATGATGACTTGTGTCAGGCTGCAAGCTGAACTTGCAGAATCATTAAAAATTATTACAACAATTTAAAACGTTTTGAAAACATTTTTTACTATTTATTTTAAATGAAGCATTAATTTTCACGAATAAACAGTGAGAATTTATGAAACGTTCTAATACTTATTTATTTTATTGAAAAATGTCAAGGTGCTTTCGAGAGAAAACTTACTTAATATCCTGATCACCAACGTGACTTCCGGTTACGCTGATACCGACAGCATAACTACTTTCGCCAGACGAATTGTCCGAGGATCGCGATCCTGTCGCAGTGCTCTCGCGATGCAAAGCTTCCTTAAGTCGTTGAGCGAAAGTTCCCCTTCGTTCCGGTGTGTCCAACTGTGTGCTGTAACGTCTCGTCAATTTTTGTTCCTCTTCGTCTGCGCAAAAAAAAATCGAAAACATGAAATCTTTTTGACATTATTATTTTTTTTCTTATACTTTTTATAGCCAACGAAATATTTCAACGGTAAAACGACAAATTATTATTCTCATCTTATATTTTAAAAGAAAAAAAAATTGTATATAAAAAATATGTTTACCTGCCGGTTCGTCCTCGATGGTTTCTTTCGCACTGTGAAAACTTTCGGTACTTTGGCTGTTGCAACTACTATAGACCGACATTTGACCGAGAGATTTACGAGTGACCGGTAAAACCTCGCCGCTCGAGCCCAAAACGATAAATCGACTTCGACGATTCGCGGCGCTCGCGCTTTTCACGATTTTTGGCGGACTCTGCGATCTTATCGAACGACCGTTCGGTCTCGTTCGTATCTCGTTAGGTGAATCACCCTCGTACGTCTCCTTCGACGAAACTAAAAACAATTATTTAATGAATTTAATTTAATTTTTATAACGATTTATATTTATGCAATTAATTAATTATTGTGAAAAATAAAAAGAGACGATAATCAAATGATTTAATTTGTAAATGAATTAATGAACGAGACAATTTATTTTTAAATATTTTCAAGGATTTTTTTTAAAATTATTTTTAAATACCTCGTTCGCCATTTGTGTTCGGCGTCATCACTTTTTCGTCGTTTTCAATTTCGGGCGAAGCGCTACTGAAGCTTTCTCCGATCGGTGATAATCTTCTGCCACCTGGACCAGCTTCAGGATCCGAGTCCGATTTTGCCGAATCGGCCGGACTGCCGGGTGGACGTCTCTGTCTAAATCCCAAAAGGCATTTGTTCATCTCTCGCAAAACATTATCCTCTTCGAATTGCGTCAATGGTAACTTCGAATAATCTTCGGGGTCCATGTAGCATACGGTTATCTATTTATAACGAAGAAATCATGACGATTAGGGGTTATCGATAAAGACTTACCGATCGAGGGTGAAATTTTCTAAAATCACTCACGGGGGTTGGGTCCGGCAGACTTTCGTACACAGCTTTGTGCTTTGGATCGTTTATTCGTGAAACGTGTCGAGCTCCCTCCACTATAAGTACTTCGTTGTCTTCTAAGGCCTCGACTGACAATATCGCAGCTAGAATTTCCGGATGGGTCGCTATCTAAAAATAACAAAAATGTTACAATTATTTTCTAATTTGACCCAAAAAATGTACGATTTTTTTTTCATCCATTCGAGATTTTTGCTGCAAAACAAAATGTGATAGTTTTTAAAATTTTGTTTCAAATTTCCTGTTCGATGGGTAGTAAATAATGTATTAGGGGAGGGCAATGGGCCTGGGGCCTAAGTACTCGAGCAGAAATGCAACGCTTGGAACGATAATAATAATTGTTCATTGTTAAAAATAATAATAATGGCAATAATAAAGTAAATTTCGATAGAAAAGATAAATGGGAATCCGCCGTTGATTTTTTGTTGCGTCTGAACATACTTACTTACATGTACAGTTTCTTGGGTGATGTCTTCCTCGAGAACACCCCCGCCGAATCGCGAGCTCGCGAAGCAAACGTGAAGAAATCTCGATTCCGATTCTATTCTGTCCATTCGTCCACCGTGTCGAATAGTCAATGGACACAATGGTGTGTTACTCTCCAGCCAATCTTCGATCGTTAGCCATTGTTTAGAGGTCATGACCTTCGACAAAAATTTAAAAAATCGTCGATAATAAAAAATTTGCTTTTAATATAATTATTTTTCGAAGAATCAATATTCTAAAAAATCAGCTATGATAAGTAATCAGTTATGATAAGAGAATCCGGAAATTTGTTTGGTACCCTCAACCGTTTTTTTCTTAATTATTCGTAACTTAATTTTTAATCGAAATTTAATTAACTCGATCGACAGTGGACCAATATTTTTGTTTGCTTCGAGCATATCACCTGCTCACCTGTCTGGAAACGATCATACGTCCATCGAGGGCTGATTCGTTCTCGAGGAAATCGAAATAGTGTAGAATACTGCGTAATTTAGCCTTTTGACTGTTTCTGCAAAAGCAAAAAAACAATTGGAACGTTAGAATAACAATAGTAATAAAAGACGTAATAATAATAATAATAATGATAAATAAATCCTGGTGGCGCGAAAGGCCACCCACGGGTTGAACCGACGGGGTCACCGGGAAAAGGTCAAGCCTGTGAGTGAAAGGTCATCCCTCTCCTCTCTCTCTCTCTCTCTCTCTCTCGTTGTTCGTGTTTTTCATTTTATGTGTCACACGCAAAGAAAAATGTATGACGACAAGAGTGTCAATTACCGTTATTGCTCGGGAAAAGCAACGGTGAACTGTGAATTGGAGCGGAAAAAAATAATGAAAAATTGTCAAGAGGAGAGAAAAATATCGTCCACGAGAACATAAAATGTTTTTTCAAATAATTTTTTTTCCTTTCATCAAAAATAACCTTAAAACGAGTCTAGTCGTTAAAACCGATCGAATTTTGTCCCTGGATAAAATCGTGACGCCGCTCTGCTCGTTTTTTTTGGGGATTTAATTAAAAAATGTTTCCAATTTTTTTTTAATTTTCAATCTTCGTTTCGAAATTCAAGAAATCGAGTGAATATTTATTTACTCACAGGTGAAGATGCTTGAAGAAGTTTGTGAAGTTAAAGTCACCCAGAGTCGGATGAGTCTTCATGGTCCGTTTCGGATAGGTCGAGAAGAAAGCGTTCGCGAGAAGGGAGGAGGCAAAGCCATAGCTGTACTCGACGCAGTCACCTGCGAGTCTCGAACAAAGAATTTCATGTTTCAATTTTGTTTTCTTTTTTTGATATCCCACGACCTGCGATTTATCCATTCCAAATCAATAAAAAATTCACGAATATGGCAATAATGATAACAAGCGTAACAATAATAATAATAAATAATAATAATTAAAATTTAATAATAAACCATAAAAATATTTAATTCTATATTTATCTTTTCATGGTAGAAATTTGATCGAAAAACGTAATAAAAGATAAATTTTTGAATTGCAAAAGTAAAATTTTCTCACCCTGCTGCTGAAGGCTGAAGTAAAGTCCCTGGGGAGGTTTTGTACTTCTCAATGCCTTGGCTCGATCCACCATTCGTGGTATCGTCTTGGCAAAAAAATTTTGTCTCTCCGTTTGTCCAAGGTCGTCGTCCACGAATTTGGCCAAACCGGCGAAAAGATCGGGATCTTGGACGTCCTCTTCAGGATCAAGGCTTATACTACGATAATTCAATTATAAACATATAAAAATACGAAAATTTATGGAAATTTAATTATAATCATGCAAATACAAAAATTAATAAAAAAAGTATAATTGTATAATAAATAATCGAATATAAGAAAAAAAGCGATCGATATATCTCGTCGGTTGGTGAAGGATGAAATAGAATCGAGGAAGTAAGCGTGTGTGGCACGTGTTCGGCATTTTTATTATCTTCTTTTTGTTGCTTCCGGTGATAATAGCCAACGAGCGAGAAAATTTTGAAGGTTCGATATAGCGATGTTGTGTAGTAAAGTATTACGAGAGCTTCGCCAACCGGGCGACAGGAGAACTCGAGAGAAAGAATGATACATAGGAACCTCCAAAAATAAAGCGACTCGTTTTCGTCGCGCTTGTACGACTCTGTATATATATATATATATTTTTTTTACAAATGACTGTACGAAAGACAGGTAGATAGCGAGAGACATTTCCATCGTATTTAGCGAGCAACCGCGGCAGTGAAATACAAAGTGGAATAACTACGTGTGAGATCAGACTCTGAATATAGTAACTGTAAGTACGATAGTTAGCCAGCAAGATGTTCAAGTTTTATCTCGCGTGCGAATGAACGCAAAACATACATAATTATTTTCTTTTTTATTTCATTTATTATCTTCGCGAATTTTTATAATAAAAATTTCAGCGTTTTTATTAACATTGGAAATGAACACTGAAATTTAAAAGATCAAAGGGTCGTGGTAATTTTTGAAAAAGTTATATTTTCGTTGGGTTCTAGGTTGAAAATATTTAGATTTGGGATATTGTCGAGTAATTTGTCGATTGCTGGGATAAATAATGGGGGAAATAATTTTGATCGGTAATTGCGATTTTTTTTATAGGGATACTTTTTCGAATTGTTGTTGGATAATTAAGGTGTAAAGGACATTCCATAATTTTAGGAGTACTCACTTGCACATATCGTGAAGCCTCTGCATAGCGTCGAGAAGGTCGTTCGAGTTTCGAGAAGCTCCGGCACGATCGAGTTGTTTAACGACGGCGGGCCACCAGGGCAAATCGCAGGGTAACATTACCAAGGCCATTGCGAAAAGATTTTGACCGAGGGGCGGATGAGAAGCTTCGTGGAACTTTCACCGAGGAGCTTTAGAGGCGCATTAAGGGTTGGCTAAATATTACGAGAAAAATAGAAAATAAAAAGAATTATTAAAAATTAATCGATCGATAAAATTGAATTGAAGAAAAATTAATCGGTTCGTATTATAATTAACGAATCTATTTTCGAAATAGCGAAGACCATTTTTTTTCATTTTCGTATCGCAGAATGCAGAGGAGAAAATTTCGATGATCGACGGTTGTAAAATAAAAAAAAAGAAAACAAAAGAAAAAAATCGCAGTAACTTCTTTACGGCGCATTAGCGAAGTTTCATGGTCGTCATCTGACCGGTTTCAAAAATAGATACATTATCTCCCGAAAGCCTTGAACGTATTTATTATTCGAGAGATTTTTTCACTCGAATTTACAAAAGTTCAGAGGAAAAAAAAATGTTCAAAAAAAGAATTTTCCGTATTTTTTGTTTAACGAACGTTTCTTTTCACTAATTTATCGATTTTCGTTTGGAATTATTATTATTCAAGCACTTCGGACTTCGTAACATCGACAAACTTGAATTTAAAAAAATGAAATTTTAAATTAAATTTCGATAAAAACGATATCGATCGATAAACCGATATTGATTTTTGGTTCGAGTCCGTACATTTTATCGCGCGTCCGAAAGAAGAATCGCAAACTCGCCCCATTGGTCTCATTTCGATTTCCGCGTAAAGTCTCGGGTACAACTGTGACCCGATAACGAACACAAAAGCGACAATGACGATACGGGGGATGACGCGCTTCACTCAGCCGCCGGCGCACGTGCACGGTTTATAATTAGTCCTCGCCGTTTCGTCGTCATCGACGATAGTCTTCGTCACCGTTTGGCTTTCACCCGGAAGCGGAGAGCGCGCTTTTCCCGGGCGCTCTCGAATACCGATACCCTCCCCTTCCTTAGGGTCCTCGAGAGGGTAATAATGGCCACGATTCAACGAAAACCCCAAAATTTTGAAAAAATCAAATTTTCTTCGATTCGAAAATTATCATCAAGCTGCCAATCGTTTCCAGAACGGAAATTGTTACGTAAAAGAAATTTCATCAGAGAGAACACCATACCCCGATGAAAAATTTATTTTTACATCGAAAATTACTTTTCAAAAAGAAAAATTGTTCTTGAAATTAACGAATTTATCTTACAATTTGATCGGACAATATTTTCTATTAGGACGTTGTGCCATGAATACAAGCTGGATACCGTAACAATAGGTCTAAATAGCGCGACCACCATTACCTCCTGGCTATATGGTTAAGGGCATTCAAACATTTTTCTAATTTGATAAAAAACGTGATAAATGAATTTCTTCGATCCAAGTCCTATAAATATTTTGCAGTTTTCAATAAATAATGACAATGGGAGAACAATAATCATTCGATCGATACGTAATAGAAAAATCAATTAGATTGTCATCGGCGATTTACCATTTATGTGAAATTATGTTCTCCTATGTATTAGCTTTACTTCCTGTAATAATTGAAAATTTTCGACGTTAAAATATATATCCGTTAAAAAACGATCGTGATTAATCGATATTTGATGAAAAATCTTTGATATTCCATTGGCAATGGCGAGTAGATCGTTTTTATTAAATGAATTTAATCGAAAATCATTAATTTGCCATTGACAATATTACACAAACTATATTTCATACGATAATGTTAATTCGCCATTAAAAAATCATTACGTTGATTTTTGTCTGTCAACTTTTTTCGATCATCTTTTGAAAATTAATTGAATTTTCATATTTGAAAAACCGTATCATCCCTTATTCGATCCACGCTTACTAATCCTACGTAACTCTCGCGTCTTACCTATTCGTTTTTTTAAAGCTACCACTACTCCCCCTCTCGTTCAATCCACCCCTTTGCATTTCGAATTTAGCGCTCTCTCTCTCTCTCCCTCTCCATTTGCCATATCTTCGATCTCACCTATTGCACAATGACGTCAGGCCTCTTATCAGGTCCAACGGAATCGCAAAAATTCATCTTGGCAATATTTTAAAGCGATCGCGTGTATTTTCTGCGCCGATGGACCAGCTGGTTGAATCTCGCCGAGTCGATAGTGCCGCTTAAAGCTTCTGTTGCTTCCTCTTCTTCGTCTAATTCAGCTACTACTCCTGGGGTCGTTGATTCGTGCCGGATTGGACGCCTCATATTCGAGGGGACCGCCCGTTTCTCAGCCTAGACGTTTTCTTTTTTTTTTTCTAGCCCTATACCGTCTCTTGCTATCGACGTAGCACTGCTGTTTTCCACGTTCCCCTTGACGACGCACCAGCGTCGCTTCCACCGTCCATTATTTTTCTTTATTTTTCCCGACGCTGCTTCTTTTCTCTAAATTTTTCATCGACGCTCGTCAATTATTATCGACCCTCGCGACTTTTAATTCGACAAACGCGAATGTCGTTTTTTGTTTTGTTGAGGCCACTTCGAAGAGTCGTTTTTTTTTAAATTTTTTCACAAAGCACTTCCGAATTCGTCGTAACGACGACGACGCTGACTGTTCTTGTTCCGTCTGGCTGAACGATGGTTTTAGTTCGACGAGGAACCGCTAAACGAGAGAGAGAGAAAGAGAGAGACGCGCGCACGCGTTCGCTAGTGCCCATCTCCTCTATTTATAGACGCGCCGGCGCCTTGACAACCCTCCCTATATAGAATTTCGAGGGGTATGGACCGATCGAGGCGGGCTTTGAGGCCAAAATGCTTTTAACCTCCCCTCTTCCATAGTACAAGATTGCACCTGGTTATGGGAACGTTCAATTTCTATTTTTATTTTAGCTTTTTTCGAAATATTGAAAAAAGCGCGCGGCTTCGACGTTTTTGAATATCGAACTGGCTGCTTTTGTACTTCCGGTATTTTCACGCGACCTTTCAGACCTACGAGTAATAATCGAGCACGCCAACGGGGAAAGCAAACTTCCGCTTGACTGCCGGTCGATAATATGAAAAGCTCTCTTTCGCGTTTTACGTCGAGCGAGAAATATTTATTTTTTTATAACATTAGTAGTTTATTTTTCATAATTTTAGGTCTTATTTGATAGCATTTGTTGAATCGAAGTTTTATTCGTGTGTGTTGACGTCGATGTAAAAAATGAAATGAAAATTTACTCGCATGGTTATGGTACAGGGTGGCAGGACAGCGAGCGGTGTGGCCTTGGGCAATTTAGGGTTCCTCGGGTCCAGAGTCGATATCGAATGTGAAATATTTTGGTAGGGTGCGCTGCGCGCAGAGATGATTTTCGTTCGACAAATACGAAAAGCCGAATGGTGAATAAATAATTAATAAATATTTGTCGATATTCGAAACTTTTTTATATTAATATTTCTTGCGATCTTCACCCAGATACAAAATATGAAAAGTATACGTATGTAAGAATATTTATTTTCTAGAATATTTAATAAAAACTATCAAATCTCGGTTTAAAAAATTGAAAAAACGAAGATTGTCCCTTTTTTTGACCGATATATTTTTAAAATTGTAAAAAAAACTACAATTCTCCATAATTCGGCAAAATGTTACTTGCACATATAACTTTTTTCGACAATACTCAGAACAAAAAATCCATCGCATGGAAATTTTCTTTTATTTACCATTGTTTTTTTCTTTTTTCGAAAAATCTCAAGCGTGACCTCTTCATTAAGCCGAGGCCTGTGTGGCTTACGTCACACTATACGTAGTATTGGAATTTAATCGTACACAAGCGGCGTTAATAATGCAATTTCGAGCGGACGGAAACTGGGAGAAAGCCTTTAGCAGTGATAATTCTCGACGGAGCGTCTATAACCTCCCTCCTCTCTCTCTCTTCTCCTTCTTCTTCTTCTTCTTCTTCCATCTCACTCGCGGTTAAATGCGCGTGCCCGAGGTTCAAACTCAAAAGCGAGTAAACTGCCAAAGAGGAGTTTCAACAGGCAGAAACGACAGAATTCGCTTAGCGGTACATCTCCGGATGTATCTGTTGGACGTTCGAACCCCTGGGTAGCACGCACCACCCCAATGCCCGATATATACAGAAGCAACCCCCATGCAGCTAATATCCCGAGCCCTCGCAGGTCATCCGGCCGAGCGATATAATTCGCGCTATTGATCACGGTGCTATCTGGATGAAGTTATTTACCCAAATATGGCAGCCATTCCAGGCTACGTTAATGCAATGATCGATATTATCCTCATACGCGATGATGTCCATACACGCGTCCCTCGATATTCGCGAATTATCATCCCTTTCGCTCTCTCGCAAACCGCTCTAAATAATATATTCCCTTTTTTGTATAATTATCACGAAGTTCGATGATGGTTATACACCTGCTTATTTGATTAATTATCATTGTCTCTTGAATTAAAAAATTGTTACAGACTACCCTGCACTGATTATAAAAAAATAACTTTCTTTTTCTTTATAATATCAAAAAGTTTGAATTCTAAAGCTCAAAAGAGGGAAAACAAATTTAACTTTGTGTTTTTAATTCCAATTTAACTAAATCTTTTTTTTTGCCAATGTCATACATTATTTTTGAAGATTTATGTAAGAATTTGCTTTCAAAGTCATCTGAGGATTTTGTGTATTCGTGGTAGGGCGACCGATGTTTTAAAAAATAACACTGCCCTCACGGATAATTGGGGTTCGGGTAAAGAGCAAATAATGATCGGGCGTGTTCGGTTATATCAGACAGGATTAATATCGACGGAGTGCATAAATACAGTGAAATCGCTCGTTACATGGTCATTGAGTATATGGCTCATTAAAATGGCGCGAATCAGTCGTATGAATATTGATTATTTCGAGAAAGCTTCATTTTGTAATACGAAATATACTCGAAATTCCACAAAAATGGGTTGAAACATGGCATTGCCATTTGGTGGCATATCCACATCGTTCTTTTTTTTGACTCGTGTCAACGAGTCAACATTAACGCCATGCTGACAATTTCATTTACAAAATTCTCCATCCCTTTTTTTCTTATTTTTCCAATTTTTATACTTTCGTATTTTGTCTGTACCGAGGAATTCACACACGAACCGTCGGATTGTTAAATCTATTTACAAAATACAATCATCCTCCCTTTGTCAATTTATTTCCTTTCGCTTCTTCGAATATTTCTCATATATTCTTCTCTTACGGTGAACATTTTTCACAGTATTCGTTAATTCAATCATTTTATTCAAAAAATCTACCGTTCTTCTTGTTTTTTCAAATTCACTTTTTTAATATTTCAATTTTATTAAATTTTCGCACATTTACAAAAAACAATCTAATTCTTTTTTCCTAAATACAAAAATTCGTACACAGGTCGTTGAAAATTGTTAATGATATTTCTAAAATGAACCCTAACATGACGTTCGAATCAGCGGCGTTCGTATCACGAATTTCCATACGACCTTATTAATTTGCAGAATACGCAACACGAGAAACAACCCCGTTGTACAAGGGTATAAAGAAGAATCCTCAATTTCTCATAATATAGGGGAGATATACCAGAGCTTCGTATTAATCTCGAAGACGTTATGCGAGCGTGGCAGACGAATGGAACGTCCTAGACTAATACAAATGTGATAAGCTTAAATCATTGTCTATGCAGTACCTTCGCCACTTCTCCGCAAATTGAATTTGGCTTGCAGATATTAGGCGCGAGGGTATACAAAACATACGCGACGATAGCGAGGAACGAGGCGATGTCGGCAATTCGTACACTAAGAGCGAGAAGGGCGTATGTCGTTAAATTAAACGTACGAAACGTTACGTAAACGAGGCGTTTGAAATTTTGGCAATGGAAACGTACGCATATGGCCTAGGATACCGCAAAATCCGGTTTATTCGGGAACACCGGAGGGGTGAAGCACGTATCTCCGGGCGTTTGTTTATACAGGGAGTGTTTACGTTTTAGGACGTATCAGGGCATGGCGACGCGTTGTGCTTGGTCACGGCTCGTTTGACTATTGAACCGATTTTCCCTCATTGATCGCACGTCCGAACGATCGAACGGTTGATAAAGCAAGCCGATATCCGATTGGCCATTCCCGTGACTTATTTTTGTGGCTAATGAGGTATTTCGTTAAAGCGTTCGCGTTTATCGTATTGCTTTAGTTTTCGTGGACGCGCGTTACGCGTCAAAGCGAAAGCTAATATATTATCGGGAATATACCTACAGCGTTAAAGTGCGGTAATCGATAGCGTTTGGTGAGCTTTGAATGTCGCGCTAAACAAATATCGCAGGCATTATTAGCAAAAGCAGTGGATTTTTGTCGAATTAAATACAAATGATTTTAAATTTTTTGAGAAAATTAAGGGATGATTAGGAATTTCTTAAAATTTTTGTTGATCTTATGAAACGTTAAATTGTGGCGTTTAGTTATAATTTTAATCGAGAATTCGTATGAGTAGCTATCTAAAAGATAACGAATAAAAAAATTCTGATTTTAAAGAAAGTTTCGATTTAACGATGCAAAATCTGATGATGGAAAACGACGCTTGATCTTTATTATGTTGCATTGTTTTTTGTAATTCTAAAAATAATATTACGTAAGGAATTTATCAATTGTTTTTGTGCAGCATCGTTTATCGAGGTTTCTTTTATTTATTAATCATATTACACCCCACATCAATTTTCATACAGAGGGTAAATAATGTTTTAGTCCCGTTCGAATATATATATATATACGAGTATATATGTATTTTTTAGTATAGTAGTAACGAGGGCTTATCTTTAGTAGAACTTACGAATGTCATACCGAAAATATTCAAAGAACTTCCCTTATCCCTCTCTAATTTTTTCGTCCAACCCTTATATCCAATGCTATACGGCGCCAACCCTCTTATCTCTATGCAGCAGCACGTACGATCGATAGTAGAAATGCACGATGTGTCGGAATTCTATATACCACCGGATTTGTAGCAGACGAACGAAATTCCATTTTTCCGATGAATCTTACTATATACAGATATATTGCAACTGGATAATGATCATTCACCTCGAAATAAATTCCATTTTATTTCACGCTTCACGGATTACAATAAAAATAACTGTATCGAAACCATGATTTTCTTGTTGTACGGGAAATTTACGATCGACATAGGCTCTCAGAGTTTGAGAAAGGATTAAAATTTTCCTGAATGGAATATGGCCAATTTCGATGGGTTTCGCAAAACCTCGAAAAATTGGTCTTTTCTCGAGGCTCTATCTCCATTCTCGTTCATCCTAGAGAAAATTTTACGAGTAACTTTTTGAAGAGGTCGCCGAGTACTAGAGAACCAGCCTAGGAACATCCGGATAGCTTAATTTTTCTGGCGGTGGCGATACTTTGAAAATCGTGATTTTCAGGACCCATTACGTGAAAAAAATGGTCCAGGATGGGGTCAAATTTTTTTTGCTCCAAATCGTCTTTAAACCACTATATTCGTATTACGCGGGAAATTTCCGATTCCGAAAAGACCAAACAAAGTGTTTTTGGACTAAAAAGATGTTGACCCCCTCCGGACCTCCCAAAGTCAGAAAAGTAAATCACGAATATCGACATCGGCACCTGACTAGGGTCAACAAAATTTGTTTGTTTACTCGTGAACATTTTTATTGCGTCGAAATTTTTTCATTTTTTGAGACAGTTTACGCGTCGGTTTTTATTTCTACAACGTGTGAACTGTCTTTTTTAACAAGAACTTACCAAGTATTTTTCGAGGCGTTGAGATTAGTTACAATTTTTGAAGAACATAAAATAATTTTTTTATATAGTTTAATAATTATTTTGGAATTAATGGTTGATAAAAAATTGTCTTGTTGTTCGTCAATGAAAATCACCTGCTCGTAGAGAAAACTCTGCGAATGGGGAAAAGTCACAGAAAAGCAGTTAGCAAACTGTAAAAAAACGATCTTTTTCAAGGGTTGTTTTTATATCCCTTACACTATTTCTTACCTTTGTTCTTCCAGGAGAAGAGCTCGAATCAAGAAGTACACAAGTCGCTCGCTTTACGAAATTCTCGAGATAGCAACAGCCATAAGCTACTTGATTGGAAATATAAACCCTTGATATATTGTGTTACACGGGGTGCTCCTTGATCCTTTGTTGCGCTCAATGTCGGTAGTCTCGTAACAGCCCTTCATCCTTTGGCGCTGGATGAAAGCCGTTCATGAGATCCCCATTCAAACTCTACTCCCGGTTCTACTAAGTAGAAGATTCACGATGGTAATTTCGGGTGTATCAAAGGAGATCATCATTTCCACGATTCTCGAGGGCAACGCTACGAATAATGAACACTTCAATCTTGCACGTAATTTTTTGGCAAACAAATATCTCAAAAATCCCTCGAGCAATTCCTCTCAAATTTGTAAACGATATTCTTGAATAGCTTTTCCTCCTCTCGCTAATATAGGGTTTGTTTAAATGTTAAAAAAACAAAAAATCGAAAAAATTATCAAAAGATCGCATTTAATTGGAAGCGGTCGTGATTTGTGACGTTTTTTAAATTCTATGTGGAACATGGAAATAATATCTTTCGAAAACTCGTTTTCTTATCAGTCATATAAAAAAATTAAACCAATAATCGAAAAAAGATCATAATAATTCATAATTATTTTCAAACGATCGCGATTTTTGTAATTTTCTTTCAATACTTCGAAAAATTATCTGACCAATTTATTTTTAATTTGGAGAGAATAATTTTTCGATAGTTTTTCCTGCAATTGTTGAATAAACGAAATTAATCCGAAAAGTTGAAAAAAAATTCACGCAGTGGCCATTTTGTAATTTTTTAAATAAATCTCACATTGGATTTAACACGTAGAAGAATGTTGGATAGCATATATTTAATATTTTATTCAAATTTTAGCCCTCGCATTAATAAATTATGTGAAATCCTCGAAAATCAATAGTGTTCCATAATTTTATTCATCACTTCCAGTCTCAGTCTTAAATTTAGTTCTATCACCGTATTCGTTTAATTATACATGTAACTCCCAGGAATGTTCATGCTTCGCATGGCGAGGCCAAGAGACAAGTTCTACTTGAATGATCATCGTGGTTCGTCGAGTAACCAATGACGTGATAAATCTTAGTTTCTCCGAGCTTCGTTGGACGAACAAAGACGATTGACGTTAGTTCCCAATTGCCAAGATGCTAAAATCTCAACTAGGTCTGCACATTACAATACATTTCGGTACACATGGCTTGAGGTACATCTGGTGAGCAAACTGGCACAATAGGCTCGAGGATCTTGAGATATTCACGGAACATTGTCTGCTGGAAATTAAGATAATATCTGGGAAGATAAGGAGAATGTCACGCCGATGTACAGTCAACTCGCAATAATAATATTATCACACCTGAACAATAATGATATTCCACACCCTTGCATAAGGGTTGAATTATTGGACTATTTCGAAAATCTCGAATCTATTTTAAATATAAATTTTAATAATGTACTACGTTGATATTTTGCAAAATATTAAGATTTTAATTAGCTTTAATTAAAACAAAATTGATTGATTTAAACACATAAGCAATGTTAATCTTAAAATGAAATAAGCTTTCAGATTTCAGATTTTAAGATATCATTCTAATAAGATTTTTCGCACGGTATTAATATTTACGTTTCTATACGAAATTTCATGAATTCAAATTGCAATAATATACATTTTTATTAATTAACACTCGAATCAGCAATATATTTTACTAATTAAGATTTTTATAACGTAAACTTAATTAAACACGTTCTCGCAGTACTCAAAAGTAAAGCAGCAGTCTATTTCCAACTTTGGCTATTTCCACTTCGGTGAAGGGCTGTGGGTAGTGCACCCCCTACTCCTGTCATGCAAGATCAGTAAACTTTACGACGATATGTATCCGAAACCGTGCGGTGAAACTGTTAAAAACTTGGCAGCCCCCACTCTACCAATCTTCATCCCTCGAATAACCTCGAGTTGGCTTTATGTCAATCTCATGTGAAAACTACCCTTAACTCTCTAGGAACGATATAGTAATAAAACAAAATTTCGCAAAAAAGAAAATTCCATCGTGAGGAAGTAGGAGTATCGACTGATGCAATGGATTACCGTTCAATTGTTACTACCTGTAAAAAAAAGTCGATCGTGTGGTTTTTACCCCAGTTGCGATGGACCTTCGCGACTCAATCTCATCCGATACGATCGATCAGTCTCACACGTCTGAGTTTCTTCGTTCCGTTGGCCCAGATGGCGATTAGCCGGCGGGAAATGCAAATTCGAATTCAACGTTGACTCATCAGTTAGCTGTACGAGTGGCGAACGTGGTAAAGCTTTACTTCGAATAACCTTCAAAGTTTCATCCCCCCCTACGTGATGTACGTAGATTGGATGTCAATGAAAACTTCGGTCATTGTGAAACGCCGCGGCACCGAAGCCCTTCATACTCTACGAGGTTTCATTAATGACTTAATAGATCAGTCAAGAAATGATGAAATTATGGGGTTGAAAGGAGAAAGGGTTGATTTTCAACCCTACATAAAACAAGATCAAAGGATGACTCGATATTCCATTGAAAAAAATAATTCAATTCAAATCACGTCTGAAACATTACACCCCTATTAACGATGTGGATAAAATGTGGGGTGGTAAGTTTGCATGTAAAACGTTTTTTTCCGATTCGTTAAAATTATTGATACCTATAAACAGAATACGATCGACAATTTCATTAATGATTTATATCAGACCAACTGGTAAATGACGAAATGATGAGTATAAAAAGGGGTTAACTACCCCTATGTAGAACAAGGTTCACTAACCCTATTTAAAAAAAAAATTGATTGAAATTAGATCGAAATTGTCGAGATGCCCGGACCATGCCTGACTTATTTCATCCCTATTGTTATTAATCCTCCGCAATGAACTGAAGCAAGCTTTTTTCGCAACAAGCTTTCGCCGGATTTTGAAATTATTCATAACGTACATTGTACGGTCCGCAGTTTTTCCCAACTCGTGCATTATTGCTCGGATATCAAAAATTCGATTGTCGAGTACCCGTTAATGGCGCTTCGTCGGCATACGCGTCCTGATTTTTAACCATTGAACGCGAGAACGTAGCTCGAATAAAAAAAAATAACAAAAAAGAAAGCCGAAAAAGAGAGAAAACAAAAACGGATAACGGATATCCGCGAGGCAGCGAATACTGTTGTTCGGCACACCAGAACGTTGGAATCTGCGGAGGTACGTCCGCTCGATAATGCCTGTCACGAAGTACGGTTTTGAGTATCTGTGCGCTGCGAGCGAATGAAAATTCGTCTCGTCCGTTCGCCCGATAATAATCCATCTATGGCTTATAGTTTCTCTCTCTCTCTCTCTCTCTTTTCGTTATTTCAATTTTTCATACACCCACCACGCGCACCACTTTTTCGTCGATGCATAGACGAGGTGTGAACAATAAAAACTGAGGGGAAAAAAAACATCGCGATGAATCCGTTGATTTTTTGTAAAAACCACCCTTAAAATCTCGAATACAAAATTCTCTGCCACACGGTGTTACACGGTTTTATAAAAAGTATTTTAAAAAATCTATCGTTCGCTATAAAGGAAGAAATAAAATAAAATTCAATTTACAATCGCACCCCATTTATTTACAAAACCGTTTCTCTTTTTCACTCCTAGGTGACTCGAATGAAATTGGCCCGTTGCCAAACAGCTCAACTGAAAGTTAATAGGAAAGATAAAAAAAGAAAAAAACTGGAGACAGTAAACTGCTGAAAGTTCGTTAATACCAAACTCTAGAACAATTGGAAATTATTGACGTTCGAGCCCATGCAATTGCTCAAGGGTGGCGCTATTTTTCGAACCGTACCACCGCTATGTATTTCCATGGATTTTCGATCGTCCTCGACGATCGGTAATTTTGCCAAAGTTTTTATTCGCGGTTCGGTGAAAATTTTCTCGAATTTCAAAAAAACTTACGTCAAAGTGGGAAATCAAACGAATGGCTCTTTTAATCAAAGGAAAAAAAGGAAAAATAGTTGATAAAAAAAAAGAAAAAGGAAAGAATGAAAAAAGAAAAACAATAGAAAAAGTAAATCTCGTGGCAAAGTAAATCGGCGTAGCTCTCGCAAAACTCGCATCTCACGCCCGAACGCAACGTTTTCTCTCTCCCATAATTAATTCCCCAGTAATTTCGAAATGATTAATCCCCCCGACGAATATTAAATTGTTTGGAATAACATCGGAGTCTCTTAATTACTCGACGCCGAGGAAAACTTTCAGCCCGAAGGGGGGCGAGAGACGAAGCGTGTTTCACCATTTTTTTTTCGCTCTCCTCGATTTTAATTACCGAATAAATTATTATATCGCGCGCGCGCGAGAGAACGGAAGTGAGCGAAAGCCGCATTCATCCCCCGTGCAAATGGAACCATGGGCATTGTTCTTGTAAATGAGAAAGAGAGTGAGAGAGAGAAAAGCACACGCAAAAACGAAAAGAAAAGCAGAAAAAATGAAAGAAAAAGAATAGTTTCTTGTAAATGATTTTTTATTATTTTCCTTATTTTTTCGTTCGTTTCTTTATAAGAAGCTGCCGACGGGATAATAAAAGACGGACAAAAGGACACGATTCGAGTAAAGGGGAGGAAACAACGAGAAGGAATAAAAATGAAAAAAAAAAACGTAAAGTATTTTATACGTCCGGGGGAAAACAAAGAGAAACGAGAACGTCGAGAAGCGGCAGTCGAATTTAATTTGGTTTAAAGAAAAGTGCAGTACGGTACACCGGCGGCGAAATAAGGCTCGCCTCTCTCTCTCTCTCTCTCTTTCTAATCGTAGACGTCGTCACTTCGCAACCTCTCATGGGGGGGGGGGGGGAGATGTCGCGTCGTTGTAGGCGCCGCTGAGACAACCGGGGCTCGAACGAGCGGGGGTTAATGTCTGACTCGTTCCCGGGGTCTACTACTTTCGGTGTTGGCGCCAGGTACACGTGCTTCGAAACGTTACTGCTTGCGAGAATCTCGCTCTCGCGACGAAATCGCTTCCGCGTTTCCTCGTTCGCAATCTACCCCTTGTCTTCCAGCCCGTTCCTCGACATTCGCATTTTCGTTTATGTTTTCTTCAACGCCGCGTCTCTTTTCCAAAGGGACTTGTGAAAATTGTTCTACGGAGAATTTGATGGAAAAAGAAGAAGATAATTATGGTCGAACAATGCGAGAGAGTTAAATATGAAAATAATAAAATAACGAGACATAACGCGGCGGGGCGAGAGGGGGGGGGGGAGGTGGATGCGATTGGGGCACTTTCGGTGGTTGTAAAGAATGTTCTTTTCTCTTTGACGTTTTGAGGAATTTTAAGAAATTTTATTTCAATTTTAATTATTTATATTATTTATTTAGTTAATTTATTTGTTTCGCTTATTTATTTTACCGAATCGTTATATCTTTATATTTCATTCGATGATTTAATTTACTTGTTTTATTTAGTGCTTTTTTTTTATTTCTCTGTTTAACTCGTGTTGTTTAATTATTTTATTTAATTAACTTCGTTTCATTCATTTGTTTATCTTTCATTCGATAAACGACTCGAACGTCAAACAGGTCGATAATGAGTCAAAGACGGGAGTATGGAGCTTGGAAATGGAAACTCGTTGATTGCTTACTCGCAATACGTCTGAATTCATAACGCTTCGAGGACGATGAAGCCAATATGTAAAAATTGTACAGCTGGAATTGCGAATCTGGACAAATTAAGAGAGAGAGAGAGAGAGGGGGAGAGAGAGAGAGAGAAAGCAGTGAACATTTTTTATTTGACGTATTTTCATTTCTCTACTTTCCATTATTCAGATTATTAATTAAACTTGAAAGTGAATAAAAGCGACTCGACTTTTTTTTCGCAAATGTTAACAATTTATAATAGTTGTCCGTGTTTCCAAGCGTGATTTTGAAATTTTTTGCGAAAGAAGAATGTCGACGAGAACAAAAAAGAAGAAAGCTCTCGACATCACATATAGCTTCATCTCTCGATGAAGAGAGAACGAATACAGAAACGAGGACAAAAGTCGGTTGCAAAAGAAGACAACAATAAGAGCAGATAAATTACTTCCATCCTGGTAAGTTCGCTCATATACCCTCGACACTTTTTATATCACGTTGCTTTTTCTTATAGTCTCACTTTCTCATGTTTTCCTCGCTTCGTGGTGATGGGAGTGAGGTTTATTTTTTAACGTCGTCGTCGAGAAGAACCAGCTTGGATTCACCCGGGTATGACGTTTGTAAAAGAAAAGTTATGGAGGTTCGTAACTGACGGAAATTAGAATCCGGCTAATAAATCTGTGGCGGTCCGACGGAAATATAAGACCCGTAGCTGGATGCCTCGGGCATGGAGCTAAGAGGAATATAAGGAACGAGCAGCCGAGGGAAGAAAATGGTGTTAGAAAAATTTATTCGACGGATAATAAAAATTGTCCAAACACGTGTCAAAATAAAAACGAAAAAACGGACAATTACTTTATATTTTAACAAAAAAAAATGCATTTTCCGATCGATCCGAAAGAAGAAATTGTTTAATTCCGTTTTTAGCCACGTAGTGTCCTGGTAAATTTCCTCATCCACGAGTAACCAAACGGTAACAGATTTATACCTGAATTTTGTATAAAATAGATTTAAAAAAAAACAATTAAAAAGTAGGTTCAAGGTCGAACGAAGGATTTATCCTCCATAATCAAATCAAAAAATTATTTTTTCCTCCAAACAAATTTTAATGGGTACCTACCCCTAACGCGCTGTCAAGAAAAAAAACTCGAAGATTCCTCGACAAAATGAAAATCATAAACTTTTTATTTCCTCCCGAGACGACCGAGCGTCGGTGAGTCCCGTCCAGCGAGAACGAACGACCAAGCTTCGGTCTATAGACTATAATGGCGCGATTGTCTAATTTTATGTGGTAACAAAAAAATATTGCTTGGTCAATTGCCGGACTTCCATTGTTTGGGTGGAAACGATGTTCGAACGGAGCCGGGTATTATGTCGGTAAAAGACCCCGTAATCCGTAATTGTTAAATTTTTAAGTGGCATAGTTGAGGGACACTTTTGCAACTATCGCGTCACGAGAATTAAGATTGACCCTCTATCCCACTTTTGTAGACCACGAGGCGACAGAGAGAGAGAGAGAGAGAGAGATCGTGAAGGACGGCAGAGGGGGGTGGGGGAAGATGATGAGAGGGGTAGGAGGGTGAGAATGCATCGTTAGTCATGTGCCCGTGATCCATTCTGTCGAGAAGCCAGAGGGAACCAGTACTGCATCTCTCTCTCTCTCTCTCTCTCTCTCTTTCTCTCGCTCTTTCTCTCTCTCTCTCTCTCTCTGGCGGAGGATCGAGCTAATAAGCCCGACGGCTGCGGCAGGCAAGCCAACGTTTTACTCCCCGGGCCCGTACCACGATCGAATAGATTGAATGAACGAGTTAAGTTTTCATTACGTACGGAGCCGAGCCTATACATGCTGGTCGACGGTTGCCGATGCATGTCAGCCGAACGACGTCGTATCATCGCGAAGGTATACATCGTAGTCTCCATCTCTTCCGACGTTGAAAGAAAGAAAAAAAAAATAAACAAACAATAAACATAAAAAAAATTTATAAATTTTTATTCAGAAAGAAATTCGAAAAATCGTTAAAAAAAGAGCAGAGTTCGTCTAAATAAATTCGTCGATGAGAAACTTTGTTCGTCGAAGACGTTTTCACCGATTTGCCTTTAACGATTTCGTTGTTTTGCGAGCTTTAAGATTTTATTTTGCATTTTTAGCTTTTTGAAAAAAATGTTTTTTTTTTTCGTTAATACTTTAAAGAATTCAATCGAATTTTGTTCTTTCCGTATCGAATTCGACGAAATACGAGTAAACTTGCGGCTAATTACAATTACGAAGTTTTTTCGATCGTTGAGAATAAAATCGAAGAATCGAAAGTTTCGTCGTTCTGTTTGTTTTTACGGTCACTTTTTCATTAGTTATACATTTTCGAGAAATTAATTTCATTAAAAAATGAAGATAAATATGAAACAAAAAAAAACGATAATTTTCACGTTTTTTTTAATAATACGAACGTTAATTACAACCCTCGGGCTTGTTCTGTCAGTTTCCCTTGAATTGTCACCTCGAATCGTAAGCGCGCGCGCGCTTCTGTAACGAAGCGCGCGCGTTTTGCGAAGACTAACGCGTCGTCGCGACGATCGTTTCACGGAGGGAACGTCGGACGAGCCGCGCACGCGGTTCGCCTCGACGTTACTGTCTAGTCCAACTCGTCGAGTAGAACGGAGCACAAGTGGAGAACGGAGCAGATCAGTAGAATACTAGGAGTAGAACGGGAGAGCTACACACACACAGCCATATATATATATATATACATATATAAATATACATGTAGAAATATATATACACATATATACATATATATATACATATATATATGTATATATGAGTGAGCCATACATTCGTCGTAAACGAAAGAACCGTCGGTGACGGTCTCGAGCACCATCGTCATAGTGCTTTACGACTTCGTGACGTTACCATGCCGTTAGTGCATCGTTGTGTTTAAAAATTCCGAACGAATATTACGAATTTAAAAAAAAAACGATTTTATCTCAAAATCGTTATCCTAAAATATCGGTTTAATTCGTAAATCAAAAAAACAAAGATAAATTTAAAAAAGTTGTATATAAATATAAAAGTAAAAATAAATTTTATATGTTATAAGAGTTTGGATAAGAAAAATTAATGGCGATTGCTTTGAAAAAACAGGGGTGAGAGGGAGTAAAGGAGAGAGAGGGAGAGAATAAAATAGGAAAGAGATTTTTAGTGAGTCGATGAAATAAATCGTGAGGAAATAAAGAGCGGGAATGTTTTTTTAATTTTATTTCGTATTTATATCGTTCCCATCGCGAGCTATTGTTCCAAATATATATACGCGTATATCGCTGGAGAAGCCTCCGGGTGGAAGATCGAACGTGGACCCCCGATTAATTTCCGGTGCGATAAGGAAGCGGTGCGATTGACCGTTAAAATTGGGAGAGAAATAAGTGCTGTCGGAAAAAGGAAGAAAAAAAGGTGAAAAATAAACGAGATCGTTCAAGATTTGCAAGGGGGCTGAAATTAATTTAAATTATACGAAGGTAATTGAAAAAAAAAAGTAAAAAAAAATATATATCGCATTGTCAGTGATTCTTCGAGAATCGGTACGGAGAAATGACAGAAAATTTGCCAAGCGGAATTGCGAAGTTTCAAACTTATCGAGAAACATCCGAGATGAATTTTTAAAGGAAGGGGGAAAAAAGTGTGTTGAAAAAATAAATAAGAAAGCAAGAAGCGAGGAAACATCGCGAAGAAGTCCAAGAAATCGTTTCAGTCGGATACCGAACTTTATTTTTTCAATAAAGCATCGAAAAGAGAAAAAAAAATCCCTCGCACGACTACGTCGCGGAGTGGCAGCTACGAAATATATAACGTATATATAGTGCTCAGTGTGGTATAAAATGGAGTGAACAAGAGAGACAGAGGGAGCGAAACTTCCTGTGCGAGCCTGCTGCGCAATCCGTCCCGATCGGAACGAATTTCTTACTCGACGTACCCGTCACGAGATCGAATACTTTCGATTGACTTCCAACGGTTGATAAAGAGTGTTCCCGTGATTTATCGATAGCGTTCTTTCACATTTTCGAGGGCATTCGAAGTCGAGGACGTTCGAAGAAATAATATTCTGGATAGTTTCGTCGTATGTTCGAGACGAACTAAAATATTTTTTGATCCTTTTTCGAAAACAAGAAGGAACTCGAAAACGATCAATATTGAATACCGATCGAACGTTTTAAACACTGCCTACCTAAAATATTCGAAAAAACGTCACCTAGATTCGAAAAGCAACCGTTATATTAAAAAAAAAGTGAGCCATATTCAAAAATAATTCTCCGTATCGGAAAAGTGAGCCATATTCAAAGTGAACTCTTCATATTCGAAAAGTGGGACATACTCGAAACTAATGCGTCTTATTTGAAAAGTTGATCATATTCAAAAATAATTCATCATATTCGAAAAGTGAGCCATATTCAAAAAATCTTCTCGATATTTAAAAAGTGGGCCATATTAAAAAAAAAACATACTCCGTATTCAAAAAGTGGGCCACATTCAAAAAGTGGTCCAGATTTACAAAAATGGTCCATTGTTAAAGAAATTCGTATAAAATAAAGTCCTCCATATTCGAAACAATATTGTTGCATATTTACAAATATTTAATCGTACAAACTGATCTATACAGATCCGTCTCTGTTCTCCATCGGAATCATTTATATTCGTCAATTGGTGAAAATCATTCGCGCGCGCACTGTCGACAGAGGCCGCACGCGTTTTCCCGGTAAAAAATAAAACGGATATTTCACGGTTTACAATACAGCGGAGAGTATTTCCAAGTGAAAAAGGGTTTCGGTATTTCCGTGATTTTTGTCGCGAATTCTGATTTGCACGGGTGTGACAATCGACGAGTGCCATACGAGTGAATGACACGTCGGTAATTATTACGCAACTACGTGGCAGCATAGGTGCGGTTACGTACGTCGGATACGAGGAGAGCCAACAATATATAACTGTGACGATGAAGTGGTGCACTATCGTGGTATTAGTTTTGGTCGGCAACACATGGGCGGACAATTCAGTGGATTCGACCGACTACTCGTCGTTCAACTGTCCTGATCTTAAATCACAGGATTCCCTCGATCTCGATGGGGTGAGTAACGCTTTTAAATTTAACTCGTTTGTTTTTGTTGATAATTAGAGCCGTCCGGATTGTTCTTTTTTCTCTCAACTTCTGGAAACACGAAATATCCCACGAAGAATATTCAGAGAATGATATCTAAATCGACGAATTTAATTTTTCTTCGATTATTTTAAAAATATTTTGATTAACATTGTTTTTTTTTCATTTTTCTCAATTTCACAATTTTCTAAACGTTCGTTCGAGAATTTTGCAAAATATGTGGTGATAGTAAAAAAAGAAAAATCCTACCCTCGAACTTTCACATCTGAAGAAAATCGATTTATCTATTTTACCAAAAAACGCGACGTAATCTCCCCCACCCCAAAATTCTATAAATTCACTTTTTCCGATGAGCTTCGATAATTCGGCTAATCCAGCAATATTTTATTTCGAGAAATTGCAAAACGTTTACACCGTGGCCAAAAAATTTATCGTTTCGTGGTACGTGCAGCGATGAGCGAGGAAAGCTCGAGAATAGCAACGAAAGCGAGTGAGTCGGTAAATCCATCGCGCTGCTGGTTCATCGGTGAGGGGGCGGGAGATAAATCCAGTTCGAACCGACGAGGGATATTTGTAAATTTGGGCACTCCGCGAAAATCCACGAGCATCGAACGTTTTCCTTTGCTCGACGTTCTACCCCCCCCCCCCCCCCCCCCCGCCTTCACCCCCCACCCACCCTTCCTTTTTCTCTTTCTCACTTGCTTTCGTAGCTCGGCATCTTTCACCGTTGCCCCACGATAGAACTTTTTACGGCTGAATACACCTGGGCTTTTCCTCGAGCTCCGTCGAACTTTCGTGTAGTACCGGGGTACTTGTGACTCCCACCCCACTCACCCTCGCACCCCCTCATCCCTCGTCCCATTTCCAGCCATATAACGGCGCACCACTAAATCGTAACTCTCGTCGTTGCTGAAATGAAGGAACGTGATCCCTATCGTTTTCCTACTTATAGAATCTTATGGCCGCGAAAGCATCTCGAGAGAGTAGTCTCGCAACCTCACAATTTCAATCAATACCCGAGACGAGTGAATAATTAAATTTGAGATGAAAGTGTATTTGCCAATTTTCTATCGAGAGCTTATTTTTTTTACTACATAAACGAAACGAAAATTTATTAAATTCTACCCTTTCCATTTTTTTAGTTAGTTTTTAGATAATAATAATATAATGTTTTTTTTTAGATAATAATAATGTTTGCAGAAATTTTCAAATATGTTGATATTCGAAGATTTTTATTTAAAACAATTGTTTACTCTTTTCACCATTATTTTATCACGTTCGAATTTGTTTATCGCAAGGAAAAAAATGTATCGTTATTTTTATTTTTATTCGAGAAAGTATAAATTTTATTGTGAAATCGCGAAATAATTTGTCGCGTTCGTTAAGGGATGAAATAATGGTTTTTATTCCGAGTTAAACGATGAAATTGACACGAGTGGTTAATTGTCAAGGCGGAAATATTCAATCGCTCGTCTATCGGACGATAAAAATGAATGAAACATCATTATATCGCAGTCATAAAATTGTTTTTCGTTTATTCATCCTCGTTGCATTCGTACGGGACATTATTGCCAACGTACAGAAAGCAATGAAATTCCTGACATCCAAACAGAATCCCTCGTCAGTATCAACAGTATTTCCGCTTTTGGTTGTCCCATCAAGATTCCTTTTGCCTTTTCTTCGAGTGTAGTCTCCGCGTTGCAATACACCCTCGGGGGAGTAAAATTTTCCTGCATGGAAGAGGGAGAGAGGGCGAGAGAGAGAGAGAGAGAGAGAGAGAGAGAGAGAGAGAGAGGGAGGGAGAGACAGAGAGAGAGAGAGAGGGTGAGAGATGAGTACAGGGGTGCGCGAGCGGGCGTGGAAAAGCTCGCGCGATCTTTCTTCATGCGAGAGGAGCAAATGTTGGCCGCGATATTCGAGCCGACGGGTTTCTGCCTACGTGACGTAAATATGAAATTCACGGTGAACGACGAGAGGAGCTCCCTGAGAGACGGTGGTGCACGCGATAGCTGGCACGGACGGGATCGTATCGGAAAATACGCCGAGGACTCGATTCCAAGCAACGTAAAGAGAAAAAACAATAGAAACAAAAAAGGAAATAAGAAGGAAATAATAATAACAAAGAAAAACGTAAGACACGAACGTAAAACACGAAACGTAAAACACGAAACGTTTGATGTAGCGATTCTCGAGAACTCGTCGTCCCGCGTTGTCTCTCTTTCGTTTTCATTTGGAAAATACGCTATGACATCGGATACTGGGATATCTGTCTGCTAGGGAGATTGTTAGTTTTTCCATTGGGGAGCCACGAGAATCTCTCCGCTCGTTTGTTATTCTCGAATAATGATAAATAGACAAGATACGATAGGAGAACGTGACTGGAGATACGTAAGTATTTTTATAAATATTAACAATCATTTAAAATACATATTTTTCCTGAGATAGGGATGCGAACGTTCAAATATTTTTTGAGATTTTACGATTTTATAAATCTTTTATAATTTTAAAATCTTCGTGAAAACTTCCAAAATCGTAATTCGTTTCCAAAATAAAAATCCAAGTTCTTGAATGACTTTCTTATTCTGTTTTTTCCATTAATTGAATTTTAGAATCATTTTCCCATTGAATGAAATTCGACTCAACTTTTTTTTAGACTTCAGAAGACTTTTAGGAATTTTTCTTTCTCTAAAATAAAAAAAAAAAGCTAAAATTCTAAAAATTTTCAAGATCTTATTAAAATACGACGTTGAAATGTCAAATATTTTTGGAACGTCGCAATCTCCCGGGAGAGTCGATCAAGTACAAAGATACATATTTTTCGTAACACAGAGACGGAATCCCACGGGGCTAACGACAAACCCGTTGAAAAAAATATCTGCTCTGACGTAGAATCTCGTAATATTTTCCAATTAGCTACACGCGCAATTTATCGTGGATTACTGCCGCGACCTTACCCCCGGGATGTGTTATTTCCTATGCAATCCCAGCGCAGTCCCGGAAGAGACATCTTTTTTCATACGTCTTTCTAAATGGAACGTGGTATTTGCCATCGCGATACCCACAGGTACATAGAAAAATTCTACGGTTACTACCTAACTACGTACGTACCGTTGTTCAACTGCCACTGTCCCATCATCCCCACGTACATTTTTCATCCAGTACTACACCGGAAATCGAGTTGATTCGAAAACACCATAAGCTCGTACCTAAGCAACCCTTCCTAGAAGCTTTTTTCTTTCTTTTTCCTCTTTTCCCTCCCCTTTCATTTTATCATATGAAAAATCCCAATCGCTCTCGCACTTTTGCCAATCCTTTGAAAGTTGTTTATTCTTATATTCCGTATGTTTTCGCCGCAGTCGTTCGCCTCTCGTCTCGTCTCGGCCGAGCTTTATCCATCATTTCTCTCACGTCCGACTTTCTCCGTTCTTCCGTATTTCGTTCCATCGACCGTCGTCGATTAGCATAAGTCACGTTTAAAGTCCATGCAGTGCGTACCAACCAAAGCTTATACGGCCGCGGTGTCGAGTTATGGGCAAGCTGTTGCGAAAAAGTACACCGTTGAAGAAAAAGTGAAAGAGAGGGTGTTGGAGGGGTGGATGGGGGTTGAAGGTGGAGGGAGAGGGTGGAACGGTACAAGAGCGAGATCGAGTATAACCGTGAGAGCTCGAAAGCTCGAGATTCAACGTCCACGGAAACTGTGTTCGCGATTTATGGAGGAAGATCAGCTCGGCTCGAGATTTACGAGGCTCATCGGTGGCCTCTGCGAAATTTTCTACCTCGCGAATAACGTGTCACTCTTTTGTGTAAGCTTTTTCCATTTTACCTTCCTTCCTTTTTACATAGTGAAAAAATAAAATAAAGGTAAAGATTTATATACATATATATATTCGTGTGTATAGGTGCAAATGTATGGAAAAATATTTGAAAGTTCCTGCGCTTCATAGGTTTTTTAGTGTCGTGGCTTGGGCAAAACGGAGATTTGGGTTTGCCGAATCTCTTTCATCGAAATTTTCAACAAATTTATCTCCGATGCTTGAGAATCAGTAAATCATTCGATGCTGGGAACGGACGGCCGTTCGAAACGGTTTAAAATGTACTTTGATTTTTTTACGAATAACTGTCTGTGTTTTGTGTTGCTTTTTTTTTTGATTTTGGCACATTAATCGTTTTTATAACAAACGTGAATTAAATATTCTTTTTTTTTTGGAAATGTTGACGGAAATTTGGATCAAATCGGAAATGCTTGCAAATAATATTAGGAAATTTGATCGGGCAACGACGCGTGAATAAATCATACAATCGGTGTTTACCATTAATTATTATCGAGATAAACCGAACTAACTCGGACGTCAGGTTGGTCGAAAGAAAAACTGTTCGGGAAATAAAATCAGTTGAAATATATCACTCTCGCACGCGCGCACGTGACTTGACGCTTTTTTTTCGTGAAAATGTTTTGTTTTCCCTCTCCCCCCGCCCACTCGCTCGCTCTTTCTCTCTCTCTCTCTCTCTCTCTCTCTCTCTCTCTCTCTCTCTCTGTATCTTTTTTCATTCTCCCATTTTTATGTCCGTCGTTTCCTATCTTTCGCGATGCTCGTCCGGTAGCATATGCGTGTGATATGAAAAATTAAAACAAGAAAGGGTCGAGGGAACGAGAACCGAGAGTGAACAACGCGGTGTGTCCCACATTGTTTGCAAACCGGACGGGGAGGGAGAGAGAGGAAGAGAGAGATAGAGGAGGGAGGAGAGTTTGATATTTTATCACGATCCTCGCTGGTCGCGTTCGTAGATGATCGACGGCCCTGAGCGCCGAGGTCGAGGACGAGGCCGAAGCTTGATGGGGGAAATTGAGGTTAGGGCCATGCCTGGAGCGAAACTCTGTGTGTGTACGTGTGTTTGGATGTGGGCGATCATGCGAACTCCAGGGGATGGTACACGCGCGCCCGTTTACTCCTCACGTGGTTTTTCCTTCCTAGAGAGAGAGAGAGAGAGAGAGAGACAGAGAGACAGAGAGACGGTCAGAGAGGGACGGAGGGAGGAAGGGCGGGAGGGAGAGGGAGTGAGAGAGGGGAAGAGAGAGAAAGATGAGAACGCTTTTGCGGGAAGTGCTCCTCCGAGTCTCGCGTTTGTCCCTTTTTGCCTCTTCTTCTCCTTCTTCTTCTTTTTCTTCTTTTTCCCTCTTCAACCTCCAAACGCGCGATCAGTGAGGTCGGTCTAACCCACCGCACGGTTTATCGCGTAAGAAACGTTCTTATCTTCGAAACTGTCAGATTCAACACTTTTTCAAAATTGACGATTTTTCGAAAAGACGAGAGCCAATCGATCGGCTTTCGATCGATGCCTATTCATTTCAATCCGTTAATTCGATCAATTTTCGTCACGTCGTGACAATTTTTTGGTCAACAAACGCAGCAACGTGATTTTTATTTGTATTTTTTATTTTTTGATCGCGTTTTTTGCAAAAATTGCGAACACCGATGGAATATCGTGCTACCCGGTAAATTTCCGATTCCATGGCGTGAATTTTTGATTCCGTGAAGATATTTCTGTAGAAAAGAAGTTGTTTTTTTGAAAAATCTCCAGCAAAAAGTGAAAAAACTGAAAATCATCTCGTTTTTTTACTTTTTTTACCACGAATTTTTCAAACCCGACTCGCTTTATTGAGAAAATTATTTTGTTGGCAACTGCCAATTCACTTTTAAATATTCATCCGAATATTATCTTCGCGCAAGCGGCAACATCTGCAACGACTTTATTTCTCGATTCGCTTTTTTATGGCCTATACCATTTTTATGGCCCGTGCCTGCGGCATATATGTGCAAATATTTTTTTACCATTATTTTTTAATGAATATCTGATATTGATGTCGTACGAATCTTCTATTATGTGGTTTTTTACGCCCGTATCATGCGCGTTGATAAAAAAGTGTTTAAAATTGTGTTTTTTTTTACATTTTATGGTGTATTTTTTGGTAATTCGACTTTCCAGTTATCACAAAAAGATAGTGAAAATTTGATCGATGAATTTTTATAACGAATAAAAAGGAAAATCCATAAGGTCATGAAACGATGAAATTCGATCGTTGAAAAGAAAAGAATATCCGTAAAATTGGATGTAAAACATCGGAATTCGTTCGATACGATCAATTTCGAGAAATAGAGTACGACAACCCCCCAGGGCGAGGTAAGTTTCCAAGCGGACGAATATAAAAACGACCATCCAGGTGATCGAACGTACCAGCCCCGAAACAAGAAACGAATTTCTTGAAATAGATGAACGATATTTTATTAATAAAACGTACCGAGTAGTCAACGTATTAGAACATATAAAAAGATTAAAAACAATTCTTCTACGAATCTTTCATCGCGATATTTTCCTTTGAATTGTGTTTCAAATAATATTTGCGTCCAAATGTAAAAAAGAACAAATTAAAGCTGATACGGGATATTTTTTAATAAAACGTTATGAGCCCCGGAAAAATATTGTACAAAACAAAGAAAACACTATCCTCGATATTCGTGGCCATATTTATGCTCAAGCAAATTGTCAAAAAAATATTTGGCCGCGATGGAATAATACTGCAAAAAGGATATTTCGATTTGAGTCTATCGATGTACCATTGACGTAAAGCTGATCCATCGAATGGGTTTTACGTGCTATCTAGTCACGTCGAGTGCACGGCTTTTCCAAAATGCGAAAAAAATATATATATATATATATATGTAGATAAAAATACATATCGATGGAATGATATATTTCTCGTTAATGTTCAACCCTAATCTGGCTTAAATCCACGAAAAGCAAGAAACACCGAAACGAAAGCTCTTCTCGTTCATTTTCGGATTAAAATGTTGCCAGGAACTCGATACTCGTGTATGCTTCCCGATAAGCATTTCGTTCGTATTATCGACATATTCGGTTGAGATAAAACAAATATATATAAATATATACGTATATATCGTCGGGAATAATATCGGAAATGAAAATTAAGAGAACGAGAAGTAATTTTATCAACTGTTTATAAAATCCGTTTCATCTATAATAATAATAAATGTGCTTTTACGTGCGAAGACAAATTGGAAAAATATACTAAACGTGGAATATATAAATAATGCAAAGAAAATTGAAAAAATTTGAAAGTAATTCAAATTTAATGTAAAGATTTGAAATCCAGACAAATATGAAAAAGCTCAAAATTGAACGAAAATGACAATATTAAAAAATGATAAATAGTTGGAAAGTAATGATCGTTAAGGGTGGTTTTTGAAAATAATTACGTATCGCTTCGCTCTTGTTATTTAAAAAATATCCACGAATTTGAATAACCCTACAAACCACAAAACCGACGAGAATTATAGCTCATCCGTTCGCGCGTATCCACCCTCGTATGTCGTGCGCAACCCCCCCACCCCTGGCCATTTATTTTTTCCTACGCAGTTATTTCCCGAAAAACCTGACAAGCTTCCTAAAATACCAAGGATCAACGACAAACATCCCGAGAAGAAGAAGAATTCAATTTATGTAGAAAAAAGTAAGAATTTAAATTCGCCAAGCGATCCTTTGAATAAGTTACATCCTTATCGTCTCAAAGTTTCCATGCCTCATGCTTCCAGTTCTCGCAATTCTGCGGGGACTTTCGTTCGTGTCTCTCGAGTATTCTATCGACCTCGAACCGTCGCCGTCTTCGTCGTAGTCGCTCCAGTCATCTTCGTTCTAATTTACCCGTATCAAGTGCTACCCCTAACTAGGGGGTGCATACTGTGGCAGTCGCAAAGAGAGCTATCAGCACTTCTCGTTTATTTTCAAAGTGGTGAGTGGTTGACGAGCTGAGGAATTATCTCCGGAACATAAAAGGATCGAGGAATAGATTTGCCCTGATTGAAAAAAAAGAGTTGAAAAAGGGTGAAATAACAATGAGTACCCAAAAGCTGTTAATCCTTATTTTTTCGATGGCTTCGATCCGCAACCCTGAATTTTTCAACCAGAAGGTACGCATCGGGCTTCGAAATACAAAAAAACATCACCAAAAATCGAAATTGAAACAAGAAGTATGTAAAGTAGCGATGTGGAAAACCGAGTACGAGCGTGCGGTTTTGGATGAACAACAACCACTCTGTTGTGTGTCGTTCTCAACTATATCGAGGCACGAGACTCGCAACAGAATTTTTTTTCAGCTTATACTCGTGAACGCTTTTTTTGCTGCGCTTGCGTCGAGACGAGCAACAAAAATAACACGTTATCGGTGATATGGTAGAATCGACCGAAGAGCCAAGAGGGATACAGGCACAGTCCAGAACTCACGAGTAATCGAGTATCGACAAAAAACGGGGATGGACTGTGAGGTGGCGAACGGAAAAGATAACGAGATAAAAAAAACACACCCGTGAAAAATAAAGCTCCATCGGTCGAAGTGCTGGACTTTAAAGCGTGGTAACTGGATAGCAGACGAGTATACTCAACCAACCGTGAATCACGAACGTACATTTTTTCATTATATATATTTAGCGCTTTTGTAGCACGCGAAATAATACAAATATTTAGCGCGTTCGAATTTCACGCCATGACGTTAAAACGATGTTCTAGAACTGAAAATCTATAAAATGAAACGTATTATAATTATCAGTTGCTGGAACCAATTTTGATAAATTAGTGACAAGAAATAAAAAATCCTCAAAAAATTACAAATTTGTATCACTTCTAGATTCCCGATAAAGCTTCCTCTGTGAAAAATTCAAAATATTTGAAAAACGAGCTTTTTCACGATCTAAGCTTACATAAAAAAATTATAACAACGCAACATAGAACTTTTTTGAATAGGGGCGAATCACCGAGGCCACTCGATACTTTTTCTTCGAAAAATTAATAAAAATTCATCAGTGGTCAGGGAAGAAATATTTTAAGGGTTGACCTCTCAATGACAGCTTGAAACGTAATTTTCAGTAAGTTAGGTTTTCCCTTAGAACCCGGTTTCGTCTAGCTTTATGTTACAAATATATATAAATGTATACAATCAAGCACTCGAGTATTGTGTACAGAAGAGCTAAAGAAACCTCCTATTCTCAGCACACAAATGGTATGCATCACTTCCTTTTGTTATATGTAGAACACGCGTGAATAATATTTATATGAGGATATATATATATATATACACACACTATACAATCCATATGGAAGGACTGAAGTAGCGTCGGGCCACGCGTTACGTGTCTGGGGTTCAGCACTCGAGCTTTCCAAAGCTCGCTACCGCCTCCCTCCCACACCCCCACTCCTTTCATCGTACCAACGCTGCTTTAACACCGCGGTGGCGTGCAACGTGCTCCGTTACGTATATCTTGACGCTTTATCTACGATGTATGCATGTTTGTACTCGCGTATGCGTGCCCGCTTGTGCACGAGGGGTCCTAAGCACGCAAATTCACCACATGCCCCAACTCCATCGAGAAACGATTTTATGATTCCCAATCGCGAGTCGTTTCTTCCTTCGTAATAATGTGTATATATATATATATATATATATATATGTGGTTGTGTGTGTGTGTGTGTGTGGGTGTGTGTGTGTGTGTGTGTGTGTATAAATTTACGGTTATTTCGTAGTTTTGCAGTCCTAGCGAACTTGATTCCAAGCCATATAAAAGTTATTTTCAGTCGCTAATATAGCTTCGGTGAAAATTTCATTTTCCCGGTTTCTCCGTGATGTTGAATTTTCCGGTTTATATAACGTCATCGTAAATTTTGATTTATCACGTTCGAATGTTTCGTAATCGTGTTCGAGACGTAGAGACCTCGTTTTTGTGAGACTGTAATATTTGAATCTTTTTCCAACGTGTTCTTGTCAGATAACGAATTAGGTTTTTGAAATACGTGGATGAATGCATCGTGTTTCAAATTGCACTTTTTATTTTAGACTCGTTTTTTGAGGGTAAAAGGAGGGTTGGATAAAGTTTCAATGGTGTAAAATTACTTAATTCCATTTACATCAGAATGACACCGTACCCGGGACAAAACATTTTCAACCTATGTATGATCCGCAAAATAATTATGATAAAGTTTCGTTAAATATTCAGTTAGTAGTAATTAATGTGTAGTTGTAATTAAATTTTACATACGACTTTGTGCAGCAGTAAAAGCTTGAAATTTTGGACAGAGTTGAGAACAGGGCTTAATTCGACGACGCGACTTCCGGTGTACCTCTGGGAACGCCGGAAGTCCGCTCTAATGTTGCAGAACCGTCTACGTTAAGAGAGAAAGAGAGAGAGAGAGAGAGAGAGAAAGTGAAAGAGAGATATAGATATTGTCGCATAGCCGACCACGAGAAAAGTTGAGTTCACGTCAACCGCGTCCAGCGCACGCAGCCATGCCAATTGTAAGTACGGAAACCTGAGGCTAAAAGCTCTCGGGGCCATATCGTCTCCGTCATTTGGTAACTCACTCGCACAAGCCCTGAAACGTTTAGCGGTAGGAGAAAATGCTTTTAGCTAACAATAAGTTTGAATGGTGTAGAGTTACACGCTGGGGTTTTTGTACATGATATTCTCAAACCCTTCTGCAGCTTGTATCTAAATACACGGAATTAAATGCACTGTGTATAAATCTACTATAATTATCTCTAGTAATCGTATCCATTTACTGAGAATAATTTAATTCTATATCCCAAATTAGTGTCATATATTTGTTCGTGCTACCTCAGGTTGTGTTATTATTCACGGTAAATTCGTGCCGGCGGTTGCCTGGGACTACCGCTGCTTAGCGACCGCTGCTTGGTGATTGGTGCTAAGCAACCTCTCCCTAGCGACCGCTACCCTAGTGATCGACACCTAGCAACCGCTGCTTAGCAACCGTTGCCGTAGCAACCGTTCCTTAGCAACCGTTCCCTAGCAACCGCTGCCTAGTAACCGCTGGCCTAGCGACCGCCGTCTAGCAACCGCTGCCTAGCAACCGCCGTATATCAGAATATTCACAAACGGCATTCATTTTCAAAAATATATGTTACCTGTCCCACGCGAAAAGGCGCAAAGACGCTAAATGTGCTGGAATTCATGCAAGCTCATGCACCAAATACAGCCAATTCGACTGCATATACGTATAACGAGTAAATACCGGACCTAGGTTGCTTCCAAGCACACAACGTTGCCCAATTCCGCTATAGGCGAACCTATATTCGCACACTAAGTGCAAGGCTTTAAGTGGTGCACGATTCGGGCTCACCGATGCAAAATTTCCACGCGGCTCTGGTGCTATTGTCCAGAGACGGAAGGAATGGCATTATTTGGCCTACATCCGTCCCTCAACGCTCTCGCATCCCTCCCTAGTTCATATTCACTCCAGCCATATTATCTAGCCATGCATTCAATATCATCCCATCGGCCGTATATGGCGTTGTGAGAATGGGAACGACCAAGAAGAGAACGAGCACGCGCGTGGAAAGTGCAAGCCCGCGCGAGCTTCTCGGTTGGTAACGCGAAGCGTGCTTAGTTTACACAGTCACTATGAAAATCGACGTTACAATTCAATCCGTTTTTACAAATGAAACGATCGATAACGTTTATTTTGCACACATTGAAAAATTTTACGAATAATTCAGACTCGAATGTCAGGTTTTAGATATCTACATAAAGATAATTTTTCCACTTTGTTCACGACCTCATCGTACTAATTTCAATGATATTTTAATCATTGGAATCCGGAGAAACGAATGATTTGAAAAACAAATTATTTTATCAAACTTATTTTTAAATTTATTATTTCGAGGCATTAAACTTGTTATCGAAGAAAATCTTTGAGCTTGACTGTACGTTCGAAGCGTATGTACGCTAAACGCTGGCGTAGTCTCTATACGGAGTTAAGTTCGTAGTATAATGCCGCATACTCCACCCCGAGCCGTTTGTCGTTTGGAGCAAACGCGATCGTAAGATACAACAAAGGACAAGGAAGGGAACAAAAAGTCCAGAAGCACTTTCTGCTTGAAAATATTTTCCCGCCGGACATGACGGACGGCTCAAGGGAGAGTTTTCAACGTGTACATTCTTGGAACATATGGAGCACGATAGAACGTCCGATGGAAAAACCTCAATGTCGATGCTACCGCGTGGGGGAAATGTTATAACGCGATAAGCAAGGCAGTTTATATTTCAAAATCAACCCTTTCAAAATTTGTTTTTTTCCAATTGGAGCCAATTTTCTCACTGCCTCATAAAAAATAAAATATTAACGTCGATAGAAATATATGTTTAATTACTGTCAAAAGTTGGTAGCACTTCCCTTGTACATAGTGAAGAAATAATTTTTCTAGAACTTCCTCTTGTGTATTGGAATCACGATGTCTAGTCTGACAGGGCCGAGCACGTGACTACTAGCTCCGGCAGTATACTGTAAATAATTGAAAAGGATTTACCCATTACTCACAACCAAATGTTAATTTGTGGTTTCTCGTTAGTATACGTTACAAGGACGGTTTCTATTTACCTAACAAAATACCTCACAGCCCCTTCCTTCCTTGTCCCACAAGTATGCCGAACCCTTGTACGACCCTCGTCGTTGATCAAAATATCGGTACACGTATCCTCGAATATTTTCCCACGCGAAGCTCGGTCATCACATTCTCAAATATCGTTCCAGTCAAGGTCAAGAGATCGAAATCACCTTGACTTTTTTTTCACCGAAACGTCGATGAAATGTGTAATCTCGTTCATTTAAGACACCCTTCGACGTCGAAATGTGATCGTTGGCTCCTTCATGACACTTTTCCTGGACGGCTTCCCATCGTTAATCGATTTCCTCGACCGTTCCGTACGCAGGATTCTTTCTTTTCTCATCTACGAAAAAAAGTTCAAAGAGTCCTTCGACTTTCCAGAGATTCAATCTAACGGATTAAACGCTTATCCGAAGTCCTAGCAGGTGCCTCGAGGGTAACTGCCAAGAACTCTCGGCGCATGAAAGGTTGAGGAAAGTTCGAGACCCGCAGGCACCTTGTCACCTTCAAGCCAATGTTTAATCCACTCTGGCCTCTATTCCTTTGTTACGTACCGGTATTAATTTAACAAGTCGGTATTTCATCGAACTGAAGAATCTTGACTTAAGTCTGCAATTTCGGATGATCATCGATCAGAGATAAAATTAGATTTGAAGAAGGGCTTTCACGAAACAAGATAAAAAATTAATTAAAAACTTCAATTCATTCGATCAACCCCTCATGGATTATTCCGCTTAAACGTTCGCCCGACTTCACCCCCGTTTATACAATATAATTATCCAACCTCGAGTCGAATTATCGTCATGGTTATGTCAAAAAAGTTAATGGGATTGAACCCGTTTGGGCTGTACAAGTAACAATGGTCACCCTTGCGAGCCCACCCTTATAGCTTACGACCCCGAAGGAAAAAGCTCGATGACCCCGTCACACTGAGAATGTGTATTTCTGTATGAGCCGATACATATAAACGCTTTTGCGACGACGCAATCGAGGGTCGAAATACCATCAAGTCTGCACTCACCCTTCTCGCACCGTCGAGCTTTCAACGTCACTTCAGTGACCTCGCCGTTGTGACCATCGCCCTTCGTAGAAGCCTTTAGGCTTGCGAATATCCTATACGACATGCTAAACGGATTAAAGTATCGATTTTCAAACAGGATGAGTGAGTTATCTACCCTTCGTATCGAAAGCTTTTTTCCATAGCTCAAAGTTCGTATTCCCCCTGTAATGGCGACGAAAAACAACTCCTATGGTGAAAATGTATCCATCGATAAGTTTTTCCGGGGAAATTGGTCAGTGGGCACACTTTTGCCACTAGCTGACTACGAAATCGTGGTACAGCTACCGATTCTTTTGTCAAACGCCCAAATTTAGGTCTTATGGATGAAAATATGAATTTAAAAAAATTCTTTATTTCAACATTTTTTTATTAGGATTTTTGTATCATTACAATTATTTTTTTACCATCTCCTACGGCAATTCGAATAATTGGACAATTTTTTGTACAAAAATGAGAAAATCTGGAAAACGTGAAAAAAAGACTTGGCTAATGTGCGAACAACTTCTTTTTTCTCTCGTAAATCGCAGACCACTTAGTGCTCTTACACAAAATGAATCTTTCTCGTGCGCTTTGTTCAAAAACGATTCGGTGCCGAGCTTGACGAGCCGACGTGCATTATGGAAAAAGTTCGCATCTCGCCCATGGGGTGAGAAAATGATTTTTTTTTCGTTTCCCTTCGTTTTTTTTGCGAAGAATCGTGCGAAACTTGAATAGCTAGGTGAAATATAATGATCGATAAATGGTTTCTCCGTCACGGCTTCATCGTACAATATCGTTCTTCCAATAGTCACGTTTCAAATCCTGTCAGACGTGTTTAAGTCCGGGTAGCTCGCTAAGCGTACCTCGAATTTTCAACAAAGTTTTTTAATCTCAACCTTCCATCGACGTCACGATGTATAATATATCGTTCGCTTACCAACGCTTATTTCAAACGTTAAATTCGTCCGCTGCCTCGTGGAAATTATTAAGTAATTTGCCATTGTTGCGATAAAGAAAAGAGGAAAAAGAAGAAGAACAAAATCTTCCTTTATTCCCTCGCACTTATTTCAATCGAATAACTTCGCTCGCTCGAACAAGCTTTTATTTAACTCTCTACCAAGCTTATCGTTTCTCAATGGAAAATGTTCTCTTTAAATTTTCTTTTAGTCGTTCGATGGACGATGTTTCGATGGCTTTCTCATAGGAATAGCGCGAATTAAAAAGAAAAAGAAAAGCAAAAAAGAACAAAAAGAAACAATTTTCATTCGAAACAATGGTGAGAGGAAAAAGCAAACAACCAAACATACAACACCAAATACGTTGGCAGAGGGGGGGATGAAATAAAGCACGGCAACTCGTACCGGATTCACGGGATGGAACAGAGCACCCACCCGTCCTCGGGATTACGCAACAGCGCGAGAGGGTGGGAAAGAAAGAGAGGTGGATGTGGAGGATTTGCATTCGAAACTCGAAACGGTGAAGGCACAGGTTGTGAGAGAGAGAAAGAGAGGGAGAGAGAGCGCGCTCAGAGTTTTGGCAAGTTCAGCAGTGCAAGAGTCACACACAGGGGTGGTAGCAGGAATGAAGGGAAAGACGAAGGGTTGGTCGGGACGGAGGGACGAGGTAGCTGGAGACAACCCGGAAGCGCAAAAGTGGACGAGTGCCTGGGGGGGCATATATCGCGGCAAAGGGGTTGAAAGAGAAGACAAGCAGCAGGATGCGACAGGATTCGGGCGGAAGAAAGACAAGGGAACAAGGGAACGTTATTATATTTTGTATTTAACCGAAACTTTGATGGTTGTTCGGTCGAAGGGAAGTTGTCGAGCCAAGGAGTTCCTTCGTCGCAAAGTTTCCGAGCAAACTGCTTTGATAAAGCTTGACTCGGGGACGCCGCGTGCCACGAAGGGGTACGAGGCAGCGTCGTGGATGGTTTTTCAACCGTTTAGCATCGGATCTGGGCAGAACTTGTATAACAGGTGGAGCCACCTGTAGCTATTATCGACGAAGACGCTATATCTTTTGCATTCAAGTTTACGTGGTTGGGCAAACAAAGGGCTTAAAGCGTAGGAGGGAGCACGGACAAGGGATGATGGTATTAAGGATGAAATCGTGAAAATCGGACCAGGATGCGATATCGTACGACGAGACTACGAATCCAGAAGATAATATAATAAAATTCTAATTAAGTAAAAAAAGACACAGAAAACTCGATTATTTCTATAAAAATGGGGTTAAAGTCGAATTTTCGAACAAGAGAAAATCAAATCTGCTTAACAACCCCTAAAATCTGGGAAAATAGCCCACGTAACAAACTTCCTGGAGTTTTCGTTTAACCCTTGGAAACTCGCCCCGTCTTTTCCCATTGTTGGTTGATCTTTCAACCTTCTCGCCTCGCCCAACCGCCCTTCTTTCTCGAAGATCCTTTCTCACGTCTGATTCTCGTCTCGGGCTACATCCGAGACGTGAGAGTGAGAGAGGGAGGGTTGGGGGAGGGACCGACGTCGACAACGCTTCGTGGTGGTGGCGCATCTCCGTCCCGGCCGACGAATTTCGTTCAAGTTCTCACCCTCGTTAGCGCCATTATTCAGACGTGCCAGGATTCCGAAAAGGCGCTAGCAGCCAACGTCACGACCGGGGGTGAATCCTCCTCTCTTCATCCCCGTACCCACTGTTACGTCATCCTTTTCCCACCGAGACAACATGGCTTTACGTTGGTCCCCGGGACCCGCCACTGTTATTAAGATTATGAATTACGCTCGTAGTCGCGACGCGATAGCGTCACGTTGTTCTTATCGTTCCCCTTTTTTCACTCCTCTCCAACCCTTATATATATATATATATTTATGTCGATCCTTCGCGGTCCCGCTCGCGCCGTTGAGCTCCATTGAAAATATTCCAGGAATTACGTACTCGTTCGTCATTTTTTTTTATTTCACACATTAAAAAAAAATAATAAAAAAAGAAAAATGAAAATTTACAATATAACGAACGATGGGAAAAAGTTAGAGACTTATGGGGGATCGAGTAATTAAAAATGTTAACAATTTTTGTTAACGACCAAATGTTCGATTGTTTTTGATCGAATGTTCGATAACAAAGTTGACGTTCCCTGAATACTGGCTTACGCTAGCTTAATAATAATCATGAAATTTCGATATGGCGTTTGGAGGGTTGAACGAAGCGTACTAACGAAGCTACCTGGATTAACCTAGGACAACTTCGAGATTTCGTTCGGGTGAAGGGTGAAGTCCAACCATCGTGGCTCGTCAACTATTTCTATTATGTACTTTCATGCTTTTCTCCCTGAATAAAAAACGAATACGAAGCATGCAACTGAGAACGTGTTCTATGCAGTATACACACATACACACAAACACATACATATATAAATATGTGTGTGTAAAATATTTTAAGAATGGATCGATTGGTTTATCTCTTTATTTATCAATAAACTATATATATAATAGTTTATTTTTCATGACAATAACCAAAAGAATTAACGAAAAAATTCAATAATGGATCCGAAGAGTTGTTTCGTATAACTTAACAACGCATTGAGAGAAAGAAATAGTCGAGGGTTGCAGGTCTGTCGATTTCGCTCAGAACTCCCCATAGCTACCCCTTCGCATTTAATTTTCACACAACTGCGTTGTAAGCTGTGCGAGTACCATGATTTCATGCAAGAATTCTCGGTACACGCGGGAGGTCGGTAAACGCACAAGGGTGACACTTATGCAGGGGTGGAAACCTACCCCAACTTCCGTTTGATCGAGCACGAGTACGTGTTGTTAGGATTTTTTTTTCTCTTCTTCTTCTACGCTTCGCCAACTCCAGCCGAGCATACTACGAAGCCATTTTCCAAAGTAGTTTCGAGAGGGTTGGCTTTTCCGTGCCTGCTCACAGAGCCACTTCTAAACGAGACACTCTCGTTCCCTCATGCTACAACACTTTTTTATTTCTCACCTCTCTGTTGCGCGTCTCCTATTTCTCACCCCGGACGTTTCCACGATCCTGAACACACGACCCATCGGGGCGAAGTATCCGGTTTTTTTCCTTTTTTTTTCGATTGCTTCATTTTCTTTTACTTTTTTTTAATTCACCCTCCGAGCTTTCGCCTTCATATAGTACTCGTCGAGGAGGAAGTAGCGAAAGTTTATAAGGGGTGCGTGAGGTGCGGGAAGAGGGGGGGGGCGGAATCGGTCGTATTCGCGACAGAAATATTCATCGCATTTGATGCGGGTGAACGAACACATGACTAGCTTCTGTAAAACATTTTTTTCTCATTATTTTGTTAAAAAACCTTGAGTGAAAATGTTTGTCGAGAAATCGTGGAACAGATTTTTTGTTTCATTTTATTTGATTTCATTTGATTTTTGTTGTCGCTACGAGGACGCTTTTCTTTTACGTGGACGGAAGGTGGTTGACGTCACACGTGAGTGAAACTGTTCTATGAGAAAGGGTTGGAAAAAAGTGAGTTTCGACGTTTTTTCTTTTCTTGACCAACAAAATTTTAAAAAGCGAAACCGGGTCTATGATATTCGTAAGGAATAAAAAAATTCCAACCGCGCAATCGCCGATAAAGTCTTTTTAGGCGAACAACAAAAAATTCGACCCCTACGGGTAGGTAAAAGGGCCAAAATTTTTTTTTATTCAAAACTACTGCACTGGGAGCTTGCAGATTCGGAAATTTCCCGCACAATACGAATATCACATTCTTGTTACCAGTTTGTACCAATTTGTCAAAAAAACATTGAAAAAAGTGATTTTTTATGTTTTTACCCATTTTACCTGTACAATTTTTTAAACGGCAATGGGTCCACGTTATTCGTAACGTTAGATTGTCTATTTCACAACCTACCAGATCGCCGAAAGCAGTCGAAATTTGTGCGCATTCAGCGTTTCTCGACCCGCGAACCACGTGGTTCGCGGCAAAATAGTCTCGTATGCAAACAGATGCAAATGTTTTTGGCCCAAGTTGGCAGGAATATTCGGTACCTATCATATTACGATGGTAATACCAGTATAGCCGAGGGCCAAACGTTCTATATCAGGTATTTCGTTTCGACGCTGCTACGTGGACGAAAACGTCGTGTACGAAAATGGCGGTGCTTGCCTAGTCTAATCTCTAATGATTCTTCGGTTTATGAATTTAGGCTGAAAAGTGTCTTTTCCGGATCATAAAATGGTCGACTCGTTTACATAAAATAAGGGTCGTTACTCTGCTTCTTTACACAAAAATGGAACCGAAATTAATATTATTTCTATATTAAGAAAATATTATTAAAAAAATAAAATAAAAAAACAAAATGGTTTCGTATCGTTTTAACGGTTAAATCGAGTTATTCTTTTTCACATATACTTTAACGAGCTTTACCAGTTACACAATACGAACCGTGTCAAAAATGGATTATCCGAAGTAAACATTCTTGAGATTCTTCCGGGGGTGGTATTTATGAAAATAGGATGGAATCTTTAGCTTCGGCTATTCGCTATGTGAGCACGTCGGGAGGTAGGGATACTTGCACCCATTGTCAGTTCCGCTTGGAATCACGATAATACATGCTTGTATAAATAATTGACAATTTTTGTATTTTTTTTTTCCAAATTTCTGCAAAATTATCGAGAAACTTTAGCACTCGAAGAATTTTCAACGCGGAGGAAATACATGGTAAATTATAAGCAAGTAAATGAATTTATGAAGCATCAACAATTTTAAAGAACAGCAATTTTTTATCTAAAGCTTTATCATACCAGTGATCAATGTTTCATTGACAAATGGAAATTATATTCTTCTTTTACGTGTCAATTTTTAGCAGAATAAAACATATCTTCATTCGTCGCTAATAACGAAATTCATTTTCACATTGCGGATACGTTATTCGCTTTTCTTGGTGTAAATAAAAATCAATAATCGTTTTGTCGTGTTAAATCGTGAACCAATTTTTTCAACCGGGTTTATTGTTTCGATTGGATCCGATCGTTGATTGCTATTCGAAGAACTAAATACGGAAATATCGAGCTGAGAATCCCTTGCCAATACCAGAGGCTTCGCTATTTTCCGCTTCACCGACGCCGCATGGAAAACGCGAATGAACAGCAGCTTCTGCTATAATCTCTCAGGATTCTCGTTTTACGTTAATCTGGCACAGGCAGCTACCCGGCTTTCCCGAAGTAGCGTTGAAATATATCTCACCAGGAAAGTCCCTGATGGTTTTTTCGGACGTTGAACGATTTGAATTCAGATTGGCGGAAATTTTCAAATTTGTTTCGAGAACAGATACCATCAAATTTCTTACGTATTAATTTTATTTAAATACAAATAAACAGAATATATATTTTTAAATAATTACAATTATAGCTTTTTATCTATAATTAAAAAAAAAAAAAATAAAGAATTTATTTATATCCAAAATTCGAATCAATATTTTAACGTCGTTTCAAGATTTTATACAATAATGTACGAGCGCGATAAAAGCTAGGCAATTTTAATTAAAAAAATATATATTTTATATAATAAATGTAAACGCGATAAAAGCGATGCAATAAATGACTAAAATTCGTGCATTTATCTCAAAACGCGTAACTGTGTGGGACATTTATTACGACAATCCCTAAACACTATATATATCCATCAATAGACTCGTCCTAAAAGCCCGAGCCACAATGGAACGTACACCCGTGGGAGAAATTAGGATTTATCGAATCACCATTACCAATTTTATAATCTCAATCCCCCGAATAATATGCCAATAACTCACGTTTTAGAGCAGATTCGCCCTAATAGTCCCGATTGATATAACGTTCGATTTTTAGTTTAACCCCTCCATCCCTGGTTTATTAATTATTTCGTACGATACACGTAAGTATCGACTCCTAGACAATTTTATTGGGTCACGACAAATGCGCTATAACCGTTTTATACCAGCTTTATAGTTCTTGTAGCTCGATATATAACACGAGAGCTTGACGGCTTTGGGGTTTTCTCGGTGAAAATGACAAGGTAACGCTACAGTCGGGTCTCCATAGGATCAAGATGTCAGGGTGGAGATTTTGTAGTACCAGCGGCGCGGCGCGCTAGTCGCCTACTCCCACCACCGCGCCACCGCCGTTCCTCCCGAGCGGATCGTGCCGAAGGGCGCTGCTTGAGAAGCTGGTATTATACAGCCTCAACTGTATATATATATGTAATATATATATATACGTATATACAGTATATATGTATATAAACGTAGTTTTATCCCAGAAGTGCGCTGTATAATAGCTTTTAGTATATGTTATACTAAAGCCGCAGTGCTCGTTCTAGTGGGGCTGACCGTTTTATCCCGGCCGATTACCCCACGTAATTTTCCACGTCGAAAACGTTGTTCCAACCACTGTGCAATGCGTTATTCTGTTGGTAGCGCAGGAAAGAGAATAAAAAAAAGGAACCGAAAAAAACATACAAAATTTTATTTCACTCACAACGTCCCCGCCCATTTCTCTCTCTGTCTCTTTTACTCTCTCCCTCTTTTTTTCTCTTTATCTCTCTATCTATTTCTCTGTGCACTCATGGTATGTATGAACGCGCGGTCGGATGAAATGCAGAAGGGGCCAACGGGTTTACGCAAATATGTTTGCAAGAGAGAGAAAGCGCCGTCGAGGAATGCCCCGACGTTCTAGTTTCGGGGTAAAGGAGAACGGGAAAGAGATTGACGAAGGGAGGTTGATTGATAAATTCATTTTCCTTTCTCATGCAGAATGCTTCGTTTTTCCCGCGACACTTTTTATTATCTTCTTTCAGAGGCGAAATTCTTTTATTTTCGTTGCGTCGTCAAGTAATATTCATCGCGCTAACTGTCCGGTTATTATTCATTGTTAGTTTCCTACGTTCGTTTTTAATAAAAAAAAAAGGAATAATTTATAAAACGTATCGTATTACCTACCGTAAAAATTGTTTTTATTTTGAAAGCAAAAAATCTATTTTATCGCACTGTGGAAGAAGAATTGGAAAAAATTATTCACCTCTGTTTATATGAAGAAATACGATTTTATTAATTTTTTTGTTGCACGTGCCCGTGGACCGAAACGGAAAAACTCCCGCAAAATGTCTACTCGGGACATATTCCTCGTTCGCACAAATTTCGTTATTCTCAGTTTTTGTTAAAGTCTATTTAATCAATGGGAATGTGACGGTCGCTATTGTACAAAGTTTCAACAAACTCTCGCTGACGTTTCATCGGTCCGAAATACACGAGACAAATGAATGAAAAAACTTTAAGCCATTTGCCGGTTTTCACTGATAAAAACAATTAGAATCGGATCAATCAATGATTTTAACTATAACGAATGGTTCAACGATCGACTCGACAAATAGACTTACGATACGACTCCACAATAATATTAATTGAAGATTAAACGTCGTGATAATTAAGGTATTATTGTCATTATCGTTGTTTTTATATCGTCGAAAAAAAATATAATTTTTTTATCAAACTTTGCTAATTTAACATTTGACATTTTTCTTTTTTCAATAGAAATTCGACTCTTCGTCGTCGACGATCATATGCGGTTGGCCGGGCACTCGTCATACGATGAAATTTGTAAATTCAACCAATGCAAAGAGGAATTAGCTCGATTGATCGAACGTGCATGCTGGTTTCGATTTTAGCGTAGGTCGCTCGACGAAGGGAGTCACGCTGCAGATTGGGCGAACAAATTTTAATAGCTACGTGTATCGTCGTTGCACACAAGCACGAAACGCGTTACACTCGAGCGAATAATTCTCTTCGACGACGGACCGTCCGAGCAGCCGGCCCGCAGCCACACCAGAATTACCGGCGCAACAGTGAAATGAAAAAAAAAAGAGAGAAAAACAGAAAATAACTGGTAAAAATCGGATAAACGAATAGGGAGAAAATAACAAAAAAAAATTAAAAATAAAAGTAAAAAAGCATTCAGTGCCGGCGGAAATGGGAGATAAATTCTGATCGTAAAAACAAAAGTGTCGGCGAAATTGTGCGAAGAATGTATATAGGATACGCGTATACTGGATAATACCCTTATAGTTACACACACACACGCAATATACATATATATAAGTATGAACAATATTTTCTATCCGAGTGTGAGTAAAAGGATGCCGGACAGTATGACCGGCTGTTGGTTCGACGACTAGCCTCGGAATAATAATTTCAACGACACCTGCTGGTCCGGAAAATAGCAACGGAACGCTATCCGAGTATTCGAAAATATGCAACAAAAAGTTCTCGCGTATCGATCAATTTTCATTTTTTCTTTTCATTGTAGTTTTTTTCTTTTATTCGACCGAAGAAAATTCATTTTCCGGCGATTGAGAACGATGCGAAATAACGAAAAAACGTTTCGATATCGGATAATACGAGAGTTCCGTTACGTTTGAAAAATGTTTATAATATGCTGCTAATTATCGTTTATAAGTGCAATTATTTTATTTGAGATTGCGAGCTTTAAATAATCATTTTTATGTCACGATAAGTCGTTTGCCACTGCTAGGTCGAAATTTTTTGGTAAAAATTGTTGTGTAAGAGGGCAGGTGGATTTCTTCGATAAGGGCTGCGAAGAAAAAAGGTCGAATGGCTCGGACGGTAAATTCAGATTGTCCTGTACGAGCTTCGCCACACTCTACTTCTTCTCCAATGTGTTCCGTTTCTCACTACCCCTCCCACTGTTTCGTATCAACAAAAACCAACATGAGCAAAAGTATCGATTTAAATATATATATATATAAAGAAAGAAGACCAAACTACTTGTCGCAAAGATAAACGAGAAAAGTTTTATCACGTCACGATAGACTTTTTTAAACGTTTTTTTCTCTCTCTCTTGATTATCTGTAAAGAGGAAAGAGAGAATGGTTACTGAGTTAATGTACTCAGGGAATTTATCGACTGGCAATTTCTCGTTGTCCTTTTCCATCGTCTTATCGATTCAATAATTATTTCTTCATCGACATCCACTTGCGTTCTTATCGAGGGGGCAAATTAATAAATTTACCAAATTTATTTCACCTTCGAAAAATTGTTCAATCATAATAAATTTAATTAATTAAAAATAAAAATTAATGAGAAATTATTATTAATTTAAAATTAAAATTTAATTACATTGTATTAGTTATGAATAAAGAGTGTAATGAAATATCGAGATCCTGGAATATCACATGACGGTCGTGTTTCACAATTTTATTATCGAACCTTTATTATTATCGAATGCCTATTAAAATGTTCATTTTATTAAACGCTTTTACGCGCTATCGGCGAGCAAATGTTCAGTCAGCTATTCAAAGGTAACCCGTAAAACAATACATCGCGAGTATAAAACAGCGAAATGAGACCGAACCACGGGGGTAGTTGCTTAATAAACGAAAATTTATTACGCACAGCTCGAGGGGTGGGTCGATCCATTTTTTCGCCTGCTGCTGGAATGCAAAAGTCTTTTCATCCAATTTATACTCCGGCCTCGACCCCGGAGGAGGTCAAAGTGGGATCGACAGAGGGCGAGAGAGAGAGTGAGAAGGAGACCACGGAGTGACACGGACAATGGCAAAAGAGCCGCCGTGATCGGTTAGCTAGTTTTGTTTTTAATTCCAACCGATAGATGGCGCCTTTTACCCACCCCTAGCTCGAAACATTTTTTTTAATGCGTTCCGCCCAATTTTTCCAATTTTCTTTCACACCACATCGGATTCCGTTCAGCGATGAGATCGCGTGTTGAATTTAAACTACAGCAGGTTACACGATCGATTTAAACTTGGAACGGAAAAATGTACATTTTTTGTTTCTTTTTTGTTTTTTTTTGTTTTACTGACAACCTTGAAAATTTTTGAAAAATATCCTTTTTTCGTTATTGGCCCAAGGACAGCCGTTTAAAGGAGCCTTCGTCCTTTATACATATATATCTATATCCGGGGCAATACATTACTATGTAATGAAGTGGTTATACGATACGTTTGTTTGGGTTTGATTCCTACCACGGTGGGTCTGTCACCTCGAATGACAAACGAGCACGATCGATTTTATCGAACGAATGCAGAGGATGGAGCGAATAACAATCGTATTGTCAATGACCGGGGGTAAAATAATTGACGCGAGATTTGATCGATTAGTAACAAATAACGTTCAACCTATAATTAATATTTTATGCGATCGATCTGAAAATATAGCCTCGTTAATCGATAAAATCGAAATGTCATTTTGAATATGTAAATTTATTCGCCCCATTTATTTTCTTTTTTTCCCCGGCATCCTCAACTTTCGTCAAACACGATACTTTATCAATTTCGTACCATTTCCATAATTATTCGTGCACGAAGAACAAGAAGAAATATCAATTTCACACTGTAATAAAAAAAAAATGATAACCAAAAAATTTCATAAAATTTCGTTATTTTATCAAAATCCGTATCCTCTTATCGATTCACGCCGTCACGATATCTGGAATATCGTATAAATTTCGAACGATCCAAGCGCCCTCCGATACAATTCAAAGAAAACAAAAAAAGAATAAAAATGAAAAACCCCAAACTCGCCAAACCACGAAACTTATTGAATTTTACCCATCGAACCAACGACCAAAGTTTATTTCAAAACGAGTATGCGCCGTACGTGAGGATATAAAAGTGGGGCAGGGGAAATACAGAACGGAAATTTCCGCCATAGGTGTCGCCGTATTTCGCGGAAATTGCCATTCAATGTTATGGTTGGCATTGGGATGGTGGGGGTGAGGGTGGGGGGAGAAGGGTGGCGAGAAGGACTGCTTTTGCCAATGGACAGAGGAAATTGATAAATCGACGGTCATCGAATCGATGCGCGGTCGTCGGGCATGAATAAAGCGAAAACAAACTGTAGCGCGAAGTTGATATTCCATCCTTTTTCTACGCGTCGTATATCGCCACGGTGTGAAGAGGATTGATTACTTCGTATCACGAGAACATTTGTACATTAATCATCGTCGAAGATTATTTGGCAGGGTCGGAACGATCTACGACGTATATATGTATGAAAAAAAGTAAAAGAAAAAAAAATATATATATGCATATATATTATGAAGCAAGAAAATCTAAGGTTTACATTTGACATAGATCGATAAGGTCGACTATTGCGAAACGTCGTCGAATCGAAATTTCGCAAATATTCAAAGAAAATATACGTTTTTGGTCCCAATATCTTGCAAATTCATTTTATTTATATGTCACACGAGTAAAATATTTTTTTAGAAACAATAAGACATTAAAAAACATTATAAAATATATTTAAAAAATATAACTAAAAAATCATTTTAAAAATATCGTTTTTACATATTTTTTTATTGCGAGGGAAATGTTTATGTTTTACGAGTTAACTTTTTTAATCCTCAATTTGTAGCCTCGAATATTTACCGCGCAATGACGTTCGTGATATATTTCAAAGTTGCATATTGCTATCTTGTTCTCGTCTGGGAGGACTGACGAGAGTGAGAGAGGGAGAGAGCGCAGGGGGAGGGGGGGTGTGAATGTCTGGTAGTTATATTAGGGAACATAATTTTCTGGGCCTTGACACGCGGCAATTGAAGTAACGAAGTGTCGGATGCTCGGGAGAGTGTTTCGAAGCGAATATATAACTTTCACTCGCGTAACAGCATATTTATTACACACGCGCGTCTGCAATTCACCCTCTCGCTCGCGTCGTTCGCGCTTCTGGCGCGTAATTCGTCGAGGATTTTTTATTTTATGTTTTTTTTTTCATCCAAAATTCTCATACGTTGTACGACGATAAATTTTCCACCCATAAGGTTGGCAGGTTCAAAAATTCTTATGGTAGAAATAAACGAAAAAAATATATATATATTAGAAAAAAATTCATTTACGATTTTGGCTTATAATTAATTAAAATGAAATTAATCAAATCAAGTAAGAAATAATTCGATCGTAAATTTTGTGTTTGGTTTCGATTTCAGATAATGGGCAAGTGGTACGCCGTCGAAGTGTTGGAACACAAAATCGATCCGACGAGACACATGAGCACTGCCCGAGTGGTCGTCGACTCGTGCCCGGTGATCAAACTCAAATCCGACGACAGGGGCCTGCTCAGGCTATTGTGGAAAGAGGAACTCGGAGATCTCGAATACACCTTTCGCGTTCCAGATGCTGTTAAGGCACCCGGATATTGGATCTCGACTGCGCCACAAAACGGTACGAAACTCAAAATTAGAAGAAAAAAAAAACTTCGTTAATAATGACAATTAATTAAGACGATATTTTTCTTGAAAAAAAAACGTACTTTTTAATTTCTTTTATTTATTCACCCGTTGTTTCCAACGTATTGAGGGGTTTTTGCAAAAACCACCCCTATTTTTACTTTTTGCTAAACATTATTACCATCGAGTTCCGGAAAAATAAATTACCCCCTCCCCTATCCGCTCAACGATTCGTTGGGCCAGTCAGCATGCTGAGCACGTAACAATCGCACTCGGTTCATTCTTTTTCATCTTTAGAACGAATTATTACTTCAAGATCATCGCGACCTCGGGTCAATAAAAACAAAAAAAGTAGTCGAAAAGATGAAAATTTATCATTGAAAAGTTATTTGTCGTAACGGGCTAGAAAATGTTTACTTGAACATTGTTTAATAACGAAACAAAAGGATCTTTCATAATAATAATAACGTAATTAATTAAAACTTATATAATAAATTTAATGAAGATTTAATTATTACACGATGTTTAATATTCAAATGATCATGCGATTCTCATATTTCGATTCGTTTTTTGTTATTTTTTTTTATTCATCGTACGTTCGTTCAATTTTAATTAAAACGGATATGCGCTTGTTAATTTTAGATTTTCCTTCTTCGCCACGACTTTATCCGTTCGTCCCGGTGTGCGTCGAGCTTTTTTTTACACTTGCGCGTTCCGCAATCACGATAATGGAGGTAAAAGTGATTGCGCGTGTTCCTGCGTTATAACAAAAGGCCAAATTCGTGGGAACTGACACACGCGAGTGAAATAAAACTATGTTAGGGGGGATACCTTCATTAACGTTAGCCCGTAGCTTTTCTCATCAAATCTCATAATGCGCCTCTCGAATCGTCCCACGTGTCTTTTTTATCATTATTATTATTTTTTTTGTATCCAAACAAACAAAAGATGTTTAATCAAAATGTTCACCGTACGTTATTCATTTATTACGTTGAAGGCTTCTCTCCCGTTTTAATTATCTCGTTATTTGAAATTGCAAACTGCAAAGTCATCGAGCGAAACGAGTACTTTTACGGATACCGTATAATTTGTCAGTAAGATCCGGGAAAACATTGAACGAATCGCGTTAACGGGCCACGGTCGTCGCAAATAAAACGAAGCGAACATTAAAAAGCTACCTTGATGAAGATGTCATGAAATAATAAAAAATGAAAAACATCGCAAGTCTACGTTGATGAAGAAGATATTTAATAATTGAAAAGGGTAGAAAAATGTATTACAACAAAAACATTTAAGTGGATTTGATAAAGAAAAGAAATAAAAAACCGAGAATTCATATCGAATACGAAAAGTTTCAGCTTAGCGAGTCCGACTTCGAGCTCGTTATCGAGCTCGCCGTAAGAATGATAACGAAGCAAGGAATTAAAACGTTGAGATTAAAGAATAAAAAAATTTTGAAGAAAAGGTAAAAAAAAAATTAAACAAGAATATCGTGGATGTTCGAAATACAAGAAAATCTTTCATATTCTTTCGTCACATTCCGCCGACGCGAATTAGAACCTTGTCAAAGGCAACCGCGTCGACGTTATTCGAATCAAGAGCCCCCAAAGTGATACTAATTGGATGCGACGGTTACGTGGTGTGGGGGAGGGTCGGGGGGTGAATATGGGGCGGGGGTTGAAAGGACTATCTCTCGTCCTAAGAAATTACGATAGACAGACGGATGGGGTAAAAAGAGTGAGAGAGGGTTGAAGGAAGAGAACGAAACCTTGCAGCCGGGTGGCACGAAGTAGAGCCCGGGGATTTCATAAGATCGTTAGGTCAGTCGAGGATTTCAATTATCGAAATGACTTCCGGTGTTCCGCATCGTCGAGTATAGTGCCCGATGAGAGTTGGGGCTGTTTCACCACCACCGCCATTGGGAAACTCTCGAGCCTCGGAAACTTAAAAAGTCTTTCTACCGGGCACCCTTCTTTCCTCGAGATCATCCCTTATATCTTCTCGGATATAATTAAAAAAAGCTTCCACCCCTACCTACCCCTTCGTTCGGTGCGAAGGAAAGTCTCTACTTTGGATTTCGATGTTTTCAATAGGATCAGAATGCGAACTCGTCGACAGTAGATGGCTCTCGTTCGGGTATATGGATGTGGAGAAGCGATCGGGCTATTCATCATCCCCCGACACCATTGTAAAGTTGGTCGATGAGACTGTACTGACAATTTCTTTGTAGTCCTTAAAATCCTTCGAGGAGAAAAATCCTTCGATTGTCAAAGAAGCTAACGAGTTTTAGTAGAAAACTTTTTTGAGATATTATTTTATTTTTTCAACCCTCCCACCGGGGGTTGGAAAATCATCCCCTCGGTAGGGGTTGTATTTGAGGATGTTTCAAAAATGCCTTGATATTACAAGATTAACTTTTTTGATATTCACCTCTAGCTGGTCGCCTCTTACTCTGAAAAGTCGAAGATTAAAAAATAAACGTGTGACAAGAAAATAACAAATAGGGATGAAATCGATATTCCATCATTCTTCATGAAAAAAACCCATTCCATTATCGAGTATTTCGAGGAGTTGCTAAATTTCGATCAACATTTCTTTGTCTCACAAAACATTGTTTATTTTTGGGGGTTGGAAAAATCAACCCTACCAGATGAAGGAAGGTATTTCAAAGATGTTTTGAAAAATTTTGAAATACAAGCACGAACTCCTAGGTACGTTCTCGCAACTATCTTATCTTCTTCCGAAGAGTAAAAAAGAAACTTGTTGTCGTACGTTTGAGTAAAAGTATCAAGAAGGGATGAAACCGTTATTCGATTATTCCGTACGAAGACGATTAATCGATTATAAAGTATATCGGATATAGTCGATCTCGTGATGTCGCATAGCTTAAAGAAAACCTAGCGAATATACAACATTGGAAAATACTGGCCCGGAATAGAATGGAACGATCGATTATTATCGAGAGACATCGTTTGCCTCGAAGCTTTGAAGCGTGGTGTATTTGTTTTTTCCTCTTTTTTTATCGAATACCGATAACTCGGGTATGCGTGATGGAGCTTTCGCGAGACGAGGGAAGCTTCGTTGACGACAACGCGGAGAATACATCGTCGCAACTTTCCTCGTGGCGATCTCTCACTTTTTTCCACCCCCTTTTATTTTTATTTCCTTGAACAAGATTTACCCAACCATAGATCCGTGGGTTCAGCACGATACTTACTATATCGCGGGATATCGTTTGAAATCAAACATTTTTACACGGCTCGATGTCTTAAATCGAAACTCGCAGCCTGTTTCGCCGACTATAAATAACGATATATGTTTTTTTATCGTCAATAGTCAAGCTCGAGTGTTCGAGCTTTTTTTTGTAATTTATAGGCGCGAAGGATATCAAATAATAATAAAACTACCGTAAGTATCGATTGGAGGGTTGAAAAATCCTTGAGTAGTATATTTGTTTACGTTTAAGACTCCCCTCCCCCCACCACTGTCTGTGCTTTTAACCTCGAGGATATGACCTCGATGCACTTAGTCTCCAGATGTAGAAGATTAAAGTACACTAAGCTTTTAATGGGCACTTATACGTGTCTGATAGACACGTTTATTGGCTTCGGAGGAATATGGGCATTTACAATAAATTCTTAGATTGTGAACGAAACATAAAAATACGAAGAATGCCAAATTGAATCAATTGAGTTTCGGACGTTATTAATTCAATTTTCATTATTAATTGATTGTATTCGATTTGCATTTTTATCTGATGTTATTATGATTATATTGGTTTTATTGATTTTTATTATTTCTTTATTTTATTTGGTTCTTCTTATTATTACTACATTTTATCCTTCAATTTAATTCAAGAATAACGTAAAAAGATATTTTTAATGAATTAAAAACAAATGATAAAAAATAGTTTTAGGGTTGAAATGAAAATTGTTGCAGTCGTCGGAAACAATTTTCATTTCGATTTTGACAATTTTATATCATAATAATAATTTGATAAGCAAGATAACGGAAGAAATATTATTTTCAAAGTAACGTTGACGATATATGAGGAAAGTTATTTCTCGCGGTACATGATTACAACATAGTTGGAAGATGCAACTTTGATGATGAAATATTATCATTGACGATGTGGTCCGACCATATCGGAGTCTACATATTTCGTTCTCAATATATTGTATATAACTATATACGCACTATTGGCTAATAGCCTCGTGTAGAAGGAAAACTGTTTTCCCTCGCTGACCTAGTTTTACCGTACTTTCATCGTGAACGGAATTTCTATCGAAAAAGTTCCAAACTCGCTCGCTCAATTGACCCCTTTCCATATCCATTATTCCTCGAGCCACACCAAACACTTTCCGACTCTTGTGCCCGTTCGTCACTACTCCCCACGTGCCTGGGGCACACAATGTTATCAATTTTCATTTTCAATGCAACTCTGACGTATGATACACTTAATATTTAATTTTTTTATTTTCACCCCTGACAAAGGTAGCGTCAACAAATCGCCGAGGATAAAGTGATAACAGAAATTTTCAATTTGTGTCGGTGAATTAAATTTTTCGAATCAATAAATTTGACTTAATTATAAACGTAAAGAATTGCGAAATCTAAAATCGTTGATTTACGATTTTAGATTTTAGATTTAAGAGAATATGTGAAAATAAATTCACTTTCGATAATCGACCGACCTATCGCGGATTATCTATCCACAAATTATCGACCGGCGTTATCATTTAAACTCCATCGAAGAAGGAACTTCGACGCTTCGATGTTCATATTCTATATATTCTCTCGTTTCAACAATCTTCGAACAAGTAGCGTTCAATATTTCCTTAACGTGCATGAGCCCCCAATCTGACGATGCGGTTCCCAGAGTGAAGCACTCGAATCCTCTCGCGCGATCGTTAATCCAATTTGCTCCTCGGCTCGTAGTTCGTAACTTTCTACCTGGCGAAAGTTCTCCAGCTTTTCCACCACGAGGAAAGCTCGCCGCGAGTTCCCGACGCGTGTTCGGTTATATACGACGTTCGCAGGTACTTCTTACATACTGTGACACGTACCGGGTGTGTCAAAAGTTACGGATCACCTGTTTCCTGCGTCTAGTTGACGGTGTCACGAACCCACGTGCGAAGTCCGAACGGCCAATTCGCGATAGTTTTTAATCGAGAGACGATCTAAGTTGTCCAATCGGAGAGCTGAAATCGCCCACGTTCGACGACGAACGACGTTCCTTTAAACTTTCGATACGCGTTGCTATCCTTCTGATGGCGTTCGAACGCGGCCAATTTCAGCTCTCCGATCGGATAACTTAGATCGTCTAGCGTTTGAAAACTATCGCGAATTGATAGTGCGCACTTCGCACGCGAGTTCGTGACATCGCGAGCTACATGCGGATACCCGGTGATCCGAGACTTTTGAGACACCCGGTATATAGAGACAGAAGACAAGAGAGAGAGAGCGAGAAACACAAAGTTCTCGACGTGTGCTTTATGCCAGCGCCAGCAGTCGCAGTAAGGACACTGGCATAAGGAGTATGATCCACGGCATATCAACCAGTAACCCACCCATCTCTCGAATCGTGAAAACCCGCGGGTAAAAGACTTTTGCCCATTACTTCACGCTCCAATAACACGCCCCGTTATTTTTTTATCCAAGAAAAACTTTTACTGCTCTCGGGTTTTCAACAAACAGGCGACGAATCCCTCTCACGTTGGAATTTGTCAAGAAAAATTTAAACTCGTACCTACGTTTTTTTTAATCGGCCTTTTTTATTTATTAAAATACGAAACTTGGATTCCATTCGAATTTTTTAATCGACGATCAAGAGTAAACGTTGCTTTGGAATCAAAGCCGTGACAAAAAAAAACAATTTTTATGACCAAAACAATAACAATTTTTTCATTTTCCAATAATCAGTGAAATACATAAAAAAATCAACTTTTACGCCTTTTTTATAACAATGGAAAATACGCTGAGAATAATTACGAATCCACCAAGCTGGAAAACTATCCGGAGCTAATTCAAGGATTTGAATGAACGGTTGAAATAATCAACTGAAAAATTCGATCCAATAATCCCATGCAATTCTCCATCAAAATCAAATTCGAAATATTCTGTCGGTCGTCGTTATATCTTTTTTTCCAAAGTCGGGCGAAGAAGCCTAAGGACAGCAGGTGTGCCGTATACGTCGTATCGAATTGATCCATTTCGAAATGTCGCGATCAACGGATAATTTGCGGTGGTCGTATCGCGATCGCGATCGAAATATCATTTCGGACGGTACGGGTCTAACCGGACGTTAATTCATACCATGATGGGTCGTGAACGTTGCGGCTTTGGAGAACTATAACCAGAAACCTATCGAAACCATCCAGCTGGTGAGGTTTCCGAGGGAATTATAGTTGGATAAGTCCAAGTCCAGGCCGCTCGAACACATACTCACGCGTCCGAGCTCGTCACAGTCCGTTTGACCCTCGTGAGACCAGGACTAACCGTTCGAACAAACATTTCCTCGGACAATTATCCAAACACGCCCGGGGAGTCGTGAATCTTACGTATGAATAATTTTCCCGATTGTTAATCAACGTTAGTATCTTCCCACCTACCGAAACTTCGCTCGAGTACGTCTATTGGAATTATTGATTGTAATGGAAAAAAATAACAAGCAAAAAAAACAGAATTCCATTTTCTCAGATATTTCCGTCTCGACGACCAACGAGACTCGGTAGGAATAAATTCCTTTAAGTAAATATCTTCGGCTTTACTGATGGTGAATCTTATCTTGACTTTTAGCGAATTTTCTCAGCCCATCGAATCAAGTTCGGGCGTTTTGTGAAAATTGCAATTCTTTCCTACAAATCTTTGTAGATATATTTTTACTATTATTATTATTATTATTATTATTATTACCATACTGTAGATCTATAATTTTTTGATTATTTTTGCTTCATTCTTTTATCGTTATATTTCTCTACTTTTTTATTATTGCTTTTTTGAATGAATATCTCATCTTTTTATTTTTTATTTTGATACTGCATGCATATAATCGATCGATCCTCGCGATAATAATCGATACGAGTACCGTCAGGTCGAAATGAACGTTGGTCATGTAAATCAAAACGTATTAATAAGAAGATCGCGCGCGTATCATCAGCCTACGCGCTTCGTGTCTTCAAGTGGAAAATGGCCTATTCGTACGAAAGGGTCAACGACCTCTCGTAGAATGCCACGTTTATAGAGATATTTGCGAAATTTGCGAAATACGAGATGAAATATCATAAAGAGCATTGTTTCGACAAGTTCGTAGGGCAGACGACCGAAATATTTGACGATACGGTATTTTTTAAATTATTTTTCTGTTCAACAGGTACTCTAACGTTGAAGACGTACTCGCAGTTCGCCGGTACCGTCCACGTTATGAAGGCCGTTAGTAATCACGTGGTGTTGACATTCTGCGCCGGCCAACCGGACAATCAGTTGTACTCGGTCTTGATGTCGCGCGAGCACATACTCCAGAAGAGCAACATCAAGGGGGTTCACAATCTTCTCGGAAGACGTCGCTTGAGCATCATGAGCGTGCGAGAGGCATGCGCGAAAGGCGACGCCTCGTCGACAACCGGAAGTCTCATTGGACTTTGTCTCTGTTGGATCGCTACGCTGAGGCTCTCGATGACGTCGTGGCAATAATTACAATTTTCATAATAACGCCAATTTCCCATCATCAACCTCGTAGCAGACCGTTGTCCGGTAATTTTTTTCGTGAAATAAGCATCGATTTCTCAGGGTAAGAGGAAATATGGTATGTTTTTGTTATTTTATTTGGAAATTTGTTGTCGTCAATAATATTTTTCGGTTCGTTATTTTAATTAACGGAGAGACGGACTTCCCGGGGTACCTACAGAACTCGCGTCCGAAACTTTGCGCTAGAGCAATTGCGCAATTTGATCCTCCGTTACTCGTCAACAAGTACTCAAGTACTCAAGTACCCAAGTACTCAAGTACCCAAGCACTCAAGTACTCAAGTACTCGAGTACCCAGGTACTCAGGTACACGAGTACTCAGGTACTCAGGTACTCAAGTACTCGTATTCTTTTATACAAGTACTTATATACTTGTGCACAAGTACCAGATGCTTCCGTATAAGTACTCAAATACTTCTGATCAAGCCCTTTGGACTTGAATTAAACTTGTGTGTTCAATTTTTCATGCTCTCGCGTCTCTTTTACCCTACCGTAGAATCAATAATATTTTTGACCAGTGATTCTCAAAGCAAATTGTTGTCAGGTCCTCGTAAAGTCCTCCAGCCGTAAAAAAAATATTCGAAATAATGCAATCGTTGGACCGAATTTTGCTCTTCGGCCTGTCAATTTTCGGGTAAAAATAATAGCATTTTTGTTTACCTCGGTCTCTCACAGTCTCTAGTCCTTCAACCAGAATTTCCAGACTCGACGCGAATAAACCAGGTGCGCTGGTTCACTAAACTCGTTATTTCTTTTTTTTTTCTTCGCAAGTTAAACACGATGCTGGAATACAGCAGTTGGGTGATAAACGCGAATACAACACTCGTAGGAATACAGCACTCTCGTACCCGAAACTTCCGGAATCACTCTCGGGCTGCGCGACCATGTTTCCGAATTCGAAACTTCGTGAGTACGAATGGAAATTATATCCAGCTATTTCCAGTGTACACCGGGAGAAACTGAGTTTATTTGCGTGCCAAGTTCCAGTGCTCGTTCTGTACCCACCCGCATTCAAAGAATCATTCCGAAGATGCTCTTACAATTAGTCGTTATTATCGAAATTACAAATTTTCTTCCTTTTTGCATCGAGAAATATAAATGGTGAATAACATTCGTAAAATTTTGACGAAAAATTAATCCAAGCATTTCATTATTATTTACTTATCATTTGTTGCAATTATAAATGCAAAGATCTTCTGATAATTGAACAATTTTTGTAAAAAGAAAAGACTTTTAGTCCAAAAAATTCAAAATTGTTTCTAAAATTGTTATTCACTGTTTATTAAGTCTCAGTTTTCAGTCCATTAATCGCGAAGAGAATCCTTCGATCCAAAACTAACGAATCAAAGTAACTTTGTCATGTACGATATATTATCCTCGTGTCGAATCGTCGAAAAAAAAGATGAAGAATTAATCGATCAATGGAAATAAAGAAGATACTGTACGATAGCCATGCCGTTAGAAACTTAAGGAGAGTTGTCAAGCTACGAAACAGCTAATCAAAGCAACGAGGCTGACAATTTGTTATTTCTTCAAAATTTACCATTTTTCATTCCTTCAAAAAACCGCACTAATGAACACGAAAATACCATGTTTTATTTTGCTACGAATGCAGTTCCTTCCAATTACTCCTTAAAGAACATAGGACATGCGTCGAGTAAAAATATTTGAAAATAAACGAAACGACTTACTTTTTTTCTGAAAATAAAACGAAAAAATGTCAAATTTTGAATTAGTGGAAAATCTCGATAGTGAGACTCTTAAAAATGTTTTCCTATGTATGAAAAATGAATTAATAGTAAAAATGTTCAAAATGACACGAAGAATTTCATTTTTTTTAGTTTCGATATGTCGTATCATAAATAATTCGATTTTATCATTATCGGCTAGAAAATACAATTTGGTCCATATCGGAAGGTGTTTTAGATTACAAATAGGCAATGAGATAAACAAATTAGCATTCTTCAGCTCAGTCTATTGCGGGTAGCTTGAATACCTGTAGGCACCCCCACCCTTCCTCTTTCACCCTTATCTCGTCTGACAACCTTAAGTTTACTCCGACCCGTAATTACGCTAGCTACACGTGAATAGTTAATATATAAGTATTAACGACGATATAACGAATCAAAAAATGTTCCGGCCGCGAAGAATTTGGGTCGATCGTTTTTTTGTTTCGATGTGAATTTGAAACGTCGAAAAACGATTGGCTAAGTCAATCGCGATGGCGGGGATAACGAATAAGCCAATCGCACCTAAATCGAAACGAAAACGAGCCAAAAATTGCTGGACCATATTAGAGGAGTGATTTTTGAGAGAAATAAAAATGTCATTCACCTCGAATTGTCTGGGTCGTCCGGAATGAAAATGTACTTTCGTGGCCAAATGAAGTTTTATTGGATCTAGTAATTTTTGACTCGATGAAATTTTAGCACGGAGGTCCTCTTGGCTCACTCGCTGTTTCGTCAACGTGATAAATACGCGAGTTAAAAGTTTAAATCGATGTATAAGAAAAATACGAAGATAAAAACAAGAATAATAAGCGTACGTTATGTTTGAATATGTCTAAAAGTCTTTATTTATTTGCCAAACTGCTCGATATTAGATAATTATATTACAATATTATAATATATTATATAGTTATATAAATATTAAAAGATGGAGGAATTGAAGATTTGTGCATTCGACGTGTAAATGTAAAAAAAAATACTATCATAGAACAATAAAGTGTGGCTGAGAATCGATTGTCAACATCTCACATGTCCCTCCTGATTGTCTACTTTGAACTTTATTTTTATTTAATTTCATTATTTACTGCGTGACATCGAAAGTTGCAGTAATTATTCGCAAACTCTTCCGATAAGCATCAATTATTAAAAATAATTATTAATCGATAATTCCTCAATCATCGATCCATTTCTCGAGAACACACATCACTCGTGCTCAATCTGTCCCCAATAATATTTAAAATATTCATAAAAACAATGTTCACATTTGAACAAAAATATATTTCGCAAAACCCATTTCCATTCGTTCTTTGTTTCTCATTTTTTCTCGCGTTCTTTTTTTAATCTTATTTATCAACCAGAACTAAATTACGATCACAATCGTTCTCTTTATCGGTCAATCATCGATCAAAAAACAATATTTCGTATCGCCTTAAAAAAAAAAGCTTGCGTGTATATTAAAACGCATTGGAGAGCATCGTTTGCATTACGTAGTCGTGTTCCGCGAGATTAACAACGCCGGAGAGTCCGATGAGCGTTCGGATAATTAAGGCTAATTGTACGATTAACCTCACCCTCTATGTACATTATTAGGTTCTCTCATCGCACTACGAAAGCCTCGTATAGACACTGGTTTACTAAATTTTTTCAAGGCCCGTCCCCGTCTTATCCCGATAACAATTTTATTCTCTATACAACCCTCTCGAGTTCTTTTCTTACGTCGAATCTCAGCTTTTCTTTCGTATTTTATTTTATTCCTTGTTTTTTTTTATCTTTTTTATAATCCGTCTATCCACCCAAACGTCCGCGTTCGCGAAAGCATCTCTTGTGAAATTTTCTCGCTCTCGTGCGTCAGCGATTCTTCGTCGAGGGGAGAGCTTTTGTGACCACTGGATAGCCGAACCGTCAAAGGAAAAGGTGTACAAAGGGTCGCGCGGGCCAACCCCGGTGGTAGACTCCCCCCCGGTCCAAGTCGATTTTCGTAAAAGCCTTTCTTCGTCGCCGCTTCGAGACTGAACCCGTTTCGAGTGCCCGAGTATATTTCTACTAGCGCGTTTCTCTGTTTGCGTAACTCCACCCAAGGATTACTTTGCGATCTGAATCCAAGGACGGTGTTATTTTTCGAACCAATAATACCGCTTTATAACCGAGTTTCTCGTGGAGCTTTAAAGACGATCGTTCGATCGATTTTCAATACGATCGAATTTCATCGACTTCCTCCTTTTCTTTTCCTACAGCGACAAGGTAAAACGAATACGTCCAATACTGTGGCACAACAAATATCTAACGTTACCAGACAAAAACATTTTTTTTTTAAATAACGATCTAAATCGAAAAAAAATGAGAATTTTATTCGATATTTTATATCTTTATATTAATGTTGCAACTATTTATATTATTATTATTATGAACATTCTCTATATTATAAACAAATGTTATTTCACGTGGTTTTTGTTTAAATGACAACCAAAATTAAAAAAATACGTTACACATGAAAATTTCGAAATAGTTTAGGTTTTATAATATTTGTTATTTGTTCTTTCGACCATATAAAATAATTCCTCGCTTCATTTATTTATCCCTCAACGAAGATTCTCATCCGTCGACCAGGTAATGTTAATTTCATATCCGGAGGGCTGCCGTACGAATTTGTGAATTAAAAGCCCGCAGGTATCCACATGGCGGAGATACGTTTTTCTCATTGGGATAATTAAATGATATTACCGAAACAACAGACCACTTAAAGCATTGAATTCATTGACATCTTGATTACCACGTGGGCGTCTTTCCGCGTTTATGTCACTATATATATATAAATTGCTTTTGCTATATATATGTGTGTGTGTGTGTGTGTGTGTAATCTGAAGATAATTTTCTATCTTAGCTGTTGTTCCTCTCTCAGTCTCGTGACTCAGTGAGGAATGGACATTACACGACTCGAGGGTTTTCGTATACCGCCTCGCGATCTTTTGTAGTCGAGCAGCGAGAGAATTGACGAATTAAAGCAACGTGGTCACGCCGCTAAGAGATGACTAATTTCAACGAGTAAGTCCGCACGAGGAGTTCCTTACGTTGTATAAACGAGGTAGGAGAAAACTTTCAAATATTACAATAGGTGAGTTCTATTAATACAGAGAACGGAGTAAATTTAATTATAAATTAATATTTAACGTTATCAAAATACAGTCAAAGCTCTCATAATTAAAAATCGAATTTGTAAATTTTTATATTTTGAAATTTACGTCGTTCGATTTGACCACAGGCAGGGATAGGTACGATTTTAATTCTCGTAGAATTAAAATACGGTCAACGCTCGCATAATTTAATTTCGAATTTGAAAAATTGATTTTTTTTTTTTTTTTGGAAATTACGATCGGACGATCGTCCGAATAATTTCAAAGATTTCGTTAGGGATGAAATAGTTTTGACGGTGGTAGGAATTTTGTTCGCGTTCGAACGATGTTATAGTTTGAAAAGCCCAATGGCGGACGACCTCGCGAATGTTTAGAAGTGCCCGAAGCAGATAGGGTTAGTTACCCCCCAGGAAGGAGGAACAGGAACGGGCTCGCTTGTCTGTATTCCGACGCGATCGTTTCACTGATTGCAAAATTGAACCGTGTCGATGTACGTCCTTTTGTAGCTGGGACAAACTCTCACGAGGTAATTCCTCGTGAAATTCGTGCGCTACGAACGCGCGATAGTTTGTCCGGTGTAATTTCAACGATGGGCCGTGTACGTTAATTCAAAGTTTTGCGTACGATAGGAAGAGTTGCGTCGATAAATTCGATCGATTTTTCGGTAAGTATTAAACTGAGAAAGAGAGAGGGGGAGGGAGAAAGAGCTCACGAAAAGAAAGTTACCATTTTTTACCATTTTTTGTTGCCTTTACTCAAATTTCTGTGAACGAAAGTGCGTCTTTGTCAATTTTAATTATCCCATACTCAAAGCATTTTAAATATCGATCTGATCGTAAATAATAATGAATAAACTAAGATTTGTAATTAAAAAATTAATATATGAAATTTTTTGAATGAGACAAAAATTTATTGCCAATTTTCGTTTTAATTAATTAGCCAACTATTTAATTTTTTATACGCAAGCTTCATTTCTATTTTGAAATAAACATTTCGTTAATCTTACTTTTGTCGAGCGAGACAAGAGTTGTAAGATAATAACGTACGTAATTTTAGGATTTTATCAATTAAACCGAAATTACTTTTTGACACACAGAGCTATATATATATACGTGTGTGTGTGTGTGTGCTCGAGCGCCGACGTAAATTTGACACTCGTGCTTGTTCAGGATGAGAAGATACGATGATTGCGGGAGTTGTCGCGTCAAAAAGCCTTCGGTTATGCAACGCCGCGAGCATCAGCTAACACTGCGAGATAGTCGAGAGCTTCAACCCTCGTGGCGGGCAACTGTCGTCGCGAGAGGCGGCTGACTGTTTCTATCAAAACATTCGTCTGCCTCAAGGGCCTCTGAGTTTCGACGTACCTAGGTACTTGGTATCGCGTCGACGCGAGACGCATATTAATTTTGCTCGAGATAAGACCGCGGCATAATTATTATTAAAATGAAAATTCACCCGTAAGTTTCATCCACCCTTATTCGTCTCAGTGATGAATCAACCCCCTTAATTAATGTCTAAAAATACATTGTTTCATCGAGTATCGATTAATTACAGTTCACGAAGAATTTAGCCGGTTTCATAAATAAAATAACTGACAAGTTACGCCTCGGGGAAATGGGGGATGAAACGACCCTTGAGCAAACAAAACAAAACTCCGTTTATCCTTTAGTCTGCCGCTAAGTCACTAAAGTGGCTTTGCATTTACTTTCGAGATTGGCACAAAAATATTATTTATTTTGTATTTATGAATATGTCGATTGTACATTTTAGCAAAAATCTTTGACAGCGGTTTTGGCAGTTGGCAGATATCAAACTGGGATTTTGTCATGAAAATCGTGATCAGCGACGTCAGAAACATAAAGTGTGATAATTTGTTTTCCTCAAAAAGGACGTTTCATTACAAATTCATAGATTTTAAGCTGCTTACACCGCAGCCTGCGGCTAAAGCCACCATAGTGGCTCTGTACAATACTCTCAACTAAACACATTATGATTAACATATCGACCTAAAAAATTTTGAAAAAACATTACCGTCATTTCTGCCAAAAAGATAATGGCAGTCTAAAATTTAACGACGTTTCACACAATTCAGCTGCTTCAATAAAGTAGACAGAAAGAATAATACCTCGTCTGTCATTTGATAACAAATGAAACCACCCTTAACTTAAAAAATGATGAAAAGAAGATTTTCCCATAAACCAAAAAAGTCAAAAAGTACCGTATTAAATTCATAAAATAAAAATTTCTTGATAATAATACCCTGCAGTAACCAACCCCCGCGCCATCCCTGAACAACAATGTCCGAGTCCATCAGCATCAACCCTAATATGCGACCGAATTACCCCTAATGCCACCGATCCCCAGTCGTGGTCAACTGATTATTCAGAACGGAAGTGATGGACGCCCCGTTTGCATCGAACACCTTCCCACCCGTACGCGTGTTGTACCTCCTGCGTTCTGTCACTCAGCGAGATGGCAATTTCAGGGTTGAAGGAATTGTACTCGCAGGAAGGAGAGACGAACACTCGTACGCGTAATCTGCATGAAATTACTGCATTACGCAATTAGTACGGCCCCCAGCTTTAACACAGCAGGGGGTAAAGCATCGCTCGTTCAAATATACATGTACGAGCTACACTTAACTATACATATACGTAGTATGTTGTTTCTCTTACGAACAGCCACGATGTTGAGAGACTTCTGCAAGGCGGTTGTTACTGCACCACGTTACCACGTACGAAAGTATACCTTTTACCTTATATATATATTGCTATAGCTAGAGCTGTAGGTCTAGCTAGCTTTATACCATGGTACAAGTTGTATACATATAGCTTGTACATTGGCATAAAGCTAGATTATACTGAATAGTATTTAGGTACACACTATTCCACGCATACCTACGCATGCCACCTACTGCGCAATGATCCAAACCTCGGTGATGTAGCTGCACGACCCATGAGAGGATTCATTACTTACTCGGTGTCTGTTATGCCCTCTGCTCTCAACTCGCTCACGTACCCAACCGCGTGTACGACTTTAATCATGCCAGCAGACGTGCGGCCTTGAGTCGTCCACGAGTACTAAAATACTATTACTCTTGTCACCAGAGTTATTATTTTCTTCTTGTTTTAACGTCCTTCGATGTAAGCCAGGGAGACGATGACGATTGTTTTAACGGTGCGAGTAATCATTGTTGCTCGACGTTAATAATCGACTTGATTCAAAATTAATTGTTTGTGTACGGGTCAGGTTGGATTAAACTTTTATACGTTGATGGGTTCGCTGATCAATTTTACAAGGGGCTTGGGCATTGGAATAATCCGATTTTAACAAGATATTTTGAAATTGTATTTGCATTTTTTACATCTCAGGGATATTGATTTTGAAGTCGAAGTTGCATTGTGAAATTTTGTATTATATTTATGTCGATTGGTCTTGTAATATTTTCACGTTGATGAGGTTCTATCGGAAACAGAATTGGGGGACAGAAATGATTGAGAATCATATTGCGCGCCTCTTTACGTAAGCTCTTATGCCAACTAGCGAGTTGATTCTATTTTGTCAGCCATATCTTATCGTTAGTAAGTGATGGATAATTTTTTATGAAGTTTATATAGTAGAAAAAAAGAGCTAAGGTTTATATTACGTACTTAAAAACACTCAATGGGTGTCTAGGAAAGGAGTCACGAAGCAATAAAAATGAGATCTTGTGTAACTTGTCATGTAGCGACATGGAATTGAAGAGCAAGCGATACGAAAACGCGAAGCGTATTTTCTTCGGCACTGAGCAACCGATCGCGTTAAAATTTGGAGGGTATCTAGAGAATTATGGCAGAAAGGGTCTAAACGTTGTTTTTCTCAAAAATTTTGAAAACACTGTTACAGGCGAGGAGCAATTCAAAAACGTGATCCGCACTTTTTCCGGCACTGCCAATGAGCGTTAGAATCTTGAGGGTATCTAGAGAATTACGGCAAAAATTTGGAAAAAACAACGCTTAGCCACTTTTTGCTATCATTCTCTAGATATCCTCAAAATTTGAAGACGATCCGCTGCTCAGTTACGGAGAAAATACGGTTTGCGTTTTTGAATCGCTTGTCGCCCTGACGCTAACGTGCCCAGCGGCGCGTTTTGAAAATATTCGACGTTTTTATTATAGACGTTGTAACTAAATATAATTTTTTTACGTCTCCAATGTCAATAGCTCCATCATCGAGTATGAGAATCATAAACTTCCACCAGATATTTCCTCCAACACTGAAAACTACGAGGAAAGAATGTGGGAATTCAATCAGTATCTCAGTTTTAACAATTCCCTCAAGAATTTTCTATTTTGTAGCTAGGACTTTTTTTTATATCGTAAATGGATCAGGGAAAGAATATTCTATACCGACAGAGGGAGAAAAAGATCGCATAGAAATCGTACGTCACGGATGCGAGGAAGTCGCCGTGAGAAGAGGGAAAGCATCGGCGCTACCAAAGAAGTTCAGTCGGCTGGAATTTAATAAAGCAGTGGGGTTGTTCCCGTTGTTCGGGACACGGGGCGAAAGAAATGGACGTGAAGCGTGTCTAGCATTCACACAGCCTGGGCACTTTCATTTCTTCCCCGCTTCTTCCCTTTCTTTTTCGTTTCTCACTTGGGCTCTTTATATTTTCCTCCATTCCCATACTCGTATCTTTTATCCTCACCTCTTTTCATTTCTCCCCCATGCAGCTTCGTTTTCTTTCGTAATTACACTCTTGGGCGAATTTAATAGTCCGCTGACGAGGTTCTTTTCTTTATCTGATTCATTTAAGAGTACGTGCGAATGTTTGCGAAGTTATCAACGTTGAACAACTACACAAAGTTCTATTTTCAGGATGCGCAACTGTTTCCAAGAAAATGGTAGAATTTGGTAAAATTTAGATATTCTTTTTAGTATAGAACGTTTTTATTACCCTTGAAGAGTTTCAAGGTCATTGACTAATGAGTATTTGAAAATATCTGTTGTAACGTTAAACGATTCAACGATTGCAAGAGGGAAAGATGAATGGCTCAAGCCTGCTACGGCCTAACCCAACGTGTACCGACCGATGGTTAATTGTACCCAGAGGCCGCATGGTAAAGAGTGAATATGGAATACTCGACTAGCATGCTTTCTTCTGCCAATACATTTGCTCGTGTTTTATCATTATTCTTCGCAAAAAAGAAACACTAATCACTCCGTATTTCGATAAATTTATGTCGTAATAAACGCATTCAAGCAAAGGCTTGACGAACAGTCACAGTCGGTATTTCAGGGACCATTAACAGGATAAAGAACTCGCTACTCTCTACCTTACCGACCGATACGACAATATACCCCGTTTCTGTTAGTTTCATTCATACCCACATTGATAAAATATTCTCGACTACGCTTCTCAAGAATCCAATAATTCGAAGGAATTCGCAGAAACATACAATCACAATTAGCGACTGCGGAAGATGCAACGATAGTTCGAAAGATCTTTGATTAATTAAGATAAAACTATCGTGTGTCATCACCGGCAATCATTATTTTCAGCATATTCGTGAAACATTCGTAAGAAACAATCCGTCGTATTATTTATTTCTTGATTCCGTCAATCCTCATAAAAATATTAAATATTCGAGGTTAGGTCGATATTTAAATCACTCCGTAATTTCGTTTTTTTTTTTTCGTTAAAATTTCACAGAAATGTCTGCTACGTTTAAAATAATACAAAGAGGTATTTCGACCTCCGGTGTTTGTCATGGAAAAAGGAATTTTCGTAAATTCCTGTTGTATAATAAAAGAGGAACGAGAGACTTCAAGAAACGACAAGCCGAAAATCCCGATCCGGATATTCCTATCGACCGTAAGTTCCGTGTTTCGAAATATTCCCTAAACCAAAAACATTTATTGTATCGATATTATTAATTACGAAACGAAAAAAAAAAAAGGCATTAATAATATTCACGAAAAATCCATGTTTCAGGCCGCGGTGTTAAAGTAACCGGAATAACGCATGAAGGACGTCATGTAAATATACCTGAAATGTGCCCCGAACTTATAGTACCCGATCTTAAAGGATTCAAGCTGAAGCCTTATGTATCTTACCGATCGACCGACGTTGTACAAAGTACATTCACACCCAAAGATTTATTCGATGCCGTTTACGCCGGAAAGATTAAAAAAGATTTTGATAACGATAAACTTGGTCCAAATGGCGAATCTTCGGAGCCGAGTAAATTCGAAAAAATAACGCCCCAAGAGGCAAAAGACGAAGCCAGTAAAACGGGTTCGGATATCTTTTAAATATGCAGAAAAAAAAATATATATATATACATCGGGTATATTTCGCGCCGAGAGAATTCATTTCATCGTCCAATGGTAATCAATAGTCGTTCTTTTATTGGATATTATATATGTAGATATATCACATGTCATTCAACGATCTACAAGAAAGAAAAAAAATAAGAAAAAAAAAACAGACAAAAAATTACCAGTTTCTATGACTGTATGTTTATTTTTTATTGGTTAACCTCTACGTGCACTTGTGTACATCCTTGACGATTCTATATTCGTACTTGGTAAACTAGTTACTTATAATCGCTAATTATCGCGAGACCTTTACAAGAAGTCTCCGATCACTACTATTGCGGTCCATTCTCGCGTCCGAGACTTTTATTTACTGACACTGCCACCAGAAGGCGCGCCTGTACAGTGCGCAGTCATTCTATATACTTCTCTTCATGAAATACGTTTTTGTTCGTAAGATACGAAATTGTAACTTGTCCATTTTATTATGATATCGTGTTTTCTAGTCGACTTAATATGAAATGCGTATTCTCCAGCCATTCCATACGAAATAGATCAAAATTAAGAATCGAAGTGCGCCCTGGTGGTAGCGTCATGAATTAAATGTCATGGCACGAGAGAAAATGAACGAGCCCAATTATTTTCACATTTTAGATATTTCCCTTGGCGTTATGTTTACCTAAACAGACGGCGCCATTGTTTTTATCACTCTCTGATATGCTGTTCGTTAAAATCCTTCGTTTTTATTATTTGTTTTTTTTTTTTTTTTTTCATCGCGCAAACGTCTTTTTCATGATAGCAAATACCCCTTCAAATATCTGCATCTATTGACTATATATTAGACCTTGTATTGCGACATCATTAATACATTATCACATATACAATTCTTTAAGAAATAGTTCCTGTGTGTGTGTGTGTGTGTGTGTATGTGTGTGTTTAACGATTTTTTCGATGCGGCGTATATATAAATGTATGTATATGTATGTATAGAGATATACATCTGCACTTTTCTTCAGCGCCCTCATCTTCCTTCACTAGTGATTAAAAAAGAATTCGATTATTTTATTGCTGGTGGACGAACGATTTTGGAAACGAGTACTATAGCTACATCATCTTTTTTTATATATATAACTATGAATTCTGTTAATCTCAAAAGAGGACGGGAATTTAATTTTGGAGCATTTCTTCGATGTTAGTTCCGGCGTCCACCATTGAGAATCGCAGATTCACCTTACAGTTCGTCTACCTTAATAATTCTTTCGCTTTACAAAAACATTTCTTTTTTTCTTTTGAGCGAAGTTTGATTGTTTTCTCTTCTCGTCTTTCTTCATAGTTTCCTTGGTTTCTTTTTTTTTATTATTATTTTTTATTATTTTTTTCGTAAAAAAATGACGGAGAATTGAAATGTTAATTGGGGAATGGGTTTGCCACGGGAATCCGGTGGCGCTAGAATCGCATAAGCAAAGTGGTCCGGTAACGAATGACTCGTCCAATCTCGTGTTAGTCGATCGTGCGAAAATTCGTATATTTTTCTTTGACAAAAACATTCGTTATTACTCAGTCAATCGAATAATTGCAAGCCCCCATTTTACAAACTGACGCTGTAACGTTATGCTTTCAGCCATCATTGCGATCGAAGGATTAAAGTAAATCGAGTGTGACGTATAATCGAAGATAAGAATTTTAAAACAATGCCACCAAATTGTATCGTACGGCAAAAATCCATTCCCTAATAGTGTCGTTGTCGGTTTCGTGCGCGGCTCTCGTATTGCTTTGCTGTGTAAGTTTCATCATGAATCTTATGACGAAGTGCTGCAAAGGTCGCGTTTCTATATCTGGATCTTCGAGGATATTTGGAATGGAAGGTAAAATGATTTATGATGATTGCATGCTCAACCATACTTATCTTTATGATGATAATGATTTATATATAATAAGTAGTGTGTGTTCTATGTGTGTGTGTGTATAGATACATGTAGAAGAATTATTTTGTCGAAAGACCAACGATTCTAATTATGCGATGTTTCGATGTCACGCCGGTAATTAATGTGTCGCGTTTCAATATTTCGTATCGTTCAATCGTGTCATTGATAACAAGAACTTTCGTGATTACCAGTCACAAAATTCGATATATTGACCTCTATCAATGGAAATAATATCAAGGTTATGCAGCACTTCATTCTAGATCTATGTAAATGGTATCATTACCCTTTTTTTCCTCATTCTACGTTACTATTGAATTATTTCGTCATCAAATACCATCGAGGATAAATTGTTATATATATATATTGTTTTTTTTTACATTTCTCAATTCGTTTTGTTCTAACTAACACGTTTTTAAAAATGCGATCCGCAACGTTTGGAAACGAATCGTTTCGAGGCTCAAGAAATTCCAAGTTGTCGATCGACGAGGCGACTGAAAATCTTCTAGCTTCTCTCGCCTCGATTAATGCGTTATTAATTAATTTTTCTAGACGTCACAAAGCCCCGTAACACAGTTCTTCGCTGCTCTTTTCTTATCTAACTCGTCGTTAAATTTGTGTTCTTTTTTTTTCTACCATACATCTTAACGCTACTTATTACTTTTTTTTTATCGACAAACTGAAAATCAGTACAACCCTCTAAATCTTATTTTCTCAATATCGGTGTCTATATAAAATCTTTTTCGTCGTCGTTTTCTTTTCTTTTTAGTTTGAGCATATACGCGTGTCCTGAATTATAACTCGTTGGCAGTACAGGATGTATATTCCTAATAGATCATTTCGTAGAACAAATATGATGTGGCTGATAATGATTTTTTCTTAACCTTCTTTTTCTCTCTATCTCTTTTTTTTCATTTTTCTTAATCTTTTCTTTCCTTCTTTCGCTCGAGATATAAACAGACTGTATAAAAATGAGGGCTTGGATCAATCGTGAGCTACCGGGCCAAAAATTCACTGCTGTTTATTCTTCATTTTTATTTTCGTATCTGAACTTAATAATGTGACTTCGGAGTTTAACGCTCTTTCACTTTTGTTTGTTTGTTTTTTTTTGTTTTTTTTTTTCATTGCGCTGGCAAATTTCAAAGTAGCTACACGTAGTGCGCGTCAATCAAATGAGTACAAATATTTATAAAAGATTTTTCCAAACTTTTATCAAATAATGAAAAGTTTTCTTCGCCGGGAAAGAGCGCGCCATTGGTCCAATTTTTATTTTCTCGATAGCTCGTTTCGTCTTCTAAAAAACTTGCGTAAGACTTTGCACGAGGATTAAACTTTACGATTCCACGCGATAAAAAAAGAAACCATTATATCAATTTTTCTTTGCGGTTCGGCTATTATTTTCTCAATGAAAGAAAAATGTCGGAGAATCTTCTCGATAGCGAGACGAGCCATTGGGTTTAGTAAAAGTAGTCGTATAAAAGTTTGTAAAAACAATTATAAAACAATGAGTACTCATTTGACCAGTGGTCACTCCAGTTTCCTTTTACGCCATTTTCTTTCTCGCGAGCGTCTCGCGAACTCTCCAATTCTTCTACAACGTTTATTTTTCAATCGTCAGTCCATATGTTTAAATTGAAAATTTCTTATTTCCCTCTCGACATTGGTTCGAGTGTGCCAAAGACAGAAACGTGCATACAAAATCACACGCACAGAATTAAACCTTTTCGCTATCGAACATTATTTTTTTCAGTATCAATTCTCTGTATGCGCCTCGTTATTGAAGAACTATTGCAAGAAATCTAAAATTTCCTAAGCTCCACGCGTTTCGTTACAATATATATCTCATACTTCTCAGACAGCACGTAAAAAAGGCTCGTTAAATTTTCTTAACGAATCTCCTAGGAAAAAAAAAAGAACAAAAGAAAAAATAGAAAAAAGAAACAGAAATATGAAAAATGCAAAATTATTTTCCTCGCTGTTTTTGCCGCAGTAGCGACGCGAGTTCTCGTGTTTCTGTTGTTGTTTCTTATATTCGTCACACGGGTCAATTTTTAGTTCTTTTTCGAGGCTCTGGATGTCGAGATGTGTCGGTTGTTGGTTGGATTAAATTATTGCATTCTCGGGGCTCGATCGCAGTGGATGGAACCCTCTCACTCGTGAGGGCCTTTTTTTCTATTCCATCGGATCTCCAGCATTTTCGAATATTGTCGCATGGGGGTTACTTCCGGTTGGCCACAGGAAGCCCCCCACGCTACCAGGTGGTAGATACGACGCCCCTCCACCCAGCCCAACCTGGCATATATATATATATTTCACAGTCATATTTATTATATTTTCATTTATTCACTTTTTTTCTCATTATTTCAACATTTTCATCCCTCGAGGAAAATTGAGGGATGGAAATTGATCGAATTTGTAATCGAAATAAAAACGGTCGTTGTACAAGTTTTGCAAAGAATTAAAAAAACATTGTTCTTACGTTTTGTTAGAAGATCGAAATTGGGAAAACTTGTAACGATTGTTTTTATTTTTGTTATTCTTCGGTTCGAGTCGCCAATTCGATATTTCGTACGGTTTCTCGATTTATTCCTCGAAAGAGAAAATTGCACAGAGCTAATTGGGCATGCCGGATGTGCGAGGGTTGATGATGAAGCCGTGTAAATAAAAAGCGCCAATCTTTTTCAATCCTAAAAAATGTTCTTTCGTTTTCTTTTTTTTTTCTTTTTTTTTTTGTTCGACGCTTTCCCATCGAGAAAGAGCCGGACACCATTGAGATGGATTCGAGGGACCGGACGATCGGGAAAATAGGCAAATAAGACATGAAGAATCAAAGAAACGATTGAAGGCTTTCAAGAAATTAATCAAAAAAATAATCATTTATTGGTTTTTTGTTTTGTTTCGCATATTTGCGGTTCAAATAAATAAATAATAGTAGGAACAAATCGCCAGGTACCTTTTTTCACGTATGTTATCGCTCATTAATAACTACGGGAATTAAAAAATAAAAAATAAAACAACGATAAATATTTCCTTTTTTTCTCGACCGCTTAACGTTCGAACTAACGCGACAGTAATTCCTTTTTTTTTGCTCGTCCGAGTAGCTTGATTCGTTATTAAATAATAAGTATAAAAATGGAAAAAAATGAAGAGAAATAAAAATATATACATATACATTTGCGCATTGTTCTACGACAAAAATTACATGGATGATAGAGTTCCAGTTTCATGGTACAAAAATTTAATACTCTTCTCTCTCGATCAGATTTTACATTTTTCTCGTGTCCACTTTGCGCGAACGAATAATAATTTCACCCTCTCTTACTTGTTTTCTTTCTAACGTGTTTCACGCACGACGTGAACAAATTTATTTTAAAAAGTTGGAGAAAAAAAATGCTTTTGCCAATTTTGTTTGCCATGAGTTTTTTTTAATAACTAGAACCCAATGATCCGAACGATCTAGAATCTAGAGTAAAAGAAAATCGTTCACTCCACTCATGAGATTACCTGTTGACTCCATAGGAGCGTTCTCTCCGCCAATTGACAATCGGCCGCCAATCTAGACGGCAAACTCTTCCATCTCTCCTCGTCGCGTTCCCGATCTCTCTCGAAATCCTTGTCCACGTGTCCAGCCGACAACGGTGGTAAAATTTGAGTACGCTGAGCGAGTTTGTAACTGTCCTGACGCGGTACATGATCACCGGCGCGTCTGATTGTGCCTGACGACATCGTTGGCAGCGGAGTTGGACTTCCACCGCCGCGATGCCTGTGATAAAGATTTCTCTTTTGTTGCAGCATCCTCTGCTGCACCATTAGCTGCAACTGCATACCCGAATCACCGCGTATCTTAAACTGTTGCTGACTCGGTGACGCTGAACTTGGTCGCAGATGGACGAGATCCAGGTGACCTCTCGCTTTTCCTGAATCTGTCGAAGCGAAGAAAGAATTAGTGGAGAGAAAGGCGTAGAAGAGTAACATTTTTAAACCGTCGCAATTTAGCTATCGATAGAAAATAGAGAATTCACTATTAGATAAACGATTAAAAATATATTAATCATACAAAAAGAAAAATAGACGATATATTATTAATATACCAGAAATTTATCGAAAAGAAAATCGTTGAAAATCTTGGTAGTAAAAATTCTAACGCTCGTTGTTAAGAATTTGATAATTACCTTGAATACTTCGCTGTTTTTCTGGTCTGTCACCAGCACTAGCCTGTTGACAAAACATCAATCGCGATCCACCGTCCGAAGCACGACGACCCTGACTGGCTCTGGATATTCTTGCTGCGATCGGTGATGGACTCTTCGGTGGCGGTGGAGTACAGGATGGTAGACTACTCGTGAAACATCCGGTTATCGTGAAATCCGGTGGACAACCAGAATCGAAACTCGACTCGAACAATTCGGACGAGGAGCTTCCACAGCCACCGCCACCAAAGAGACTCGATCTACTCGGTGGATCGATCGGATCGACGATCGTACTGTCGAAATGATGTTGCTGATAATCGCTCAAGCGTCGATTCACTATTTGACTATCGATACGCTGACTTATGTCACGATCGAGGCCAAGTCTGTGTTCCTGCAGTTTTATCTGAGCCTCGCGGAGTTCATCACCGCTAGGACCTTCCTCGAAGTCACCTTCGGCGCTGCAACAACCCTCGTCGGTCGACGAACTCGTCGAACTGAAACGCTTTCCACCTCGAATCGTCTCTTCGCGTCCTCTGGAAAAAAATCAAGTAATTTACATTAAGATTTTTATTTTATGCTCTTGATCTATTTGTTTTCGCGTCACGATCAAAATCATTCGCCAATCGGAAGATACGACTGTCTACAAAATTGCGTTTTATTACGTTAAATTGTTTTTTTTTTGGTATTTTTTTTTCTATTTAATTTGGGATAAAACGCTCGCTGCGACGAACCGAACCGAACGTGCCACGTGCGAAAATTTCTTCTGGAATATTTTTAACGCACTGTGGGTCAGGGTAATATTTCGAGAATTCGGCGAATCGTAAATCAAGCCACGAGTAAAAATGGTACGAGGCGGTTATCGAACATGCGGAAAGTCAGCGATTCATGATTTTGTTTACAAGTCGAAAAATTAGAAAAAAACGTACTGGTTCTTTGTAATCTCGTAGCTACGTTATTTTTTCTTTCGATTCTTCAAAGAATCATTCAGTCGTAATAAAATAAAAAAAATTGGATGAGAATTATCATCAGGGGAGAGTTTTCTTAAAAAAATAACAAATATTTGAATAACATATAATCGTAATTGTCTATTTTTGCTTGCGAGGAAATTATGGTCACTTAGGAGAAAGTTCATTAATCGCTCCAAGAATTACAAAGCCCCGAGATAAAAGATGCCTTTGATTTTAATCTCAAGATTTAGCCACAACCAAGGCAAAAATTCTCTTTTCCTCTTTTCCATTAAAAATAAGCGTGATAAAGGTCCGATAAAAAAGCAAGATAAAAGATTTTTCTTTCGAAAGCAAAGGTTGAAATGAAAGAGTTACCAAAAACTGAAAGGGACAGCCTCGATCTTCCAATCCGACCTATCCCGAACAAAATCTTGAATCATTCCATGACGATCAATAACCATCAACGTCCGACTAAGCTATCACTGCAAATGAAAACGAGATTTATTAAAAAAAATATATATAAAAAAAACACAAATCAATAAATGCATAAATAAACTTTATTTTACGGTATTGCAATTAATTTATGACGAGTACGAACGGTTTATGCAATTATTTCCGTTATGGCTGATTTTAATGCTCGAGTATCCAATTCGGTTGTTGGAAAAAATTTAATTCGCGAGAATTAAGAATAAACGTTGTTTCAAAAAGAAAAATGTCGGGATTGGAAGTTTAAGCGTAAAAATCATGGAAACGAGATAAAGTCGATCGTGAAGGAAAGATTCGTCGGATAGAAGAGAAAGATCGATCGACGAAAACTTGTGGTAAGAATCGTGAGAAAAATAGACAATATTCACCTCGACTTGAATTTGTCGTCTTTTGTCCTACTAACGGATGGCCAACAGCTGTTGTTCGTTGGATTTCCACTTCGATGTTGCTTCAGTCTCTCCAGTAACAAGAAATAAATGGCAGCGTGATGATCGTAGCTGTTGTTTTTTAATGACTGTGACAAAAAAAAACAAAGTAAAATTATTTCTCTCTCTATATTTTATTCCAAACTCGTTATTAACACTATTATTTCCTGATGAATTTTATAAATTATCATTGCCAATTAATAATCATTATTCTCATTTAATTTCAAAACTGTTAACTGAAAAGTTTGACTAATTATTAAATTTGTATATTCGACAATGAAATTGAAAAAAAAAGAAAAAACGTTTAAAAAAATTAATTTATTATCCGACGTTGCTGGGATATTTTCTTAAATGCGTTTAATAGTATCAATGAATAAGTAGCGTTCTCTCACCTCTTTGGTGCGTGTAACGTCGATACCTAAACTATGCATAAGCCTGAGAATTTGTTCGTTAGGCTCTTGAAGCGCCGAGGGTGGATTTGGTATTATCGTTGGAAACACATCGCCGGAGCCGATCATCCAACGATGCCTCTTTATTTGTGGAATAGTATAACGCTTGCCAGGCTCGAGTACCAACATCTTGCGTATCAGACTTTCACAATCTGCGAATCGCGAATCAAAATTTTTCATTAAAAAACTAAATAGACAATTTTTTTTAATGTTGCGACGTGACCAGCACCGTTTCCTCGACACGCAAAACTATCTCGGAACGAATTATTTACCGATTCATATATTCATCAATATTTCGAAAACCTTTGAAATTTATTCGTAAATTCCAGCTTGTAATTCAACATTTCAAGCTTGTTTCTTTGATTTCTACGATTTAGTTTTCTTTTCTTCTTTTTTTTCTCTCTACCGACACAGATCTTTCGATATCGGCTTCGTTCGAAATCCAGCGTTTTTCCTCGTCGCAACAGCGAGTAAAAATTGAAGATCGACGACGTTATTTTTGATCTTTTTTTTTTGTTTGTTTTTGGTCAATCGATGTAATTATTTTTCTGTGAGACAAGCATCGTGCAGAATTTGTACGAAGATTTAAGTGAAAGTTTGAACGTAAATTCTGGTGAAAATTTGAACGTAAACATTGTAGGAAAAGCTCGAAGGATTAATTCACGAGGAAAAGATTGAACGTGTGAGATTAAAGGAATAGAAGCGTTACCTGTGCTCATAAAATATGGAATGCGAAAACGACCGCTTAGAACACGATCGCGCAGTGACTGCAAAGTCGATCCATCGAAGGGCAAAGCACCACAGACCAATACGTAAAGAACGACACCGAGACTCTGAAAAAAGCAAGCAGAGATATAAAATTGATCCAAATGCAAGAGAGAGAGAGAGAGAGAGAGAGAATAAGAAGATAAATCGAGTAAAATTGAAGCAAGACGTACAAGAAAAATAAAAAGAACAAATGCTATTCGCCGAAAATATTAAAAGTATGAAAAAAACCGTGTTTTTCTCAAATTTTCGCGAATTCTTGAAACATGCGAGGCGGATGATTGAAAAAAAAAATTAAAAAAAGTTACCCAAACGTCGATCTCAGGACCGGCGTAATGTTTGCCACGAAAAACTTCGGGTGCTGCGTATGGTGGACTTCCGCACCACGTGCTCAATCTTTCGCCCGGTACGAATCTATTGCTGAATCCAAAATCAGCTATTTTAACGTTCATCTGCGAATCCAACAAAAGATTTTCCGCTTTCAGGTCGCGATGTGCGACTCCCGTGCCGTGGCAATACTCGACCGCTGATAATATTTGGGCGAATGTCGACCTTGCTCGTGATTCGGCCATTCTTCCAAAACGCGCTATGTAATCAAATATTTCACCTTTGTTCGCGTACTCGCACACCTGTGAAAACGATCGAGCAACGGTTATTACGGGATGAAACTTTGGTCAACATTTTTTTTTTTATATTCGACGCTCAAAAGTTAATCTTAAGAATTTAGTATCGCAAAATTTTTATATTAATCTCTACAAATTCTTAATAATAAATATTCTAGAATGTTGGAACTCTCGGGAGTTGGATAAACCGATTATTTTAGAAATTTGTAGACTTTTAGAAATTGAAAATTCTAGAATTATCGACATACTGAATTTTAGAAATGAACGTTTGTACAATTTTAGAAATTCGCAATTTTAGAAATGAACAATTCTAGAATTCTAGAAAAATTTGAATTTTAGCAATTTTATTCGAAATAGCGAAATTCTAGTGCGGTTTCTAAATCTTGGAATTTTAGAATTCGATTTAAAAAAAAGGAAATTCGGTCTCACCCTGTAAATCATATTTTTCGTTTCCATGAGTTCAATAAATCGATAATTCTACAAATTTTTAGACTTTTAGAAATGGAAAATTCTAGAATTTTCGATATACTGAATTTTAGAAATGAACGTTAGTACAATTTTAGAAATTCGGAATTTTAGAAATGAACAATTTTAGAATTCTAGAAAAAAATTGAATTTTAGAATTTGAATTTTAGAAATTTTAGAGTTCGATTTAAAAAAAAAAGAAATTTTCACTCGCTCTCACCATGTAAATCATATTTTTCGTTTCCATGACTTGGTACAGCTTGACGATATGGGGATGTTCCAACTGCTTCATTATCTCGACCTCGCGATAAACTTTTTCCAAATTCGTGGAATCCAATTGTGTCTTATCGATTATCTTAATGGCGACCTAGAAAGTATCGATATTGCCTACGTAAATAAAATTTCATAATCGATAATTATCGATTACAATATCGCATTAGTCGTCGATAGTATCGGTAAAAAAGATCAATCAAACAAACGTAATTTTCTCATTATCAATAATCGACATTTTTCTAAAATCTTCCCAAAGGCACCGATTTTTTTTTTGCCATCGACTCACTGCAACAACCCAGATAGACACATTTACCTGATATTTGCATCATATTTACGTCTTGTATGACGCATAGGAAGGCTCACAGCTGTGAGTCTCTTATGAGTGCTCCCATGTACATCATATTTGTATCATATGATGAATCCCAATATGATGTCGAAATGAAGCAAAGTTGTGTTCACGTGAGCATTCATACGGTGAATTCATTAGCACTAGTAAAATCGACTCACGGAAATACAAGAATAAGTACATGCATATGGGGCTCATATGGGCGTCACGGCGTGACGAAAAATGACAGAGAAATGCTCATATCCCCACCACCGTCGCGTTGAATCATAATGATAAAATCGTCAGTATACTGACGAGATATACTCTATTCAGTATATCCCAATATATAGCTGCAAAATACATACATATCTGTATTTGTGTGAAAATACGGGTACCACAAATTTCTCAAACAACTAGAGATCCGTTAAAGACTTTACAAAATCGTTGTCAGCATTTCTGCCGACTCGCCACTTTCTTTTGAACTCGGTTATATACAAATATTTCGCGACTCTGCCCGCGAGAATCGTAGCCATCTATCGGACTCTAGCGGTACTGCCGGCGCGGTAATTACTCGAGGCAACATACATATCGCCATCATATGGCGCTCATGCGATGTATTACTGAAAAAATGCATAATACCGCCATAGGATGTGTCACTTAGAAATGCGCATACGCCGTCATATTGTGCTCATCGAATATGTCATTGCTATATATGCAAATGGCCGATGTATTGCCTGCACGATATCTACACTACCAATGTTAACCCAATGAATACATTAAAAAAATCATTGCATGACTGCCATATGACGCCGATATGACAACATTCAATGCAGAATTTGAAATGTCCGTCTTATGATTTCACGATGTAGTCAACGTATGATGCACTGGCAAACGTCAAATTGCAATCAAAATGAATCAAAATGTATCGTCAATTCAGGATACTAAATGCGTTCATTACATGTTATCACAACATTGAAATCGATGTGCTGTAAAATTTGCTTTTTCCGATGTATGCACAGCGTGAAAATCACGACTGTCTATCTGGGAATATTGCACAATTTTTTGTTCTGTTTTCCTCATACTTGTCCCGACAACACGAGCGAATAAATTTGCGTTCCGGATTTACAAACTTCTATAAATACACCGAGAGTTGTATTTGTGAGAGCGATCAGTCAATGACCTTGAAAAACTTTGCAAGTGTAAAACTCGCTCTCGTCCGCGGAAAAAAAAAGAAAAAATTATGAAAAATTCATGAGTTCCTCTCGACATTCGTAGAAACCGAGTGTCTCGTCGCGACTCGACGTTCTCTAATAGCTCCGACGTTTTATTTTCAAGAAGCATTCTTCCTCTTCCGCAGAAATTCTTCGCTTGGAACGAAAAAAAAGAGTTAATAAAAAAATTGTCGCCTTTTCTCGATCGTACGATCTTCGACGCTCTTCGACGATCTTCCTCGAGACTCGAACGTTTCTGGATTTATTTAAAAAAATGTTTGATCTCGTAGAAAAAAGAAAAATTACCATTTATTTGACACTCGTGCGATATTTATCGATTTTTATCAATTTTTATCGATTTTTATCGATAAATTAATTTTATTAATTTCTTTCGCGTTGCTTCCTCTTCAACGATCACGTTTTGATTAATTACCTCGGTCTTGGTGATTCGATGCCTGGCCAGCTTGACGACCGCGAAGTTTCCTTTGCCGATCGTTCCCTCGATATCGTAAAAACCAACGCGGATCTGTTTTTTGCTACCCTGACCAGTACCGGCATCCATTTTTGTCATACAAATCGAGATTAACTCGACGTCTTGTTTATCCAACGTTTTCTTATTCCTCCTTCTCGCCTCTCGCCTATTTTTTTTTCTCCCCTTTATTCTAATCCGTGACCCTCAATTGACCTTCACAGTTTGTCTCATAACGATCTGAAATCACATTGAAAATTTCAAATTAATACGAGGATAATAATTTTTCCGATAACGATTATTTTAATAAATCGTCGTTAAAAACAATAATTGAATTATCGACGTACGACGATTGCAATAATTTTTAAATCATTCTTCGCCGACGGGAACGAACGATGTATTTGTGACAGAGAGAGAGAGAGAGAGACAGACAGAAAATAAAAGATGGAAAAAAACGCGGTCGAGCAGTCGACGGTAAAGACCACCAATGTCACGAAGAGGTCGCCGAGATAGCGTTTTATTTTAGAAAAGCATAAATCTGCGAGATCCTCATTTTACTTAGTACCGAATTTATTTTTAGTTTAATAGCGACCAATTTTAATGCACGCATTTAAATAAAACGAGAAAAAAAACGAGAAGGAAATATACGAAAAATGAAACGAGGGAACGTCCGCGTGCGTCACTGCTTACGCAGATCGGGGAATATCAAGCCTTTTTACACTTGGTCGTGCTCGTTCTCTCTCTCTCTCTCTCTCTCTTTCTCTCGTGGTCCCTGCTCGTATCGTAGATACTGTTTTTCACACTCCGACGGAACTGACGTACTCTCGCCGTACCTACCATCGCGAATCGAACGAAGAAAAAAAGAAAACATCTTCCTTCGATTATTATTTATAATTAAAAAAACAAAATTTCGTTTCTCTTATCAATTTTTTTATAGAAAAAAAAATGAATTAAATTATTTATTTCGATATTAAATCGAGTTAAATTTTGATAAATTGATAAAAAATTTATATTTAAAAAAAACTATATTCTTCTTTTTTTCCTCGATGAAAAATCATCGTTCGTTTCATTGCTCGTGGACGAACGAGACGATAAACGATCGCCACCGTACTACGGGGGTGAGAGAGAGTCTTACGCGCGAGGCTCGTTCGTGCCGACCCCGTTATAAAATTCTCATCGTCGTTTTATTTTTTTCTTTTTTTTTCTTTCGTCCCGCTCGATTTTGACGAACGAACTTCGTTTCTTTTTTTTTTCGTCAACTCGCTAATCCTTCGACACACGTCCATTCGTCCAGATGCCCTTGTCGAAAAACTCGTCGATTTTTCCCCCAAGGCGTTTCGCACTCCCGGCAATTGTTTTCAGTACCGGGTAAGCCCGCGCGTCATCGCTCTCGCCCACCGGTCGATAAAAGGCAAAGGACCTCGGCGAGTGCATTTTTCATTCGTGGAAAAATAACGAAAGAATTAAATCTCGACGATAACGTCACGAATTAACGACCGAAAAGTTTCACGAATTAAATAATTTTCCATTTTTTCAACGTTGGGACGAATTTTTCTTCTCGCAGCTCGTTATCATTATTTTCTCGGGATATTCGTCGAGGTCCGTTGTATTTTATGCTTCGTTATGATCCCTCCTTTTTTTCAAATCATCTAATTAAATTTATTATTATTATTATTATTTACACTTATTTTTATTTTATTCCTCACGAATTCTTTTTTAAATTAAATCGTTTATTTTATTTATCACCAGTGAATTTTTTTAATTCAATTTTTCATTGAAATTTTTGTTTATTTAATTCATCGAATCGAAGGACTTTTACGGAGGAAATTCACTCGATTTGTTATTCCCACGTACAAGGAACGACTTGAATCGTTCGTAACGAAAAACAAGATAAAATTTGCGCTTCATAGACCGTACTATTTTTTTTAAGGGTAAATGCTCTTTTTGTTATTGTTGGAAGAGAGAGGAATCGCGAGGGTTCCGGTCGCCATGATTTTTCACTCGCAATCGTGGCGGTCGAACGGCAACCGGGAACGCTGCAACAAGTATACAATAGCGCGGTTCGTGTGTACGAGCTCATCGTGACGTCACGGAATCTCCGACGGAGAGATTTACAATTCTAAGCCGGGGATCGAATCGATTTTTTTCGTCGTACGTTCGCGTTTGGTCCGTTATGTCACGGGCTAAAGAAAAATACAATAAAATAAGGAAAATGAAAACGAAAGGAAAATAAAAGTACTTTCGTTCGTGAATAATTTCGTCAAGACGGGAACGTCGTTCGAGAAATTCGGCAAAATGCAAAAACTTGTACCCGGCATCGTGACGCGAAGGACCCAAACAAAATCCGAACGGAAATTTGTCGATTTGACTTTTTTTTTAATTGTTTTCAATTTTATTTTTTAAATTATTTTGAGTTCGTTTTAAAGAGATTATTGTTAACATTTTATCAATGTTGCTGAATAATTTATTTGTATATTGTAAAAGAGGGAGTATAAAAAATATAACGATAGTTTGAATTTAGTAAACAGAAAAATATTTTTATATTTTTGGTAAATGTGAAAACATTTTTACAAATTTATTAAATTATTTTCAAACGTATTTGAAAACGTTACGAGAATATTTTTCTCTTTCGTTTTTGCTCGCGCGAGTCTTTACAGCTGTCGACGAATTTTTCCAACCGAGAGAATTCTTTATCGCGCGAAGTCGATTAAATAATTTGGATTCGATAATGATGAAAAAACACACCTTGCTCGTATTAAAATAGTGAAAATCACTGAAAAACGTTCGTCGCCTTTGCACTGTCATTAGAAAGAAAAAAAAGCTCTTGGACGAATATCTTCACGAGTCACCGATCGAAGTTTTCCAATAAAAAGTCTGTCTCGCGCGTATTCGTTTACTAAATGACGTTGCGACGAAACGTAAAAATAGTGCAAATTTTCATATAAATTCCATCTCGTCGAGGGAGGTTTTTTTTCTCTCTTTTATCTCGAGTTTTCTCACCGGGAGATGGTGTTAGAAAACCGGCGAGTAGCGTCGTTGCCATCGGCGAAGCCGCTTCGCACAACGCACAAAGATGTCTATTTCGCTCCCGCTCGCCCCCTTCTCGAATTCACGAGAATTCGAATATCCTCTTTGCGTCAGTCGTCATGACGATAACTCGCTTCCACGACGGTTCGATACCGACTAAACCGTCGGCCATGTTGCTACCCTCAACCCTGGTGTACGTCCCGACGACGTCGGCCGACGCCGACGCCACCACTCTCGCGGCTTTAACAATTCCCCCCCCCCCCCCTCCATCTCGCCCCAAGTGGAGACTTTCTCACTCGTAGGTAACCCCACCGCCCGTCTACTCGACTGTATATTTCCCCTTTTACTCCTCAAACGCTGCTCCCACTCCCCCTCGAGCCACTCACGCGCGAGCACCTCCCGGCGAGGCGTCAATTTCTTAAGGTTTTTCTAACCGTACCCCGGGAGTCGCTCACCGGGCGATTTCCAAGTTTCTTAAATGATAGGCTTCCAGAGAAAAACGTAGATTTTTGTTGTTCCTCGACGAATTACACGTATATGAAAGTTGGAATTAGTCGATCGATGCGAGATTTATTTTTCTTTGTAAAGATCGACGAAATTCATAAGTCAAGAAAACGTTCGAGCCTTGGCCGCTGGCTCGGCCACGATAAGTTTTTTTCAATAGTATTTATTGTTTTCGCCCGATATTATCCACGTCTGCGTCAGAAATCTTTCGAAAGGTATACGTCTCGAAAAATGAATGAATCAATTCTAGTATCAGTTCAGCTAATGAACAAATACACCGTGTCTAAAACCCTGAGAACATTCTCTTCGAATCGTATCTCTCCATCTCCCGACCGTCACTCCGCTAGTTACCGACGCCACCGCACGGTGGCGCGCGGCCGCCGTGCGGCGTAAGCGGCGCATACGCCACCAGCGCCACTGGCGGTAGCGTCCCTAACTAATCCTAAAGTAAGAAATAGGGAAATTTCCATCCCTCCTTATCGGAACCCGAGGAAACAACCCCGAAAAATAGATTTTCCTACAAAACGATTCCTCGTCGACGCAATTAACCTACAAACCTTGAAAAATTATAAATTTAATAAACCCCCCTAATAATTAACCGTTCGATCGAGCCCGCTAAAAGTAAATTGTTTCAACGCTTGTGTACGGTATTTCAGAGTGCGCTGATAAAATGCACGTACACGATATGCTTACGTATTATTTCCGTGTGGATCTTGCCACAGTCCGTTACGAGAGCCGACGGTAACATCGTCTCTCCTTCTTCCTCGTCTATTTCCTTCTATTCCCTATCTCACTCGGGCATTATCACCCTCCGCACCCTCCTCACACCCTCGTCCGACTATGTAACACCCGGTGATCTGGCGAAGACGAGACGAGAGGCAGAGACCACGCGCGCGTTATCTCCGCGACAATTGACGTCAACGTTCTCCACGAACGAAGGTTCTGTGGTCGCGCATGTATGTATATCCAATATATATGTATACTATGCCTATAAATGTAAGTGAAATAAGTAATTCAATGACACTGACCGAATCGAGACATTGGAATACTGGTTTTTCCGTGATTCGTAAGTACCTGGGCAATGTAGAAACCCCCCACAACCTCTCTGGCATTGAAAAATGTTTACAACGAATTTCGATTTTTAAATCTCCTTCCAAAGGCGTCTTAACTCTGAATTAATTAAAAACATTTTTTTTTTAAATATTTTATGAAATTTGAAAGCTGCCTGGTATCATTATGACCTTGATCAGGAAAATTCCCTATAAGACTCGGGAAATTGGAAATATTGGATTAATCCCACTCTACGAACGTCTAAAAAACGTTTTGAATTTTGGCTTATCTAAAATTGAGAAACTACGAAAGCTTCTTATCTGTCTATGACGTTTGAAAATTCTCGATATCACGATACAAAAATTGCCTGCACGAGTGATTATAACAATAAAACAGTTCAAACTTTTGAGTTTACTCATATGGAAAAGCTCCTCCCTTACGACTCCGATTTTGCGAACTCACCCTTGGACAAATTTTTCCATTATTCAGCGAAATAAAAATCATCCCTAAACCAACGATTCATTGATACGATAATTTTGATAAATCCCAAATTAATTCCAACGTCTTGCAATAATATTTCCTCCACACGAAAAAGAACAAAAACAAAAAACAAACAAAAATACGCCATTTTGTTTATCTCCAAAATGTTCAAACGTCCGGAAACGAAGAAAAAATTCTCGAACAAACGTTTCGTAGAACGTCTGGTAGTCTCGACTCGCCTCGAGGGTGAAACAAAAATGGTGTAAAGATTTTTTGTTTTGCGCCGAGACGCGTAATTGTCGGACGACTGCAGACGCGCCATTTGACCGTACTCATCGTTAATTCGCCGGCGGCCTCGCCATCGCGTCTCGAGAACCTTTTTACCTCGCTCGTCGGGAGAACGTGGAAACGTAGGCGGTACGAACCACGTACGTGCTTTGTTTATAGCTTTGTCGAAAAAAAAAGAAGAATAAAAAAGGAAAAGCTATAAAAGAAGAAAAATATCGCTTTCGTCTTCGTTGTGCAACGAGAACGTATTGGAAAACGATATTGGGAATGACAAACGGACAAATTGACGTAATCCCGGTTGCACGCTCGATGCGTGATGACACAACACATTCGGCCATCGAGCATCGACATGAGGGAAAAATTGACGATTTATTATTATTTATTTTTTATTTATTTTTTTTTTTAGAAAATAATCGTTAATCGGATTTTACACGCTTAACGGGATAGGACTAATTTTACACCGTGAATAACGTCGAGCGAGAGTCAAAAACTCGTAAATTTAGCGCAAAGTGATGTTAATTCGTCGAAGGACGGATACGACGCGTCGAGGATTTGCGAGATGTACTCTCGAGGGGGTTGAAAAAAAACAAGACGTTCGTTAGTGCCTGTTGAAAGTAATTTTTTTGAAAAATTGTCTCTTTTTTACAATTTGAAAAAAAGTAAAGACAATTTTTTCAAGCGGCCATCTTTGTATTCAAAATTTTAATAACGCGACGGACATATTTTTTAATCGACGATAATAAATAATTGAAAAATGTTGACTAAAATTTTGTAATTTCAACGTAAACGACAAATATTTTTGTTTCTCGTGGATTCGTGAATTTGTTTAAAGTTTGTCACGTTTATTTACAATAACAAAATCGATAAGCGATCGCGATCGGTGAAACTTTCGAGAAAAGTCGCTTGCAACTATTTGCACAAGTGAAACGTCCGTCTAGCACATGTACGACGATGCCTCCTTGGCATTATTTACAGAGCGCTTCAAACGTTATGGAATTTTTACGATTTCGAGAAAAATGGGAAAAATCGAATTCGTCCGTTTCTTGAATTTTTTTTTTTTTTTTTCGTAGAGAATTTTTTGTTTTCCATGCGTTTATTTTACGGCCCTGATATTCTATACGGCTTGTCCGTGTAATTTACAGAATCTTTCTGTCTCTCTTGCTCTCCCTGCGTCACGCGTCACGGCTGCCAATGTGATACGCTCGTGAGATTCATCTGAACGCATAGAGATGACAGATACTCGATTATGAGCAAAGCCGTTCGCGTCAGCTGGTTCTTCGTGTATTATCTGTTCGGGCAATTGACGTCAGGGCTTCGATGTACGTACGAAACGTTAAAGGGTATGGTAGGTAAGCGCTCGATATATCTCTCTCGCTCTCACTCTCCCTCCCTCTCTCTTTCTCTGGCACACATTCGAGGCCAGACTTCGAAGCTTTAATTTTCTCGATTCTTGAACGACGTCGAAGCTACTAATCACTGTACAAACCCCGGATGCAGTTTATTTCTTCCAGTCATTTTCGCAATTTTCCTTGTGATATAATCTAAGTAGAGAATTTTCTTATCGTCCGTCGGTAATTTCTCAATGATCGGTAATAGTAAAGATTTTGGGTTTGAAATAAAAAATAATACAATAATCGGGCTAATAATCGATAATTATTTACATATTTTATATTTATCGGACATTTGCCTATGTTCAGTGCGAGCAATTCGTCCGGTAAGTATGGAAATTGGCCGTAGCGCTGCGAGCGCCGATTTCCGATTTTAAACAAGATGGCCGCCCCGTTCATAACCACGAAAAACTGAAGCCCTATATCCCTCGAACGAGTCAGACCGTCGACATCGATCTCGGCGAGAACGTCCTACGATGATGAAATGCAAAAAAAATGGCTCACCCCCTGTCTGTTTGCCCCGTGACCATATGAACTCCCCAGAGCCTGAAAGCTTCGACTCGGTCGCTTCTCGATATCTCTCGTGCAAATACCGCGGCCCCGAGGATCCTCGCTAACCTGTCGAGACTTTTGGAAACTTATACATCAACCACCAAAAGTTCCACCGTCCGGAATCGTAATCGTACCACGAAATGTCTATCTTCGATGTTATATTTTGGGCTTGAGTCTCGGATCGGTCCACACACCGAGACAGCCTATATATCGCTATATTATATATCTATGAACGTATCTATGTGCCAACGTGCGTTATAATTATACGCTATGAAAGCGGATAAGATCAAATTTCCGTGGTGGCATGACGTATATATCAAGGTGTATTGCGACATGTTGATCGTTAACAATGTCTCGTTGAGTCGGCTAAGTACGAGAGATCACGTTACCCCGACCTCATCGGCAAGATATTTGCGCAGACGCGAGGAAAAAATTGGTCTACCTCGATATTCATCGAAAAAATAACTTCTTTTCATTTATTATTATCGTTATTATTAGCTAATTGTGAATCATCGCGCGTGCGACTATGCCGGCTTGACTTACGTGTCAGTATGTTTTTATGACGCCTATTATTAGAACCGAACCTTTATTTTGATAATGTACATTATAAACAGCTGTTCTATTGTCAGTTGTAAAATGATGTTCCCATTAGAGGCAGCACTGTGTCTTGATTAAAACGTATATGCGTATGCGCCGATTGGCTGTTTCACTTTGACGAAACACGTGCGCACTGTCTTTGACGCGTAGAGGTTAAACCTGCGTCAGTTGACGAGAGGGACGCCAAATTTTCTAGCATGTTTTTTTTCTCTCGAAGACCGCTTGATACATAACGAATCGACGCGAATCGCGTGGTATATCCGTATCGATCAATTACGCAAACAATCCCACTATTCGATTTTTAATTACCTCGTGCCGACTACGAGAAAGATGAGCACGAGTGTTTTTGAGGTTATGTTGACGCACGAGGCGTTTTGATGGCTAGGAGAACGCGTTTCGTAAATTCGCCGACACGAGGCAAACGATCCGCGACGAATATAGTTTAACCAACGTAGATTTGTGGCAAAAAGTCGCGATCTCACGGTTCGTCCCGGTCGATCGAACGTTGTGGAGGAATTTTCGAATTGTGTTTTGCTGTAGCGCGCTCGTACTTGAACGAAGCTCGACCTGTAACGATCTAACGGTCGCAACGATGTTTACCATACTCGAACGTCCGTATTAACGAAAAACGTCTCATTCATAGCGAGGACACGATGCAAATGCATTTTGGTAAATTCATTATCATCCATTAAAACTGCATTATTACTCGACTCGAGTGTTTCGATTAAATCAAAATGCATAGTATATGTTTACAGTCTACCGTTAAAACTACAAATTCGACCGATTTCGAGCTATCTCTCGTGACGATTTAAAAAATACATACAGGTATAGCGTTTAAAGATTACGTTCGAATATATCGGCGGACGAAACGATAATAAACCTGTAATATTAACGTTTGTGACCATAACCAAATCAATTGAAGGTCGTCCAACCTAGGCACGGTATAATGAAAATTATTCATAGACTGTTCGATTGAATACCCCTACCCTCCCACCCTTCTCCACCTGACATGCCAGCACTCGCTCTCTTTTCTTTAGAAACATCCACTCCCGTTACTCGGGCGACGAATCCGTTTCTTTTTTCCATTTGTATCACTCTCGCAAACGTCCCAAGGTCACACAAAGGTTATACAATTTTTTTTCGTTGTAACCGAGAAGCCCCGTAACCTCCGATCGACAGAAGTGCACGTGGCGCTCTCTCATCGCCTGAGTCAGAGGGAGATGGAATATAAAAAGATGGCGAGCGGTGGTTGATCGGCCGTGGGCCGAGGCGGGGCGAGAGGGGGTCTAACGCAAGTTGGCACGCTACTGCTTGACGTCATCGAATGACGTCAATCCCGGACCCCTCTAGATCTACGACCCTTCCCCATTCTCCAACATCGTGTCCCCTCCTCTCCTGCCCACTACTCGTCCGACGCCTATCATTACAGCCGTTTCGTTCGTGTCAACGGAAGAACGTCGCTACCTTCTAAAAGTATCCACGAAATCCAATAAACTTTGGTGAAACTCAAAGCCAAATGGTATAGTAAGTAAAGAGAGAAACAGAAAGAAAGTTGAGACAAATTTGCGTATGTCTGTCTGGATATCTTGGACGCGCATAACCTTACAATGTCACGAATCCCAAAATTTAAGCGAAATATAAATATATATGTATATTTTTATTTACAAGCTATAAGAAGTTGGGAGAATTTTGGCAATTGTTCAACTTTCACTCGAATCGAGCCATTCTTTCGTTTCGAATCGTCCATATTGTTTCGGCCATTTTGAATTTCGATATTTTGACAGTGAATTCGAAATAAGCGCGGCAAGGATCACCGGATATACATTTACAGTCAAATGGGGTGTTGTTCCTTTTGTAATTCGAATGGAGTACGAATCAAGTACCAAAGTAATCAATATAGTCTAAAAAGTCGGAAAAAATACATTAGAAAGAAATATACAGACATGTGCATTGGCATACACATTTTACGAATTTAAAAAATATCAAACCAAGAGTCGTTACTCATTGTCAGATAGAATCTTGTTCGAGACATCGTGCTTCGACGATAATCGATAAATAGGCTTATCTTAATCGAACCGTGTGAAAAATGGTAATAAAGGTACAAACTAAAACATTAAATGTTTCTCCGTAATCGTCTCCCGTTTGTAGAATTGATTAATTATTAGTCCACTCTATAGTGCCACCTCTAAAAATAGAGTTTTATACGTCATATCAATTTTCCGAATTATTTCCGAATATTCGAAAAATGGCATAACAAAGATGCGCGATACTTCAAGTACAAAGGACTTTCCGCGCATGTGAAGTACATATTGTTTTTCGAGTACGCGAAATACGATGTGCTTTGTTCTCAGCACTTTGCCCTGCGCTGTCTTTATAACTAAATGTGTCAAAAGCCCGAGCTGAACGAATTAACTCGAAACGCCCCGTGTATACACTATCGAATCATTCATAATTCATTCTCGCTGGCGTGATAACAAACTTCCAAGAAGATTAGAAGTTTCCTCGGTGACGATTTCCTTGAAGCATCGTAACGTTGCGTTTCAAGGTCCCATACCCGAGCAGCAGCTACGACGTATCAACGAATTCAGACGACTATAGAAGGAATACTTATGCCCATGCTTGAGATTGAAGCAAAGTTTTTTCTGCCAGAAACTGCCACTTGACGTCGCAGCGGTCGATTGTGACGTTACTCGAGATTGTATACACTCCGTAGGCGGAGTTACGAGAACGCGAACGCCCTGCAGTCTCTAAATTCACATCTCTGCGAGTTGAACGATCGAATCCCACTCGAATAATTTCTTTTTTGCATTATTTTTTTTTAAATTGTTTCCTTACTTCGTGCATATAGAGACATTATATATTGCATAAATATTAACAAGAGAAAATAAGAAAAATGCCAGAAGTTTTTATTTATTAATTCGTGCCCACGTTAACGTTCTTAGGGTCGATATCGTATATGTCGAATCAGTGGGGTGCGGCAGTATACCCCGCATTAGAAAAAGCGTGAAGGAGCTACTGCCGTACCAGCTTTGAGAAAGAGAGTCGGTACGAGTACCCCATTGTATGCCTTGCATTAGAGAAAGCGAGAAGGAGCTACTGCCGTACCAGCTTTGAGAAAGAGAGAGTCGGTACGAGCACCCCATTGTATGCCTTGCATTAGAGAAAGCGAGAAGGAGCTACCTCCGTGCCAGGTTTGAGAAAGAGAGAGTCGGCACGAGCACCTCACTGTATACCTCGCATTAGAGAAAGCGAGAAGGAGCGCTTGCTCGTCTGTGATTGGTGAGAGAGGAGGCGGAGCTACGCCATGAAGTCATGTGAGGTATACGTGAACGTGTCTGTGTGACCTAATACATTCTTGTAGCGACGCCAGCGACACCAGTAACTGGGGTGCGGAAGTTCAGTGGGGTGCTCAATTTCTCGCTTCAATCCAAGCAGAGGCATATTGCTTCTGTAGTCGTTGTAGTTGTCTAAATCGTTCGACGTATACACGAAGGAAAATACCAGTTTGGTATATCAGGGTGTACGGAAAAAAAATATCAAACCGCGACAATCCTGCTCGAATGTATTGTCGTGTCGTTTATTAACGCGCAACATTAGTTTTACCGTAACATTATTAAATCGTAAATTTTTATCTACGTTATTTTGTTCTATTAATGCTTACGATAAGATAAAACTCTTACTTTTTACTTCGTGACAAGTAATACCCGTATACGCCGGGTCCACTGGGTGATAGCGTCAAGAGCGTCAAAACCGTCAAACCGTCAAGACGAGAATACATGTTGAGAAAGAGAGACAGAGCGTTGGAAGCGTTGAACGCTTGCGCACAATGGCAAGCACATCGCTGTTGCCTTATTTCGCAGCTGGTCCGATAGTCAAAGGCTTCGGCAGAGGTTCCCACACTCTTGGAATACCGACAGGTATACAAATATTACTATTTCAAATATAATAACAATAATACATTACGTGAAAAGATAAATTTTGACGATTGTCCAATTAAGCGACGATGAATGACATTGTTCTTTCATTCGATCGACGTGGTTGTGACGTCACGATCGTTGAACGATAAGTTGCATAAGTGAATAGCGAATAAACGTCTCATTTGACATTTTCAAGCTCGCGAGCTCGCCTACGTCTCGATTTCTCATGATCGATCCAATCAATTATTAACGACCCTTATTTTACAATGATTTAATTTCAAAAAATTTCATTAAACTGACTTATCGACAGCCAATTTTCCGGAAAACATTGTTGACAATTTGCCGGCCGATTTTCCAACCGGTATATATTACGGCTGGGCGTCGATCGACTATGAAGTTTATAAAATGGTTATGAGCATAGGATGGAATCCTTTCTACAAAAATGAAAGGAAATCTATGGTAAGGTATTTCCAAAATTTTCATTCCCAATGTAAAATTAAACTTTCGACTTTGCGAATGCGACGAATATCTGAAAAATTCGAGGAAGAGAAAAGAGAAAAGAATTTTTTTATGAAATCGTAATTAATCATTTAGGAAACTCATATACTTCACAAATTCCCGGGTCCTCTTCATGGAAAAGAAATGAGGATAATAGTCACAGGTTTCATTCGACCGGAGAGAGATTTTTCGACATTCGGTAAATTTTATCCCAAATTAAATTATTACCTGTTGACCGATTAACGATTTTTCGCCTTATTCTCCTTTTTTCCTTTTTTTTCTCTTACAGAAGACCTGATAAAGGAAATAAACAATGATATCTCCATCGCTGACAAGAGTCTCGACGACCCTACGATGTTGAAGTACAAAGACTACGCTTATCTAAGAAAACCAGACCCATCGGCTTGAAAACTTGGAAGATAATCGTTCGATTTTCTCTCAGGCATTTCGTTCTATTCCATTTTTTCACACTGTCCGTATTCTACGTACTCGACGACGTACGCTGTATTAATTGACCGAATACTCAATTACAAACCTCGATGGAACATAATTACGTACAAAAAGAGAAAACCGACATTCCGAACGATCGTTAAGAAATTACGATAAATTTGTTCTCTCGTAATTAAAAGTAATTTATTATGAAATTTATCACTCCCGATAAATAACCGTAAACATATCTATATATACATAGATATATGAATTAATATAACTGGGTGAATTATCAGAGTCGAAGATAAAGGATGAGAGATTTTATTTCAAATCCCAGGTGGTGGAGGTGGAGGTGGAGGTAGAGACCACGATATGCCAAGAGGTCGCGGCGTTTGCGTTTGCCACGAGAAATTCATAACGGGATATCTGGGAGGATTGGATTGAGGCGAATAAGGCGTATTGTGCATGTAGGGTTCGGTTCTAGACTGAAAAGCGTGCGGTGGCCTGAAATAAGGACGAGGATTTCCTTGTTGATGGCGATTGGTAAATTGATCGTTATAGCCGTATGGATTTTGAGGACAAGCCGGTGGCCAACCGTTGCTTTGATAAGTCTCGTGATTTGGCCACGGACTATTCTGATACGAGGATGGATATTGCCAGGTATTGGACGGATGACAACCACTAGATTGTGGAACACCCGACCAGTCTGGTTTTTCGTACATTTTGCTCGGTTTTTTATTCTGCTGCTGCTGCTTTCTACCAGTGCTCCATGGATGATTCGATTTCCAGCCGGGATCTTGAGCGTCTGAGACGAATATTAAATTTTATTAAATTTACGATACGTTTGGAATTAATGCGCAGTTTATGGATAAAATAGTTAATGAAAATGTGAGGATTTTCCAGAATTTCTCACCGGTTCGCTGACGCTTGTGCGGCACTTCGGAATTCCCTTTCGTTTTGTCGTTCTTCTGTTTTTGCTTGAGAGCCGTGTAATAGGCTCTCTCCTCCTCGTCGTCGGAAAATTCGGGATGTTCGTCGTCGCCCAATTCATCCGTAGCTTTCATCCTAAAAATTGGAAGGATAAATAGAAATTCGGAGGGTAAAATGTATAATTTGGTTATTATTAAACGAATACGTACTTCAGTAAATCTTGGAGAAATACGACGGAGGTGTACTCTGTATTTGGACAAAAATACACGATCATACCGATTTTTATGTCGGACGCTTGGATGTGCTCGGAACTGTTGAAACGAACGCAATAATGCGGTTCCGAAACTTGACCGAATACATCGAAAATACGACCGAGAACTCTTTTTCCTCGTTCGACGAATAATATCGTGTCGAGATTTAGCGTTGGTTTGCCCGGTTTTGGTCGCACAACGACCATCTGTTCGACCATCCAACCAACCTGAAGACAAAAGATAATTGGTTAAAAACAATTCGATAAATTCGTAAATTCCGATACATCTCGATAAATATCCAAAGTTCTACGTGTAAAATTGTCTTCTTTGTGAGACAGACGACAATTGGTATTTACCTCGCCCAGAGGATCGCAAAGAACCTCGGGTACGGATATTTTCAATTCTTCGATCGGTGGTAAATCGTCAAATTCACCCTTCAGCTCTTTTTCCTGAGACGCTTTGTATCTATTTCTTTTATTTTGCAAAGGACAAAGAATGAGACAACCGTTATTATCATCGTGGTAAAAAAAAAATATATATTGTCAAAGTATTTGAAATTTGGGATTATTCGATATTTTTGCAATACGATAATGTAATTTTGTAACATTTTATCGTATTTAATCGCATTTTTTTTTACTATATATTTCGTAATTTTTTCAATTAAAATACGATATACGAACTTTTTTTTGCAATTTGTGGCTTTCTTTATACCGTCGTCGCTGTCTTCGCTTTCAGCCTTCTCTAACGAACTATCGGTATCGTCGCTAGAATCATCGCTATCGGTTTCTTCGTCGGATGTTTCAACCGTCGGATTGCTTCTATATTCTTTCGTTATCTGTATTTCCATTTCGTGCGAATCTTTTGGATTACTATGCTTTTCATTAACTTCCTGTGACTCGTCGTCTTCCGAGTCCGAATTTTCGTAAGCGGTAGCTATGGAAGCCAAAGATGTGATTGTTTTTGGAGTTTCTTGATTTTTTACAGGTTTAGGATTTATCGAATCGACAATTTCGTCCGCCGTTACGCTATCGATGTTTTTTTTCGATCGTGACGAATATTCTTCGTTTTTTCGCTGTTCGTCTTCGATCGTACGTTCGTTTTGGTTCTCATGCTTATTCGTTCTTTCTTCAATTTTTAAATCGTCCATAGTTGCATCTTGTTCCATAGTCTTATCATTATTCTCGGATTTTCTTGAATCATTTTCATGCGTTATTGAGAACTCTAGCTCTGATAATTTTAATGATTCTTGGTTGGATATTTCATTTTTGACTCGTAACGCTTTTTCTATTTCTGCGATATTTTGTAAACTTTCACTCGCGTCGTTCTCCGTGTAAGAAGTTTGAATTTCTTTCTGATTTTTAACATTACGAGCAGATTCTTCGTGGTTCGTTTGCTGTGCTAGCACATATTTATTGTCTATGTCACTTACGATCGTCGTGGAACTTTTCAAGGTCACCAAGTTTTTGGGTTCACGTTCCTCAATATCGCTTAGTTTAGAAAGTTCAGTATTTATGTCAGTTTTTAGTTGTGATTCTTGGTAGGAGGAATTTTCGTCCATGATGGGATCCTGGATTTTCGCGGAAGTTATATTAATGTTGTTTGTTGCGTCCATGAGTGCACTTGTATTTTCATCTCGAACTTCGTTACTTTCCATTTTTTGTTTTTAAAGATATTTTATTTTTAATGGGTTTGGAATGAATATTGGAAAAGAGAATGTACATATAAAAGTATTTTTATCGAAATTCGCGGTAGATTATAACATCGACAACTGATTTAATCACTATCGTAGTAATGCGACATAACCAAAACGATACTTGCTCCAGGCCACAAAAAATTGATTTTCTTCGGTAATGTACTAGAACCTAAGCACGTGTAATAGAATTTGAGAACGATCCTTAACTAATTTTGCGATTGTTACTTTAGATTGTGCAAAATAAAGATCATTCAATGGGAAACGATGTGTTCGCTGACATAACCAAAAACGAGATCTAACTTTCAAAAAATAAACACAACCACATGGTTCTACCAGAGATGAACTGGTAGATTGAGGTAGATCTACAACGCACGGTTGTAACTTGCAACCTCAGAAGTTGAAGCGCCGCCGCAATGCCTGAGCGGCCAAACGGCGAACTAGTAATATGTTTTTGAGATCGACATGAAGTTGGCTTCGCTAGCGTAGCTACGGTCGTTCATGAAAATATTCGGACACCAGCATAGGTTGCTCTTTCTGTTTTCTATTGCAACCAAATGTTCAAATAACCATAAAATTGTGGTATGTTATATTAGAACGTACGTTTTAGCGACGTTTTAGCTTTAAGCGACGTAGATACAATCTGAAGTTTGTTTTGCATAAAAACAACTGTGAAAGTACATCCGTTTAATACGAGACTCCGGTTAAAACGACCCTGCTTTGAGCAACCGAATTTACTAACAATAAAACTCAAAACAAATATAATTTCATGAGCCGCCTCCATTCCCTTTCCTCACGAATACTCCTTCGATTATCCCCGCATAAATCAATTGCGCGTCGTCCTAAGCCAGTGGAATGTTGCGAAAATTCAGAAAATTTATTTTTCCACTAATTTCGGATATTTCGAAAAGTTAGGTAAAGGGTGAACTTTGAAAGTTTCAAAATTCTAAGGAGAGAAGGATGTAGGCATCCACGCATGTACTATATTATTACAAAAATAGGTAGCTCTAAGTTGTTTATTTTACCTGTAGCTATACTGGATTTAATTAAAAATAAATTTTATTTCATTTACGTTTTACGAATTTTAACAGGCAAAATATAAATTTCGGAAAATAGAAATTTGTGTTGTACAAGAAAATTCTGATTTTCACAATCTCCCAGTAAACGCTTGTACACAAAATAAAATTTGAAACCCCTTAGGGTGCTAATAGTCCGAGGTGGTGATTCACGTTTCCAACTTCCGGAAAATAATCGCTGTTTGTAACACATTCAAGTGTTTTATGTTTCTATTCGTATCATACGATCGTAAACATTTTATTCTGCTGTCTAGTAATAGTGAAACCGTGTCGATAGTCTCGCAACGATTTTCACCGTATGTTACCCACTATGCTTTATTACTATCGACAATAATCAATCCCGGGTAGACAGAGGAACGATAAAACTTGACAAAAATAATATTCTTTGGAATATTTTGCTTCGAGCAGTCTTGCATTTTTCCATACAAAATATTTAAAAACCGAATATCCGGTGGTGGGCATGTCTAGTATCAGTTCGATCACGATTTATATAATGCCTTTCAAACAATACAAACAATCACACAGATAGGGTGAATCAATCAGAGACGATACATCATCGTACGTTCATAGATATTTATTCAATTTTATTTCATTAGTTACATGTAAGCAACATCATATTATATCAGTTTGATAGCAAAGATATATAAGATCTTAAGATACTTGGTATGATGACATTCAGGGTGGTATATAAATGCTTAATATTAAGTATTTTCTGCATAGAGGACCACCCTGTTTCCCATATCTTTGGAGTACCCGTTCGAACCTCCTCAAACTCCGGAGACCTGATTGATCCAATCTCGGTAGTAAGCTACATCTGTAAAGACACTGGGCAACGCAGAACAAGGGTCACTGCCCCAAGATGTAATGCCGATGAGATAATTGTTTGCCACGAGAGGACCACCAGAGTCGCCAGCACACGCCCCTATGCCATTTCCGTACGTCCCAACGCAGAGTTTTCCATTTTTATCGAAATTATACCACTCGCGGGCGCAAATATCTTTCGAGATCACCGGAACGACTGCAATTTGGAGAACGGCAGTTGATTGGCGTACCGTAGGGTTTGTAGAACCCCAACCGCTGACATAGGCAGCTGTACCTATTGGAATGACATAATTTTTCGGAGGAAGCGATATTGGTTGCCGATAGGTGTCGAATATGAAGGGGTCTCTGACTTCCATCAAAGCCACGTCATTGGCTACCCCGTCGGTAGGCGAATTTTGGAAGCCTCCGTGCATATATATCGATGATAGATAATGATTCGAAGTCGTCGAGGAATATCCAATGATTGTCGCTCCTGCGATGATGACGTACGAATCAGGTCTTTGATCTGCTTCGACACAGTGACCTGCAGTGAGAACCCAGAATTGGGAAATGATACTGCCACCGCATACGTAGTCGTAAGAATTGTAGTAGTTCAACCGATGAAGACTGATCTGATAAGGAATCGTCTCGATACGAGCTGTTACACCATTGACTATCTTAGGCTCCCTGGAGGAAGCTGTAACTACGACACCCGCCTGGTTACTTCCTTGACCTGCTCGGGACAATATAATTATTAAGTAACGAAATGACCAAATTATTTCAACGCTCCATGGAAATTTGGAATCAGAATTTTAAGTCTTCAGGTACCGATTGCAGATCCGCAAAGTAGGGTCGCTATTATTAATAGTTTAAACATTGTGAATGTTGATCGTCCCACTATGCTCCTTGCTATGTACTTTCCAGTACAAAAGTTACTCGACTGTCGAGATTGGGCTTGCAAACTTTTCAGCATTTGCAACATTCGTGACATTTTCTAGCCGACTCGAATGGATCATAAAATATTATCTGAGGTTTTGTCGTTCAACAAATCGTGCGATTGGTAACATTTTACTGATTAGCTATTTCGTACTCAAGCCTAATGTTATTAACGAGCAAGGTGTTAGGAACGCTCTGGTGTTGCCAAGAGGCAGGAGTAAGTCTAATTTTTTAATGGTTTTGCAACGTTGGTCCTTTTTTTGGAGTATCACGTTGCTACTGACAAGCTTTATTTGGGGGTGGATAATTGTTTTAGGAAAAACATCCATATGCGTATGTTAGATGATAACATTCGTTGCCACGACCCAACGAACAGTTTGCCTAGAATTCTGGAAATCCTTATTAGGAATTGAATAAACAGTTTTTAAATTTAAGTCTAACTCGACCTTCGCACTATTGTGAGCATCGAGCTGTTTTAGTTTCAGTTGCAGAAATTCGTTTTATCGTGTCTTTTGGCATGAACATTCTGGATGAAGTACATCATTAGTCTATTTGTAATTTAATTCTCTAGTGGCTATCGTTTTCCTTGGTCACTGAATGTCGACTAGGTGCAAGAAGGACGCGAAGATCATAAAAGTGAAGCGAATATCGATATCCAACATTCTTAAACAACGGAAAATGCGAGAAGTATTCTCAGCGTGCATTTTTCCTATCAACGTTGAGAAGCAGTGTCGACCCGCGACATCAAGCGTACCTAATTAGAATTAGCTACGTCTATCTTGCCAAACTGAGCGAAACAAGAGGAAAACATAAGTTTTTCCAGTTGAAAAGGCTGTGTTGTGTTTACTCATAATACACACGATACAACGAGGTAGCCAAGCGTGATCTTACACATTCTGATAAAAAATACCAGCTGTAATGAAAATCAACTAGCACCTCTTTGGAATAATGAGCTGTTCTTCGTTGTGTCGTTTCAATATATGAGATATCATAACACAAATAATGTTTTTTACAGGTGAGGGGCATTTTGGATAATGTCCCATATCAAATGGTTTATAACGATGAATAAATAGCAGCTTTGTTATCGCGCGAGGGCTAACGCTGTTATGCAACGCATATGGCGACTGTATATTTTAGTAAGAAAAATTATCCATCTCTAAGATACAATGTATTTCTTCATACGAGGTCAATAGAATCGATAAGTGAATTTTTCACAATATGTTATGCCAAGTTTACGACAATAAGGTTCACCTATGAAAACATTTGATACAGATGAGAAAATAAGACAAGCTCCTACCACTTGAAATTTCTTGTATTTGACTATCGATTGGATTAAGTGCCTCGATGAACCACGAATTACAGTCGGTAGCTAATCGAGCGTAATGTTGAACGATAAAAGATCGAATAATATTTCAATATAAAAAAAACACTCGAGGCAAATAAACAATGTCACGACCCTTCCAAATGCCTGAAAACATTACAAGCCCGAGGTGTATAAAAGCCGCGTAACATGGTTACTGGAAAGTACATAGCGAAGAGCACCGTTGAACGTTCGACATTTACGATGTTACGACTACTAGTAGTGACGACTCTATTTTGCGGCTCTGTAATCGGTAAGTGAACGCTTAAAATTCTTATTGCAAATTCCCATGGAGGGTTGAAATAATTTTCTGTACTTCGTTATTTGACAATTACATTGTCTTGAGCAGGTCAGGGAAGTAACGACTCGGATGTCGTGGTTTTACCCCCAACCGAGGAAAAGATCATCAATGGTGTACCAACTTCTATCCGTAACGTTCCCCATCAAATCAGCCTTCAAAGGGTTTATTCCTGGGAGCGGTACGAACATGTATGCGGCGGCAGTATCATTGCACAAAACTGGGTTCTTACCGCAGCTCACTGTGTCCAGAATACTCAAAGACCCGATGCGTACGTCATTCTCGCAGGATCGACGGTCATTGAACAATCCTCGACTAGTTCTCATCATCATCCTTCGGCGATATACATGCATAGGGCCTTCCAATCTTCGAATGAATTTGGATTAATCAATGACTTGGCTTTGATAAAAGTCCACAACTACTTCAAATACGACGCCTTTCGACAACCAATTCCTTTGATCGGGAACAATTATGTCGTTCCAGTATTTACACCTGCCTTGGTAAGTGGTTGGGGGAGTTCCCACCCTACGACGTACAGACCCACTTATGTGCTGCAAAGTGCCACCGTTCCGATAATCTCCAAAGATGTTTGCTCCCGGCACTTCAGGGATTTTATTAGAAATGGACAGCTATGTATTGGGGTGTACAAAAACAACCAGGGCGCGTGTCATGGCGACTCTGGTGGCCCTCTTGTAGTAAACAATCAACTGGTCGGGATTGTTTCTTGGGGTCGTCAGCCTTGTGTGGTTGCCCAAGTGCCCACTGTGTTTGTTGATGTCGCTTATTATCGCCAATGGATCAATAGCATTTCCGGGGTTTAAATATCTCTAGAAAGGGGCAACTTATGAAATGTTCCATATTGTGGTGGTGTTAATTTCTTTACCTCGGGAATTAAATTAAGTTTCGCACTCATTCAACCTTGCGACTAAATGTCATTTTACCAAGTAATGCAGATATGTACATTTTTTGCTACAAAGCTAATGTAATACCATATTGTATATATGTATGTAATGAAATGGTGAATAAATATTTAGTCTCGTTCAAAAATATTAAGAGCCTTGTAATTATCTAGCTATACGTACATTTGAGGATGAATAAATCATATTAGCGAGTCTTTTAGGTAAAGACGTTACCAAACAAGTGATATTTCTCGTCACTTATTTTATTCAATTAAGCGCATTCAGCAATGACTTTGTGAGAGATAAGGCATTCGGCTTTGAAAATATTGAAGTGCATGGATACAAACACCAACACGTGCGTTTCTATCACGAGAAGTAACAACAAACCGATCATTAAATAAGAAAATCTTGAGAGACCAGTCCATTTTTTTCGCATTATCCAAAAATATGGACTTTCATAAACATTTTGTTAAATTTTGATCGCGAAATTCAAATTATTTCCATCGTTTCTATCGAGAGTTGTTTTGTAGTGAAAAAAGCACGAATATTGATTTTGCATCGAGTGATGTTGTGCATCTTTCCACGCATCATTGATTATCCTCGTGCGCGATAAAGCATGATATAATTATAAGTATCGAAAATGTTTACGAAATTCCACTCAGGTGAGTGGATGCGCATACCTGAGTATACCCTGGAAATGGTCACATAAATACATGCACCGAGATATCATTCCTACTAAACTACGTATTTTGGTCGCTATCAAAATTAATCGTTCACGGTCGTACGATATAGGTAAACACAAAACGATTGGATTCAATATCAAGCATGATTCAAGGCTTCAAAAAATTTGATAATATTCCCGCACGAAAATATATAAAGAGCCAATAACTGCTTCGTTAGTGAACATTTTACGTTGAGCAGAGGATCGAACGTTAAAAAATGTTGTCCTCTTTTATCGTAACTACCCTCTTTTTTGGAGCTACAATCGGTAAGAAGAACAAATTATCATTATAATCGCAAATTCGTGCCAAAAGTACTCTTGAAAGAACTAAGAAGATACTAATTGCAAGACAGTACTCTAATTGTAAGTCAGTACTAACAATAAGTCCAAGGTACTACCGACAAAATCAAGACAATACTAAGAAGCTCTCCACCAAAAACTATTATCATTTGACTCCTTAATTTCGCTTCTTCCAAATCAGGTCAAGAATCGATCGGAGAGCCATCAGGGCCGATAAATCGTATCAGTTCTCGAGGAACCCCCAGGATCATCAATGGTTTTCCAACCCATATTACCGCAGTCCCTTATCAGATAAGCATTCGACGCTGGAACAATACATCCAGTCGCTGGGAGTTTAGATGCGGTGGTGGTATAATCTCACCATTTTGGGTGATGACCGCCGCTCACTGTCTCTACGATCTGCTCTTGGCCAATTGGTATTACATCTACGCAGGCACATCTACCCTAAATGAAGATCCAGTTACCATTTCGTTCCATGCAGTCCGGACAATTATACTTCATCCTGATTACACTAGGCTAACCGATGGTGGTTCAAACCACGACTTAGCTTTGCTAATTGTTGGAACACCCTTTATATTCGACACCTATCGACAACCGCTGCGACTTCCTCCGAGTAATTACGTGGCCGTTGAGAAATCACAGGCTGTGATTAGCGGTTGGGGTGCATACGATTACACATTTGCAATCTCTGACCGACTTCTAAGCACTCGGATACCAATAGTCTCGAATACTGTATGTCTAAATACTTACAGTGATTTTATATGGAATGGACATATTTGTGCTGGTTGGCGCAATTATTTGTACGGGTTTTGCAATGGTGATTCTGGGGGTCCTTTGGTGGAATTAGGAACACAGTTTGTCATTGGTGTCGGAGCTTATGGTGCCCCTTACTGTCTCTCCGAAGGTCGACCCACTGTCTATGTGGATGTCGGTTTCCATCGGGATTGGATTTACAATGTGACTGGTATTTGAAAATGTATCGAGTTTCGTGTTGTAAGCAATCGCACCACTGACTACTGGTGGCAGAATGGAATGTTTAAAAATTAAGATTGTTCGGAGGTCGCCGATCAATTGGCGAGATGAAAATGAAAATAGAAGTTAGGTACTTTGGTTGATGAATACTGATTGATGAATACTAAATGATGATGAACTGATACTGACGGATGACTGATACTGAATTAGATCGAAGAATAATAAAATAATATAGAAATATGGACAAAAAATCAAGTTAGTTCCAAGATAGTTGAAAGTGTTAAAAAACAGGTCTTATGTACATATAAATGTAGTGGCGAGGTGAAAAAGTGTGTCGTCAAAGAATTTCATGCTCGACAAGTTTGATTCTTACTATTTTTTCGCATCTCCAACCATTATCAAGACATTTGACAGAAGAAACAATTGAAAAGTTTCAACTGGCTATATCTCAGAAAATATTAACTCTAGGAAAAAAAATTGCAAATAAAAGTTATAGGAAATATAATATTCTATAAAAACGGTTTTTATGATTTTTATCATACGACGCACCGTTTACGAGATATTGCCAAAAACAAGTTTTTCAAAATGGCGGCTAATGTGTCCCCCTCCCAGAGACGATAACTTGGATTTGCGTTTAGGGACCACCCTCTAAAATATTCCAATTGAAAAATCGATTATTAGGATTGATGTTTTATAACCCTATTTTTGATACTAGCTTTCGTTTTGGCACGTTTAATATAACATTTGCACGCGCTAAAAAAAGATTACTCAAATAGATATTTCTGTTTTATCTTACGACACGTATATTCGTGCGCACGCTGATTAAAATTTTGAAAATATTTAGGGGCATGGGCCAACGAAGAGTCGATTAACAAAAGGTAATGTCAGTAAGAACTGACCATCGATAAGTACCGGTCGATAGTAAGAATCGACCGAGGGTACGAGCCGTAAGCTCAAGAGATACTTGATTTATGAAACGCATCCAGTCTATTTCCCAGTTCCGGTCAACACCATTTCCGTCAATCGTCCACTCTCC